>OX621253.1:21637367-22847334 GCA_951640165.1 Pseudoips prasinana | reverse complement strand
ATAAAACGTAGCAGGTATGCTGCCGAACGCCGCAAACGATTGAATTATGAAAATCTATTAAAATCAATAAAATAATTAAAATCGCTACTATTAGTAGAAGTCATACAAATATTCTGACTCTTTAATTAGGGTAATTGATGTTCTTTAACGTCACATTCGCTAGAATAATTAAGAATTATGTTATTTAATAAGACCGGACCGTGCCACCATAAAATATTATCTATGAGCTCAGTTAAAGTAGTACCTCGGGATACGATATCCGCAGGGTTGTCCGTACCATTTATGTGAAACCATGGCGCGTCGCCGGTTAATTCGTTAATTTGAGATACGCGATTTTGAATAAAGGTTTTCAGTCGATGAGGCGACATTCTTAACCATCCTATAACAATCATTGAATCAGTCCAAAAATAGACTGCTGTAAAGGTCATTCCATGGGATTTTACGATTTTATCATACAATCGCGCACCTATCAACGCTCCACAGAGCTCCAGCCTAGGGATGGTACACACAGTTTTAATTGGCGCTACTTTACTTTTAGCACATAGTAAATTGGTAGTGACGCTTGAAGAATTAGAATAAGTACGTATGTATGCGCAAGCGCCGTATGAGTCCATGCTAGCGTCTGAAAAGATGTGCAACTCTCGATTTTCGATACATTTAATCGTGATATATCTTGTAGTAATCGTTTCCAACTAAGTTTTATATCACTGGGAATCTCGTCGTCCCAATCTAATTTTACTAACCAAAGCTTTTGAAGTATTATTTTTGCTTTAATTATTATTGGAGACAATAGCCCTAGTGGGTCATAAATTTGCGATATTGTTGACATTATGCTACGCTTAGTGATTTCAGAGTTACCTTTTAATTGAGTGATAAAATGTAATTCGTCACTAGCAACTAGCCAACCTAAACCAAGGGTTTTATTTTGGTTATTTTCTCCAATTAAAAAATGTTCAGACATTCCAACGCTAACGTCATGGCTGAACGTCCACTTTCGCAATGGAAAACATGCTGATTTCAAAAGCTCTGACGTTTTTTTTACATATACGTAATAATAATTGAGGATCATTTTGAGATGTTATTAAATCATCAACGAAAAAGTCCGCCGTGACAACCCTAGCCACAACGCTATCCTCCGTTTCAATAGCGAGTTGACGGAAACAACGCATGCTAAGAAACGGCGCCGATGCAGTTCCGTAACTTACTGTATTCAATTGATAAATACCTAAATCCTCAGAAGGGTTTTCTCGCCATAATACTAATTGCAGACTACGCTGATCGTGATGTACGAGTATTTGCCTATACATCTTTTCCACGTCAGCGCAGGCTACGTACTTAAACTGTCTAAATCGTAAAAGTATAGATAAAATATCGTTCTGAAGCGGAGGCCCGATTAACTGTATGTCGTTAAGCGACTTGTTAGAAGTAGTTTTAGCGCTCGCGTCAAACACTACACGTAATTTTGTAGTTGTGCTATTTTCTCGATATACCCCATGGTGCGGGAGAAAATAATAAGGCTTCGTATATTTATTTATTTTAGTCATATGGCCTAACTCGATATATTCCCGCATGAAATCACAATACATTTTTTTGTAAGACGGAGATCGGTTTAATTTACGTTCTAATGATAAAAACCGTGATTTCGCCATATCGTATGAGTCACCGAGTACGTCAGCAGATTCCTTTAAGGGTATGCGAACTGAGAATCTACCACTACTGTCGCGCGTGGTAGTTTGTACGAATAATTCTTCGCATATACGTTCCTCCTCGGTAAGAACAGAATCCGATAACCCAATCTCCTCTAACTCCCAGAATTTACGAAGTTGTTTATCCACGTTTAATGTTTGCGCGACATTACAATGGATATTCTTAAGATAATGTGCATTGTTCACACATAACGGACCTGAGATTATCCAGCCAACCTTCGTCTTACGTAGGTATGGCCCACTGGGTAATCGGATCGTGTCCCTATCAAGTAAGTCCCAAAATATGTCAGCACCTATTAAAATGTCAATGTTTGATGGGACATTAAAATAGGGATCAGCTAAACAGATGTTCTCGGGAATGCGAAGTGCATTGTAATCAATGTGTGTTGTCGGTATAATTGACGTGATACACGGTAACACAAAACAATTTAGTTGTGTACTAAACTTACTATATTGTGATCGCATGTTAATGTCGCATCGTTTATGTGCATGAGAGACCGATTCTCCTACACCCGATATACGTATAGTGGACTGTATACCCGATATATTTAAACGCTGATATAATTCTTCCGATATGAAGCTATTTTGACTACCGCTGTCTAATAACGCTCTGGTATTGTGATATGTTTTATTGCTATCCATTACCTTCACTAAAGCAGTCGATAACAAAACGTGAGATTGTATCGATGACGCCGACGCGTTCCCGTTCGATACAATATTCGCATTATTATTATTAGGAGAGTTCAAGGCGTGTGAAACTACTGAAACCGTTTTATCAGCTAGGATCACACCTCACCCTGAAGACCCTTTAAACGCATTGATATCACTATGTAATAAACTGTTGTGTTTCTGGTGACACTGTTTGCATGGACCGAACCTGCACTCGGATAGCGGGTGCCCTGCGCGTAAACAGTTACGACACAATAGCTTATCATCGATCAGTTTGATCCTGTCTGACACAGTTAGATTTAAAAAACTAAAACACATATATAATAAATGATTGCCACCGCACATAGCACACTGACGAGCTAACTTGTTTGATTTTCCATTATTAATACTCGTATTACGTGTAGAAATGAAGCTATGCGAGTGTGATTTAGGCATATGCGGCGTATTTTTATTAACCTGAATTTATTATGAGTAACTCTTAAATTATTATGCTGAACCATATCCAGCATATCTGCTCGGTTTCGTAAAAATGTCAATAAATCGTCTAATTTTATTTTATGTGAGTCAGACGGAATCGAACCTTTATAAGTTTCCCACTCTCGATAGGTGGATGAGTCTAATTTCGACACTATAATATATACGATAAGTGTATCCCACGATTCAGTAGGCTCATCCAATGATTTGAGCGCTCGCAAGTTACGTAAAATAACATCTATTAAATTCCTAATCTGTGTTGGCGACTCCTTACTTATACAATGTGCAGTAAACACGGATTTAACGTGATTATGAATCAATAGTCGGTTATTTTGATACCTATTTTCTAACAATTCCCAAGCGTGGATATAATTACTTGCAGTAAAATCTAATGCACTGATGACGTGGAGTGCTGAACCACTAAGAGATGACTTCAAATAATGGAATTTTTGAATCGCATCGAGATCACTACGTCTATGAATCATTGACAAGTAGGAGTTCTTGTACTCGAGCCAGTGATCAAAAGATCCATCGAAAGAGGGTAATTTAATCTCGGGTACTTTAATGGAAATAGGCTTATTATTATACACTCGTGAACACTGAGAATCGTCACTGTCACCTTTTGCAACACCGATTAAACATTTAGCTATAGACATTATACTATAATATTGATTTTCGAAAGATTCCCTATACTCGAGTTGCTTTGATATTTCGGATTCGTCTATCGTTTCTTCTATCTTATTCTGTATTTTAGTATAGGTATTAATAAAACAGAAGCAGATTCAATTTGCATGCGTAATTCCGCTTGCTGCGTTTCAGACAAAACGAATTTTTTAATTTACCTACATATTTCTCAAATAATGTTAATCTGCCCTTGATGGAACCCCTTTGTTTCTTAAGTTCACCTAATCTGTCGATATTACTACCAGCTTCACTATATTCCACATCGCTCATTTTGGAAGAATATGGAATTAAAAGAAACTTACGTGACTGTGATGATCACAACTCGCGACACGAGGCGGCGTGCGATGGTAGGTATGTAGACACCGGACACGAAGTCTGCTTGGAAAACAGAAGAAACACGGATTATGGATGGGAACAAAGGGAACGATTGGCCTGACCGTACCACGCTGACGACGTTGATGAATCTCGAAGGTCCCAAGTCGGCTCGGAGGTCCAAAATGTTGGGGATTCGGCGTAGGCGATAAATGATTCGACTTCACTTCGTAAATGCAGCTGTATTTATTATTTGAATTCGAGTACATTTGATATATTAGTTATACAAAATTATAGCTGGCGCTCGTATAGTGGTAGGATTCGTAATGGACGATACGTGAAGTTCGTTTTTGTTGCTTGTTGTAGCCAGCCCGTAGAGGTCGCAGCTGTCGCTCCTTACTTCATGCTAGTGATGACGTTTTTATTGGTGAGTGCGTGCGGCACTCGGTAGATGGCGGGTTACATAGTTCTCTATAAAAAAGTAAGCCAATTTAGCCCCAGATTGCTAAGCGGATCTAGTTTGATGCTCCACCACTTCCAAGGGAATACTCGTCTAGCAAATTAATTAACAATATTATTATGGTAGTGACCGTATCAATACATTGTATCTTTAGTAAATAATATGACTTGGCTAACTCCCACAAACAATCCTTCTCCCACAATATTTCAAAAAAATCATTAAAAGTAATAAAATAACTATCAATATCTTACAAAGACTTGAAAAAAAAGGCTTAAGAGGTAGGTATCAAGTCCTTTCTCACAAAATTTTTATTCTTATTGTGTTTCAGCTCAAGTGGGTTATCATACAATTGATTAATTTGGATATCTTCATAAGATAACATTTTCTTTCTTTTGTTACGCATGTTAATTATAGAAAATGTCCCTTCAGCATAGGATAATTTTTAATACAACAACAAGGTTTTTTCTTTGATACATTTTAAGCACTTAATATCATTCCATAATATAGACCCTTTGTTCGTATTTTCATTGAAGTTCTAAAATAACATTTTCTTTCTTTTGTTACGCATGTTAATTATAGAAAACGTCCCTTCAGTATAGGATAATTTTTAATACAACAACAAAGTTTTTTCTTTGATACATTTTAAGCACTTAATATCATTCCATAATATAGACCCTTTGATCGTATTTTCATTGAAGTTCTAAAAATTTTTTTTAGGTTTAAAAAGAAAGGTTAGTTCTTTCACTATCAAAGTAGATCCAGACTTACGAGCACGTTTTATTATAGTAGAATATTGAACAGGTATACAGGTCAAGTCCTTTCATTTTTCTATATGTGTTTTTCTGCAAGGCCATGCACACTGTCAGCCGCGTTGTGTGTATGACCTTTAATAAGGTATTTGGGAGTTATGCAACTTATGTTCACAAAATGAGAAACTGCGTAAGAGTACATGCTTGGTATTGTTTTGTTTTTATTTTGACCTGTACAGTTATCAGAATAGAAGGTGATGTGTAAATTCTTACCACGATGTTGGCGGTTAAGTTTGTTCAAATAATCAAAAATACTTAAAACTATTTCATTAGCACCTCTTTAACCCCGGTATTCATCCCAAAAAGTAGCAATAGCTTTCTTGCCTTGTCATAAGCTTTTTTTATCTTCGGTTTCCACATTGTTAAATTCTGTGATGGTAAAGTTAAAACAATGTATCTTGGAATAATACTTAATAAAAATATGCAGAACCTGGGCACATCATCACGGCCTGAAGGTCGTAGACAGTAACAATATTTTCTTAAGAAACGTTTTTCTGTTTACTGGCTATTTGATCAGACGATGTAGTTTCAGTTTCCTATAAGAGAGTTATTATATTTATAACACTGTAAATAAAATGAAATAGATTATAATTTATACAAGATTAAGTTAAGGTGCTATCATGGACAATAGGCTTGATTTAATTACTATATCATCAATGAAATTAAATTGTATGTAAGTAATACTTGATTATTTAAGTAAATACTGTAAATAAAATCAAATAACATTGTAAGTATATAAGTAATTTATTTATACTTGAGTATTTAGGAAATATTTCGCTTTTACTTGTCGATTTTTCCTAAGTCTCGTTGGCAGTGTATGTTCAATAAACTAAGGATTCGATAGGCCACTCTCGATAGATCTTCAATGCCAAAATAACCTTGGAATAAAAGAGACGCAAAATATCGTTCTTGTAGCTCTAACCAAATAATGCCATTTCTGTTTTCGTCAGGTGATGTAATGGCCGTTTTTAGGTCGTTCTGTATACTTAACTCAATTCCTCAATTTTTTGAATTAGGTCTCTTTCATTCTCACCATGCGATATTACATCCAGTCTCAGGCAAACTATTTATGGGTCACATAAATAGATGTCCAGGGCGGGACTTGAACCTGAGACACAAAGCGGCGAGGCGACTGTATTAGCTGCTGCGTCACACGTGCAGTTATTTCGCCGGACCAGCCCAACGTGGCCTTTAGAACAAGTGCTTTTAAAATCACACTGGATAAAAAATATATATATATTACTGTTCAAAACCCTGACCTTTTCCTTTGTACCTTATATAATATTTAATCATAAACACTTTGTCAGCATTCGTGATTTTAGGAGGTCCTTATTAGATAACATGTCTACAAACAACTGACACGTTGTGAATAATAATGAGATTTTATGAAATACAGAACATAAAATACAGAACTTATTACAGAGGAAATCAAAATAGAAAAGCTATTGTACATATACGTAAATAAATACTTATCCTCATAGGAAATAACCTTTTTTTATTTTGATAAGGCAGGGGGAATGCTAATGCATGCCACCCGCAAAAAGTGTCTGCGGGTGGGTATGTCGGACTCGCACCGACTAAACCTAACCTGCCGTGGACTTCTTCTGGCGCCTGATAGGGGGAGCCCCGGGAACGCGGGTATGCTGCTCCGGTGCCCCCCTATAGGAAATAACCTAACATAATCAAATCTAATAATTAATCTAATATTAACTGTGGTAATAACTAACTATGAATACGTTTCAGACATCTTTACAATGAGATGAATAAGTGGGTACGGAATCAAACCCACGAACCACGGCGGGCCCATGAGCGTTAACACTCCACCACCTCACCGTGGTGCTCGGACTCGAGGTAATACAGATCCCTTAAAATAAATAAAAATAAAATAAAATAATAAATGTTTTTATTCACGTAGACTTTAAAAAAGCGCTTCTAAATAGTCAGAACATGTTTGTAGTAATATAGTTGTATACATTATTATTTCTAGTAACATAGATATTTGGGTACACATTGTATGGAAACATTTATAAAATTTATTTTATTATAGCAATGATATTTAGCTAGCTCGTATCAAGTTATTGTCAAGAGATTATGTTTAATTATCTAGTTTAAGTCTAATATTTTTACTACATATTTTCAATGGTTCTGTCTATATTAAGGTATTATTATTATGACGGACCTTGTGTTAATAAAGACGGTCGCGCTTTAATGCTTCCACCGGATCCAATGCACCCCAACTGAGAAGACCCAGCGAAAGAAACTCAGTGGGTTCATCTACCACAGGTTTCAACACGACCCAGTTGAGACGGTCCGGCGAAACATACTCAAGCGGGCATCAACACGGGTTTTGGTCCAATTAGAGTAATTATTAAGTAGGCAAACACAATATATGCTCGATCGGTTGTCTGAATGCTTATTATTTTAGATTATATTTAGGTATACAAAGAAAATCTTCGAAACAATAACATTATTCATTTTGAGACAGGGTCAATAATTTTAAATTAAGTATATGATAGCAATCATTTACAGATAGTTCACGTAACTCAGCAGATCAGTCATGTCTATATGGCTACAAGATCTCCAACGAGCAATGTGCATATAGGTAGTGAGAGCCAGACGTCGATGTACTCTTTAGTGGTATAATAACCCCTAGCCATAATTACACGTTTAATATGTGTTTGATATGTGTTTACGATTCATTTATTCGATATTTCTTAACGCAATTAAGACGCTTTTAACGCCATCTTACCGAAACCTACACGGTTAACAACGGCTGGTATGCCAATACTTCGATTAGACAACTACCAACAGATGGCGCCTGAAATTTTTAATTTTATATGTTTATTATTATTATGGTTTTCGGTACTAATAATCCTTAATGAGGCGCACAGAACATGACATTAGATGGACCTACTACTTTGTACTATGACTCCATTGAACCCCTCTAGACATCCTCCAAAATTCCAATTGAAAAATATTGATGGAATTGCAGATGGAACATTATTCACCTCGTCTCGCAACTCGCGCTAGACAGTTTTAAATCTCATGCCTTTTAATTTATGATCATTATCTGAATCGAGCACTGAACATTTCAGTATCCTTCAATTAATCAATGTAGGTATCTTTGACACAGATTCAATTTATTTTCAATAAAATAAATGGTTCTAAATGCATAATATATAGCTATGCCCAAAGCCTGAAAAAACTATTTGTTAAAAATCTGACGTGTATACAAAGTTCTAGTTCTGCCTCCTAATTTATTAAGTTAATAAAATAAAATAAATAAAATAAAAAAGGTTTTTATTCACCTAGACTTTAAAAAAGCGCTTGTAAATAGTCAGAACATGTTTGTAGTAATACAGTTATTATTTCTACATATTACAGGTATTTAGGTACACGGAATGTTAAAACATTTATACAATTTATTTTATAATAGTAGTGATATTTAGCTAGCTTATATTAAGTTCTTGTCAAGGAGATTATGTTTAGTTGAAGTTTATAATATTATGTATTGAAATTTATATTTTACTACATATTGTCTGAATGGTTCTGTCTATATTAAGGTATGAATTCAGTATTATTTTTATAACGGACCTTGTGTTTAAAACGACGGTCGCGCTTTAATGTTACCACCGGATCCAATGCGCCCCAACTGAGAAGACCCAGCGAAACAAACTCAGCAGGTTCATCTACTACCGGTTTCAACATGGCCCAGTTGAGACGGTCCGGCGAAACATACTCAAGCGGGCATGAACACGGGATTTGGTCCACTTAAAGTAATTATTTTGTAAGCAAACACAATATCTGCTCGATCGGTTGTCTGAATGAATATTAATTTCGATTATATTTAGGAAACAAAAGAAAAACATCGAAACACTAACTTTATTCATTTTGAGACAGAGTCAATAAATTTAAATTTAGTATATATTAGCAATCATATTACAAAATAAGTATTCTTTATATTTTATTTTATATACCTAATATTTTATTATATATCGCGCACAAATCACACAGCGCCATCTAGCGCAACACAAATAAGGGGTGCGGGACTGAAATTCCTTAATAAAGGTTAGTCTATAACCTTACTAGGAGATCAGCACTCCACCCACATAATTGCAGTTATAAGAGAGTACAAACCTGTAACGAAAATGATTAATACATAAGGAACTACGAATCAGATTTATAAATAAAGTTGTAATAAATTATTATTAATACTAATAATTACATCCTCGCACCCGATCCCATACCAAGCAGAGCTTGTACTATGGAAACCAGATAACTGATATACTACATTATACTACTTTTCATTTGTAAATACTTAGGTCCTTATCAATTACACTCAACATACATACATACATAGACTCACGCCTGTTTCCCAGAGGGGTAGGCAGAGACAACGGATTTCCATTTGTCACGATCTTTGCATACTTCTTTTGCCTCGATTACTGACATTATATTCTTCATACATGCTCGCCGGTTTAGGGTACTTCTGACCTGCCCTTTCTTGAGAACATCTCCAATTTGATCAGAGAATGTTCGACGTGGTCTTCCCCTTCCGGTTGTCCCATTCACACAGGCCAGGTATACTTCTTTTGTCAATCTTCTTTCATTCATCCTTTCTAAATGGCCAAACCATCTCAGCATGCCTTTTTCAATCTTTGTGACTACATCCTCTTTCACACCACAACGCTCTCTTACATCAGTATTTCGAATTCTGTCTCTCAAAGTCACACCACACATACTTCTCAGAGCTCTCATTTCCACTGCATTTATTTTACTTTCATTCTTTTTCTGCCATACCCAACTTTCACTTCCATACATTAAAGTTGGCACTAACACTCCATCGTGCACGGCTAGTCGAGCCTTCTTTGATACTTGCCGGCTACTCATAAAGGCGTGTAGTGCCCCATTCACTCTATTCCCCGCATTTACTCTTCTAACAATATCTTTTTCATATTTCCCATCTCTCGTAAACAAAGTTCCCAAATATACAAACTCATTCACCTGTTCGACTTTCTCTCCTCCAATCACAATATCACACGTTGTCGTGTATTCATCCCTCTCAAATACCATTACTTTCGTCTTACCTACATTCATTTTCATCCCTTTCCTTTCAAAAGCTTCATGCATATTTGTTACCATCACCTGCAACTCGTCCGCAGATGATGCAAGTAGAACTTGATCATCAGCGTACAGCAGACATTTGATGAGTAACTCATTCATCCTTACACCGCATTCACTTTCTTTCAAATCTTTTAAACAGCTATCCATGAATAGGTTAAACAACCACGGTGACGCTACACATCCCTGTCTAACACCCTTTTGGATGCTAAACCACTCGGTGTATGACCCGTTAATCCTCACGCAAGCTCTGGAATCCCTATAAAGAGATTTTAGTGCTTGAACAAGGTTGTCGTTCAACCCATACATGGACAGTACCGACCATAGTTCACTCCTCAACACTCTATCGTAGGCCTTTTCTAAGTCTACGAAGGCACAGTAAACCTTTTGGTTTTTGCCCAAAAACTTCTCTACTATGCTTCGCAGAGAAAAGACCTGATCCGTGCATCCCATTCCTTTCCGAAAACCTGCCTGTGCATCCCATATTTTCGCATCGGTTTCTTTCACAACTCTTTCAACCAATACTTTTGCATACAACTTACCAACGACGCTGAGTAGACTAATGCCCCTATAGTTTTTACAGTCTTGCCGTGAGCCTTTCCCTTTGTAAAGAGGTACGATGACAGCCTTGCACCAATCACTTGGCACTTGGCCGGTGGTATAGCATAAATTGAATAGGCTGCACAGCTGACTCGCTATGACGCCATGTCCAGCCTTCAGCATCTCGGAAGTTATCCTGTCATACCCTGGTGACTTACCTGATTTCATACCCTTAATAGCTTTCACAATCTCATCCATACCAATGTCATCTTTACATTTGTTCTTGTCTATACTTAGTGAACTACGTTCACTCTCTGTTACACCTCTTTCATACAAACTTTCAAAATACTCCTTCCAACGTTTTAACACGCATTCTTCCCCTTTCACTATATTTCCATCTTGGTCTCGTATGGATTTCAGTTCTGAGGTTTGAGTTATGCCTCTTACTGATCTAACGGATTTCCAGAAAAACTTAATGTTCGTCTGAAAATCCTTAGACAACCTTCTATCAAAATTATCCTTTTGTTCATTTTTCTTTTCATTCACCACATCCTTTACAATTCCTTTCATTTTCCTATAATCATTCCAGGCCCTTTCTATATCCTCATTCGTCGCCTTATGCATTCGTTCGTTTGCTCTGGTGGCTAGCCAGTCTAACCACGCTTTCTTCTTTTCACATACAACTTTTTGTACACTTTTATCCCACCAAATATTCTTCATCTTTCTTCCTCTTCGTCTCTTTATTACACCACATACTTCACCAGCTACACTCACCACACCTTCTTTGACTACCTTCCATAGCTCTTCTACTTCTCTTATGTCTTCAGATCCCTCAAACTTCTCAACCAACTTACTTTTGTACTCATCTGCCACTTCTTCCTCTTGCAGTTCCTCTACTTTTATTCTCTCAAGTACACTTTTAGTCTCAGGGATTCGGTGGCGCCATCCTTTGAATAGACCACTTATTCGGCTCATTACCAGAAAGTGGTCTGTATGGATTGCGGTCCCACGATAGACTCTTGTGTCTAGAACATTCTTTCTCAGTCTTTCATCTACAATCACGAAGTCAATCATACTCTTTCTCACATTTTTCCTCTCTCGTGTAAACGTATGGATTCTTTTATGTTCAAACATAGTATTTGTAACACAAAGACCCCATTCCAAACATATCTCAAGCAGACTGTACCCATTCTCATTCTCACTTTCGTCACCGAATTGACCTAGTACTCTTTCAAAACCATCACGTTTTACCCCAACCCATCCATTAAAATCACCTAACATTATTACTCTTTCATTATACTGACTTAACCGCAACACATCTCTCAGGGTCTCCCAGAATGCCTTTCTTTCCTCTTGTTCTCGCTGTATTACAACTGCACCCATATCTACAGGAGCGTACACTCCTACTAGGAAGATACGGGTCATACCAACTTTCATTCTCAACCACATTACTCTTGCATTCACGCATTCGAACTCAGTCACACACTCAGACATACTTGTGGAAAGAATGAGACCCACACCTTGGCAACCTCTGGTGGTGTTCGGTACTCCAGACCAATATGCCGTGTATTGTCCGTGTGTTGTAGTATCACACCCTTTCCGCTTCGTCTCATTCACACACAACACATCGATCCGCTTTTCACTCATCAGCTGACATACTTCGTCCATCTTACCTTCTATTCCTCCTCCCACATTCAACGTAGCAAAACGGCTCTCCGTTGGCCACTTTTCGCCTCTCCGGGAAACGAGACGTGACGGGTGGCGGACCACGTCGCCGCGATTACACTCAAACTCAAGACAAACAGACATGTTCATGCACACAAATATCTATCTGGGTGGGAATCGTGTTGGAGGTTGCATATCGCTGTACTGACAGCACTCCATGTTATCTCCAAACTCCAAATAATAATCTGCCACATTAGGCGTGTTTAATTTGATATTTTGTCAATCCGTTGAACTGAATATAATTGTGTGACTTGTCTGTATCATATTGTGTTTTAAATAATAACATTAGGTTCAGCTGCGCACTCTGTACAGCAATTTCCTACAGGCTATGGGCCCAGGACGGGTTAGTACCTTAACTGGAAATTTCAGGTCAAAAACTACCTAGAAAAGAAAAACTGGTGGTATGTAGTTGAAAGAACAGAGATAATGATACCGACAGAAAAATGAGCACCACCATATGTCTGCTACTGGAAAGAACCTGAATTTTTAACTCATGTCTACAGCGTAAAGTCAGCAAGAGAAGCTTGGCTAACTTAGAAAAAATGGATGAAGACAAGGGTTGGGGAAGGCGAATTTGTCTCCTACGGGAGCTTTGGAGTTGTTAATCGGAAACCTTTGAGACAATGCAGTCCTAAGTAGTTTGTCTTCTGAGTACAGTCTCCATATAATGGCTGTAGATAATAGTGTACAAAAAATCACTTAAGAGCAAATAAAAAAATTAAGGAAATAGACAGAGCCTAGAAAATCAGAACCACGAACTGGCCCTGATATCTATAAAAGGACAAAAAGATGCGAGAACCAACAAGAAAAGCAAAGATTGTAAGAAGAAATTTGTATATAAATGTTTTAAGTGCCACGCAATGTACGTAGAGGCGCAACACTGCAAATGTGTGCCTGAATGCAAAGAAGGCCATTGAAGCAGATAAGTGGTACCTCAACAGTGGCTGCTCAAACCATAATAATATGATCCACAACTTCAGAAAAATGGTGTCATACAAGCAAGAAAAAGACAACAAGAGTGTTACCGTTCCAAACGAGCACAAGGACGTGGAACCATAATCGTTTATTTTGTAATTATTATACCGATGTAGATTATTGATAAAGTCATATTATTGAATGTACACTTTACTATTAAAGATTAATGTTAGTATTCATTTATGTGTACGTTTGTTAACTTAATAATGTGCCAGATTCAGGGTGCGTGTTGGAGGTTGCATTTCGCTGTACTGGCACCACTCCTTGTTTATATAATAATCTGCCACATTAGGTATGTTTGGTTTTAATGTTTTGTCAATCCGTTGATCTGAATAAAATTGTCTGACTTGTCTGTACCACGTGTTTAATATAATAACATTAGGTTCACCTGCGTACTCTGTGCAGCAATTTCGTACAAACCGAACTCACGACCTGCGGCATGAAAGGCAAGCATTCACCAATCACGCCAACCGGTCAGTCAAATAAATAGTAATCTATTAGAAATTGGAACAGATTTCAATTGTTTGCATTCATAATTAGTGTTACCGATTTTGGTACGATACTGTTATAAATATGTTTTGAACGCAATCTATGCAATGCCCTTAATTTAATTAAACGACTCGTGTAGTTTCTAGATAAATTTATTTAAAACTAGATTTATGCCAACATAAGGTCATACTATGTCATAATTATACCTACGCCAAATTTACTTATTGTTAGCTGCAATATTCACATAAAGTACCTATGCCAAATTTGCTTTATTCTTAGCATTATTCACATAAAATCATGCTATGTCATAATTAAACCTATGCCAAATTTGCTTTATTCTTAGCATTATTCACATAAAGTTATACTATCTCATAATTATTCCTATGCCAAGTTTACTTAGAACTAGAATTTACTAACATTATTTTTAGCATTATTCTCAACATTATCAACTTTAATTCAAAACAGAATAGTAAAGAAAATCCAACAGAGCTCTCTTTGCTCCTTGCATTAGATACATTTAAGGAATGGAATTTCATCTAGAGTTGCAATTTGTCGTTCCATTTTCCTCGCAGTTCCAATAAGAAATTCTCAAGGAAGGTGCACTTAATCTCAAAATATTCAATTTATTGAGATTGGTTTTTACGGATAACTTAAGATTTAGTGCTATTTTGTGTGGTGGCTTCAAGCGTCCTTAATGTCCAAAAACGTAAAGACGCTGTACGACCCCTTCAGTATCTGAAATATAAAATGCAGATATTTTTAACATATCTAAGACTAGCCTCTTAAATAAGCCTGAATAAAATATAAAGAAAAAGGAAGGTGACAGCGGCAAATATCAGGGGAAGGGGCATAGAAGTCAACCCAAACTAGAGAACGGGCAGCGGCGGCTGTCTGAGTACTACGACCATCATACTGCGATTATCAACCCGCCTGCCAAGCGTCGCAATGATGTCATGATAATTCTTGAGGAGAAGCCTCCAGCAGTAAACTTTTTACAGCTGTTATGATGATGATGGTGACAATAATAATAGTGTGAGGACATTATTACGGTTATTTAGGTTTAAATTATTATTGTTGGAATTTTGACCATGGCGGCGATTAGAGATTGGCCATCACAAGTGTATGAACAAGCACAGTCCGCTATATCTGCTGAATACGGTGCGGTGGTTATTCAAAAGTATTTTGGCCTTATGCGATGGCGTGCTGTCATGGTTCAAAATCTAAGAATTGTGTCGCTTGTTTTTTTTTATTTCGTGGTTCATTAATTTAAGCTTGTCAACTTGTTTGTATATCAAATTCATGAACGCATGTTTTATTACCAGTAAAAATTCATTTTACGAATGTAAGGTTCGAATTGCCTCGTTATACCATGTCTTCCGTGACTTTTACCCGATTGAGTTTTGAAATAAAATTTCGATTCTCCCGAATAGTCGAGTGTAAACATGTTCATGTCCAAGCTGTAGTTTAAATGGTACAAATTGATATTTTTTCAAACTTGAATTGTTTCAAAACGGTTTTTCAGTTATCATTTACTTCACTTTGTTCTGGTGTCAACAAACATTCATAAAAACAAATGTTTGCATTAATGTTTTCATACAATCCGTGTACCTAATAACTAGAAATAATAATGTATTCTTAATTATATTACAACAAACATGTTCTGACAAGCGCTTTTTAAAAGTCTACGTGAATAAAAACCTTATTTATTTTATTTTATTTTTATTTACTATAGCGATGTTAACTTCAGCTGCCGTTAATGGCCGACCAACGCAGGGCAGATCTTCCACTGCAACGCGACTGCCTTTGAATACACTGGAACACTCATATGTACTTACTACTTATGTTTTTTGACTAATTTGATTCACCGTAAGTTTTTTGTAACATTATGTAACACGAAATTTCATTTGTGATACGAAATTTGAGAAAAAATGGATAAAAACATCAAACAGATGTTTATATCCATTTAAAATTAAAAAAAAATCGTTAAAATGCACTTGAGATTAACTAACAAAATTGAGCTCCGTAACCAAATGAAATCAAAGATAGTGTTCAAAATCCGCGATAATATAAAGCTGTTATGTCAATTGTACGACACAAAAATATTTGAATTCAATTTAGAATTAGAGTAAAATTATCGGGAATTGATAATTTAACTCTAATTCCAAACTGAATTCATACGTTATATTCGCCGTATTATATTATTTCATATATACTAAGTAGTGGAAGTGACACATAGCAAGTTCTTTTGAAACCACAACAAAAGCATTTCAGTCTGACCCAGACGACATTTATGTAACTAAGAATAGTCTTATAATAAAAACGAATGCTGACCATTATTTAATAGAATTTAATAGAGGTAAAAAGTAATTTAAATTCAGTAGATCTTATTTCCTAAGTTCCCACCATTTCTAATTCGCATACTCCGTCTCTTAAAGGTTATAGACAATATCTTAAGTAGCGTATTATCTTCTCAAAGTATATGCTGAAATGAAGTAATAAAATGTAAAGTAAATAAAAGTAAATGAGAACAATGTGTGTTAGAAACTTGTGTAAAGGCGCAATTAATTCTGCTTGATTGTGAAATTGGTCTGAACATAGATGAAGTGTCCTAAAAAGTTGAATAATCTAAAAACCCACAAGATACTATTTGTGAAATAGTATCCAGAATATGGCCTATTGGTCTACTGGTTGGAACCCTGACTTCTAAGCCACAGGTCGTAGGTTCGATCCCCACCCAGGACAAATCATTGCAGCAACATATTTTTTTCTGCCTTAGTGCATTGACTTATTGAAATTTATTCCCCACCTGGGTACCACTCTCAGGTACTTGTCCAGCTCACAAAGCAGTACATAAATATAGCCAAATACAAAATTAAAATAAAAAAAATGTTGAGCTAGTCCTTCCATACGGTCTGTTTTGTCACATTTTTTCCAAAATAAGTAGAGCTTGTACTATGGAAACCAGATAACTGATATACTACACTCTGTAGAACTGATGATGGTACACTACCAGCTTCCTGTCATTTTCAATTTATACTAGTCCATCCTTCGATTGTTTGGATGAAATCGCTATTATGTGATAGGACCGCCAATTGAACATTATTTTAAATATTAAGATTTTTTCGGGATACTGTCTTTATATTTTGTGCACTAAAATGTATCTATCTATCTATCTACGACTTTTCTTTGGTAAATACATACTTATTTAGATAATAACATCTTACTCTTTCACGCAAAAACTTTGAAACTTTGTAGTAATATAGCGTATAAATCTGAAAACACACTATAATTTATAACGTTTAACGCGGGTAAAAGCGCGGGGCACAGCTAGTATTAAATATATAAGAACAATTGGCTATACGACGTTGCAGATGAATAATTTTTTGGTGTTTTTTGCATATTTTTGATAATTATTACGGTTTTACAAACAGACCATAATTTATATATTTTTCTATAGATTATATAAAAAAAATATTAGTACGTGGATCCTGCATTGCTTCGTAAGTCGGAGTGCAGTTTGGTGACCCGTCCCAAGAGTGCAAATATCTTATAGAGATCAAAACCTGACAGTCAGAAAAGACTGTCAGGTTTCGATGTTTACCTACGAGTTCACGCAGCTTGCACAAGATGGTGCGAAAACAAGAACTGACAGACTTCAGGAATGCATGAATTTAGTGACCAGACTTTAGTAACGTTTAAATAATAAAATCTAAAAAAAAGATTTAAACTCGACTCAAGGAATACTTCATCCATACAGAATACTTTCCGGAATTTATTAAGGTTATGTTGAGGTACTTATATGTAGGATTGCCAGAGCTAATCCAGGATTTTTCAAGATATGGCAGTATAAAAAATAAGGCTCACTTGTTATAAAACAACAGAAAAAAAAACATTCTAAGTAATATTTATACTTACGGCAACAAAAGTTGCTACATTGAGGTTTGTGAAAGGTCCAGCAGTAAAAATTATAGGTTTTCGTAGTTGACCTCCTAATAAAAGCAAGCTTTTGCGTGTTTGTACATTTTGTGACCACCAATTACAGCGATAGACTCCCTCGTCGACAGTGTTACTCTGAAAGAAATAAAATTTATTAAAAAAATGTTAAGATGCAGAATTTACGGAAACCTTTATTCAACCATAAAAAGACTAGCTATGCACCGAGGATTTACCGGCGTTAAAAATTATAGCCCATGCGTTATTCGGATATATAAGCTGTATTACTACAGTTTCATCAAAATCCATTCAGTAGTTTTTACGTGAAAGAGTAACAAATCTCAGTTCCTCTATATTTCTATACATCCCTACTTACAAACTTTCACATTTTTAACATTAGTAGGACTCCTCCTCCTCCAAAGATATACAATTGCCGGTCTTACGCTATCCGCATCCAGCGATTTCCAGCGACCTTCACAAGATCATTGGTCCATCATGTAGGGGGCCTGCCCACGCTGCGTCTTCCGGTTCGTGGTCGCCACTCAATCGAACCTTTCTGCAATACTATATTTAACGCGTAATAATAAATTTATAAATATATTTACAGGTTACGAATGTATAGTTTTCACAACACCGAAAGCATTATTTGTTTGAGCATTCCAAGCAAATGGTTGCTTTACATTTGAAATAAACGTTGCAGACAAATTACTTCGGGGCGAGCAGTATTCATTATTTTCCAACAGAGGTGGATCTTCTCGTTTTTGACCCGTAGCTTTATAGAATGATGTAGTTCTATACCGCTACGTTTTTATTTGTTATTTTCATAGCGTCATTATAAGATAGTGTCACTTAATTAATTAAAATACACAATTTTTTATGCATGTTAGTAGAAAAATGTTTCTTTAAACCGTACATGGATCTGGAGGGGTCCTCTTTAATGTAAAATAGTGCGCATGTAATAATGTTATTCTGATATAATTTGTAATGTTGACATTTAATATTGATATACTAACATAGTTATAAGTTTGATTTACTAACAATATATGGAATATTTATTAATCCGAAATAAATGAATAATAATAATAATAAACCGATACTTTGCCAAGGTTTGGCAAGAAAATAAGTGAGACACGAGATGGTGTTTTAGTCTGTTTCATTTGAGTAAAGCTAAACCTTGTATACTGACGTGGTGCGTGCTTATTACTGTTTAAACGTATCTCACAATGTGACTTACCTAGCACGTGATTTATGGTCGCCACAGATACCAACAAAAGGACGTGCATTGACATCAGGCGAAAAGTTACAGGATCGAAAAGTGTACACAAAAATTCGTAAAAATGAAATTATTTTTGAATAAGTAGTGTATACTAATTCAAAAATAATTTCATTTTTTAACGATTCAGATTCAGATGCTAAACATGTGAAGTAAAAAGTACCGCAAATGTTACTTATACGTCAAACGGCATATATTCCAGTCTGAATAATCAAGGTAAGGATATAGACGAATTTACATCCGAATTTACATACAGAGGTCAAGCGGATAAATAAATATTACAAATCTTAATTATTACTTTGAACTCATGTACAGTATAGTTATTTTAAATTATGCTATCCATTTATGGCCTTATTATTATATTTCAGAATTATATGGATTAAATGAAGTTGTGTGTGTAGATTAGAAATTCGTGTAAATGTGTTTTATTTTTATTAAGAAAACCAACAGCGATGCATATAATAACAATTATTACAGGATACAATATAAAGGGAAGGCCAATGACAGGTTTTCCTTAGTAGGTATAACATGAAAATGTAGTTGGCTAATAAACGGACAAAAATATAATGTTGACACAAATTATTTATCAGACGTCGATGTGATTTTTGTTAGATATTTGCTACAACATCGAAAAACATAAGATAATTTATTAGAATAATTTGAGTTATCTGTTTACCTTATAAGCCTTCGTTTTCTGTCAGTCTGTCCGACTGTCTTTCATCGGGGTGTATCTTATGAATGTACACACGGCTACATATCAAGCTATAGATTTCCAATATAAGCTGACCTGTCATTGTATGGAAATCCAATTCAACGCGAGATCAGCTTATAATGGAAATTTATAGCTTGATGTGTGGCCGTGTGTACCAGTTAGCCCATTGAATTCTGCCAAGTGTCTATTTCGCATGCCGATATAACACTAAGTAATAAAAAAAATAAAGGGGTCCCATACACGTAACGTGTAAAATCCATGATTTTGCTCGATAACTGTCATGTTTATACAATCCGCTGATCATATCACTTATTGAGGCGCTCGTTGTTGGTAGAGCACATTAAGCTGTCGATCACGTTTGTAGCCATTATTAGGTAATAGCCGCTAAACCATGCCAAAGGCCTAGTGGAAGGCTAAAACATCTCTGACACTAGAGCAACCACTGCCCATACGATAGTAAGTAAGTAGTATCACTTATACAACTTATTTAAGAAATATTAGAATTTACAGATCAGATATAAATTCTTCTATATCTATCTATATCCTACTAATATTATAAAGGCGAAAGTTTGTAAGGGTGTATGTTTGATACTTCTTCACGCAAAACTACCGAGCGGACTTTGATGAAACTTTGTAGTAATATAGCTTATATATCCGAATAACACATAGGCTATAATTTATTAAGTTTAACGCGGGTAAAACTGAGGGGCACAGCTAGTTATTTATAAAGTTTAATGCGGGTGAAACCGCGGGGCTCAACTAGTTAAGTATAAACAAAGAATATAGTCGGCTATAAGTATACGAAGAAGAAAATTGAATTCTTTGATCCACTTACCATTTGCAATACTTCGTTGCTATGCCAGCAATATAAAAATAGTTGGGCAATGAGAGCCAGGAGATACTCCGCAATCCAAATACGCTGCATATTTCCCGTACCTTTCTGAAAATTGAAACACAACTAATACTTTGTCATGACTTTCTTCCCTATCCGAAAAGATATATGTACAAACGCCAGCACATCAAGGTAACATCATCCTTTAAAATTTCCCCATTTGAAAGTAAACCTTATGCTTTTGTGATGAAGTTGAAAATCTATAAAAGAAATTTGACAGATTCGAGTAGCTGGATGTGCTGGCGTCTGTATATATTGTGTATGTACATATTACACCCCTTTTATCATTTTCAACCCTTGCCAATATCTATAGTCATTCAATAGCTCCAAATTAAACAGTATCACAACAGATCATTGGAATATGCAAATCAAGGAAACCACATTTAAAAAAACGTGGCGAGGAAACGTGTGTATTATGAGGATTACAACTCGTTCAACTTTTTGATTCGTTATATCTAAAAAACGATGGCTCTTAGGAAAAAAGTATTGCATATTTTTTATAGATAATTATCTAATCTACAATTTTGTCTCAGCTAATTTTATGGTAAAACTTACCGTTTTGCTGAAAATCGGGACAAACCCGTTTTTGTGACCTTTGACCCCGAGTATTTTTTATGCACGTGCCGGATCGATGAGGACTTTTCACGTTTCCTTTATAATAGTGTTATGAACGATCCTACCAATTTACAGCCTAATGGGAATTATTGTAATCTTTGATGTCTAAATTGACCGGACTATAGTGACTTATAGAAATTATATATATGGATCATATTATATATAAAATTTCATAATAATATAAAACAAAAACAAAAATAAAAATATTATTGCCACATATTGTGGACACAGGTCTCGATCACGGTAATATATTAAAGCAAATCCTTCTGGTTTACCCGATGTTTCGGCATGGATTGCACCACCGTAGTCCCGGGTCGCCTGATCAGAACTGAGTGATGGCTTCGCCAAAAAGCCCGGGTTACGGTGACTACCCCCACTTGGTCTTGATATTTATTTACATACAAACAAATGTCAAGACCAAGCAAGCGTAGAGCTGTAATGTGTATAAATCGCGAAGACTAAAAACATAAAAAATCTTACCGTCAATTGTAAGGCGCTAGCACAAATCATTAGCGAACAAATAATTACGTACATGAACATTACTGGAGATAGCAGAGAATTTAATATTGAAGAGAATCTGAAAGCAAAAGCAGATTTAGCTGGACGTCTCTCGATTTATTATATAACCTAGAGTAAGTTCGTTGACAGCAACGTCTTGATCACTTACTTTACCAAATGCTTGTGATGATTATGGCACTTCTTAATCCTCTTTGCCGCCTCATAATAGTTAATTACCTCATTACCATCCCCAAACAACCGTGCACTATTCATCGACACGACTTTTAGTTGACCAGCAATAAAACTCATTATTACAACAGCATTAGAGTCGAAATTTGCAACAACACCACCTCCATAAAAGCATATCATTGAGTGCCCAAGAATATATATGAAGTAGCCAAACCCTCTTGACTTGTCCCATGGAACCCAAGAACTCATTATTTCTGGATAAGGAAGACTTCCATTTCTTATCAATTCCCTATAGTCCGAAGACGCTGAAAAGCTTAGTAAAGGTGTCAAAATTACAGTAAAGACCGTTATAGTTACTAAACACCAATAGAAATATGTAACTCTTCTAGAATATTTTGTGTATTCAAGTATAATCTCGTTTGTACATTTATCTCGTTTAGAAAGCTGAGATTTTTCTAAATCAGCGACAAAATTAATAAGTTTCTTCCAAGGTTTTTGCCAATATATGAATGTAGCAGATTTGAAGACACAAATTGTGCTCAGCATGGTCACAGAAAGATTTCTCATAGCCAATTCTAGATCCGTTCTTATGATCCATAGTTCAAGGTATTGACACACTAAGAAGATAAACGCGAAAGTATGCATTGCATTATATAAAAATCTGCTAAAATCAGGTTTTTGCAAAAGACCCCAATATTGTAAACCAAGAAGTGTTGGTCCTAACAAAGGATTTTCAGGATCTTCTAAACGAGCTAAAAATCTAAACATTTTGAATTTAACTTTCAATATTTCCGTATTGCGTGACACCAAGAAGTGAAATATTCTTACTTAATAGTCGTATTGTTTGCTGCTAGCAATGTAATTATTTATTTAAGTTAACATTACTAACTAAATTTTTCGGCGTCGCTTCGATTCGACTAATTTTCTGAATATTTTGTTGGTGAATTACCAAAAAATCTTTTAAGGAATTTAATCGAATACAAGCCAGGTCGAAAAATTTAGTAACCATTAGTAGAATTTTAACCAAAATTCTGTCAAATTTTGGTTAACATCCGCCAACAGATTACCGGAAAATTTTCTTGAATTAAATTGAGCCGAGAAGAATATTCAAATTTATGAATTTGACGAAGATTTTGATTAAGCTAGTTTTTAATTAGCGTAAAAAATTATGTTCGTAGATGGCATGGCTGAAAGTAACATCTAATTAAAAGTCGTAACCATTTTTCTACAAATGTTTTCACTTTACAAATCGGGTAGGTGCAGTTTCTATTTGTGTAGAACAGTTATAGTGTCCAATTACAGTAACAATTTTACTTATACCCTCTTGTATGACAAATACCACCTATCGCCGTCGGAATGACTTATCGACGCCTCGCAGCCAAAATTTGCTGCAAAAAAACAACTTCTCATTTATCGAATCTGTTTCAGCCCGTGCGGCTTGGTCACTGCTCATTCCGTGTGGAAGTTTTTGGAACAAAACCGCAGAGAGGTGCTGCTTAAGGTAGATGTGAAGAATGCCTTCAACTCGGTGGATAGGGGAGCTCTATTAACACAAGTAAAGAACAAAATCCCAAATTTATATAATTTTATTTGGCAATGTTACAGTTCACCTACACGTATCTTGGCAACGAAATTTCTTCCGCTGTTAGATGCCAGCAAGGTGACCTTCTTGGTCCAGCAATATTTAGCTTTGCCATTCATTCCATCATTCAACGTCTTCAATCTAAGCTTGATGTTTGGTATAAATTGGATAATGGTACGATTTCCGGTAAAGTTGAGACTGTTTATAATGACGCTATGTATTCTAATAGAAGAGTATCGTATTTTTTTCAAATGTGAGCTTTTCTATTTCAGATGACTGCCCCTCCAAAGATTAGGTAATCATTAAATTTAACGTTTTGGCTCCAAATATAAAAATTGTTGATAAAGGAGACCGGGATTTCTGGGACAGTAATGAAGTGAGATATGGTTAAAAAAATCGCAATATTTTCTATTTCAACTGTAAAAAAATTACCCAATTTACAATCTGGAAAACGAGAAATCTCTAAATAAGTTTAAGTCACGAATTAAATTAACAACCAATTTAATTCATGACTATAAAATATTAACGTTAATGAGTTCAAACAATGTTATAAAAAAACTTTTGCACCAGACACCAGATTTAATCGAATTAATTATTAAATCCATTACGGTTAAAATAATTACTACAGTAAAAAATAAAATATCAAGAAAATAAATAGAAATCATAATATCGGTTATCGCTCACAAATCGATTTATTAGTTATGTTTGGCAACTATATTTTTAATCTATGCTGACAGTGACTGGTGACAATTTTTGAATCCTAATCTATGATCAGTCACTCGTTTCTCGTATCGTTTAGTGCGTGTGTGATTTGAGTATTTTTCATTGTTTTGTTTATATATCCTCTCCCTCGACAACTACATTATCTCTACGGACTTCTGATATTGCTTAACTTGTACGACCTTTGCTATCATACTGGACACGGATAACTATTAAATAGCAATCGCACTTCAAAATTAAAAAAAAAATACACAAATTAGTAAGGAAATGGAAGAGCCTTTTGTTCCATAACAAAATACTTCTTAAGAAAACTTACGGTGTTTTATTACGACAAATATACATTTCTGTTTTCTATATAGATACAAGGTATAAAATAAAACTTTTACATTGGAAACTGGGTGGACAGCCGTCATTCGGTCCAGCAAATTTAAATCGTAAAAGATATTTTAAGTACATATCATTAAGTGCTACGTCTTTTTTGCAATTATGTATTGTTTTTGCAAACTACTGTCTACTTACGTATTAAAATTGAATCGTTGTTATGATTGTGACAGTTAAATTACGCGATTTCAAATAAAAAGCTGAATTAAACATTTGGACACGGCATACAAACAGTAATTACATTAAGCTATATTTTAAAATGTGTATTTATTTCTACTTTATATTATTTCGAAACTTTATGCACAAGGTCACCATAGCCTAGTGGGTAGTGCTCCTGCCTACGCAGCTGGTGGTCCTGGGTTCGAATCCCGGTAAGTGCAAATATTTGTGTGATGAGCACGAATATTTGTTTCTGAGTCATGGATGTTTTCTATGTATATACGTATTTATCTATCTATATAAGTATCTAATATCTTTCAAATCTAATATCTTTTGATAGACTGAACCGATTGCAATAAAACAAAAACTAAATGTTACCTCAAGTTACGCTCAATCGTTGTGTATAAAAGTTATCTACATTACTTTCGTATGTTTTACGTGATACCCGAACATATAAACAGACAAACAGACACACAGACAAACAGACAAAAATTCTAAAAATGCTGGAAATTGTTTCTATTGGTTGTTCTTTAATACCCTGGCTATTCTTTTTGGATTTTCTTTTGATGTACAAAAATTATTTTTCTACAGATTTATTATATGTATAGATTAGAGTTCTGTGTGTATAAAAAAGTAATAAATAGAAAAAGTATCCATACTTACACAACCAGGGTGTAGTTCCAAGGAGAGGTTCAGCATTTTATGCGTTGGAACCGCAGACAAAACGTAAGGTATTTTAACCAAGTGACAAACAATTTTAACCAGTACCAGTATAATGAAGTGAAGAGATGTTAGTGTCAAGAACATAATATTTGGTAAAGTTCAACTCTGAGGGCATAATTAACGTTTTTATGATCCACTTACAGTATATTAAGATAAAATAAGATCTGATGGGGAATACCAACTGTAAGCCTTACTTAGTGTTGTCATCATTATCATATCAGCTGAAAGACGTCCACTGGTGGACAAAGATCTCCACAATTGCCGGTCTTGCGCTATTCGCATACAGCGGTTTCCAGCGCCCGCACTAAATCATCGGCCCATCTTGTAGGGGGCCTGCCCACGTTAAGTCTTCCGGTTCGTGGTCGCCATTCGAGAACCTTTCTGCCCCAACGGCCGTCGCGGCGGTTCCACGAGCTATGTGCCCCGCCCACTGCTACTTTAGCTTCGCAATTATTCGGCCCATGTCATTGACTTTGGTTCGTCTGTGGATTTCGACATTTCTGATTCGATCTCGAAGGGATACTCCGAGCATAGCCCTCACCATTGCTCTTTGGATGACCTTGAGACTTACTTAATGTAGACTTACGTAAATACTAAAAGAAATGTATGTAAATTGTGAACAGTGCGTCTCATTCAGTGCAAAATGTGGTCTTATATCAAGGTTAGGGCGTGTGATTTGGTAAAGTGCGGGTGCTATGTAAAATAAGTCTAAATTAACACATGCCAACGAAGTTCGTGAATATGTTTTTACCTCTTTGTTCCTAATGTGAGTTAAATTGTAACTATTTCTGTACATTAATTCATATTTTATAAAACACTTCTATGAATCAAAATCTTCTAAATTTCTATAGTAAGAAAATAAATCTGAAGGCATCTATTGTAATAAAAGCATTTTGATTCGAAATGAAAATCTCGGTAGTATATCGGTGGAAATATGGTTAATATTCTTGAACTTTTAAAAACAATGTGAAGAAACTGTAGGAGCCTTTCATTATCTGAAAAATATTAAATACTTTGTAATTATTAGGTCTACATATATACATTGAAAACTTAAACAGACATATAAAATTGACTATACGTGTCTCGCACCGGTTCAGACAGCCACGCCAATTCGTGCTCCGGGTTTGATTCCTGCACAGGACTACTATTTACGTGACCTACAACTCTCGAATATTTGGAATAGATGGGCAAAAAAACCGGCCAAGTGCGAGTCGGACTCGCGCACGAAGGGTTCCGTACCATTATATATAAAAATGAGCAAAAAATTCACGTTTGTTGTATGGGAGCCCCCTTAAATATTTATTTTATTTTGGTTTTTAGTTGTTATGGCGGCAACAGAAATACATCATCTGTGCTATTACGGTTCATGAGATACAGCCTGGTGACAGACGGACAGATAGACAGACAGCGAAGTCTTAGTAATAGGGTCCCATTTTACCCTTTGGGTACGGAATCCTAAAACTTGTAATTTAGTTTCACATCATTTACCACAAATACCTACATCAATAAAAGTTGATACAGACAGAGACGTATACGGCCCAGCTTTTAACACGAACTTGTTTGATAGCTTCCCAGAGAGTAATAACAAGTGTTTACGTATACGTGTATCAGCTTTCCACCAATCACTGTTGAAGATCCCTCTGTCCACTTCTTCACTCTGTTAATATAAAGATTATCTTAAAAACAAAAGTAGTCAAATATTTTAAAATTAAATATTCATGTTATAAGAAAGTCGCTGTGTGGCATCCTATCTCATAAAAAAGGGTTTTATTCACGAAGACTTTAAAAAAGCGCTTGTAAATTGTCAGACATTTTTTGTAGTCATATAGTTAAGTATAAATAATAATGTTTAGGAACATATAGGCCATTCTGCGGGAAGCGTAGAAGTCCACCCGAGGGAATATCTACCAGAGGACGGGCAGCAGCTTCTTTCTGAATACTATGACCATCATACTGCGCTCGCGTCTGCCAAGCGTGGTGATTTTGGCATATCCCCCCAAGATGATTCTTGGGGGAGGCTTATGTGGCAGAAGTGGACTTCTTACAGCTGTTATAATGATTCAATTTCTTTTACTAAGTAACCAGCCTTAGGTACTCTTTTACGTCACCTTAATCTGTGACTGCACACCTATTAGGACCGCAGCTGGAACTAGATTTCCATGTTAGTCACGAGGAGTATTTCTATGATGTGGACGTCGCACGATGAGGAGTTATTTTCATTGAAAAGGCAACTTTTTGTAATAAATTATCTGAACTAACGCTTGAGAAACTTGTAGTTCCAGATTTAATGACTTATTGAACGATTGGAAGGAGTGTGATAACATTTGCAAATTGCATTAGCCTGCTTGGGTATTGCCTTCGGAACTCAGACGACCCTCGCTTTATGAATTCGGTAAGTGCATTTAACTTTACAAGTTAGTGAGGGGAAGTTGCCAGTAGTTCTACTGCAATTTTGTATCCTTTGAAGATATCAGAGAACTCCCATTTGTTTTTATTATGCAACTGAGTCAGTACAACCAAAGGCCCAACTGATGGTAAGCGATCACATTTATAAATCAGTATTTTGAAGATATTGTGATTCAATCCAGTACATGGTAAACAATGTGTTATCTATTTTATGGTTGTAGGTATAAAAAATACGTGAAAGTACGATAGTCGAGGTATTTGAATATTAGATCGTGATCAATAATTAATATTATATTAAGTAAAACAACTAATGGATACCTTTAAGAAGATGAGCTATTTCTTTTGTATTCGAAAATAAAAAAATATATTTGTGTAACCCGTTAGATCAAAAGAAAAAGAATTCAACGATAGATGAAATTAACAAATATGGTATATATTTGTTATTTCCATTCTTCAAGTTGTTTCTTTAACTAAGAATGTAATATGGTGACTGAAATTGATAATATTGGTATATGTTATTTGTACCTGTTTGGTTTTGAGGCAACACAACCGGCAACGTTACGATAAATGCACATGGAGGGGTTATAAGGCTTTTTTCTTGCGTGATAATATTAACAAGTCAACTCTTACCACTAGCCTCGTTACGGAACTGTGTGGCTGTTGGCAAAAAATATCAGAATCCCATATCATCCCACGGGGGATTCTCATATGATGAATATGATAATGCAAGGTATAAAGATAATAATAAATATTTACCAAAAGTGTTACTTCGTTCGCATGCCAGCAATACAAGAACAGTTGCAAAATCAAGCTAACCGTGAACTCTATAATCCACAACTTTTGAGAAGTCGTTACACCTTTCTGAAAAGAGCACAAAGATATCAAGAATCGTTGCGATTTAAAAGAAAATCGTCTAGTTTACCCATTTCCCTTTTCTATTAAGAAGCTGACAACGCTCAATTTTAACTTATCATACTAGTCTCACCCGTGTAAACTACGGTGAGTAAGGGTCAAAACGTAAAGTGAAATATAACGAAATCAATAATTGTGAGAAATAAATTAAATATAATACAAAAATGTGTTCGCTAATCATAAAGTGCACTACATATTATTAAAACCATTTCAATTGAGAATGGAGAATTAGATTATTGACGGACCGGTTGGCGTGGTTGATAAATGCCTGCCTTTCACGCCGCAGGTTGGGCGTTCGATTCTCACCCAAGGCAGATATTTTAGTGCATGAATTCATAGATTAAAATAATAAATCCAAACTAATATTATAAATGCGAAAGTAACTCTGTCTGTCTGTCTGTCTTTGCTTCACGCCTAAACTACTGAACCGATTTGTGTGAAATTTGGTACAGACATAGTTTGGAACTTGAGAAAGGACATAGGATAGTTTTTATTAAAAAAATAGAATAAAAAATAAAATAAAATAGCGCCATCTATTGGTCAAGAGTCGGCATCAATTCAGTACTGAAAATTTATCGGAAAAATGTAAATAAATAGTAAAAAGGTATGAAAATCCAAACTAATATTATAAATGCGAAAGTAACTCTGTCTGTCTGTCTTTCTGTCTGTCTGTCTGTCTGTCTTTGCTTCACGCCTAAACTACTGAACGATTTGTGTGAAATTTGGTACAGACATAGTTTGGAACTTGAGAAAGGACATAGGATAGTTTTTATTACAAAAAATAAAATAAAAATAAAATATTCTATTATATTCTATTATATCTAATATTATATTCTAATCTATTGGTCAAGAGTCGGCATCAATTCAGTCCTGAAAATTTATCGGAAAAATGTAAATAAATAGTAAAAAGGTATGAAAATATAATATAATACAACTTTTAGTACAAAGAAAATGCTCTAACGGAGTATAGATAATTCTATTAGTACTATATGTCGAGTTGGTGATCGCGCAATGGTGTCGATCGTTACACGAGTTCGGTTCATGTTATTGTTTTAATTCATCGAAAAAAAGTAAATAAATAGTAAGAAGGTATGAAAAAAATAAATTCAATATAATAAAACTTTTAGTACAAAGAAAATGCCCGAACGGAATAAAGATAAATAATCCGAGTTGTCACTATGCTCGATAGATGGCGTTGGGGTTGAAATAGATCGCGCTATGGTTGGGAGGAGCAGCGCCGTGCCCTCATTTCTGGAGTAGGCAGTGACCTGTCGCTGCCGGCCGTCGTAAACTCGATGGTTGGCGGCGAAGAGTCCTGGGACGCGGTGGTTTCCTTCTGCGAGACAGTCATCTCGCGGAAGGAAGCTGCGGAACGGGAGAGGGAGATTACATCCTCTCACCCGGCCCGCAGCAGACGCACCGGGCGTCGGCGGAGGGCGGACAACGCCCTCTTCCGGCCCCCCTAAATGGGCCCAGGGGCGACGGACTCGGGGGTGTCCGTCGCCCTCTACACATCTGGACCCGAGGTGGCGGCGCGACGTGTTCCACGCGCGCCCCTCTTAGACGTTGCGGGGGGAGTTTAACACCTCACTCCCCCCCCTAATGCGAGGAGGCCCGCAATTAGGGGCCAGCACCAGCCGGGGGTTGCGGAAGTATCGTATGTTCCCGCGACCCCTGGCGCAGGTGTGAGATGGAACACCGGGGTGGTTTTTAGTCAGTAGGAGTCTGACAGACCCCTCCGCCTCCCCCGAGGCGGAGGACATCCATGCAGGATTTTCCACCCCGCAAAAAAAAAAAAAAAAAAAAAAAAAAAAAAAAAAAAAAAAAAAAAAAAAAAAAAAAAAAAAAAAAAAAAAAAGATCGCGCTATGGTTTCGTTACACGCATTCGGTTGGGTATCGGCCGAGCGCTTCGGTACTGTCGTGGAATTGTGGATTGATCGTTTCGTAAATTTAAAATTGGCTCAGTTGTATTAGTAGATTAAAAGGTTTATTTGTTGGGTTGTCTGGTGGTTGTTTTCAAAATCGGTTCCGTTGTATTTGTCGATTAAAAGGTTTATTTGTTGGGTTGTCTGGTTGTTGTAAAATGTAAGTTTAGTTTGATCTCGATTATTAGTAGATACTAAAATTGTATGTCTAATATCGTTTTATTTTTTAAATTAATTAAATCTTTCCTTTTAAATTATTTAGTTTTAAGCTTGGTTATTAAGAGAATAGGTTGTAATATAATTTCTTTTAAATTGTTATCAAGTTAGTAATTCGTATTTTTTTTTAATTCTTTTGTTTTCAGTTAGTTTTCAATTTAAGTTCGGAAAGATTGTAATATTTCTTTAGTTTAAGTTCTTTTTTAAACTACTTTTTTCAATTACGAGAAAACGCAAGTCCAATTTAGCACGTTTCAGCGGAGCTCGAGCTAAAAGAGTTGCAAGTTGCGTGCTCAAGAGTGTCAAAACCCCAAGACATATATATTTTTGCAAAGGGTGGCAAAACTAAAAACGTGGTATACAGAAATGTCTTGGTGTAAGAACGTGGTATAAAGAAATAATCTTTAAAGCCTAAAATAATAGAAAATTTGTCAAGGGACAAACAGTATTTTTTTCTGAAATGGCAAATCAAAATAATATTTTGAAAAGAAGGGAAAAAACATTTTCGCCCTTTTCGATCGGCAATAACGGCTTTAATGCCCTAAGTGAGTATACATATCTTCAATTCAAACGCAGAGCTCATTATGTTGATTTTTGAAGAGTTCCCTAGAATATCTTCCACATTTCATTTTTGAAGAGATCCCGCGAGATCGGGAACTATGTGGGTAAAACAAAAAATCTGCCGAAAGTCACTATTCCACGCGAACGAAGTCGCGGGCAAAAGCTAGTATATAATATATCACTTATTTGGTTTCCATAGAACAAGCTCTGATTACTTTGGGATCAGATGGCCGTGTATGAATAATGTCCCAGGATATTATTGTTAACCCTTCTTACGCCTCAAAAAATGTAACTTATATAATGTATAAGTTACATTTTCTAATAAAATTTATAACTTACCGATATAAATTGTACCACACTTCCACAGATACCAATTGAACACATGAGCACGTAAAGAAACATGGTCGGTGACATAAGAAAATTGAACAATTTGTAGTGCCTGTAAAACAATGTATAGTATAATCCAGTAAATCATCATGTGAGCGGAATGACGTCCACGGGCGGAGAAAGGCCGCTTGAAAATATATCCACAATGGAGTTGGAGTGGACTATCTATGAAGAGTGGAATATCTACTAACCTATGAATATAATTTTGGAGGGACATGCCATAATCACCACGCTTGCCACACGCGTAGGCGATCGCAGTATGATGGTCATAGTACACAGAGAGACGCTGCTGCCCGTTCTCTGGTAGATATTCCCTCGGGACCACTTCTACGCCCCCCACGGGATGAGATGGGGTCGCGATATTTTATGCCCACAGCAAGTTACCAATGTACCAGCATTATAATATAGCTAGTTAGACTCTAGTTGGAATAGCAGGCAAAAACTTAGGTCAAAGTGGGTAACCCTACCATTACTCACATAGCGGCGGAGTTTTGGCGCCAACTCGGAAAAGACGCATCGAGGCTTTGTTTTATTTCCAAAAACTGGTGTAAATTGGAGTTTTTATGTGTAAATATGGTGGATTTTTAAACATAACATCTTCGACAATGTACGACAAGTGGAGGAAAGTGCGATATTGCCGTGAATTGTGATTTTCCGTGTTGTGACCAAAACTCCATAAAAGGCTCTAGTAAAGTTTAAGTCTCCACTGCTTTACTGGGGTTGGACAAGGACTATGTATGACTTGACTGTGATGGACTTTACTTGACAATGACGGAAATAAATAATATAAAAATATATTTACTGAAGGCTCATAAGGCCAAAGAAGCCAGAGCCGTGAAACGGAATTAAAAAAATAATAATTACATATCGGCACAGTGTGTCACTTTTGATGTTTGATTATTCAAGATGAAGGTACTTAAAAGTCGCGATTAATTATTATTATACTAAGATATACCTTTTTATTGGTTTTAAGTCATCTTGTTAAATAATGACGGAGTAGAAGATTAAATTAATTTTAAACCAAAATTGCCAACGAAATATGTTAATATGAAATCACCGATAATCCAAATATTACAAATTAACTTATAAGTATGTATACTTACTGTTCTTTATTATTTATGCAATAAAATAATTCTATATATTAAATAGCGAAATAATTATCATTACCACCTACCTATAACTTTGTAGATAATACCGCTGAATAGTCTTTTTTTAAATGGTATTATTATTGTATTAAAACTCTAGGTGACTGTGAATATATTACTATCCATCTAGCGTTAAGCTCATCTTAATTATCTGTATTATTTATGTAAAAATAGCTCTTTAATTAACTTAGCTAAAATTAACTTCAAACTTATCAAATTAAGGCACGTCTAACGATGCCATGAAATTTTACTACTCACTTTATCAGGATATTGTGATGTCTATGGCACTCCTTGATTCTATCCAGGACATCTTCGGTAGATATTGCGCCATCAAATATTCTAGAACATTTGTCTTTGACGATTAACATATGGCCTTTAAGATAAGACATTATAGCAACAGCATTCATATCGTAACCTGCTATAGCTCCAGAACCATGTATTCCCATTATAATGTGGATAGTTACCCCATAAAAATATCCAGGTACTCTTTTATTATCAAACGGAAACCAAGAAAACATAATTTGGGGTAATGGCTCTAAGCCCATTTCTATCTCCTCTCTGTATAATTGCGATGTTAAATATCTTACTAGTGGGTTCAATATAAAAAGAGAATTTGTCATAAACACCAATACCCAATATGAATATGTTATGATTCTTGTATATTTAGTGTAGGCATCCATATGTTCTTTCACTTTTGGATCTGCTCTTTTGATTTGCAGGAGTTCCTCTTCAGAGATCTCCTTTGCAAGCTGCCGCCATTCTTTCTGGCATATGACGTATGAAAAACGTTTAGCGATACAAATTATGCTGAGTATACTCATTGACATACTGTTAAAAAATATGTTGATATCATTCTTATTAGCATACAGCTCAATGAATTCGCTAAGAAGAAATAATAGTGTTGAGTAATGTAAGATGTTGTATATAATGTTCGACGTTTGCTCCCAGTTTGCCAAAGGCCAAAAAAATACAATGCCTTTATAATAGGTCCCAACAAAGGATATTTAGGATCCTCTAACCGTTCAGTATACTTCTTCAAAATCATTATAGATATTTATGGTTGGTTCCAAACTGAATACTGCAAAAAACTAAACATCTGCAGCGTTTCAATACAGAGGTGATTACTTTAAGTGGTCAATTAACATAAGTAGTTGATACCCTTAAAGAAAGAACATTTGAATACTTCGCAGTCTTTAGTTGGGTTTCGTAGTTACTAGGAAAGAAACGATCCCATCCACACATTCGCAATGTTTGCAAAAAATCAATGTCACAATGTATTTTTTTTTCTTTATTTATTTAAAGGGACTTGTACAAATAGTGTATTCCAGTTCCATCCTAATCAATTGAATTTTCACAAAACGTGGGCCATGAATTTGAACAAACCCATCGCATCATCACTATTCAAATGCAGGGACCTTATTAAATTATTTTTACACTATATCCCCGGTTGGTAGATCCAAGGAAAACATGTGCAAATGGAATTACCTATTACATTCCTACGTCACAAAACACCTGCGAGTACAGTGTGTCACCCCAAAGTATGGCCCATTTATTTGCTTGTCTCTCCTGTCCAGTCTCCTGTTCCCCTCAGGAGTTTTATGACGCTTTACCCAAAGCGGTCAGCTTTACCTAGTTTTGGGCGGATAAAATTTAATTCCACCATCGACACGATAAGGGAAAGACTAGACTCATATTGAACACATTCCATTAATAAATGTTGTAGGTCCTCGACAAATCCACATACCTCACAATCGGGTGAAGTGATTTGCTTCATCGTAAAGGCAAATCTTTTGCACGGAAACTGTCCAGATCCGAGTCTAAGAGCAGTAATAATCAGTTCTATGAATACCACTATTAATGCACAATGTTATTGTCATGTTTAATTTGATTACTATTAAACTTTTAAGACGCAAGAAGACGCAGCGTGGGCAGTACCCCTACAAGATGGACCGATGATATTGTGAGGGCCGCTGGACGCGAATAGCGCAAGACCAATTGTGGAGATCTTTGGGGGAGGCCTTTGTCCAGCAGTGGACATCTTTCGCCTGACATGATGATTATGAAACTTTTTCAGAAATTGTTACCGGCAGCTAAATAGTTGGAATAGTTGTATCTATCCACGTGTATTTAATCCATATTTACGCACATTATAGTAGCTACTTACTAAATAAATTATACCTACGGAACTACCTCATTTCTAGTGAAACTCTTCAGCCATAAATTCACAATAGTAACAAATAGATACAGCTTATAAAAGATGCATGGAACATGGTTTTGGTGTATACCAATAAACGCAAATGCTTAGTAAAAAAATAAATGTTTCACGGAAAATGTTAAGCCGTTCGAATTAAACCGTTGGAATGAGATGGATTATTAAATGCTAAGAATTTTTTATAAAGTATTATTTTTAACTGTGGAAAAATAATTCTATTTATTCACCTGGATAATTAAAGGAACTCTTCCTAAATCCAAATTTCATCCAATTTAAGTTTTATAAACCAACTTAAAAACACACAAAATTAAACAACACAAAAATGATAAGTACCTATATAATCACTAAATCACATGCAATGGAAACGATACAATAATAATACAGAGATTGTTCACACACGGTCATCTGATCACAAACTAAGCAGGGCTTGTACTATAATAATAATAATATCTGGGGACAATGTCACACAGATCATCCTAACCCCAAACTAAGCAAAGCTTGTACTATGGGTACCAGGCGACGATATACATACTTATATAGATAGATAAATACTTATATACATAGTATTCTGAGTCATGGATGTTCCATGACTCAGAAACAAATATTCGTGCTCATCACACAAATATTTGCACTTACCGGGATTCGAACCCAGGACCACCAGCTTCGTACGCAGGATCACTACCAACTAGGCTACGGTGACTATGGAAATCAGATAACTGATATACTACATACACTACTTTTCTTTTGTAAATACATACTTATATAGATAATGACACCTAGACTCAGGACAAACAGACAATTAAGGATAGTCGCGTTAATATCTTTATTTTTATTAGGCAGGAGAATGTCTACGCATGCCACGCGCAAAATATGTCTACGGGTGGGTATGTTGGACTTGCATTGACTAAACCTTACCTGTCGTGGACTTCTCTTGTAATAAAATAATAATAATAAATAAAATAATGGTTTATTTCTCTCTTAAAGGCGTACAGTAGGGGTTTTAACCAAACAATTCATTTTGAGACTGATTAAATAAACTACCTTAACAGTTTCTCTTTATTCATAAAGAAGCAACACTAAGGTACAGCAATAGCAAACAAATTGTAGGCGCTTGAACACAAATATTCACATTTTTCAAGCTTGTTTTAAAAACTTCTCCGCCTGAGTCCGTGTCCGTACGTCCGTAGTCATACACAAAATCGTAGAATATACATGCCCCCATCTATGTATGTTCTACGATTTTGTGTAGGACTACGGATGTCCTCATCATAAAGTATCTAAATTTTGCGTTTGAACGTCAACTCCTCGGCTTGAATAAATACAAAGGTGCTAACTATAAAAAAAAATTATCTTACTAAGCTCGAATGCAAATAAATGGTAATTAACTGGTTCATATACACTTACAAAGAAGCAAGCATGCACCCTGAATGCATATAACGTGTTCATTCCTTCATGTATAAAAACTAGCGAATTCTTTATCAACAAACAGCAGAATTCCACACTAGAATTCAGCTGCACTAGAATCTAATAACTTTTGAAATCGCGGATAATAGCGGATAGCGGATAATAGTTTCCCAGTTCTGGAATTTCGATTATGCAGCAATACCATTTTGCAAGCTACTTTTCTAATAGCAATATGCATATTGGTTACGCAAAAGCCGAGATAGACCAAATTTTATAGAATTAGATATTTTTGTAGGTACTTAGTTTTTTCTAACGTTTTTTACCCATTAATAATAATAATTTCCTGAAACATTATTCACACGCGGCAATACCAAACTAAGCAGAGATTGTATTATGGAAACCAGATATCTGATATATTATATACTGCTTTTCTATTGTGAATACATACTTATATACCTCTAGATAGTTATATCCAGACTCCCGACTAACAGTCATGTACATGCACACAATTATATTTATCCTGGGTGGGAATCAAACCCACGACCTGCGGCATGACACGTGCATTCTGCCTATCTTAAACTAGGGTCCTCATGTCATAGACTAAAACCAAAATGTTCAAGTTGGAGGCCTGTCAAAGGAAGATGAAACGTAGGAAGCAACAAGCGGGATGATCACGATTCACTCCAAAACTAATGGTCAACGTAGTAGTAGCAAACTAAAGCGAGAGGGAGGATAAATTAAATCGGAAAATGTAGAGCTGTTCACAGCAAATCCAATAAATTTAAATAATAAGAAGTCAGTAAGAACGCGCTGATGTCTGTGGAAATAAATTGGTTTCAAAAGTCGACGCTGCAAGAGGTTTTATCATTTAACTTTTCTCGGCAATCGACGTTTTGTAGAGATTTGTGCATATCCGATATTAGGATTGATTTTTGTTGTTTTTTTATCCATTCTGAGCGCTTGATTCTTTTTCAAATTGGAAGTATATAACGAAGTTCCATTTTCGAGTCTAAGTACTTTTAAAACAGTTGTTAAAGTAAAATGTTGGATATATTATGCCCTATATATCCTTTAGGCTAAAAGAAAATATAACACAATTAAAAACAAAGATCCGACGAAAACAAACGAACGAACTAAAATGGATGAAATTATTTTACTCTTTTGAGTTCATATTTGGGTCTTTTCTAGGACACTTTGCATAAATAAAGTATTTATACGCCTACAAATACAATCACACATGACATCATAACAGTTGAAAAAAAATCCACTGCTGAACAAAAGCCTCCCCAGAAACATTTTAGGCGAGGCATTTTATATACGACTAGCCGTGCCTCGCGGTTTTACCCGCGTTAAACTTTTTAAATTATAGCCTATGTGTTAATCCAGGGTATCAGCTAACTCCATACCAAATATTATTAATATCGCTTTAGCCGTTTCGACGTGAATAACAACGTAACGTAACAAACATCCACACTCACACACTCAAAAACTTTCGCCTTTATAATATTAGTGTGATAATCTTCACGCTGTGCAGACGGGTTGGCTATCGCAGTATGATGGCCATAGTACTCAGAAAGAAGTTGCAGCCCGTCTTCTGGTAGATATTCTCTCGGGTCGACTTCTACGCTCCATACGGGATGAGATGGGGTGATGATATTCTAATATTTTCCGCCGTTATTTATGTCCAACATACCCCCTCCCGTTTTTTGAAGATGCTTTATAAGTACTTCAAACACTTTACATTACGGGATAAACACCCTAATGTGGCGACGCTGAGTTGGTTCAAATGTTTTAATTGATATTTAGCAAACTTGACATGGGTTTAGGAAATTGGTTGTTAAAACTTTGTTAAGAGCCATAATGGATATTGGAGCTTTACTCCCTTGGTGTAAATGCGATCACCATAACGCCGTATTATATTCAATTACATAAAATTTTGTGAACGGCACTAGCGTCCATTCATATAGTTATAAAATGAAACCGTAACGTTATTGGGGAGCATTTTGCCACAGTTTTATTTACGAATAAATAATGTTTTATATTTGTTTAATTTTAGTAGTCTCATTATCATAATTTTTGTCGTCTAATTTAACATTAACAACATCACATTATTTTTGAAATTTACCCGTCTGCCAAACATGGCAATTTTGGAAAATGATTGACACAACTCCATTGTGGGAATATTTTGGGAAGGCCTTTGTCCAGCAGCGGGTGTATTTTGGCTAATATGATGATAAGACGTTTCGTGATATGAAAATAGTTTGTTACTGAGAGGGTGACTATTATTATTATTAACGATTGGAATGTTACATATAGGCTAGGATCCACTGTATTTTGTATAAAAAAAATATTTGGTTAATGCATCGAACACTTTACGTTCCGTACGGTACAAACTTCCAGTTTGTACCGTAAAATGTAAAATTGCTCAGTGAGTCTTCACTGAGCAATTTTATAAATATGCGAGTGGAGAACAACATTATCGTCTTCTTTTCATCGTATTCGATATCTTTTATCATAAAAATGTTAGTATCAATTTTGACTAAATCCATATTAACCTGAAAGTGAACATTGTCTGGCTCAATCTGTTTTTTTATGTTTATGTTTTTCTCGATAAATACATTGTTTTAAAGCTGAAACTGACGGCAAATTATTTAACTCATTATTGGAGCAGTTTCCCAGCACGTCTTGAACAATGTTACAGGTCTTTTTTGTTGTGTTCCTGCCTGATTTCTGGTATAGACTTCCTCAGTGGCTCAGGTGATTATGTATCGGTTTTGCTGTTAATAATAAGTGTTGGTCATTGTTGTCTTCATTTAATCTAGTTTTCAATGTTGCATTACATCCATATAATTCATCTTTTTTGTATTCACACCTCCAATAATAATTCTCACTGCACACTTTGTTTTTTCATATGTAAATCCATCCAAAAACAATTTCAATCCGCCTTTATTATTGACTAATGTACGGCACTGTGTATTATTATTTTCGTTTTCACTCATTTTCAATACACACAACTTGGATATTAGATCTTATTAGATATAATATCCAAGTTGTTGTAGCACAACAACTACGTGGACATTATTATGTCCACGTAGTTGTTGGGCTAACGGCTGCCGCCGCCGCCTCGACGCCTCCTCCGCCTACGAGCGGGATCGGCTCGTTCCCGATCCCGTTTGGCGGCCTCCTTCTGCAGCAAAACTGCCTCACAGAAGGAGACCACGGCGTCCCATTTGGTGGAGTCGCCAGCCATGGACATGACTGCTGGCGATGAAAGATCCCGTCCGATCTCAGCGGCCAGGACTCGCCTCTCGGCCTCCCAGGCCGGGCACTCCTCCAGCGTATGCTGGGCAGAGTCCAGGTCGCTCCCGCAATGGTGACAATGTGTCGTCACTTCTCGGCCGATCCGGCTCAGATACTCACCGAAACATCCGTGTCTGGTGAGTATCTGGGTCAGTCTGTAGGTGACGTAACCGCCCTTCCTTTCCACCCAGGCCTCGAGGTGAGGCAGGATAGCACCGACGGCACGTTGGCGCGCGTTTAGTTGCAACAAACCGCCGCGTCGACTGCCGCCAGTAGATCGAAAGGCGGGAGGCGCGCCAGAAGTGTCGCCGCCTCAAAGGATACCGTAAAGAGCCATGGATCGCACAACACCTCCGTAAAGGCGGCGAACTTCTTCCCGTGGACCCCCGAGATTCGGCAACAGCCGGTGTAACGCGCCGGTTACCCGGCGAACTCGGGGGGCCAGACGCTCAAAGTGCTCCTCCAAGCCCCATCGACTGTCTGGGGTGAGGCCCAGGTACTTCATGTACCGCCCCACCCTGACCTCTACGTCACCTACCCGCATCGACGTACTGGGTGGTTCCTGCCTACGGCGTAATCCGTTGAACCTCTAGCGCCTCTGTCTTGTGAGGCGCTACCCGAAGGCCCAGTCTCCTTATGGCCGCGACGACACATGCAACACCGAGTTCGGCGAGCCGTACCGCCCGCTGGAAGCTGACCTCCCGGGCTATAACGAGCGTGTCGTCCGCATAGCAGACGACGGTCACTCCGGGAGGGAGGTCAATCCGCAGGACCGCATCATAGGCGAGGCTCCATAGCAGAAGTCCTAACACGGACCCCTGAAGAACCCCGCAGGAGAGCTCCCTCTGGACCTCAATTCCGTTCCGACCGACGAACTTCAATCAATCAATTAATATTTATTGCGTGAAATTTGGTACAAGGGGATCTTAAATATAAATAAATAGTTCACAAAAATCAACCACACAGGTGTACACAATTTTACATTTCCTGCAATTAATAAATGTCTTTTTAAAATGATTACTTTTTATAACATCACAATATTTTTCAAAATTAAACTATAAAATCCAATTAATAATATAATACATTCAAATATAATAGTAATAATTTATAGGTCAACAATTTCAAAGTAAATATAATCGATGTCAAATAATAATTTATGTGTCAATAAAATATCTGCTGCCATAATTCAATAATTAATATAATTGTCAATACAAATAAAAAAAAAATATTCAATTATTGAAATTTTAAACAAAGTTTCATGTCAATCTTATATACCTAAACTATAGTCATTTAGCAAATTAGAATGCATTTTTTTTAAATTACTTTTTTTTCGAGAAATTGTTTGACACTATAGTATGCTTTACTAAGAAGAAAGCCTTTCAATTTGTGTTTCATGCTAGCAATACTGGAACTGTTCAAAATATCTTTCGGTAGACGATTGTAGATACGCGGCGCCATGCAAAAGACACTATTACTGAATTGCGCCGTTCGATTTAACGGAAACCCTATTTTATTATGGTTTCGTGCACTCTTCAATGGTCTAAATAAATTAAGATTTGAAGCGACAAATACTGAAACTTCATATATATAAATACATGGTAAGGTAAGAAGTCTTAGACTTATGAAAAAAGGTTGACAGCTTTCCGTAGGCTTAAGTTTACAAATCGCTCTCACGCATTTCTTTTGGGCTTTAAATACTAAATCCTTATCAACTGAGTTACCCCAAAAAATTACACCATACCTCAATAATGATTCTACGTAACCGTGATAGGCAGTAATAACAGCAGTTTGGTTCACAATCTTTCCAAGCATATACAGAGCGTAAGAGAACTGATTTAGTTTTGTAGTTACATTTTCCACCTGAGTATTCCAATTAAGATTACAATCAAGACTTAAACCTAAAAATGTTGTAATTTCTACTTTATTAATTTTATGATCATTAAAAGATATGTCAATGTCAATTAAATAATTTGTCCTATTTCTTAATGGCATAATATTTGTTTTGTCAAGATTAATTAATAAATTATTTTCATGTAACCACTTAATTATTTGATTCAAAGACATGTTAATATTATTCTCAAAGTCATTTTTACATTAACTTAATCGTCCTGTCACGCAAATATGCCCCGACTATACCACGCATATAGGGAGGCACGTTATGGTGGACCAGTGCCTCCCGTATCGCCCACCAGGGGACGGAGTTGAAGGCGTTGACGATGTCTAAGCTCACCGCCAACGCCACCCCCCCCCCCCCCACCCCGCCCGAACGGAGAGTTCCGACAGGGCTCGGACGCGGTTAATCGCGTCCAGCGTCGAACCTCCCTGTCGGAAGCCGAACTGGTTGTCCGACAAGTCGGGGTCAACGAGCGACAGATGCGCGCTGAGACGGGCGGCAATGACACGCTCAAAGAGCTTGCCCGCCTCGTCCAGCAAGCAGATTGGTCGGAACGCCTAGGGAGAATCGGCGATCCTGCACGGCTTGTGTAACAGCACAAGCTTGGCCTCTTTTCAGCAGGTAGGGAACACGGTACTACGGAGGCAGCTTGTGAAAAGTTGCCTCAGCCGGTCCCCCAAGACTACCAGAGCAAACAACCACGCCCTGCCCGGTATCCCATCCGGGCCAGAGGCGGTGTTTTGGGCTGCAAGTCGCCGTACTGCTCGGTCCAACTCTCCCTCCGTCACCTCAAACTGGTCGCCCAATCATGGTGCGACGGTGAAGGAGGGACTGCCCTGGACCCTACGGAAGAGGGTGTCCACCAATCTCTCAATAAAATCCGGGTCCAGGGTACTCGTCAACGGAGGAACCCACGGTCTGAGCTTGCCCAGTACCATTTTGTACGGGCGGCCCCATGGGTCCCTATCGAGTCGCTCGATGGGCTCGTTCCAGGACCAAGCTTTGGCTTCCGCTATCGCAATCGATAGCGCCTTGACGGCGACTTTATACGCCGTATGCGCTCCGGCAGCCTCTACGGCATTGGCTCGCCTCCTCCGACGAGCCCGCTGGTGTCGCCGACGCGCTGCGACGTACTCCGATCGAAGTCGCACGATTTCGGCAGACGACCAATATTGCGAGCGTCGTCTGTCACCCGGACGGATCCGTGGCATCGATATGTCGCAGATGCGAGACATTATACCCCGGAACCAGTCCGCTTACGAATTGGGATCAGACGGGATCCTCGCTCCACCCTCATCGATACTCGATAGTCGATGGCGACGGTGGCAGCAGTCAGCATGTCGCGGTCCATGCGGCGCAGAGATCAGCGCCGCGGTGGGTCTAATCTACTGTGATCAGGGCCGCCTCGGGGCGGACGGAAGGCCACGCTGAAAAGGATATGGCGATGATCCGTCCGACAGCGTGGCCACTTCTTCCGCAACTCTCCACCCCGAGACCAGGTGCATGGCTGAGGTAGTCGCCCACGTCAAGTCGACGATCGACTCGACTCTCCCTGCCACCGAACAAAGGTACTGACTGAACCTCGATTTACAAGGCGGAGGTCCAGCCCGGCTGTTGTTTCTTTGTCTTGCTATTTAGTTTAACAAGGCTTTTAATTTAATATTTACAAGATATAAAAAAAAGCCGTAGCCTTCGTATTGTTGATGTTTAGAAATATCATTAGGTCGGAATTTTTATTATTCGTTCTATTTAATTTAGGAATTCGGAATATTGAAATTTAGGAATTATAAAATTAGAAGTAATGATAAATCGGAGTTTTAATATTCTCAATTATGAACCATTCGGAACTATCGAAATCGGTATTTTGAAATTCGTATTTGTGACTGCCGGAATAAAGTTTTTCATATTAATGTAGTGTACCCCTTTTTCCCATCAGGTATTAGAGTTTCAAATTTAAAATAGTTTTTAGTTAAAATTTTCTTTAATTGCTTAGTGGTATTAATGACTTTACAAATATTTGAATTCAAAAGAACTTATAGCGATTAAATCTGACATCAAACATCGCTTGATTGAAATCAATTTTAGGGCCAAACTTTTCCAATATCACTTTACCAACAAAATAAAATTCCACTTGTACCTATAAAGAATTTAATCTGATGTCCCGTGCCCTTTTCTTAATACCTATATAAAGTTGAATGAACGTAGATAATGAACCTTTAATAAAAACATATAATGGCTTTGCTATTGTAGGTTCTTTTTTATAAGTGGCATATATTACAGTCACAATAGTTAAAAAATTACGTCTACCTTTCATTGGCATAATCGCAGCCTAAGGGCAACTTATCAGACGGCTCAAGGTCACCCAAAGAGCAATCAAAAGGGCTATGCTTGGAGTTTCCCTGCGAGATCGAATCAGAAATGCTGAGATCCGAACCAAAGAAACCGGCATAGCCCGAAGATTTTCCAAGCTGAAGTGGCAGTGGGCAGGGCACATAGGTCATAGTGCCAATGGCCGCTGGGGCAGAAAAGTTCTCGAGCGGTGACCACGAACCGGAAGACGCAGCGTAGGTAGGCCACCTACAAAATGGACCGATGATCTTGTGAGGGTTGCTGGAAGTCGCTGGATGCGGATAATGCAAGACCGGCAATTGTGGAAATCTTTGGGTGAGGCCTTTGTCCAGCAGTGGGCGTCTTTCGTCAACAGTGGGTGTTTGACATTTTATTTGTTATAAATTATTTATATTACAGTTGCCGTTGTATAAAAATGCACCACATATCTATATCAAATATAGTTGGATTAGTCTATAATGTACCCAATCACCCTGTACCTATATTTTAGCAAATAAATATTTCATTCATTCAATCGGCTAATATGATGGCGATGATGAAGGATTTTATATCCTAGTACGCATTAAAATAAAATAAGTTTGTTTTAAATCATACAATAATTGTGTTCGATTAATCCACCCTATCAGGCAAATAGCTGGAATAGTGGCTCGTTGGAGCGTAGTATTGATTCCATTACATCCCGTACTCACCACGTTAGAGACACGTCAAAACTAATCAAATGTCACACTCAATGCACGGAGCCGACAACTGTCAAAGGCATAGTGCCTTTGCTATGACAAATTAAACACAGTAATGTACCTAAGCAGACCCCTTACTTAACTAGGTTCTTTAGTTCAGCTTAAATTCAAATTATAATATCCCGGGACATTGTTGACACACATTCATCTGATCCCAAACTAAGCAGAGCTTGTAGTATGGAAACCAGATAACTGATATATATGTACTACTTTTCTTCTGTAAATACATACTTATATAGATAATTCAACCCAAACTCAGGACAAACAGAAATGTTCATAAACTCAAAAAGTTCTTGTATAATCAATGTTGCTATAATGTAGACGATAAACTACTAGATGAATAAATATACTTTTACTTTGTAATTTGAATCATTCATTATTATTAATCAGTCATTATATTATTCTTATTTATACATCACAATTGATTATAAAATAAACTTGACATTTACTTTGTTAGCGCTATTAGGATTTAGAATTTTGACTAATTACTGATCTCTTTGACTATTATATAAATTGAAATATACTACTAACTTATATTGTGTGTATGAAATATAATTGTTTCTATTATCGTGTGGTTACAATATGTCAGTCAAAAATAATACCAGCATAATATGTAACTAGGGTTAGAATATCAGACACAACGTAAAAATTGTTAATGAATTGAATTAATTGAAATTGAAACAAGGGCGGGAATTGAACTCACGACCTGCGGCGTAAAAAGCAAGCATCTACCAACCACGCCAACCATTAATTATCTATACTTATAATACCTACCGAGTAGAAGTTTCTACAAACACTTTCAATGCAACCCGAGCAAAATAATAGATTGAAGTAATTTAATTATACGTAACACGGTATCCTCGGCGACATCGTAACATAGACGTATGACTTCGCCTCTAGACGTTACTAGAGCAAAACTAATTGCAGATTAGAGTTAGCTACAGACGCCAGCACATCCAGCTACCCCAATCTGTCAAATTTCTTTTATAGATTTTCAACTTTATCACATAAGCATAGGGTTCACTTTCAATTGGGGGAATTTGACAGATTGGGGTAGCTTGATGTGCTGGCCTGTACATGGGGTTATGGAAGGAACAAGGCACCATATTGCTCCCGGTAATAGGATGGGTTAGAATACACAATAGTAGATGCTCCCACCGGTCCGTAAGTGATCGGCGAGGTTAAGCCACTAGACTCGCGGTCAGTCCAAAGTGGTTTAATTTCTGAGCGTCTCCGTACTTCCGAGGGCACATCGCTGTCGGTCCCGGTTGCAGTCATTAGACAACCTACTAGGCGGCTTCAACAACTCTGACCACTGCCCATACGATAGGTAAGTAATTGTATTTTAGAGGTACGGAACCGCAATGTAAATTAAATACGTTTGCCACGTGCACATACTCGTAGCTTGATAGTAGTCACGGCCGGTGTCGAGGCAATCTAGAAGCGGCATTAAACTTTCGCTTCTCCACCGTAACATCCAGTTCCTAATTTTACAGCTTCGCTTTTTTGAGCTTCATCCCACCTCAAGTATGCAGACTGCCTGCGGCCTTCGTACTGACTATGTGGAACCAGGTGAGACTGCGGCCGCTAACAGGAATTTAGTGACATGGGATAAAAAGGATTTTCGGTGGAGAAGTGTCGCTTCCAAGAGTAGGACGCGAAAAACTTGCCGCTTACCACTAGATAAGCCATATGGCTTTTCGCCGAATTGATGGTTAAGTTAAATAAAGTAGGTATTAGTAGTAAATAATATCCTTTAAGGCATGTATCACTGATAAAATCTTCCTGTTAGAATTTCGGCTATGGCGGCCAGTCTCAATGGAGACTAGCCATCTGCGCGGGGCGTTGACAGTGTGCACTTTCTATTCCCTCACTCTCATGATCTGATGAGACAGCTGATTGCCACGACCGGAATGAGTTCAGTTACAGGACCGACGGCTTCACGTGCCCTTCGAGGCACGGGGGTATAACACCGCCCACTATATAGACTCTGGGCTGATATTGAGAAGTTGTATTTTTCCCGACCAGGGATTAGAACCCTTTGCACTATCTGTAGTTGAATACGCCTCCGCAAGATCAACGCAGCACTTAAGGACTAGGAAAAGTACCAAACAAAATCTCTTCGCCTCTTCCATAAAAAATGAAGAAAAAAAACAAAATCTCAGAAAACAATGTAAATTACATACGACCCAAAAAGTTAATATTAAGTCTTACTTATTCTTAACATACAATATTACTTATGAACTCATAAATACATTTACCTGATCATTATACACCGAGACAGCTAAACAAAGCCAAAGTTACTGAAGTAGAATCTCATTACGACATCAAGACCAGCAGCCAAAATAGGATTTCCATAAATCCCATTATTTCCCAGCTCTGACATGTCATAAGGTGACATATTCAATAACAGAATAAATGTGTTTCTTCTGTAAGACAGTTTGTGAGAGCGAATCCATGTAGCATCTAAGCTCGAAGCCGCTCGTAAATTTTACACAAGTCAGTTAAATTTTCTGTAGGCATTCAACTTTGTTATTGTGCATTTTCTTAACTAAGACTATCGAACGACTACGAAATATCTATATAATACTTAACTATATTACTACAAACATCTTCTGACTATTACGCAAGCGCTTTTTTAAAGTATACGTGAATACAAATCCTTTTTATTTATTTTATATTTATTTGACTTAAGAATATGAATAACAATAACACCTTCTCTTTGCTTAACCCTTTGATGGCTAATGATGCAAATTGGAACCATAAAAAAAACTTGAAAGTACGCATTAGTCAATGACTAATAGTGCGGTATCGTACTACAAGTAATTTTAAACCGTGTTACAAACGCTTTGAGTCGATTATAGTATGGCAATATAATTTCAATAAAAAAAAGGATTACTATAAAGTTTCATCAAAATCCGTTCCGTAGTTTTTTTCGCGAAAGAATAACAAACATCGAAACATCTATACTCAGTAACTTTCAAATTTATAATATTAGTAGGATAATTAAATGACGGTGACATGTAGGTTATTTCTTACCTAATATATAAAAATACCAACAACATAGTTGACCTATGTATGTATTGGTAATTTTATTACCTCTATATTATATTCTTTATTGTATAGTACAATGCTTGCCTGGTAATGAGCACATTACATTAACTGAAAGCGGGTCTGCCGCTTTCATTTAATGTAATGTTCACATACGGTACAAATATATGTGGAACTAAGGGATAGCAATCCAGCAAAGTGGGATACAGCAATTCAGCGGTATCTAGAATAATTTTAGGCTCTGAGGGATCCCGCCACATAATGTAGACCAGAAACCATCAATAAACGCGAGTTTATTGAAATTTGCCGCTATTAATTCACGTTGTTTTCTAAATTTACAATACATCACACATATATTTACATTTCTCGAAGTTTTGATAGCACCAACTTGTACCCGACTTCTAGATCTTTATATATTATTTTCTGTTGTACAAGATATTAATAAACGAATCATTTGTATCATCTATATTTTTGTTTCCGTTTTAGTTATTTTATTTTTATAATCATACCGATGCATTTTACACAATATTAAATAATTATCTTCAATACACAATCTTTAATAAATATTGTTATAAGAATGTCAATTCACATAAATACTTGTTTTTAAATGGATATTTGCCCTATCGGGGTTCATATTTTGTTCTGTATACTCACGAAAGACCTTTGTAAAAAAACACCCATGAAAACAATAATTAAAGTATCAAAATAAAAAGACAGACAAGTAAGACTGAGATTTATAATCAACAGAACTTCAAACCTAAATGCCATATTTTGGCAGATTCTAAATAAAAGTTACATCTGGTTCTACTCGACGTTATCGCGTTTCAAACATGTAAAAGTATTTATATACAATGTTTTTTAACTGTTGCTAATCTTAATTATGGAGGACCCAAATTTCTTCATGTCAGCCGAATCACGTCCACTGGCGGATAAGAACTCCCCAATAGATTTCCACACAGGAGTTGTGTCTATCATTTGGAAGGATATTCCATAATCAGCGCGCTTGGCCGACGGGTTGGTGATCACACTGAGACGCTTCTGCCCGTTCACTGATAGATATTCCCTTGGGGCGACTGTCTGGGTTGGCAATATTTTATGCCGCCAGCTACACAGTACAAATTTAAATAAATACATTTACCCTTCAAATGTATCACTACCCTGAACCCTGAGATTATGATGTAAACGTAAAACTTAGGTTGTTGAAAGGCTTTCTGCGTTTACTTATTTCACCTTTAAGAGCTGCCCTACCATATCTATGTTTTTGCTGACTTCGACCCGTATAAGGGGATTACAGACATTTTGCCGGCAGTATGAATCAGTCGCAGGGTAAGTAATAAAGTACCTAATCCCGGATTCCAAAGCAAAACCGTAGAAAGTTGAACAAAAAACAACGACATTTACAGTAAAAGTATTCAATAAAGACATTTAGACCTACCTGCAGTCGGTAAATTATTACTAAAAACTAATATTAAGTAATAATTTACACTATTAATTACTAACATGTCGACTATATGAAAACGACGGTTAAGGTATTCAAACATGATTTTTAGATTTCTCATTGCCAGTCAGCAAATTATTACTGGAAATTAATGTCAAGAAATAATTTACAATACAATACAATACAATACAATATAATTTATTTGCAAATATAGGTATACATATAAGGTGTTACAATTTATTGATGTTCAGCCATATTTTACTGGTTAGGCATGCAAATTTAACATTACAAATTAATTATAAAATAGAAATAAAAGTCACAATTAAAATAAAAAATGTCCAAAATTGAGGAATATAAATTGAGTACAATGTCAATTTTACAAATTATTAAAATTAATACAAAACACAATACCATTTAAATACTAAAAGTCCAGTTATCTTTCAAAAAATCATTGACTGAATAGTAAGCTTTTTGAGAAAGGAGTGCATTCAGTTTATTTTTAAAAATATTTACGTTGGAAATTGATCTTATCTTCTGCGGTATTTTGTTAAAGATTATAGGTGCCATGCAGAATATACTGGCCCGGAGCAGTTGCGTTTTGCATGCTAAATGACGAATCGTGTTTTCACGACGGCTTCCAGCTGGGTAGGTTTCAAAAAGGTTCTCATTGCTTTTAACAAATATTGCCACTTCACTTATATAAAGTGATGGCACTGTTAATATGCCCAATTCCACAAAATGCTCTTTACAGGAATCCCTCCTATTTAGTCGAAGGAATGAACGCAAGCATCGTTTCTGAGCCTTAAAAACTTGATCCTTGTTTGTTGAGTTGCCCCAAAATATGATTCCATATCTGAGTATTGGGGCTACATATCCGTAATAAGCAGTTAACACTGCTGTTAAATTAACTACTTGTCCTAGTTTATAAAAGACAAATGAGAATTTATATAACTTTTTACATAAACTTTCTAAATGTGGTTTCCATTTAAGTGTATTGTCAATTGTTACTCCCAAGAATTTCGTCGTGGAGACTTCAGATATACTTGAGCTCGAGAAGTTAATGTCCATGCTGTTTGTGGTGGGTCTTTGTTTAAAGTTAATTATATGCGTTTTAGATATGTTTAGTATTAAATTATTATTAGTCAACCAATTATTGATGCAAGTCAAGGTATTGATTATTTCAGATTCTAAAATGTCAGTGTTATAATTATTAATGAATAAAATTGTACTATCATCTGCAAATAATGTCATGTTATGATTGATTCCAATGGGGAGGTCATTAATATATATTACAATATAATTTATTTGCAAATATAGGTATACATATAAGGTGTTACAATTTAAACTGTTACAAACTTTAATGGCGGCTTTACGAAATAATATTTGTCTTCTTAGTGTATGTTATGTTCTAAGTAATATCGTCTACTGTTGGTAGCTCTTTCTTATGCAGTTTTGTATTAGAAAGACATGACGGCATGGTTGTTAGATTCTTGCCTTTCACGCCGCAGGTCGTGGGTTTGATTACCGCCCAGGCCACATTTGTGTGCACGAAAATTTTTCTTTATCCTGAGTCTGGGTGAAATTATCTATATAAGTATGTATTTACAAAATAAAAGTAGTATATCAGTTATTAAGTTTTGAAAGTACAGACGCCAGGACATCCAGCTACCCCAATTTGACAAATTTCTTTTATAGATTTTCAACTTTATCACAAAAGCTAAGGTTCACTTTAAATTGGGGAAATGTAACAGATTGGGGTAACTTGATATGCTCTGGTTTCCATAGTACAAGCTCTGCAATCGTGTGTGAATAATGTCCCAAGATATTATTATTATACTACTAGCTATGCCCCGCGGTTTCACCCGCGTTTAAGTAGTTTTGGCGTAAAAGAGTAACAAACATACGTCCATACTCACAAACTTTCGAATTTATATTCGTAGTATGCGTACCTCTAGCGGTTTTGGCAGTGCACGCCGGAATAGCTCGCAGATGGTAGATTCTTTCCTACTTACTTGACACTTATCGTCATATTTCGAACATTTTACACAATATCTTTATAAGTTGTAGCCTATGTGTTATTCTGATGTATAAGCTATATTATTGAAAAGTTTCATTACAATCCATCTAGTTGTTTTTACGTGAAAGAGTAACAAACATCCCTCCATCCATACTTACAAATATTCGCGTTTATAATATTAGTAGGATATCTTTCGTGTCCTACTGTCAATTTCCCTGGCAACAACTCTGTCAGCAATGATAGCGAATACAGCCTTCATCTTTGACTATGATTGATTCCCTAGTCCCAATAAATGCGAGAAATATACAGACATTAATCTTATTTTGAAGCACCACAGTACGAGTATTCTAGTAAATAATAAATCTTATTTTGATCACTGTTTTCGTTTTAAGACGGAGTAAATAACATTAGACATATACCAGGTCTCCAGACGAGTACAAATAAAGAAACAGTGTTACGAATAGGTAACTTATATAAATGAAGCATTGTTGTATGTTAACTAGTTTACTTTATCGTATAGGCAGTGGTTACGCTAGCGTCAGAGTTCTTCAAGCCGCCCAATAGGCCTCTGACATGGCTTAATGACTACAACCGGGACCGACAACTTAACGTTCCCTCCGAAGCACGGAGACGCTCAGAAATTAAACCACTTTGATTGTCCCCGATCTTTTACGGACAGGTAAGGGCATCTAGCCATGAGTGTTTACTTGACAGATTTGCGTATGTGGCACCTACCGTTCGGAGTGCAATGAAATTATCGAATTCCCCGCAGTAAAGTAGCATATTTCTGTTTCCAAAGATTTTATTACTAAATGTAATGCTATAACGAAATAAATTTCTGTTCCCACCGATGTTAGGTCAAAGGAAGCGTAACAGCCGAATACGAAACTTCGTGTATCGCCAATGCGTTGTCCAATGCGTGGTGCAATCGTCTTCAAGAACAGACGCCAGCACATCCAGCTACCCCAATCTGTCAAATTTTGTTTTATAGATTTTCAACTTTATCGCATAAGTATAAGGTTCTCTTTCAATTGGGGAAATTTTACAGATTGCGGTAGCTTGATGTGCTGGCGTCTGTACTTGTCATGCTGGCGAGGCTAGTTGTCCTCGTAACAAGTTTCAGTACCAGACTACAGCTGTCTCGATTATTTTTCTGTATTAGCCAATACTTCACCTATCAACATAAAAACATACAAAATTTGAAAATCTACATTAAAGACACAGGTTGATGCCAAAATCAATTCTTTAATTACAAGTTAAGTTATCTTTAGAAAAGTTAACAATATTAATAATAATTATATTCTGGTTGAATATCGGCCACGGCGGCCAGTCTGGATGAAGGTTTCTCTTATGATCCGATGAGACGACTACCGACATGACCAAAATGTGACGGCATTTAAAAAAAGCACCCGACTACGATCAGTATCCGATTTCATTCATGAAACGACTAATCCGCAGTGGGTCTCTTGAGGAATGGAACCGTAGATACAAATCGGGAGAAACAGCTGGCACTACCAAAATCTTCTTCCCCGATGCCACAGATGCTTAGGACTATGCGCATAATAAACCCGACAACCACTCAAATGCTGACAGTGGGTTCTCCAAATACTTAACAAGATTTAAGTGTAAGGAGAACCCGTCGTGCATATGCAACCCGATGGTGAATGAGTCGGCAACACACGTCCTAGGCACGAGGCCGAACAAAGAATAGGGGACAAAATTTTTGATTTGATTTGATTTGAGAAAAAATTATAGTATTTTGTATAAAAGTAAGCAACGAAGTAACAAAGAGAAACAAATAATCAAAAAACATGACACACACACACAAACCAACAATAAGACCAGAACGCGAAGGACAGGCCAAGAATATTGACAACCGAGAGAATGAGCAAAGCCGAATTCCAAAGGAATTCGACTATTTGCTGAAGACAGCAGACCAATTTTTTTTTTCATTTATTTTTCAATTATCGTTCTTTTGGTCTGCTGTCTTCTCCACCAACAAAAACAAAAACTGGATATACAAACTCCCAGATAAAGTCCGGGGAAAAACATGTACAATAAAAATGTAAGGGCACAGAATATTGCCATCTATCTTATCCCGTGGTGGAGCGTATTAATCATCCGAGGGAATGCCTACCAGGGAACGGGCAGCAGCATTTTTCTGTGTACTATGACCATCAAGCTGCGATCGCCAAACCATCTGCCAAGCGTGGCGATTATGACATATCCCCCCATTCTTTTGGGAGGCTTTTGTCCAGCACTGGACGTACTTTTGATTTTATCGTGGCATAACCGACGGCTTTACGTGTTTTCGAGGCACGGGGATGTGATATCGCCAAGTCCCAAATTTCGGGCTGATACTGAAAAATTTCCTTAATACTAATATCCCCAATCCTTTTTTTACCCCGACTGGGGTTTGAACCTAGGACCTCATTATCTTCGTATCAATTCGTGGCAATCAAAAGTATTGTATTAGTTAGTTGCATAAGATGTTCCGTGTCACAAGGATTCATTTCTTTAGAGTGGGCGTCGTCTTTTATAAGTTTTTTTTTAGTTTAAAACATTTTGTTCAATTCTACAGTGTCCCCTTTTGCCTAAACGTACCACTACCCTCTGCCTTATCAAAAGAAGGTGGTTATAATTACAAGCAACAAAGCAGAGGGCAGTGGTTCGTTCAGCACACCTTCTTCTGATAAGGTAGCGGGAATACCGACGCATGCCATCCGCAAAGTGTCAAAGTGTCTACTAACTAACCTATACTATACCACTATATATGAAACATGTTCCCCAAACTCAAATTTTACTCTCTCAATAGAACCAGCAATATCCCAAGTACAGTATGGCTCGGACAGATCGCTTATATTGCCTGAACAAAGAGTTCGTCTGAATACATAAAAAATAGGTCAGTATTGATTGGTGAAACTCTACAAATTGTATGGGAACATAGCTATACAGGGTGGCCGAGGAGTTGACGTTCAAACACAATCAAAACAATTTAGATACTTTATGATGTGGAGTATCCGAACCACCCCCACGTATGTTCAACGATATTGCGTTTTTTTGATACTTTTAAAATGTATGAGTCCTGCGCTCAAACCCGAATTTTGAACTTTCGAATAAATTCTAAGTCAGTTCTGCGATGATTAGATAAACCATACTTTTTAAGTTTAGGTTAACCTATGCTAATTAGTTGTGATAACAAAACAAACTGATCCAGAAATGTTCAACAGAACGAGAAAAAAATCGAAAACTGATGTTAGGTGAAATTTATATCTCCAAAACTACGCAAATTTGTAGAACATACATGGGGGTGATTCGGATACTCCTCATCATAAAGTATCAAAATTGTGCGTTTGAACGTCAACTTCTCGGCGAGTCTGTATAGGAATAAGTGAAAAAAGTACAGATGTCTCACTAGAGGCAGCAAGCATTCCTTTAACGTTTTGTTCCGAGTGCACTTTCTTGACTAACCTTTGTTACCTAATGACGTAGTAAATGCTAAGCAGTGAATTACCTTCTTTTGCAGCAGTACAAAGTCATTATATTTTATGTTTTTTAATTGTGCCCAATATGAATGAAACTAACACTTTAATAATAGTTTATATAAATAATACGTGGAAAATACTATTCAGGCGATGCATTAAGGTTTTTTAGACACATTTGGTAACTGTTTATTATACATAAAAATATTTAACATAAAAGTCATCATTATTTTTAACCTTAATTTATGATAAACACTTTTAGTTAGATATTTTATCTGCAAGTACCAATATCACGAACAATTTCAATTATTATCTATATAAATAAAAAGAGAAGTCCTGACTGACTGACTGACTCATCAACGCCCAGCCCAAACCCTTGGCCCTAGAAAGCTGAAATATTGCACAGATGTTTTCTTTATAATGTAGACAAGGAATAAGGAAGGATTTTTAAAAATTCAACCCCTAAGGGGGTAAAACGGGGGTGCGAAGTTATTATGAAACATTGCCGTTTTTGAAGTTAGAGGCATGAAAGTTAGTATTTGGCCTTGCAGTTAAAAATAAAAAATATACCACCCCTAAGGGACTAAAATAAGGGATGAAATATTTTATGAAAGTGCTTAATTTTGATGTTAAAGGCTTTAGTATATAGACTTGCAGTTAAAAATTAAAATATATATTTCAGGATTTTTGAATATTCCACCCCCAAGGGCGTAAAATTGGGGATGTAAGTTTATATCAAAAAAGTGCCAACAAGTTTTAAGTTAAACGCATGAAAATTGGTATTTAGCATTACAGTTAAAAATTAAAAGTATGTGTTTCAGGATTTCCGAGAATTCTACCACGTAGGGTGACAAATAGGGGATGTTTGTATGAAAAATGTGACATTTTTTAAGGTAAACTCATGAAAATTGGTATTTGACCTTTCATTTAAAAATATGTATTTCAGGATTTTTGGGAATTCCAGCCCTTTAGGGTGACAAATAGGGGATGGAAGTTTGTATGAAAAATGTGACATTTTTTAAGGTAAACGCATGAAAATTACTATTTCGCCTTTCATTTAAACATTATAAATATATCATCAGGACTTTTGGAAATTCCACCCCTAAAGACGACTAAAATACTAATGTAAGTTTGTATGAAAAACTATATTTTTTTTGAGTTAAAAGCATGTAAATTGATATTTCAGTTAAAAATAAAGCAATCAAGGGAATAATTTGTTGTTAAAAAAGGTAATCCATAACTGATTCAACGTTTCTTATTGCTTAAAATGTTGTGTTTGTGGTCGTCTAAGTAAAGATTTAGCGTTTTATAAGATTTGTAACTTCTTTTCTTGGTATTTTTCATAACATATTAAAAAACGTCAATTTAATAAAATTGAGATAAAAAAGTCATTGACCCAAAATTCGAGTTAGCGTAGTATAAATTGTTCGTGTCGAGATGATCGCACCCAAAAACTATCATCTTAATTTTACTGATCTACAAGTTCACAATTTTGTAACTGGATGGCTTTTATATCGTTTCAGATCGCAGAACTCATTTGACATATCGGTTAAAATAAATAAATGCTTGAAGTAAAAGGTAGTCCAAAACTGAATCAAAATATGATCGCCTAAATCTCACCCAAAATATATGCCCACATCTTAATTTTACCGCTTTACAAGGTTATATTTTTGTTAGTAGATGGTGTAATCATCGTTTTAGATCGCGCTATGGTTTCGTTCACAAAATGTGATATTAGACCTATCAATGCCGTGGTCGCAACCTAAGCTAATGGGAGTTACCTTGGTGATTAATGCATCGTTGTTCCCGGTTAAAGGGATATGATAACAATTGTTTAGCCACCTCAGAATCCTACTGGGTGGCTTGAACAACTGTCACGAGAGTAAGCACTGCCCGTACGATACACAGAATCACCCAGCCACAATGGCTTTTCAGTAGGCTATTTTTTACGGCCTTGGTACACCTTTGTAAGTTAATACAAGAGTCATAGCGAAACAAAATGCGCTTCACAATCCTTCATTAAATGAGCGGCTTCGGGTCTTAACGTAGAGCAAAATGTTTACAAATCGCTCTAAGAACCAACCCTCTCCCGACCCGTTAAAATACCAAGCTGAATACCAAAAGGTAAGGTTAACCAGCTATTTGCAATTTTTTCTGACTAAAGTGCTATTGCTTGTGTATATCCTTCATATTTTCTTTCTTTGTTTACCTCTTAATATTACTTTATTTGACTTACTGACTTTACTTAAGGACAATTGATATGTATTCTTTGATATTTTTGGGTTTATGATATCGGGTCTTTTTTTTAAATAACAGTAGCAAAGTAGTCTTTAGTTTATTTCTTAACTAGGTTATTTATAGGTTAGGTTTTCTTAAATTTATATTGCTTATTTCTTTTAAAAGTATATTTTTTTAAATTAAGCTAGAAGTAAGTAGTTACATTGGTAATCATTCAAAATTGTCGCGGACGAAGTCGCGGGCACCAGCTAGTGAATAAATAAAAGGAGGAATTAATAACAATGAAATGTTGAAAATAATAAGTGGTTTAATATGAACATGGGTTTCATCGTATCAGCCGAAAGACAGCTGCGCAAAAGCCTCCTCCAAAGATCTCCACAATTGCCGGTAATGCGCTTCCCGCATCCATCGGCTTCCAGCGACCCTCATAGGTACATCATTCCATCTTAGAGAGAGCTTGCCCACGCTGCGTCTTCCGGTTCGCGGTCGCCACTCGACTTTTCTGGAAAGAAGGGTTTAATAGTTCTATATTCATTGTTAGGCTATTTATAACAATTATATTATCATTTATTGGATTTCAATATATTAACATACACAATAGTTGTGTGGTTGCCGGCCAAGAAAAAATATGTCCACCCTATTTCGTCTCGTGGGGGGCGTAAAAGTCGTCCCAAGGGAATATATACTAGAGAACGGGCAGCATCGTTTTACATCAGTACTGTGACCATCTTGCTGCGATCGTCAACCCATCTGCCAAGCCTAGCGATTATCTTAAACCCCCTCAAATGATGTGAAATCTTTAGGGGAGGCATTTGTCCAGCAGTGGTCTTTCGGCTAATATGATGAACATACACAATGATTATTACTATTCATAATGTCAATATTTGTATTCGTGTAATTTATTGTTGGATATGCAAATAGGAATACTATTTACATAATTCATATTATTTACGCCCAGTATACAAATATGTGGAGTAAAACAAATGTAACAATACTTGATACATGAAGGTACAAAATCGTCTAGATTATTTTAAGAGGGCGATTCCCAAGCGTCTTGAGATATACAATTACTTAGTTATTTGTTGTATATATTAACGGCCTGAAAACGTTTATACAGCTTGTTAATTTTAATAATAGCAGATGATATTCAAGTCAAGGAGAGTGATCAATCTTTTACAATTACACACTTGATATTTAGGCTCTCACCCGAACGAAACAAGTTTAAATTGTTCACATACTTGGTAACAACAAAATCGAAAATTTGTGTTTAATAGACAATAAAATTTAACATACGCTGGTGGTTCACTAAATCCGATAAGTTCTACTAATCTACCTACATAGTTACCACCTTCAAACATAATATCGGCGCTAAACAGCTTATGCAGTGAATCGTCATGTGAGTGTAAGTGCTCGCCAAAGTGAGAGTCAGGGCAATAGGTACGTTTTTAAAAGAGCATAGCGACAGGAAAATGATTTTTCTCCTTACAGAATATATTTATTTTAATTTTGCTTTGTGATTATAGTTGTGAGAGCTCTTTGGTGAGGCATATAGTGCCAACAACATTATATTGTGAGCAAAATTCCATAAGCTAGGGCAAAAGCTGACGCGTGACGTGTGCATGTTTTCTGATTTGGCTATATAAAATATTTTTTATAAAAGTAATGTATTAACTAAAAATCTTTAACAAAAGATTATTTAATCTAAAAGTATTTGTATGTGATGAATAAAGAAAGTAAGACCGGTTTGTAAGGGACAAAGTAATGAGTTTCCCAGAAATTTGGATTCTATAAAAATACTTGACAAAGACGAAATCTTTAGTTTCTTAGGTAGTTCATTGAAATATATGATCAATACACTTTCCTAAAAAGATTCTTTGAGCCCGCCATTTGATAAAATTGTCAAAGCTTTACAATATTTCTTTTTGAAATGAGAGATGGTTACGACTGCTTTTTCCTTTTAATTTTATTGATACAGGTAGCAAATTTTAATATCGTCAGTTATGGTGATTACTTTTTGTTATAAATACCATTCTTATAATTTAAAAATATATATGCAGGCAACAAGTTCATACGACGTTTAAATTTGAATTTCTTAAGGTAAAAACTTGAGAACGAAGTTATTTCTTATTATTTATTATGAACAAAAAACCTGTATACACTCAACAAAAATAATCGTCGCGACGCCACACTGTTCAATGCGAAACAGAAATGAAAAAATCTGGCTTGCTTTCTATAAGAGAGAGAGTGACATACAGAAAACATGCGCACGCCGCACAGCTGCAAAAAGTGTCGTGACAACTTTTCGTAAGATATTTTTCCGTCTAGCCCCCTTTCACTACACGCGATAAGGAACTTCGTTCCAATAATAAAATGTGTTTATTTGCGGTAGATAAACTATTGTTAGACGCCTTTTAGCCACTGAAAAAAAGAAGAATAAATCAAGAAGCGAGCCAATTTCCTTCTAATCTAAAGGACGGTGGTGATTGCTAACCATCACTTGCTCATTTGCCAACCTAATATATATAAAAATACCACTGATTCGTTGACAATCTTAAAGTACCCACTTATATTTTTGAGGCCTGGACTACTACAATACAGGCCTTTCCTTAGTAGACTCTCACAACTGCATATTATAGTGTCACTTTTATTTAAACACATTTCAATTTGTGGATGTAATAAAAATATTGTATTAAGATTTGTTTTATTAGTACTACAATAAGGTTGCTCTATGCCCCCGCAATAACTCACGTCACCTGGTGGTATACGCGGATTAACTAAAACCTAATTACAGTTATAATAAAAGCGCACCGCAGATATTTTATCCATCGTTGTCACTCGTCTGCGTAGGCTTAGGTAGGTAGGTTTTTAAGAGGGGTAGGGCACAGCGTTCATTCGCTCAAAGAGCAGCCCGACTGGGGAAGTACAGTCAGCACCAAAAGTCGATGAACAGAATGTATATTTAACAGTACAGTTACGGCGTCAGATCAGGGTAATCTAATGATAATATTTAATGGATAAAAAGTCTGTACAGACGCCAGCACATCTATTAAATATATCATTAGATTACCCTGATTTGACGCCGTAACTGTACTGTTAAATATACATTCTGTTCATCGACTTTTGGAGCTGACTGTACCTCCACCTTACAGAAGACATACTTTAATAATAACATTAATTACTTTAGTGTTGTGTTTCTGCGTGTGAGTAAGGTTGCCAGAGCTTATTGGGGTGGGGGGAAGGATCAGCAACACTTGTTTGCCGACTCTTAAAGGCCGGCAACACACCCGTGATACCTCTGGTGTTGCGGGCGTATATACGCGGTGGTATATATGGGCGGCGGTGATCACTTACCATCAGGTGACCCGCTTGCTCGTTTGTCGCCCTATGCCATAAAAAAAGGCTCTTATCAACACAGATTTTCACGTAATCGTAACGCAAAGACACTGTTCCAAACTACGCTAACCTAAAACAAGTGAAACAAAAACTTGCCGAGTACGTACTCAGTAACAACAAAAACTAATAACACAATGATCGATCGTATTGGAACACTTGAGAAACATTCTGTTTTAAAAACTTTCGAGTAGCTGGGGAATGCCACGGACCACTGTCAGTTCTCTACTAAGCTTTAACTTTTGCAGAAAACTGACATTAACTTTCAATTGGCATCGATTTGAGAAAGATTTATTATTGTTTTTACCTAATCAAGCATCTGCCTCGTCGTTCTAGTGGTAGTGTTTTTGTTCACAGACAATGAGTTCCTGGGTGCAAATCCCGGGTCGGGCAATAAATGATATTGATCTTTTTTCTGCTAAGAAAAATTTGAATAATCTCAATATTAGTCCGGAGACTGGAAATTGGCGGCATTACACCTTCGTGCCTCAAAGAGCCGTCAGTCCTATATCTGAACTCTTTCCGGAAGTGTCAGGTAGCGTCCAGACGGATGTGTCAGTGGGACCTATTCGTAAACACGTAGCTCACATATTTAGAATATTATCTAATCAAACTGCACAGAATAATTTTGTCCATTCATTCCATTCTATATATATATGGTGCTTGCCTATTTTGGGCCCTTTCTTTTTTGGGGTCCGTACCCAAAGGGTAAAACGGATCCCTATTACGGTCTGTTCGTCCCACACCAGGCTGTATCTCATGACTCCTGTTAGTTAAACAGTTAAAATTTTCACAGATTATGTATTTATGTTGTCGCTATAATAACATATACTAAAAACAAAACAAAATAAATATTTAAGTGACAACAAACGTGAATTTTTGCTCGTTATTATAGATAATGGTACTGAACCCTTCGTGCACGAGTCTGACTCGCACTTGGCCGGTTCTTTTATGTGTGGTAACTAGGGAAATACTTTCCGCGTACATCAAGAAATTGTAAACTACCAACATAATAATTGATTTAAATTTTCTATTATGTCACATGATATAATAACTTAACATGCATCGATAATTTTGCCAATATTTTTTCTGTTAATAAGTGTAAATCTAATGTTATAAAGCTTGGTTTATCTGATCGCACTGCCCAAGTATTAAAATGTAATATAAACAATGTATGTACAATCAAATATTGGAGAAAATAAAGTGTAAAACTACGATAAAACATTATCAGAGACAAACACTCAGGAATGTATTAGCCTTTCATGTCATAAAAATTATTTCCTTTCAGGATGGGTTACAAGGAAAGATTTATTACGTTTTAAATTGCAAATATTTTACTTCGTAAAGAGTCTTAATTATTTTTACTAAAGGGACACTTAGTTGCACATCTGTATGTGACAGTATACAATTAAACTATACAAACCAGATGATCGAATAATTTCGTAACATTGAATATAGCGCTCATATAATATCCTCCTAGCCGAATTTCGGCCACTGCGGCTAGTGCTCAATTGTGTGCGCAAACACAGGAACACTTTCTATTCCATCACTCTCATGATCCGATGGGACGCCTAGCGACACGACCGGAAGGAGGTCAGGTACTGGACAGACGGCTTTACGTGCTCTCCGAGGCACGGGGGTATAATACCGCCAACTCCCAGACTTCGGGCTGATGCTGAGAATTTTTTCTTTTTACAGAAAAGTCCCAAAATCACTTTTTGGCCCGACCCGTGATTTGAACCCAGGACCTCGTTCTCTGCGGGTGGACACGCTATCGCTAGACCAACGAGGCAGTCATAGCGCTCATAGCCAGATGCTCTCACCGGTCCGTAAATGATTGGCGAGGTTAAGCTACAAGGTTCGCGGTCAGTCCATAGATGGGTGACCACCAAAGTGGTTTTATTTCTGAGCGTCGCGTCGCCGTGCTTCGGTGGGCGTTAATCTGTCGGTCCCAGTTGTCAACAACAGACAACAAATTCGATAAGCCATGTCAGAGGCCTACTGCTGGGCTGCTAGAACAACTCTGAAACTAGGGTTACCCATACGATAAGTAAGTTAGTAAGTACTGCGATCACTTACGGATCGATAAGAGCATATAGCTATGAGTGCCCCTTATATTATTATTCTTTGCCATTATAAACACTTTCTGAAGTAGGTCACGCTTGCACAAAACGAGCGGTTCTTAATAAGTGTACTACGTGAGCTCGACAAATGGATGTACAATAACGATTATGCGACAAAACTGTACTGCGACTCACCATAGTTCGAATGCACACTAAAGATCGACATCTCGCTAAACGATCAATAGGTTTAGGTTTGGTTAGGTTAGAACATGACAAAACAATGCCAGAAAGCCAATCGCTTTTTCCGAGATCTCGATCTTCAGTGTGTCACATTAGCGTGCATTCGAATTCTTGTTATTATGTATTAGATTATATTACAATAATTAATTATATAGTTAGTAAGACTACATGTAAAAAATATTTATTCGCATGTCTCTGTAGACAAAATGTGTGAACTTAAACCTTATGTAAACATCCTGTATGTACCACGTTTTTAAGCGAAATAAATACTTACTTACTTAACTATGGTTAGGCGCACTACAGTTATGTCGCAAAAGCGTTAATCGCACATCCATTTGTCGAGCTCACGTAGTACACTCCAAAACGAGCGGTTCTAATATGTACCGTCTATATAGTTTATCTCCGTTTCCATATCACCGTAATTTACTGTCACTGACTATTATTATTACTACCCGCACTTACGGTAAAACAGTATAACTTACACTTAAATATAAGTAGGTAAGTGAAGATTGCCCCAAATCATGAACTTTGACCCCATCAAAAGAAATGACGGTAAAAATCGCGCCGATAACTTACAGCATCCCATCTTTTTGAACGATTTTATCGTTATTAGGTGTACGGGTAGGAAAATAAGCTTCTATGTGGAGGTTTGGTTCGTTTTGTATTACTTACTTACATTTTATGCACGGGGCAAGCCCATCAGACATATTTCTAAGAGTTGTATAAATTGAAGATCGTGGAAATCAAACCCACGTACCACGAGGTGTACGGCCTCGGTGCGGTAACTGCTCCACCAACACACCTTGGTATAAAAAATAAATAAAATAAAAAAGGTTTTTATTCACGTAGACTTTAAAAAAGCGCTTGTAAATAGTCAGAACATGTTTGTAATAATATAGTTGTATACATTATTATTTCTAGTAACATAGATATTTAGGTACACATTGTATGAAAACATTTATAAAATTTATTTTATTATAGCATTGATATTTAGCTAGCTCGTATCAAGTTATTGTCAAGAGATTATGTTTAATTATCTAGTTTAAGTCTAATATTTTTACTACATATTGTCAATGGTTATATCTATATAATACTAGCTGTACCCGCGGTTTTATCCTCGTCAAACTGAATAAATTATAGTCTGTGTTATTTGGATATGTAAGCTATATTACTACAAAGCTCACAACACAAGGGCCGTCATAATAATAATACCTTAATCGTTGTTTGTGATCCTTTGCTAGAACAACACGTTATTATTTTTCTTCGTCATTCCATATATTGTCAACATTTTTCTTTCGATCGCAATGAAGTGTGATTTGTGCAAGAATGAATTTGCCGAAGGTGCCCAATGTGTATTGTGTGGCAAGAATTTAGACTTTGCTTGTGCCAAACTGAGTGAGAGTGGTTGGAAGAAACTTGGAGCAGATCGCAGGTCTAATTGGAAGTGTCCATTGTGCAGATCCCCATCACCATCGAGAACATCAGCGAAAGATATAAAAGAACCTGTAACACTCGAAAACATCATGCAGGAGTTAAGTAATATTAAAACTCAACTTGCCGAAGTAACCTCGGTAGTCACCGATATTCAAAAAATTAAAACCGACCTGGAGGAACCTAAACAGTCTAGTGACTTTACAAGCACTAAAGTTAATGAACTTAATACCAACATAACCAATGTTGAGATAAAAGTAAAATCGCTTGAGCAAAAATATTCGGAATTGGAAAGCAATATGAATGTCATGAAATTGCAGTTATCAATAAATGAGAATAGATCACGATTGAATAACGTGGAGATTAAAGGAGTACCTCAAACTAAGCAAGAGAACCTGTTTAATATAACGGACAAGATAGGCAAAGAAATTGGGTATGAGATACCTCATACACAATTTAACTATATCTCGCGTATCCCGTCCCATAACTCTAAAGAAAAAGTAATTATCGTCCAGTTTTTAAATCAATATATAAAAGAAAATTTCATATCCAAAGCCCGTTCCAGCATCCTATCAGTGGAACTCCTGGGCTTCAAAGAAGGAGAAAAGAGGATATATATAAACGACCATTTAAGTGCAGAACATAAACTACTTCTCAATAAAACCAAAGAAGCGGCTAAGCAGAACAACTATAGTTTCGTGTGGGTTAAGTACGGAAAAATACATGCCCGTAAGAATGATACCTCTCGTACTTTAGTGATTACTAATCAAAAAGATTTAAACAAAATTGTATAGTACGATTCCAAGATAATTTTCAATTTATTATTTGTATGTACCCAATGAATGTAGCATGCCTAGTGGCAAAAATAGTAGTATTAATAATAGTTATTGGTTTATATCGATTATGTTTTGGGACCAGATACTTTATTTGTTTGCATTTTGTAATTATTGTCATAATATACTCTCCTGTCTGTATTAGGTTGAGTACCCCTGTCTTAATTCATTTATGTTTGCCACAGTTATGCATATACATGCACTGTACTGTTTACACGTTAGTAAAAAATCTGTGTCATATACCTATCTCACTCGAACCTCACTGTCTAGCACTGTTATATTTATTTGGGAAAGGGAAGTCTAAGTATTTGTATAAGCAGTATATGCAATTACAATATTTCGCCGTCACATTACTATCGGATAAGTGTTTACTAGTTTACCTACATAATAATATGATTGTTAGGAATATTCACCATTATGACATACTATTTATGCAAATCTTAGTTATGCTGTATTTAAACATACCGTGTCACAATGTCGTTTAATGTAAATATGAGTAGTTATAATACTTTTAATAAAGGTATTTCTATTTATTACCAAAATGTGCGGGGACTTCGATCTAAAACCACGGTTTTCTATAGAAACTTATGTCTTTGCTCGTATGACCTAATTGTCTTAACTGAGACGTGGCTGATGGAAAGTGTTAGTGATATGGAGTTATTTAATGATAAATACGTAGTGTGTCGGCGTGACCGTGACTACCAACGTACTGGACAGACACGCGGAGGTGGTGTACTTATTGCTGTTCGGAAAGATATAACTGCCAGTTTCCAACCACACTTGAGTTCCACGGCAGAGGATCTGTGGCTCGCGCTGCCCACCAAACAATCTAATAACGAACCTAAATTTAATATTTACATAGGAGTACTGTATTTATGTAAACAAAACTTGGGTAATTCATTTTCACTGCAATTGAATAACTTCCTCTCAAAGTTGGACGAACTAATGATTAACCAACCGGAGGGCAAATTTATTATCTTGGGCGACTTTAACTTGAGCGGGATTACGTGGCAAGCGAACGGGAGCAATAAGTTTTTGACGGCTACCAATATGAGTAATGCGGACGAGTTCTCACTAACGGACGCACTACATACCCACAGCCTATTACAGTATAATCATGTCGCTAACATCCATGGAAGAATTTTAGACCTTGTTCTTTCAAATAGTTTTTTAACCGTATGTGAATGCGGAGAACCTTTAGTACCTATCGACCTGCATCACAAGGCACTGGACATTAATTTAAAATTTTCAAATTTGCCCTATTTTAATATATATAATAGAAATAAGTATTTATACTACAAAGGTGACTACGAAGCAATTAATTCTCATCTTTTAAGTATAGACTGGCCTAGTGAGTTGTTGCATAAAAGTGTTGACGATGCGGTTGAACATTTTTATTCATGTTTACGCAAGCTTATTGAGCAGTATATTCCTAAAATACGTATAAATAATAATCATCATTTCCCAATATGGTACACAGCTGCCTTAAAAAAGTGCATTAAGGAGAAATACAAATTTTACAGGAAATTCAAAAAATATGGTAATTTTTCTGACGGTGACTCTTTTAAAATATTAAGAGATAGATGTAAACGGCTAGAAGATGATTGTTATCATAAATATATTCAATCAGTCGAGGAATCAATTAAGATGAATCCCAAGCATTTTTGGTCGTTTATTAAAGCGCGTCGTAAATCACCTGATGTCCCAGGCTGTGTTAATTACGGCCAGCTGACCTCTAATACTGGGGAAGCTATATGTAACTCTTTTTCGGAATACTTCTACTCCACATTTTTACAACCTTCGCTAACTTCATCTTCGTCGTATATCGGTCATGATTACAACACATCGTCAGACATAAATAATGTGCAGATCAGTACTAACGACGTCATTAAAATAATAAAAACCATAGATCTTACTAAATCGTCTGGACCTGACCATATTCCACCTATCTTCCTATTTAAATGCGTTAATGCAATCTCTATTCCTATTACTTTGCTTTTTAATATGCACATGCTTCATGAATGCACAATGCCAGCTTTGTGGAAGAGCGCATTCATTACACCCGTACACAAAAAAGGTTCTAGGTCTGACGTCACTAACTATAGACCAGTATCTAAGCTATGCGTCGTGGCTAAGATCTTCGAAAACATTGTGTACACCCAATTATATGACGCCATTATACATAGTTTTAGTGATGTTCAGCACGGTTTCTTAAAAAGGCGCTCCACGACATCTAACCTATTGCTTCTTAACGAGTTCATATCTGAAAATATGGGTAAAAGTAAGCAAGTCGATGTCGTTTACACTGACTACAGCAACTGTTTTGACAGGATTGACCACAACAGACTAATTTTAAAATTACAACTCATGGGAATACGTGGGGACCTGCTCAGATGGCTATCTTCTTACATAACCAATCGCTCTCAGGCGGTTATGATCAATAACTATATATCCAGTTGGGTAACGGTTCCTAGTGGTGTTCCTCAAGGTTCTATTCTGGGACCACTGTTGTTTTTGATCTTTGTGAACGACATCGACAAATGCTTACACCATTCTCACCTTTTATGTTTTGCCGACGATATGAAAGTTTATAAGGCTATCTCATCTCAAAAGGACGTCGATGAGCTCCAATCCGACTTAGACCGATTGGGTGAGTACTGCACACTCAATAAACTGGAACTAAACCCCCTCAAGTGTACAATAACAACGTATAGCAGAAAAAAGAACAATATCTTTTCTGAATACACCCTTAAGGGTCATAAGCTTTTGAAGCTTAATACTATACGTGATTTAGGTGTGACACACGATTCCAAGTTACTGTTTGACGAACATATTAATAATATTGTGAAAAAAGCATCCCAGGCCTTAGGTTTTGTTATGAGGATATCAGGTAACTTTAAACAGGCAAAAACATACAAAATCTTATACTGTACTTTTGTGCGCAGCATACTTGAATATGCTAGCCAAGTGTGGAATCCTCATTACAATACATATATATCTCGGATCGAAAATGTACAGAAAAAATGTATTAAATATTTGTGCTATCGCATTAAATATCCATATAGATCCGAAAGCTACTTGGAATTATGTGGCAAGTTTCATATTTTGCCCCTAGCTAATCGTCGTGAAATAGCTGATTCAACATATCTTTTTCGCATTATATCTGGTGACATTGATTGTTCTGACTTACTGAACAAAGTCTCATTTAATATTCCATCAAAGGCCGTGAGACATCATAAATCATTTCATCTTCCTTTAGTATCAACAAACTATTGTCAAAATGCATTCCTATGGCGAACAAGTAATTTGTTAAATAAACAAATAAAATCTTTTAATTTTGACATATTTGTCAATAAAACAGTAACAGTGAGACGGGTACTCAGCCAAGACTTTTTCTCTAAATTTGACACTTAGGCTATAATAAATTAATTTTAAGCTGATCACATGTATATAACATATAACATTGTCTATTCGTGGAGACCTGTAATTGGCCTTCAATTACTATTGATAGCTTTTTATAACTGTTTTTATGTGCTGTTGGTCTTCCTTAATATTAAAAAATAAAAAAATAAAAAATAAAATAAAATAAAATTAATATAGACAGAACCATGGACAATATGTAGTAAAAATATTAGACTTAAACTAGATAATTAAACATAATCTCTTGACAATAACTTGATACGAGCTAGCTAAATATCAGTGCTATAATAAAATATTTTTCATAAATGTTTTCATACAATGTGTACCCAAATATCTATGTTACTAGAAATAATAATGTATACAGCTATATTACTACACACATATTCTGACTATTTACAACAGGCTTTTTTAAAGACTACGTGAATAGAAACCTTTTTATTTTATTTATTACTTCATCAAAATCCGTCCGGCAGTTATTGCGTGAAAGAGTAAAAACATACACACTCACACACACACAAACTTTCGCCTTTATAATATTAGTGTGATTAATTCTTCACGGCAGCTTTAATAATAACAATGAAATGCAATTGAAACTTTTTGCCTATTCATATAAGCAGCCGGTAAGCTATAAAAGATACAACACGGCAGATCTATTTACTTCATACGTTGTACAAACGCACATCCAGCTACCCCAATATCTCAAATTTATTTTACAGGTTTTCAACTAAAATAAAATAAAAAGTAAAAAAGGTTTTTATTCACGTAGACTTAAAAAAGCGCTTGTAAATAGTCAGAACATGTTTGTAGTAATATAGTTGTATACATTAGATATTATTTCTAGTAACATAGATATTTAGGTACATCTTGTATGAAAACATTTATAAAATTTATATTATTACAGAAATGATATTTAGCTAGCTCGTATCAAGTTATTGTCAAGAGATTATGTTTAATTATCTAGTTTAAGTCTAATATTTTTACTACATATTGTCAATGGTTCTGTCTATATTAAAGGTATTATTATTATGACGGACCTTGTGTTAATAACGACGGTCGCGCTTTAATGCTACCACCGGATCCAATGCGCCCCAACTGAGAAGACCCAGCGAAACAAACTCAGTGGGTTCATCTACTACCGGTTTCAACACGACCCAGTTGAGACGGTCCGGCGAAACATACTCAAGCGGGCATGAACACGGGATTTGGTCCAATTAGAGTAATTATTTAGTAGGCAAACACAATATATGCTCGATCGGTTGTCTGAATGCTTATTATTTTAGATTATATTTAGGTATACAAAAGAAAAACTTCGAAACAATAACATTATTCATTTTGAGACAGAGTCAATAATTTTAAATTAAGTATATGATAGCAATCATTCACAGATAGTTCACGTAACACAGCAGGTCAGTCATGTCTATATGGCTACAAGATCTCCAGCGAGCGATGAGCAGGTAGGAAGTGAGAGCCAGACGTCTTTGTCATCGATGTACTCTTTAGTGGTGTAATAACCCCTAGCCATAAGTATACGTTTAATATGTGTTTTAAAACTTGTGTCAGGCAGATCAGTAATTTGAGTAGGAAGCTTGTTATAAAACCTAATACAATTTCCTAAAAATGATTTATTAGTTTTGCTTACTCTAAAGCCTGGCATGGCTAGTTTGTTTTTATTCCTAGTATTTATATTATGCAGTTCACTTTTCTTTTTATAATTATGAATATTTTTACTAACAAACATTATATTCTGATATATATATTCCGATGGCACAGTAAGTATATTTATTTCTTTAAACAAATTTCGCAAAGAATCGCGACTGCCTAAACCATAAATGGCTCTGACTGCTCTTTTCTGTAATACAAAAATAGTACCTATGTCAGCCGCCGAACCCCACAGCAGAATGCCATACGACATAATGCTATGAAAGTACGCGAAATACACTAATCTAGCAGTTTGCTCATCTGACAATTGCCTTATTTTCCAGACAGCATAGGAAGCCGAACTTAATTTACCTGCTAACTTTTCAATCTGAGGACCCCATTGCAATTTTGAATCAAGTGTCAATCCTAAAAATACGGTCGATGGGACTAGATCTAATATTTTAAATAAGGTTCACTTTCAATTGGGGAAATTTGACAGATTGGGGTAGCTTAATGTGCTGGTGTCTGTACGCCAGTTTCTTGTCATCTTTTTTATAGTATAGAATATTTTCGCTGATACCGCTAACTTATTCTATTCAGTCATAATCATAATCATTTGTTCTGGCAAAGTTATATTATATGTCAAATATTAAATTAAGCTTAAAAATATAAATATTGGTATTACATACCTAAAGGAGATTGTCGAATCCCGCCCCAGAACTAACAAAGATTATATAATAATTATTATCGTATTTTAATATACTACTTCTAGTATTCGGTTTCAAACGGACACGCCGAGATAATAAATTAAAATTAAAAGTATTGTAACGACAGCGGAGACACCGCCATTTTAAATACAGAGAGCATAACAGGGTAGGATCTCCAATTTGTTATTTGTATGTCGATAGTATTTGGGTGGTAATGTATTACCACCAAATACTTATGGCCGTATTATTCACATACGGCGATGTGATGCAGAATTAAGGAGAGCTTGTACGATGTAAATCAGATACATTACATATACTAATTTCCTTTTGTAAATAAATTCTAATATAGATAATTATACTCAGACCAAACAGACATGTTCATGTACACAAATATCTGTCCTGGGTGGGAATCGAACCCACGACCTGCGGCGTGAAAGGCAAGCCAAATCAAAGGTGCCAAATTGACTACCGGTATATCGAAGTGTTAAAGTGTTTGTACGAAAACGTCACAATGTTAGTGCGACTCCAGGACCAGAACTCGAAACCTATCCACTTGCAGCGAGGTGTGAGACAGGGAGATGTTATGTCTCCGAAACTGTTCACCGCTGCATTGGAAGATGTCTTCAAGCTTCTGGACTGGAAAGGCTTTGGCATCAATGTCAATGGCGAGTACATCACCCACCTTCGATTTGCCGACGATATAGTAGTCATGGCTGAGACCCTTGACGACCTCGATACAATGCTCGATGGCCTCAGCAGAGTCTCTCAACAACTGGGTCTGAAGATGAACATGGATAAGACGAAAATCATGTCGAACATCCATGTTGAACCCACTCTAGTTAAGGTTGGAGACTCTGCACTCGAAGTTGTAGAGAACTGTATTTACCTAGGACAGACCATCCAACTAGGTAGGTCCAACTTCGAGAAGGAGGTCAATCGTAGAATCCAACTCGGCTGGGCAGCATTCGGGAAGCTACGTAATATCTTCTCGTCCCAAATACCGCAGTGTCTCAAGTCGAAAGTCTTCGACCAGTGTGTGTTGCCAGTGATGACTTACGGAACAAAGACGTGGTCGCTCACTATGGGCCTCACTATCAGGCGGCTCAAGGTCACCCAAAGAGCAATAGAATGGGCTATGCTTGGAGTTTCCCTGCGAGATCGAATCAGAAATGTTGAGATCCGCAGGCGAACCAAAGTAACCGACATAGCCGTAAGAATTGCCGAGCCGAAGCGCCAGTGGGCAGGGCACATAGCTCGTAGAGCCGACGGCCGCTGGGGCAGAAAGGTTCTCGAGTGGCGACCACGAACCGGAAAACGCAGCGTGGGCAGGCTCCCTACAAGATGAACCGATGATCTTGTGCGGGTCCCTGGAAATCGCTGGATGCGGATAGCGCAAGACCGGCGATTGTGGAGATCTTCGGGGGAGGCCTTTGTCCAGCAGTGGACGTCTTTCGGCTGACATGATGTTGATGATGTGAATAATATTCCAGGATAATAATTATCCTTTTATTTATTATTCGTCAAATAATTTTCATAACTATAGAACGTTTGTTCAACAAACCAACGCACCAGTCGAGACAAAAAAGACAAGCTAGGAGCTGCGGTGACATAATAAGGTAAGTCTTATTGATACATTGGGCTTCTTTAGTATATCACAGTATTTATGTTTCACATTTAGCAAGCCCTGTTTCCGCAAACACAACAGCAAGCCTCAAACAAAATTGCCTTTATTACCAAACACAATAAGACCTCAATCCGTATTATCGTTAAGAGGATACTTACGTCAGAGCCGCATGTTAAGAGAACCGAGCGAAATTCTTACCGAAAATAATAAACTCGATTACATTCGGGAGGACTCGTCGTTAATTAGGGAAACTTCCATTGTGTTGTTTGCTTAAAGTTCCCATACATAGAGGTTATTTTGCTCTAACAATATATAATAATAAAATCAGAACATTTCAAAATAAATACTGACCTGGAAAAGAGCAGGTCACATTGTATATCAGATTAAATAATTATAATAAAATCCCAAATTACGCAGAGCTTATACTATAGAAATCAGATAGCTGATGTACCACTTCTCTTTTGTAAATACAAACTTATATGTAGGGACAATGTCACTCAGATCATCCTAGCCCCAAACTAAGCAAAGCTTGTACTATGGGTACCAGGCCACGATATACATACTTATATAGATAGATAAATTATATATTATATTATATAGATAGAAAAAAGACCTTCGACTGTAAAAATATCCATGCTATCCTTGTCTCAGAATCTTGGTTGAAACCTTGTCTCCCTTCATTAGCTTACTCACTTCCAGGATTTGAGCTCATTCGTAATGACCGTGTGAAAGGAAACGGTGGAGGCGTGGCAATCTATCTGCGTTCTAATATTTCCTTCTCTGTAGTCGACGTCTCTGAGCAACCAACACCTGCAAATGGCGGTGAGCACCTTTTCCTGGAAGTGCATCTTCACCATAATAATAATAATAATAAGGCTAGTCGTATTCGGAGATATAAAAAACGCGTGGATCGATATTCCCAAAACCACAAATTCCAAAAGGACCAGAGATGGGTATATAAATTGTGGGAGCAGACTGAACAACGGACTAACGGCGATGGGCCCCGGCCAGATAGTGACGCCATGATATCTTTCTGGCGTAATATCTGGTCGGTACCCATCGCTCACTCCAAGGGCGATTGGATGGCAGTCGTTAAACGTGTGTATGAGCCTATTGAAGAAATGAATAGTACTTCTATCACACCCGACGACGTAGCTAGTGCAGTCTACCGTTTGTCTAACTGGAAATCTCCAGGGCCAGATGGACTGCACAATTTTTGGTTAAAATGGCTACGTAGCTCGCACGAATATTTGGCTATCAAATTCCAGTCGGCTTTAGAGTCACGTTCGCTCCCACAATTTATGACCACAGGTGTAACCCACTTGATCCATAAGTCAGGTAGTACCGCGGAACCCAAGAACTATAGACCAATTACATGTCTTCCAACCATGTACAAAATTTTAACATCAATATTAAAAACCAAAATCTGCAATCACATTGACAGAAATGCAATTATATCTACAGCTCAAAATGGATGTAGGAATGGGTCCCGCGGTACTAAGGAATTGCTTCTTATTGACACGGCCATTTGCCAGCAGGCACGCCGAAACCGAAAAGATCTGTCGACATGCTGGATAGATTACAAGAAGGCCTATGACTCCGTGCCCCATACTTGGCTTATGAGAGGGCTAGAATTGTATAAAATAAATACAATTTTACGTACCTTCCTGAGGACATGTATGGAGCAGTGGAGTACAGTCCTTCTTTATCCAGGATCTCGCCAGACCTTGGGGAACGGTGAACCTATAAGGATAGAACGGGGAATCTTCCAGGGCGACAGTTTAGCCCATTGTGGTTTTGCCTGGCTCTGAACCCTCTGAGCACACTACTAGAGGATTCTGGGTTAGGTTATCGACTGCGGAGAGGAGGACAAGTAATATCACACCTCCTTTAGATGGATAACTTAAAGTTATTTGCCTCTAGCAATCTTCACTTGTCAGCGTTACTGAAGCTCACAGAAAACTTCAGTAGCTCTATCAGAATGGAGTTTGGTATTGACAAATGTGCAGTCATGCATGCAAAACGAGGGAAGATAGTGGAATCTGAGAGCACCCAACTCTCAGCTTCCATTAACTTAGTAACCCTCTCTGCAACCGAAACCTACAAGTACTTGGGTATGTCACAGGCATTAGGCATCAAAGAGGCTGACATGAAGGAGTCATTGCAGGGGCGCTTCTTGGGCCGCTTGACAAAAGTGCTGAAAAGCCTATTGTCGGGAGGGAACAAGGTGCGTGCTTACAATGGCTGGGTCATGCCAGTATTGTTGTACTCCTTTGGAATACTCAAATGGACTCAAACTGAGCTAGACGCCCTGGACCGAACAGTCCGAACGCGGCTGACATCAAATCGGATGCATCACCCCCGCTCTTCTGTGATGAGATTGTACATCCCACGGAAATGTGGTGGGCGTGGCTTTTTAAATGCTAAAACTCTGCATAACCGTGAGCTGTATAATCTTAGAAACTATTTCCTACATAATAGTGTGGGTATACATGCGGACGTGATCGCCGTGGACAATGGACTCACCGCTCTATCCTTAGCCAAAACTAACTGGCGTCAACCTGCGGTACTTAGTACCAGTGACCGCAAGGAAGTATGGCAGAGCAAAGAACTTCATGGCAGATTTTACAAGGCCCTGCACGGGCCAGATGTAGACTTAACAGCATCAGTAGCCTGGCTAAGGTTCGGTGACCTTATTGCGGAAACCGAGGGTTTTGTCTGTGCAATTACTGACAAAGTAGTAATAATGAATAACTACCGGAGATTTATACTGAGGGATGGTACTGTTGACATTTGTCGGGCATGTCACCGCCCTGGGGAATCCCTCAGACATATTATTTCTGGTTGCTCCCGTCTTGCTAATGGTGAGTATTTGCACAGGCACAATCAAGTAGCCAGGATAATCCATCAGCAACTTGCTCTGCGATACAACCTTGTGACGCCGGAGGTGCCGTACTACAGATACGTTCCAGAGACAATACTGGAGAATGGCCGTGTCACATTGTACTGGGACAGATCCATCATCACAGATAGGACTATTGTTGCCAATAAGCCTGATATTGTGATGGTGGATCGCCAAGAGCGCCGGGCAGTGATCGTCGATGTTGCTGTCCCACATGATGACAACCTTGTGAAAGCTGAAAAAGACAAGCAAATTAAATACCTTGACCTAGCACGCGAGGTTGTTGACATGTGGGACGTCGACTCGGCGATCATTGTACCGATTGTCGTTTCTACCCATGGTTTGATTGCCAAAAGCTTCAACCGTCACCTTAAGAAGCTCGCGTTAGGCAGTTGGGTCAAGAGTCAGGTGCAGACGGCGCGTATTGTGAGGAGGTTCCTCTCTGTGGAGCCTTGACCGTCGGTAGCATGGACCCTGCTCCCGTTGCCGATTGGATGTCTATTTTTTATATTTATAAATATATATATTTTTTGTAACTATATATTTGTAAATGTATAAAATAAGAATAACATGGAATAAAGGACATAATAATAATAATATCTAGGGACAATGTCACACAGATCATCCTAGCCCCAAACTAAGCAAAGCTTCTACTATGGGTACCAGGCGACGATACACATACTTATATAGATAGATAAATACTTATATACATAGAAAGTCATACAAAGCTTTTGCTTGGAGTCGATTACTGTCCCTCTCTCCGTATTAACTATTTCTCCTCATTAGAACACCTTCTTGAAAAACTTGTACCTTCTTACAGTCACGCAATTATCATGGGCGACTTTAATACCTGTCTACTCAAAAATGATTTCCGCTCCTCATCGTTAACTGCAATTTCCGATTCTCTCAACTTATCAATCCTACCCCTTAATGCTACCCATCATTTTCCTAATTCTACTCCATCGCTTCTTGATCTCATCTTTGTTTCTTCTCCTCAACACATTCATAAGCACGGACAGTGCTCTGCTGACGCCTTTTCCTATCACGACCTTATATTCTTGTCTTATAAAGTTCGCCCACCGAAAGCGAAGCCTAAAATCATCCTGCAACGTAATTTTGGTGGCATCGATCTGGAGCATCTTCGGGAGGATGCTAGCAGCATCGATTGGACACCTGTGTATACTGCCATATCAGTCGACGCTATGGTCACAGTATTAAACAACGGACTCCTACAGTTGTACGACAAGCATGCTCCAATACGGCCTATTAAATTAATACACCTACCTGCTCCTTGGCTATCTGATGAAATTAAAGCTCTCCAAGACAAAAAAATCGCGGCAAAATCAAAATACAAAGGTCGGCCAACGGATTTGAACCGCGACAAATATGTCTCTTTAAGAAATCACTGCAACAAGGTGTGTAGGAATGCACAACGCCAGCACATTCACAACTCTGTACAAAACGGTGATCCCGCTAAAGTATGGAAATTTCTTAACTCAATGGGGATTGGAAAGTCTCGCCAAAATGCAATTCCTAAAGACTTAGATGTCAATTTACTCAATAAACATTTCACTGCGTCGTCCAATTTTGATAGGGCACTTAAAAGTAATACATTAAATTATCTCTCCTCGCTACCTATCCCCAAATACTCTCAGATCGTCTTTAATCAATTGTCGGTTTGTGATGTTAAGAAGAGTATACTGTCAATAACATCCAATGCCGTAGGAACTGACAGTATCAGCCGTAATATGATCATTCCCATCTTTGATGAAATCCTTCCTGTCGTATGCCATATCCTTAATTTTTGCCTATCCCATGGGGCCTTTCCATCTGCATGGAAAGATGGCCAAATAACCCCGTTACGAAAAAAATCCAATCCAAGTTCCTTTTCCGAGTACCGTCCTATCTCCATACTGCCATTCCTCTCCAAAGTCCTAGAACGCCTTATTCATAACCAATTGAACTCCTTTTTATGCATAAATAATCTCCTGAATCCTGTCCAATCCGGCTTCCGTCCTGGTCGTAGTACCACGACTGCTTTGATTCATATTACGGAGGATATTAGGTCAGGCATGGAGGAAGGTGATCTGACGGTGTTAGCATTACTTGATTTCAGTAATGCATTTAACACCGTCGATCACGATATCTTGATAGGTATACTCTGCTCTATTAACATATCTCCAACGGCAATTGACTGGTTTCGTAATTACCTGTCTGACCGCCGGCAACGTATACGTATTGATGACTGCTACTCTTCGTGGTGCAATACAAATGTTGGCGTGCCTCAGGGTGGCGTTCTATCTCCGTTACTTTTTGCAATTTTCATAAATTCCATATCCAATCAACTTATTTCATCCTACCACCTTTACGCAGATGATCTTCAAATTTATTCAAAAGCACCACTTGAAGAGCTTCACGAAGCCATTCATAATATTAATACCGATTTATGTCAGATAAGTAGCTGGGCTAGGTCTTATGGACTGCAAATAAATACATCTAAAACGCAAGTCATTTTTGTTGGCAGCTCCAGAAAGATTTCTATGGTAGACTGGTCGCTTGTACCACAGGTGCGCTTTTATGGTTCAGTCATACCGCTCTCGAAGACTGTAAAAAACCTTGGTATACATATTGATACCACGTTATCCTGGGGCCCGCAGGTTAAAGAAGTTAGTCGAAAAATGTTTGCTTGCGCTGGGTCTCTTAGACGACTTCGTAATTTTTTGCCGACCACCACCAAGATTGCGCTAGCTCATTCCCTTCTCCTACCGATTTTAGACTACGCTGATGCCAGCTATCTCGATATCACGGAAGACCAATTCAACAAACTTGAGAGACTCCAAAATTTTTGTATTCGATTCATATTTGGTTTGCGTAAATATGATCATGTTTCCGAATTTCGTGCAAAACTCAAGTGGTTACCTATACGACTTCGCCGGAATGCTTACATTGTTTCTCTTCTATATAGTATATTGTTCAATCCAGCTACTCCGACTTACTTAAAAGAACGAAGAGTTCCTCCACGAGACACATTCGAGGTTGCTGAGATCATCGAAAAATTTAAGAATCAAGATACCAATGCACTCCACAAAATTTTTAGACCATTCCTTTTCCGTACAAGGTGCCCGATTGTGGAATGCTTTGCCGGAGACAGTGAGAGGTGCTCAGTCACTGGACATTTTTAAGAAAATGGTGAAGAGTTACTATCTTTCCCTTTAACGTTAAATTACTGTATATCTTATTCTCCTATGATCTGCCTTATATATATATATATATATATATATATATATATATATATATGTATTTATTTATTGTTAAAAATACCCATGGTACAAAAAAAAACAAAAAAAAAATCCTTTCTGCTAATCATGCCAACAAATACCCAAATGCCTTTTCTTTACTCCTGGTCCATTCAACGGTTGCCTGGAAGAGATCGCACTTAGCGATAAGGCCGCCATTTGTACAATCTTAACATACTCATAGTTCTTTTTATGTATAATTTTTTGGTGTACAATAAAGAGTTATACTTACTTACTTACTTAAATACATAGAAAACATCCATGACCCAGAAACAAATATTCGTGCTCATTACACAAATATTTGCACTTACCGGGATTCGAACCCAGGACCACCAGCTTCGTAGGCAGGAGCACTACCAACTAGGCTACGGTGACCTATAGATAATTACACGGTATAGATAATTACACGGAGGCACAGGACAAACAGACATGTTAAAAGTTCATGTATACAAATATCTGTCCTGTGAGGAAACCACGACCTGCGGCGTGAAAGGAAAGCAACTACCAACTGCGCCAACTGGCCCGTCTTAAGCATAAATTGTCGCTGAACAATGTAACTAAACGGCCACTTTATGCTTGCTTGCTTATCTTATTGTCTAATGACTACAGCCGGAACCCACAGCTTAACGTGCCCTTCGAAGCACGGAGACGTTCAGAAATTAAACAACTTTGGTGGTCACCCATCTGTGGACTGACCGCGAATCTAGTTGCTTAACCTCACCGATCGAGGCCACTTTATAACGCTAAACGATCATGACGAGTTGAATGTGAACCAAACGACCTTAGCAATAAAGATTTCAATCTTGATTTTAGGATTTTGAAAAGCTTGACTCGGGTCACGGTGCTACGTCGTAGTCATCAAATTAGATTTGATACTCCTACCTACTGTTACAGCGGAGACACAGTGTTACATTGCTTAAATGTTATTTGTTATTTTGTTTGAATAGAGGTCTAACAATATAAACGAATAAAATCAGAACTTTAAAATAGTACTGACATGGAATAGAGCAAATAATGTTGTTATATCTGATGAAAAAATAATAACACACAAATTGTCGCTGAAAAATGTAACTAAATAGCCACTTCAAAACGCCGAACGACCATGACGAGGTGAATGTGAAAGGTGAACCAAGCGAATGACCTTAGCAATTAAGATTTCAATCTTAATTTTAAGATTTTGAAGTGCTTTGAAGGGCTACGAAGCTACGTCGTAGTCATCAAATTAGTTTTGATACTGCTACGCACTGTTACAGTAGAGACACATTTCTTAAATTTAATTTGTTGTTTTGTTCGAATAGAGGAGGTGAAAAAACATAAAAACATTTTGATATAATTAATAAACTTATTGCACTTAACATGCATAGAATATCGTCACCACATATCATCCCGTGGGGGGCGTAGAAACCGTCCGACGGAATACCTACCAGAGAACAGGCAGTACTTGTTCTGTGAACTATGACCATTAAACTGCGATCGCCAACTCGTCTGCCAAGTGTGGTGATTATGGCATATCTCCCCGTCCTTATGAGAGGCTATTTCCTAGCAGAGGAGGTACTTTGGCTGACATGATGATGACTTAACACAAAAAAGGTGAAAAATACCACACATTTATTAACAATTTTCATATTTTATTCAATTTAAACAAGGCTTCAAACATTTACCATTTTGATTCACTACTATGCTAACTGAGATTTTTTTTCATAATAATGAAAATTATTATTATCTCCTTTATTTTAGGTACTTAATTCTTATTTGATACATACAAACATATAATTAAAAAAAATATAAAAAATGGTCAATGCTTTAGAGCGAGAGAGAGGAATCTTTTCACGATACGCGCTGTGTCCAAATGACTTCTTAACCTGACCCGCGACCCAATTCCCTGATGGGAGCCTCTTATTATGGGAGAGGAGACTCTTGGCAATCAAATCATGAGCAGCGACGACACTCGTTACAATGCGCCAAATAGACACTCACATTTTAACAACCCTACGTGCTCAAGGTATTTTACTTCCTTGACATTTTCAGCTTTCACAAGGGTGTCAATACGACGCACAGCAATGTTGCCGGTCACTGCCCGGCAATCTGCTCAATCCACCATCAGAATATTAGGCTTATTGGAAACAATAGTCCTATCCGTGATAATGGATCTGTCCCAGTACAATGTAGTTATTATTATATTGTGAGGAATTTCCAAGATGGGCGATGAGTCACGTGGGACTTTGCCTATATATATGGCTACGGTGCTTCTCCCTTTTTTGGGACCAGACCCGTGCGGAAGCTCTGCCGGATTGCGTAACGATTAATCTCAAGCTCAAGTGTAGTGTTTATACCATGGTTACTGTGTTTATAGTTATAAGTGAATTGTCATAAGAAAATTCTTGTTGATTTCTAAATTACTTATTCTGAAGTGTGAATAAACCTCATTTTTATGATAAAATTTAATTCCTAAAAATATATTTATGTATAAAAGATAACGGATTGATCAGACGATCAGCTATCTAAAAAAATACTACATATTTTTATAGATACCTCTCCATAAATTGCATATGAAGACCATCTATGTGAAGAACTCGATGGCATCGATATAAACTCATCACTTTCACATTGAGCGCGCGATATGATATCGCGCGCTCCATGTGAAATGATTTCTATTCCATAGAAATGGTAATAAAATATACAGTGACATTTAATATAAATTGCCGGAAAGTGAACATGCTACTGGAGCCGACGACGTCTATGTTAAGTACATGTATAAAAGATAACGGATTGATCAGACGATCAGCTATCTAAAAAAATACTACATATTTTTATAGATACCTCTCCATAAATTGCATATGAAGACCATCTATGTGAAGAACTCGATGGCATCGATATAAACTCATCACTTTCACATTGAGCGCGCGATATGATATCGCGCGCTCCATGTGAAATGATTTCTATTCCATAGAAATGGTAATAAAATATACAGTGACATTTAATATAAATTGCCGGAAAGTGAACATGCTACTGGAGCCGACGACGTCTATGTTAAGTACATGTTCATTCAAATTGCGAAGTCTAATTGGAGGTAGTGAAGTAAGAAAGAATTAACTTACTCATTAAAAAGTTATTGACATTTGAAATCCAGAAGGTCTTTGCGGATTTTTCTACCATGAATATTTTGATTTACTTATGCCGCTAGGCTTTTATCAAAAACTGACTTGAGTTGACTTAAGCGAGTTAGGTCTTAAAGAGTAAATAAAATACAATATTTATTTAAGGTGTGTTTTGATTCAAGAACTCATATTGCAAAAGGATAGAATTCTTAAAAACACTCCACAACAAGGGATGAAAATGCACATAATTTCAACAATAAATCCGAGTGACAACTTCTAATCCGAATATATGTCATTTGAATTAGAATCATAATGAAAAAAGAGGTTACTTCATCATCATCATCATTTGTCCCCACTAATATGCTAGTGGGTGTGGTTTCCGCACTTAGTCCCGATGTGGACCATTGTAAGTGCGCAATGACAGCCTTCATTCCATCCAGCTCACCTCCCTTCAGAAGAATATCAGGTCTCCCAAACTTCTCAGGGCTTCCGTAAGAATTCCTGGTGATCCCAGGGTTTCCTTCCGGATCTTTGTGATGCCTGTGCACTCAAGTAGCACGTGCGCGACCGTTTCATCAGCGTCTATGCACGCTCTGCACAAAGGGCTGTCAGTTATGCCGATAGTGTGGAAGTGTTTATTTAGAGGTTACTTTTAGACATCTTAGATTGTAGAGACTAATTATTTAGATATAATTAAATTATGGCTGTGTCCGTCTAACATTGTTGTGGAACTCTGTTATAGGCTAAGTGTAATCGTACTGTAAAAACGGCATGCCGTTTATTAAAAAGCTCGTAGAGTTTCTTTAAGTAAATCAATAAAATATATAAATAAATAAATAAATCTTGTCAGGTTATGTTATTTAGATTTATATCAACACATACAGGTACATTTTAATTAATTTAATGAAATTTTCATTTTAATTCGCGTCCAAATGAAAATGTGTTATTTTCATATTGTTCATGATGAAGCCCAGCCCCTCTATGAATGCAGGGCAAGCGCCTCCTCTCACAACGGTGCGGCATAGACTGAACTGGAGCTGGTTGGCAGCAGAGAACTCTCAAGTATGCAGGTTTCTTCACAATATTGTCATTCACAATATTGTCATTCAAAGATTCTATGAGAAATTGTTTTTAATTGTTGATAGGCCGGTCAGCTTGGTTGGTAGACTGCCTTTGTTGTCTTTTACGCCATCGGTCGTGGGTTTAATTCCCACCCAGGATTGATATTTGTGTGCATGAACATGTCTGTTTGTCCTAAGTCTGGGTGTAATTATCTATATAAGTATGTATTATTTAATATATCAGTTATCTGGTTTCCATAGTACAAGCTCTGCACAGTTTGGAATCAGATGGCAGCGTGCAAATATGTTATTTCCCGAGATATTATTATTTTAAGAAATCCATAAGGAAAATCAACCTTTCAAAATAATGAAATAGCGATAACTTGTCATTCGTATACGAATATTGGAGGGAACTAATATCGGAAAATGAGAACTGTACTCAAAATTGACATCTGTCTACTTTATGTAACACATTCGCGCGATTACGCCTCGAATATCTAAAGTGGGTGATATTTTTTTCTGGCGTTTTGTGACACTTTCTCCCATTTATATAAGCTTCACCAAATTGAAGTTTGGTATTGACAAAAATAAGTGGAAATATATGATTGACGTTGATATAGAATTGTTTGTTTTATATTGTGATTACTATTGTTTATGAGACTGCTTTTCCCAATAATTTGGGTAGGATAAAACTACAACAAAATTTGTCTCCAACATAAAAAAAACATGTTGAAGACAAATTTTGTTGTAGTTTTATCCTAGTTAGAAGTCGTTTCGAAGTTTAGTCGTTAGAAGTCGTTTTTTCATGTCTCCCTTTATTTTTATAGCGACGACATATTTTTTTTAAAGACTACGTCCGCACTAGGGAATCTAATCCCTGTGTCGCGGGGTACTTTACAAACATACATATAATAGACGGACACAAATTTCATCCAGACTTAGAACAACTATTATAATTAGAGATTTAATTCTTACGTCGGGTAAGACCGAAAATACGAGAAAAATTTTGGGCGAGAAAATCTCTTAATAGCAGTTTAGTGTCAAAAAGTTGACGGTGTTGGATAGTCTGTCGGTGTTGCGCCTATCAAATTGTCGTCTCACAAATATAACATGAAAGTAAGTAGAAGAAAGTATGTTTACATAATAAAGGTTTTATAATTTTTTTGCCCACGTCTCCGCTAAAGCAGTCAGAATCACATATTATGTTAGTGTATGAAATGTATTTGATGTTAATCTAGTATTTAAATTATTTTATCTAGTTGAAATTGTATGAATCTCATTATATTATTATTTTATGATTTAATGCTGTTTTTTTTTCGACATTCTTAGGTACATATTTCTATCTTCTTCACCATATTAAATTCTTTTTATTTGTAATATTAATGTATTTAGTTTATCAAATATCTGTTATTTCATTTCATTTTATTATAGTATGTAATGGGGGTTAACTATCCGTGGACCCCACAGTCGGGCGCTATTAGAATATCAGCGCTGTCGCAATATTGCGACGGCCAATGCTGAGATAGATGCCTTTTCACCTAGAACGGACTAACGAATATTAAGTATAAGATTTTTATTGTTTGTTTTTCTGTTATTGTATAATTTCATTGTTATGTCCGTCCTGGTAATGAATAAATGGTTTTTTCTTTCTTTCTTTGAAAGTATATTCGTGTTGTGCACCTGTCGTTACTTGCACTCAAACTTGTGTACTTACATAGTTTGTCTAGTTTTCGCCTTGAGAATGGCCGCTGTATGCCAATAAAATCCAGCCTAGATCACTAATTCTACTGAATTGAAGGTATTGTTAGACTTTTATTAACTTATGAGGTTCATAAAAGTCTAACAATTACTTTAATAATAGCTGGACGAATTTTCTTGAAATATAGCAATCCTGATTTAAATTGGTTTTTGGTTAACTGTCATACCACGGTTGTCATTGAGTGTGTGTGTGTGTCTATATTGAGACATGTAAAATTGTACCGTTTTTCAATAATCAATATTTACTATTTATAGTTACATCATCAATAATATTTTCCACATCCAAAAATATCCCTTGCGTAATACTTTGTATAAAAGTTTGCTTCCAATTAAATTACTTGGCAGGTGTCAATTATAAAAGAGCCTTCATCATGAGTTCCAAGCCATATGGTTTGTAATTCAATCGCTTCAGTAAATTTAATATAATCTGTATTAAAGGAACAATATTGTTGGTTTAGGTTGTATTACGCCCATTATATTAAAAAATATAAATTTATTTCGATAAGAATTACAATTCATGTATACATGATTAACACTAGGTAACGTAAAATTACACACAGCTTGTAGAACTGACGGCGACTGGGGCCAGAAAGGTTCTATAGTGGCGACCACGAACCGGAAGACGGACCGTGGGCAGACCCCCTACAAGATGGACCGATGATCTTGTGAGGGTTGTTGGAAGCCGCTGGATGCGGGTAGCACAACAGACTTCTACAATTGACTGGCAATTGTGGAGACCTTTGTCTAGGAGTGGATGTCTCTCTCTCTCTCTCTTATATATATCAAACGCGTACTCTCGTTGACTTATCGGAAAATATAAAATTAACGAAACTAAACTGCTGTTGTGTGTTGCATGATTAACGTGCAGCACTTCAAAGCGTTGCAATGCTCGAAATTTAACCACTTCGGTGGCCACCCATCTGTAAGCTGATCGCGTTCCTAAGTGCTTTACCTCACCGGTCACTTACGGACCGATAAAAGCTATGAGCGCATTAAAACAAACAAAAAAGTAAATATTGTGCATGCGGCATAGGGCAATGTAATATAAATGTCATTATTACCACGTGAGAACGAGCATTATTATTTTATAATAGCCAGAACTGACACATGATACAGTCTCCTGAATTTGACAGCACATGTCGTTCCGACAACCACTCGTGTCGGCCTTCGTTCGGGACATGTTCACTCTTATAATGATGAAGTATTTACAAAATTGTACAGACTTAAGTAATATGTAGGTTAATGTTAACCAGTATCCACTCTGTAAATTAGTCGTAACTATTTCTTATTGCTCAACAGATTGAAAAGATCGCAGCTTGGTCGAAAATATTTATGCGCGCCACTACTAGCGTTCGTCGATCTGCCTATTCAAAATTGGTACACTAACGCCCGAAATTAATAAACGATCCTAATCCATTTTATGCTATCTACGATAGCAATTTCGACCCATTTGTCTATTAAACCGTGCCAATAGAGCATCCACAGATTGAAAAAGCAATCTTTCCGAACGAGCTATCTTCGGGAGGACGGATCATAGAAAAAGATAGGCCTCTGTTCTAAAATGACAGGTTGCACGTGCCAATAACCAATCCATTAATTTTGAGATAAGCTTAGATAGCCAAAGCAATCTAAAGTTGCAATCCTAGAAATTCGGCGGATTGACGATTGGTTCTAAAGATAAAATTGGTGAAATAGTTCATTATATTCCAAAATGGCTTTGTATATAAATAAGTAATAATAAGAATATTTTTTTGTTTACAAAATAGGCGGCAACCACTTTACGTAACTGTTTAAATTATTTGTAAAACAAACACAGCAATCATTTATAAAATTATTGCTTATCATATCAGAATCCATTATAGGTATTATATTTATTAATAAGTAACTATTTGTATATTAGTTATAAATGCTTTGCAACAAAAACAAACAACCAACTGCTTGTTTGTTTTTGTTCCGAACGGCGACGACGGCGCGGCGTTCGTTTTGCTTGTCAAATTTTGATACGTTCCGTTCCACCAAAACACAATGTTTGACCAATTAAGATCCATTTTATTATTATATACCCTAGTCGTCTAGTAAAAACATTTTAACCTAGCTATAAATCAGTCAGTATTGATGATTTATCGTTAATATTTTTACAAATAAATTTTCTTCTTAAATTAAATGGTATAATTGTGTCCTGAGTTACCGAGTTCTGCATAAAACGGAACGCTGCAGAGGGAAAGGATCGCTCCCCAATCTCTGGGCAAAAAATGGATGGATTGATATGTTTTGTTATTGGTACGCAGGTAAAGATCAAGATAACGATAGAGCCAATCTAAAGATAGCACTGACTGACAGATTGCGGATCGTTTATTAATTTCGGGCGTAAGTCAGATACATATTTACGGCCTTCTCAATAGTTATAGAATATTGTTTTAAATGATTTACACGATAGAAGGGCTAGAAGATGCAAACAACTTTTAAGGCAACTTCCTCATCCAATGCCTCTTTAAGAAGGAAGTTGGTACCTACCGAAATTTTACCTGTTTCCAAGCGTCAAGTGGTAAATCCCATTAAATAAAGAGGCTAAATCTATATAGTCAACTTTGAGAAACGTTGCGGGACTATGGAAAGCTACTTTATTATTTTTTTATTGTTAGATTTAGCCATGGAATAGTACTACAAGACAGCAAATACGTCTATATCACACTAATATTATTAAGGTGCTAGTTTATGAGTGTGAGTGTGTATGTTTGTTACTTTTTCATGTCTAAACGGCTGTAGCGACTTCAATAAAATTTGGCATGGAGTTAGCTGACACCCTGGATTAACACATAGGCTATAATTTAAAAAGTTTAACGTAGGTAACACCGCGGGGCACAGCTAGTTAAGAATAAATTTCACTTGTGACAAAAAACTCATCTCAAAGTGGATCTCACCTATGTAAAAAAACGACGGATTCAGTCCTAATGTGTTTGAGTCAGCCATAAAATATTCGGATACGATTCAAATGGCGTGAAATTGCGAACAAAGAAATTTATGGATAGGGAAATTTTCTCACAGCTTTCAATTTAAGTAATTTATCTCCAGGAAGTTAAGATTTATGAGTTTTACGTCCGCTCTTTGTGACTTGTTTAGACAACATAATTGTGACATTAATAAAATACCTACCTTTCAAAATGACTAAGCTAATGGTATTTAATTAGAGCGGTTGAATTTATTAACCGCTCTAATTAAAATACCTGCTACTATTATGTGCGCATTTGTCTTAATCTAACCCATCTGTATCTACTCCATCACAACCACAATCACAAGTTTAGTGTCAACTACACAATATATTTAACTTTTTGGAAAATAATATATTATTATTATTATAATAATAATACAGCCAGTCTATATTGCGCAGTACAATTTGTAAATAAAATACAAAAAATAACGCAGCTGATTTTGACAACCTTATTGACTTCAAACAAGAACCTGTTGTTATGGCAATTTTCATCTGACGACAATAAACAGCCTAATCTATTGGTCAAAACATTTCGTTGTCTTGGAAACAATTTTCAATCGTCGTCCAATCACGAACAAGATTACATCTATTACAAATATGTCACCGTGTTTATATCTATAATTTGAATTATTTTTTGTTAACATTTATAACTTTATTACCTATTTATAATTTTTAAGTGAATTATTTTGTATGTCGGTGAGTCTCGGCAGCGACAAGGATTCAGGTCAACCATCTACTATATCGTTTGACGCTCCAGTAAGGTGCACCCTCTGCTCTCAGGTAAGGCTCTTCAAAAGTAACCGCGGCCTAAATATACACCTTGGCAAAATCCATAAGACACAGAACGTCTCACACGGCACCGTTATAACTGAAGTCCAAAACTCAACAGTAGTCACCGATGCTAGCAGCACCCAACATACACTATGGAAAACATTAACTACACTTAAAAATTCAGTGCCAATTGTAAAAAAGGTCCCCCGGGGAGCAAAGCCATTAGTTGCACAGAGTCTAGCACAGTGCATTCGCCTAGCTCTTCGGGAAAACAATGAATCTACCTGGGAAACGTTACTAACCTTCGCCTATAGAACTTTACACGTTACAAAAAATCCAAGCACCGTCCCTCTTTAACATCGGAAATAAAAAATATCTGCAAAATTTACAATAATAATTATAGTGCTTATTCTAACGCCGCCGTTAACACTCCAATAAGTAATTATGTGATTCCCAAGACCCTATACAACTATGTAGAGTCGAAATTAGGCGAAGGTGATATCGGGGGCGCTGCTAGGCTTCTATTCAGTAACGATGTAGTAGCACCCTGCACGCCGGAAACGCTTGATGCACTGCATCGCAAGCATCCGGCCCCTGCTGACCACCTCACCTTTCCTGCCCCTCCCGATGGAGATCAAGACCTATCTGTGACGCCCCGGGAGGTGTCAGCAGCCATATTTTCCTTCTGCAGGGGCTCCGCCGGTGGTCTCGATGGCCTGACATCTCAGCATCTCCAAGATTTGACATGTCCGGCCACTGACGCAGCCGGTGAAGCCCTGCTGGAGGAACTTACGGCCCTGACTAATATCATGCTCAGCGGCAATGTGTGCGGTTCCGTTATTGACGTTCTGTACGGAGCTAACCTTTGTGCCTTGTACAAGCGTGATGGCGGTATCCGTCCCATTGCCGTCGGCTGTATTTACCGGCGCATGGTAGCCAAAATTTGATGCAAACTTGTATTTAACAAATTGTCTTCCAATTTCCAGCCTCTGCAGCTAGGTTTTGGATCTAAAGGGGGCTGTGAGGCTGCCATACACGCTCTTTCAACTTATTTAGGTGGCAGTGAAGGGGATGTCGTTATTAAAGTTGACCTGAAAACGCCTTTAACTCGGTAAACCGAGATACCTTGTTGGCCGAGGTAAAAAAACAAACCCCTGAAATTTATAGTTTTATTTGTCAATGTTACAGATACTCAACAAAATTGACGTACAAAGGCCACACATTGGAATCAGCTGTCAGATGCCAACAAGATGATCCCTTTGGACCAGTCATTTTTAGTCTTGCCATACATCCAATAATTCGACAACTTAATTCTAAATTTAACGCCTGGTATCTGGATGACGGCACCCTAGGAGGCGATTGTGATACCGTTCTGAATGACCTGCTCCTTCTGAAAGATAAATTAAAATCGATTGGGCTGGAACTTAACCCCTCTAAGTGCGAACTTTTTGTTAGAAATGAAACCAACAGTCCAAGTATCATACCAAAATTTAATGCTTTAGCTCCAGACATAAAAATAGTAAATAAAAACTCGCTCCGCCTCCTTGGGTCCCCAATTTTAGACGAAGGTTTTACACCCTTCATAGATGAGAAAATTCAAAATTTTAATGAGATTTCAGAAAGATTTTTGAAGTTAAATAAATACCCACTCGGCATACACAATAATCCGGCACTGCTGTTTCGTTCCTAAATTCATATAGTTATATAAGACGCTCGTGTCCTTTATGGAAAGATTTAACTCTTCTTGGAACAGTTGACAAAGTTTTACGAGATACATTGAGCTCAACTTTAAATTTAGACCTGGATGACCGCGCTTGGCTTCAGGCCACGCTTCCTGTGCGCCTGGGTAGTCTCGGCATCCGCATTATCCTCATGACATATTTACGAAAGTGGAATCCAAAGTCAGTGACGGTGATCTGAGAGGGGTCTCCCAACTTTTGTTTGCCAATGACGTACATAGTTGCTCCTGACACGCCTGAGACTTTATAAACCCTCACTGAGAAGCATCTTTCGGGTCATTAAACCCATACAAATAAGTAAGGAAGTCAAGGATATACTATCTTTTAAAAAACGGTTCTGCCATAGCCCCCAAAATCAAAAAGATTTAATTTTGTGGTGACAATCATACTCAAGACTTAATAATAACTTTACTGTACAAATTTCGTTCTTTAGGTATGAATCTAATTAAAACTATCAACTTTTTATTACTGACGTAATCCTTGTGGCTAAAAGAGATAAAATTATCGATCAATTAAATTTAATGGCCCCAAATTTTTGTCAAAAATGTCATTCAACTTCTAGGTTCTCCAATTCTAGAAGATTCTCTTCCAGCCCTTATCAATTTGTATGTGGCCTGTCCGAACGGCGATGTGTTTATTAAACTACTCTATGTACATGCTTCCAAACCTGGGATTTAAAAACCTTAGGGAACTTTTCACCTGGGATTATCTCCTTGCCATTAGTGAAATTGATGTTGGCTTCAGGCAATACCATCAGCCACATGGGAATTTTAATGGACAACAACAGTTTTTATATCCCCATTTTGTTTTTGCCAGTTACAAACAAAAACAATTTAGTTTATAACCTACTATTCAAGGGATTATTTTGGCAACAATCAACAGTCACATACATATTTAATAGTGTAAATTATCAAATAAGCTTCGGGCGTGCTTTTTTACCGTTACATGATTTCTACATTAAAATAATATTTATTATACAACATTGTTAACAGATTAACAGGAAACGTCGGAAAAATCACAATAAAAGTTTAGTCGCATTAATACCTGTAAACAATGTTGTATTACTATGACACACGAAAGTTTAAAGTTACACAGGGGGTTGAAGAAACAAGAAAAAGGATGCAAGAGCTCACGTGTAGGTTTGCATCTTATATCAAGCATAAAGAAAGAGGGAAGAAAGACAGAAGAGCTATAGCATCAGGGACAATGTTTTTGAGGGCATTCTTACACATAATGGAATTGAACTCCCTCAAACTGTCCGAACATCTCCCAGGTTCCACGATCTCAGTAGGGGGAGAAGAGAAGAAAGCAAAAATCACAAACAATCTAGAAGAATGCATGCTCAACAATGGGATTGCAACCCACATCTGTCAAGGGACTGAAGATGCCACCAAATGGAACGAGTGCTTGTCACCTGGAATATTTGCCCTAACTCATTATGACACTGATATAAGAATAAAACTTGGTCTCCCAAAGCCATCTGAGTATGGGAAGCTGTTTCAGAAGATCTGCTTGGTAGGTCATTTGATGCAAGCATGGAAAGAGATACAATTAGGACCTGGAGTGATGGTGGAAAATGAGACAAATTATTCACGACTTGAATGGACAAAAGAGTGCAAACAGTCAATGAATGAAGAAATAAGGGAATGGTTTGACAAGTTAGAAACAAGAATCTCAAAATGTAGAAGATTTGTAAGAGCGAGTCCAGGGATGTTAATGGGAATGCTGAATGCTGTATCGACCATAGTGGGGTTGTTGCCAGGAAATATGAATTGTGAAGGAAGTAAAATGAAAGTAATTTGTATGAGGTCCAGTGACGACTCCACTACTAAGTACCTGGCAGATAATCCTGAAGACAACAAGAGTTGTGTGATAATCAATAAACAGAATCTGTCACTAGCAGGAATAAATTTGAGTCCTGATAAGACATTCTTTTTCCCTGAAAACATTGGAGAGTACACATCTTGGTACTTTTATTCAAAATTTGTGTCCCAATATGGTACAGAAGTTCCCAGCATAAGACCACAAGGTAAAAAACCCATCTGATGACTTGTATTTTGTGGCGAAGAGCACATCAACTGCTATACAAACCCTAACCATAAATCACATGGGCGCCTCAATAAGACTGAGACTGGGAATTTCTGGTTGTAAAAGATTATGGAGGATGAAAGAAACTGGAACAAATCAGAGACACGGAATTTCACTTGATGTCCAATTGATTGAAGATGGTGGGAGGAATTTATGGAATTGTGTCAATTGCCATTTAAGTTAAATTGGAATGAAGAGAAGACTGGCAATCACAGAAGAAGAGAAAAATTATTTCAACAAGATCATGAACCCTGACTCACCCTTCATTGATGAACCTTAGGAGGAAATGACTTTCTCAAAGGAGCATGGCAAGTTAATATTAGATATAGTGGAGGCGCCAAGGAATGTTTATACATTTACCAAAAGATCAAACAGGACGTTTAAGGAGAAGAAAAGAAGAAGAGCCAAGCAGAAAAAGAAAAAAGTAATGCAGCAGTTTTGAAAATCATACAATTACTGGATCCTACTGTATATCTAGAATATCCTAAATCTTCTTGTGCCCTCAAAGACCACTTGAAAGCAATCATGGAGGTGATGAAGCAGGGGATACAAATGACACCGGATGAGGAGGAAAGATACAAATCTGCATTGGGAGTCCTCTCCACTGGTATTTCAATTGACAAGGAAGAAGGACCTATATTCGAGGAATTCAATGAGGAATAGGGAAGAAAATTTCAATTTTTAATTTTTTTTTTTTTACTTAAAAGTGTATACTATTCGTTATAATTGTAGAAAGTAAAACTTAATATGAAAGAACTTATCTGAAATTACCAATATATGGTACATTGCGAAGTAAAACTAATAACTGAAACAATATTATTGTTGCAGTAAATAATGGATATCCTAACAAAGAGGCATTGCGTCCATTTGTAACCCGATTTTATCGAAACGTGTCATTATCAGCCATTGTCCTTATGTACTTATTAACATTGCTAACGCCTGAAAATGACGAGTGTCGTTGACACTCGCTGTCATAATTAAAATACCTTGTTCAATTAATTTCAAATTAAATGTACTAATATATTTAAACTGGTATAGGTTTGTTGCCATTTAGAACATAAGAGCAAGTAACGAGAGAATACCCTAATGCTCTCACCGGCCCGTAAGTGATCGGCGCGGTTAAGCAACTAGGCTCGCGGTCAATCCAAAGATGGGCGACCACCAAAATTAATTTCTGAATGTCTCCGTGCATCGGGCGGGCACGTTACGTTGTCGGTCCCGATTGCAGCCGTTAGGCAACTATCGTTAACATTAGGATAACCACTACGATAAGCAATAAAAAAAAAGACCACAACTCCATAGTTTCTTTCTAACCTATGGGTCTTCCTCTTAGGTAGCTATAGAAAGCTACATCATCTGCTGAAGAGGGATCCTCGACCGCAAGCACCAAGTTGGCTCTTGGCCTATGAGCTGACCAATGAGGTCTTCTTGGAAGTTTTAAGTAACGGAAGAAAATTGTAAAACCAAAGAAAGTCGGAGAAAACATACAAAGAATTTTGGTATAAAACGACGTCACAAAAGAAATTTTTCCATTTAAAATGTTGACTTGTCTACGGGCACAAAAAGAAATACCTCCGGATTCGTCGCTAAGCTCCGCCTCGCAGGTGCCTGCCAGTAGTAGGAAGAAAATATTAAAATCCAAGGAAATCAGAGAACACATACAAAGAATTTTGGTATAAAACGACGACACAAAAGAAATTTTCCATTTAAAATGTTGTCGCTAAGCTCCGCCTCGTAGGTGCCTGCCAGTAGTAGGAAGAAAATAATAAAACCGAAAGAAATCAGAGAACACATACAAAGAATTTTGGTATAAAACGACGACACAAAAGAAATTTTCCATTTAAAATGTTGACTCATCTACGGGCACAAAAGCAAAAGACCTCCGGATTCGTCGCCAAGCTCCGCTACGCAGGTGCATCCAGTAACAAGTATTGCAGCTTCTGCAGTTGCGTCAAGTAGCAGCGACGAATATTTCTTTCCACCGTCGTCGCCACCACCAGGCCGGCGTCGTAGAGCCCGGCCATCAGGCGGCTTGGGGCTAACGGGGCAACCGGCTTCGAATAGGGTCCCCGCTCCCGGTGGTTAAGTGCCGTGCATGAGGTGGACTCACCAAATGAGTGAAAATGTCATGCGCGCCTTTCACGGCGCTACAGGGACAGAAACTAACCTTACAGCGCACCGTGGACGAATGCTTGCTTTGTTTCAGGTTCTTTAACCAACCGCCAACGTTTCGGCGCAATGACTGTCGGATCAGGTTATCCAACGTGGACAAATGTTGAATTAGTCCGTACTTGACCAGATTCGTTTGGAGTGCATTGTACCCGTGTCACCTCTGTCTCATCGTCTGCTATATTACCTGCAGTGCAAACACAGGATGATACTTCGGGTTCCCAACCGACTAGGACCAATGATGTGGATATATATGACACGGCAACTGTTGTAAATACTCAATATAACGATTTTGTGACGAGTACTTTTTGGAGGACGTGTTTCGTGAAGGCAACGAGCAGTTGGCTAGCGCAGAAGGCTCTAACCTGTAGCTTAATTTAAGCGACTAATACCTGAGGGTACCCTTTTGGGGTTCGGGCCACAGCTCAGAGGGCCGCTGGAGCCAAAGATGGAATTTTAAGTGAGGGTGTGATCACTTGCATGGGATCACCGATCACGCGTTAAGGGGCCAAAGTGATCCTCGCCGCTGAAAAACCTACCCTAGCTAATCTGCGGCTTTTTCTAGCTACCTAGGTGGACGACCCGGAGAAGAAAGCCGCAAAGAAAATTCGGACTTGCTATTTTCGTCTTCTTTTGCTGTTTGTTTTCGTTTTTTTTTTAATCTTGTATTTTACTTACTTTTTGATGGGTGTTATGTAGGCTAATGTACGCACAGAACTGTTGTCATCTAGTGAATATTAATGATATAATATATATAATTAAATCTGTTATTGATAATACCCAAAAGCTATATGAATTTCTTTACTGGTTACAATTGATAACCTATTAGCTCCTACGAGTATAAATATATCGTAATAATAACATATTATCATTACTACTAATTACCAATCATATTAATTACATAATTACCATAACATTATGATATAAGTAGTACCAAAGCCGGCCAAATAGCAAAATATTTCCGTTAAAGTTTTAATGAGCAATTTCCAGGCCGATGTCAGCGTGCTGGATTAATTAAATTTTGCATTATACTTGACCCCATCATAGTACGGGTCCAACTTTAATAGGAGATTGAACTGAAGTTTAATTTGCTTAATATAGCAAAATTAATTAAACATTGAGACAAAATACGATCCAGAAATTAAATAACATTAAATTAATGTAATTGTAAATTATTATCATTTAGTGCCATTTCCAGCATTGATAAAAAAACAAAACCCAAACGATAAAGTGATTTGTCAATTTAGTGGTAATTAAATAAATTAAAAATAAAGGTTTTTATTCACGTAAACTTTAAAAAAGCGCGTGTAAATAGTCAGAACATATTTGTAGTTATATAGTTACGTAAACATAATTATTTCTAGTTACATAGATATTTAGGTACACGGATTGTATGAAATCATTTACAAAATTTATTTAGTAATAGTAATGATATTTAGCTAAAGTTATTTTCAAATAGATTATGTTTAGGTTTGATAGAAATAATCTTACTAATATTATAACTGCGAAAGTTTTTACTCACAAAAATTGTAGTGATATAGCTTATAAATATATCCAAATAATTCATAGGTTTTAATTTATACAGTTAAGCGGCTGAAACTGGGGGCACAGCTAGAATTATTATAAAGAACAAATGAATGTCTTTCCCCTTAACAAATGACTAAGGAATGTCTATGAACAGATTCTTAAACTTAATATTTACTAGAAGAATTTTAGGTTCCATATAATTACTTATTGGGTATATACTTGCTCTTTATTAAAAAAGGGTGAAGACTCGTCTATCAAGAAGTATCAAGATATCTTAAATAACACACGAATAAAGGTTTATTTATTAAAAATAAGGCAGCCATGCCGAATTTATTTCCACGCCCAGGGATGACTTTCCTACACTTCTCCACGAATATTATAAAGACGAAAGATTTGATTGATTTTTTTATTTGTTTGAATTGAATAGGCTCCGAAACTACTTGACCGATTTGAAAAATTCTTTCACTGTAGGGAAGCTACACTATCTCCGGTCAAGATAGGTTATATTAAATTTTCAAAAAAGTTAGGGATCCATACTAAAACTCCAATAATGTAACCCAAGGTGTGAAAAAATACCAAATAACTTTCTTACATCGCGTGCGCTGCGAAAACTATTGATTATAGAACAAAATAATGTACTACGTCTTTGCAGAACATATAATTATCTACAAAAATATCGCGACGGCATATGTCTAACTATTATAGTTATGTCACAATATTTTTTTTTATTTTCATTTAAAAAAAAATATATAATAGCGACCGCTATAAAAGCTCTTTTATTAATACTTTGGAACTAATCCTTATCAATATAAATTACTTCATATTTAAGTCTGCTTCGATACCAATGACTTTTTTAAATGTTCACTTTGGACATTCCATTCGAAAGATATCACAAATTTAAATGTCGCGTTCACCGCTCACGCCGCTTGGATAGAGCGTAATAAGCGATGTAGGCGAATTTGCACGAAAAGGACTTTCATTTGTTGTGTTCTAGGGTAATAGTGTCACCGAAATAAACAATCTAATTATTCAAAAAGTTCCCGGACAAATAAAAAAATACAAATCGATAGACACCGTGACTGATATCGAAGACGCAGTCCATTATCCCCAGGAGTTTTTAAATTATTAAACCCTTCTGGGGCTCTACCGGCTAAGTCGCCGAACATCGATTTCTTAAATGGCGTTCAACTAAATAAAGGTTACAAATGACTAAATCGGCTTCCATGAGCATATTTTTATTTTATTTTTATTTTTTTATTTCAAAACTTTATGCACAATTTTGTACAGAGGTGGACTTAATGCCGCAGGCATTTTCTCCCAGTCGACCTTGGGGAGGTGCAGAGATTAATCAGTAGGTAGTAGGTGCACTAAGTATAACAGTATAGATTTTTAAAGGATTGGATAAATATTCGATACATAAATGATTTAAATATATAGTTAAATGTATAAGTATATAAATAAATGTATAATATCTAATATATGCAATACTATTACTACTATAATATACTATACATACATACATAATAGATTAGGTAGGGAAATCACAATTCTGCTTACAAGTTGTTTAGAATGTGCTCTCTTAGCTTCATTTTGAATGAGAAGCGGCTTTTGGCCAACCTGATTTCGAGAGGCAGCGCATTCCACAGAAGAATAGACTGGACAAAAAAGGAAGAGTGAATAAAGTCAGAATGGTGAGGCGGGCATTGAAGAAGGCGGTTATAAGTAGACCGGAGAGTTTTCGCATGATTATTGCCCAAAAATTGGAAGTGAGTAGTTAAGTAAGAAGGTGAAGAGGGAGAGTCCAGAATAGAATAAAGAGTAGTTAAAGCTCTCAAAGAACGCCTATGGCGAATAGGCAACCATTGTAATTTCGTACGGTAGAAGGATACATGGTCGTACTTACGGAGATTAAAGACGAATCGAATGCAGTTATTCAGAAGTCGGTCAAGTTTATTGAGGTGATCTGCATTCAGTTCAAAGTAGCATACATCACCATAGTCGATTATAGGAAAAATTAAAGCTTGCACGAGCGTTACTTTTGTTTTCCACGGCAAGAAATGTTTGAGCCGATAGAGAGATCGCAGGATTCCGGTGACCCTCTGACTTACACTGCCAATTTGTTTTTGCCAGCTGAGTGTTGTGTCAATTAAAATTCCTAGGTCTTTAATATTAGGACTTATACAAATCGTAGTACTGTCGTATACAACTGGTGCGAGGCTATCAAAGTCAACTCTGCTGATCATGCGGGAACTTCCAAGTATAGTGGCTTGGCATTTTGAAGGGTTAACACTAAGACCAAACCTATCAAACCAATTTTTTATCAATGCCAAGTCACTATTGATTTGGCCGATCGCTGCAGAGAGGTTCTCCAGGTTTGCTTGAGCATAAATTTGAAGGTCATCGGCATAAAGATGGTACGCACTCTGAAGGTTATGACTGAGAAGATTTATAAACAAAGAAAATAGTAGAGGAGAGAGAATACCGCCTTGAGGTACGCCTGAGGTAACTTTACACCAATTAGATGTAGATTCACCAATTTGAACCGATTGCAGGCGATCCCGAAGGTAGGATGAAAACCACTCCAATGCTTCGTCAGAGATCATAAGATGGGATAGGATGGCTAAAAGGATATCATGACTGACGGTATTAAAGGCATTGGAGAAATCGACCAGAACCAAGACTGTGATCTTGGTATCCTCCATGCCAGCTCGAATATCGCCAGTCACTTTAAGGAGTGCGGTAGTGGTACTGTGACCAGGTCTGAACCCCGATTGTAGTGGACTTAGGAGGTTGTTCATAAGAACGATGCGGGAAAGTTGTTTATGAATGCAGGACTCAAGTACTTTAGAAAGGAAAGGAAGAATGGATATTGGACGGTAGTGAATAGGACTGGAAGGGTTTGAGGTTTTAGGGAGTGGATGGACTAGAGCTTTACGTCATAATGACGGGAATGATCCGGAAGTGAGGGAAAAGTTAACAATATGAGTAATTGCAGGGAGGAGATGGTCTAGGATAGGAATGATCATGCGTCTACCGATTTTATCGCAACCCACGGCGTTGGATTGAATAGACAGGATTATCTTTTTGATCTCGTCCAAATCAGCTAGAGTAAATTTGAAAGGGCTAATATTAGGGCGCGTTAAACCATTGATGTACGAAATAGTTTGCCTCTTGGCCAGATGATCCATAGATGAAGCAGTGGTGAAATGTTGATTAAGATCATCTAGAACCATTGAGCTAGGAAGGTCTAAATGTCGCGACTTGCCGATACCAAGAGTCCCAAGGAACTTCCAGATACCAGCAGGAGAAGAAGTAGATATGTTATTGAGAATATGACGGCGTTTAGCTTTACGTACCATCTGATTACACCGATTCCTACAAACCCTGAAGATACTCCAGTTGTCTTCAGTTCGATTTTTTTTTCGGAATGCACGGTCCCTCCGTCCCATTGCCATCTTAATTTCCCTTGTCATCCACGGTGCTGGAGGACGCTTTATTTTAACTTTTTTGACAGGAGCATGTACGTCGTAAAGTTCAGTGACCGTTTTATTAAAAATACTGACCTTCATATCTAAAGTGGTCGCTTGTAGCATTGGCTCCCAGTCGATTAACGCAGCATCTTTAGATAAAAGCTCAACCTTTAAAGAAGCAATAGAACGCACGTACAATACTTTGGGTTTAGGTTTAGGTGGTTTTAGGAGATAAGACAGGAAGATAAGGTCGTGATGAGAAAATCCAGGAGCGGGACATTGGCCATGGGACGAAACCAAGGAAGGATTCGAGGTAAGGATTAAATCGAGCCAAGTATCATCACCTAAGACGTTATGGTGAGTAGCTTGAAGTGGCAAGACGTGCAAGCTGCTTGACTCGATTATGTGTAGGAGTTTGCGGGAACTAGGAGTGTTGTGAGCAAGTAGGTTGGTGTTAAAATCTCCCATGATAATGTGGTGAGCGTACTCTGAGCCCAAAGATTCTAAAACTGATTCGAAATCAGTGAAGTAGTCTACATTAGGGGGGCAATAAACCACACCAAGAATGGTTTTGACTCCTTTGACAGAGACCTCAAGAAAAAGGAACTCGGCAGAGGCTGAATAGTTTGAAGAGGAGGTAGCAACAATATTATAGGGAAAGTCGCTCCGTAGGTATATCGCGACACCACCTCCTCCTTTACCAGTTCGGTCATTTCGAATTAGAATGAAACCAGAAAGAGGATATAAAGTGGAAAGAAGATGCGGTTTGAGCCAGCTCTCGGAAATCAGGATAGCATGAACATTGCATTCAGCGAAAGTTTCGAGCAAGTCGCTATGGTGGCTGGGAATGCTCTGGGCATTAAGATGGCAAACATTTAAAAGATTGGAACGGCTATCGTTAAACTTATCACGTAGGATATCACCAAGCGAGCCTTCCAAGGAGCAGAAACTGTCGTTAGCAGAATCGTAAATAGAATGAAAAGAGTCGGTATCATCGTCCGTTAATATGACAGACATGATAACCGGGATTTAATATAAATAAATAAGATATATATGTATATAAACTAGAAATATATATAAAATATAAGTGTATAAAATGTAGTGCAAGGTTAAAATAAACTTAATTTAAACTCTGCACCACCCGCCAGCATACAAACATAATAAGCACTAGGTACTTTAAATATAATATAAAACGATTAATAGTATAGTAACACACAATAAGTAATCAACACACCGAAAAAAAAAATACAAAACAATAATTAAAAGAAATATATGCTCAAAAGGTGATATTCAGTTGGGTATTGGAATGGACACTTAAAAAGTTTACGCAGTTAGAACGAGTGAGACGAGAAATATGAAATAAAACGCATATTTCGCTCCCATTTCATACTTCGCGACCATAATGAAGTTAGCAACGAAGTGGATTGAGTTACATGGTACTTGAGTTTACTATAATGTATCATTATGAATAGAATGAACAGATTGAATGACTTTAATTGAGTGAAGTAGTTTTGTTTAACCTCAAACTTCTTAACAATTTATGTGTAACAACAACAAGTTAAAGCATATGTGACGTCATAAATGGTCCGGAATCGATTATCAACGTTGAAGCCGATTTAACTATTGATTAAGTCATTTTTAACCTTAATGTATTTGAACGCCATTTAATAAATCGGTGTTCGGCGACTTAGTCGGTAAAGCCCCTGGACTGTCACCACATGAATTGACTTTAAAAATTGGAATTCCAATGCTATTGAGTGTGTGTGTAAAAAATTATAACTTGAATGTGAAAATGTTTGTTTAATACCCGTGCAAAGACGGGGCGAGCTGCTAGTGTTAGATAATAGAGTTTAGCTTTTGTATATAATATATCTATACATCTATACATATAAATAAAATTGGAGTGTCTGTTTGTAATATTGAAATAACCGGCTTTTACTACATAAATATGAATACATATACGGTACATACACCAAAATAACATTTTTTACAATTTTTGTCTGTCTGTCTGTCTGTTTGTTCCGGCTAATCTCTGAAACGGCTGAACCGATTTTGACGGGATTTTTATTAGCAGGTAGCTGATGTAATAAGGAGTAACTTAGGCTACTTTTATTTTAGAAAAAGTCTATTATTTTACAAAGAAACAAAATAAACTAATTAACACGCGGACGAAGTCGCGGGCTCAGCTAGTAATAAATATTATTTGATAGTTTCTTTTGTTTAATAATTTCTTGTTTATATCATGTTCAAACAATACGAGTAAAATAGTTGTTATGCGTAAAAAATAAGTTAATTTTGGAATATTCATTTTATTGTGCTAGCGATTCGGCCAGTCTTCTTGTAGGTCATTTAAATTCTAGTTTTCAGCATCTTAAGCGAATTTTCTTTGATAGCTTCTCGACTCGAGACTCTATTCAAGACTTTTTGTTAAGTGAATATGTAATTTGAATAATTTCCATATTTACTTTACATTCACAGTGAATAAATAAAGATAAATTTATACGAAATAAAGCCCATAGTAGATAGATACACAAAGTAAGTATACAATAATAGCTAATTGTGAAGAGTCACGGTCAACGATGACAAAGAGGCTCGATGGACGCTTGAAGCGCTACTTAGGCCTTCATGTCAAGGTTTTCATGCAGATTAACAATGCCAGGGAAAAATGGCACAGTGAACATTTTTTTAATATTTAATTCTTGCATTGTTCAATATTGTTGTATTATAATTAAGACTCAGTAAGACTGACTCTCTGGTCTAGCGGCAGTGTGTTCCACCGCAGACAAGGTCCTGGGTTCAAAACCCGGTTCGGACTAAAAGTGATATTGGGTTTTTTTTGTAAAAGAAAATATCTTATTATAAGTCTGCGTGTTGGGCGTATTATACCCCCGTGAGTCGGAGAGCACGTAAAGATGTCGGTCCTCTTTCCGGTCGTGTCGCTAGTCGTCCCATTGGATTATGGAATAGAAGGGGCCCCTGTGTTGGGAGCACACTATTGTGCACTATAATATGTCCCGCGCAGATGGCTAGTCTCCTTTGAGGCTGGCCGTCGTGGTTGAAATTCAGACATCATTATTAGGTATTATAAGCAAGATTTAATTACTTACGTGTTTTATTTTGGTCGTAATTATTATACTCTTATTAGTCCGGAAAAAATTATTTTAATCTATATCTATTACATATAATGAAATCGTAGGAATATCAAAACTGTATTATGAATATTTTTTTAAAAGGATACTTGGGGCGTGATCTACAATCGATATCGAAGCCAAAAATATGGTTTTTAGAATTTGTGTCTGTGTGCCTTTTGCATGAATATTACGAAGAGGTCGGGTCAACATATAGGCTACATATTATCACGCTATCACCTACGGGGGAGGCGCTGTGATCATTTATAAAATTTAACGCGGGTAAAACCGCGGGGCACAGCTATTAGATAATAAATTAAGTTAGGCGAACTTAATGTACATGTTTTTTTTCACTTTGTAGCGTGTAACTTAGATTTATGTTGCGTAGCGGCTAACACAGTCGACTCGCCGCTTCGTGTCGCGGGTTCGAGTCCCGCGCTGGACAACTATTTGTGTGACCCATAAATAGTTGTTCTGAGTCTGGGTGTAATTTGTGTCCGTCTATTATATGTTTGTAAAGTACGACGCGACACAGGGCTTAGATTCTCTATTGTGGGCGTTGCCTTTTTATAAAATAAAAATGTTTATGTGCGTAATAAAGAATAAAAATATATCAAATGTAGATTATACGTTATGGTTAAATAGGTAAAATCTTATCTGGAAATCATAGTTTAAAACTTGGAATTCATTTCACAAATTTAGGACACGTGTTGTAATAATGGAATGGAAATAAAATCTGGTGAGACAAAGATTGGATACTACGAATTTCTGAATAATGTAAATCCTTTCATACAAATACATGTAAGTACTTACTACCTGACTACTGAGAACCAGAGACAAAACACAACCTATACTAGTGATATAATTATGTTGTATTAATTCGAGAACTTTTGCTTGCCAGACAATGGTGAATTCGTGTCTAGACAACTCTTTTACAGATAAATTAATTATATCACAACAATGTGTAATTTCCGGAGGAGTTAATATCGAGTAAAGTAAAGAGAAAATGTCGTGTGAAAATAACATAATATCAAGGTTTTAAATCGATGATACGGTAACGCATAGCCAGCCAATAGCCAGTTGCAGTCACGGGTCCGTAAGTTAACAGAGAAGTTTATTCTACAGAAAGCGATACAACATATTTATTTTACTTATAATCCATAAACCATTAAAGTCGCTTTTATCAACAGCCTTGTTGGCATACTGTGTTGGCTTATTGCAGAGGCGTTTCCTAGCAACTGCCCCGCAGTGGATTGATTGAAATGGAAGCTTTAAATACATCCAGTTTGCCCTGAATTAAATCTTGAGGACAAAGAGTGTGTGTGAGGAGTAAATTCAACTTAGAGTATAATTTTAACGTTAAGTTTAATGTACTTTTAAAAAACTAGTTTAGTTACTCATATATGTCACAATCAGCGGGTCTGTCCTATAATGGTCATAGGAACAGTAATGATGTCGGGCTAATTCAATGCCCACATTGCTCTCAGGCGCGCTTTTTTAAGGGTCAGCATGGTCTGATTGTGCATATTCGTTAAACTCACAAATCTCTTACTAATTCTGTGCATTTGGGCCAACCTGACATTACATAACCTACATTGCAGCCGCAGTCCGATTCCTCACCTTTCTGGCAAAAACTTTCAAATCTAAAATTAATTACCCCGAGGAGCACGCATAATAGCAGCTCAAAATTTATCCAACAGCATACAAACAGTTTTAAATGAAAATTATTTCGAGCTCGCTTGGGAGCAACTGCTGTCTTTTTCTTTCAAAACTCTCCATGTTTCAGGAAATCAAACGTCTCTGACATAAGCCATAACAAATTGTACTACTCAACTATACCATAGCATAGCAATATCTTTGGTAAAAAGAAGTTGGACAGCCCATCGTAAATCTCCATCGCTCTCTTTCTTTACCAAATAGGTTTGAGAATGTAGCAGTCCGATTTTAGCTCCATGGTGGTTTGTAGGTTGGTGATCAGATTCACTCAACGACACTTTACGATGGGCTGTCCAACTTCTTTTTACCAAAGATATTATTGCTCCTGACACGCCAGAAACCTTATCAGCCCTTATTGACAAACACGTTTAGATCAGCCTCTCTTACCAACACCTTACTTATCTCATCGCCCTGTCAATGCTCTTCAGGTAACAGGAAAGGACGTCAAAGCAGCAGTAATGTATTTTAAGAACGGTTCCGCCGGGGGTCATGATGCTCTTACTCCCCAACATTTAAAAGACCTCTTGTTTGGCGCCCAATTGCTTCTAAGATCTGCTGCAAATATATCCGCACAAAGCTTACAGAATAATTTCTACCCATCCAATTGAGATTTGGAAGTTAGGGAGGCTGTGAGGCAGCCATGCATATGCTTCGTTCATTTATCACTCTGAATGGTGGTGAGCTGATCTTAAAGGTGGATGTGAAAACACTAACTCTGTTGACAGAACCACTCTTTTGCCTGAAATTTAAAATTTTATTCTGGAAATTAGTGTTGCCCAAATGCAAGACCAAGACGAGACTTAGCGAGTCTTAGTCTTGGTCTTGCATCAATACACCTGGTCTTGGTCTTGGTATTGCGCTCTCAGCCTTGGTCTCGGTCTTGCAGCAAGAGTCTCGCAAGTCTTGCAATTATCTATTAGCCTGTTGCAATTTCTTAAGGTCATTCGTTAAAATCTTAGAAAAACGTAACACAGTAAGTACATTTTTGACTTAAATTGACATATGCATAGTGAACCACGTAATTAATACAATTTCATCATAATCATATCTGCCGTAGGTCGTCCACTGCTAAATATAGGCCTCCTCTATATATTTCTATACCTACTCCGCGGCGGCGATCAAACAGTGTCAAAACTGTCGCAGTCTTTGACAAAGCGGTGTCTTTGTTGGTAAATTATCAAATAATTAGGTACATAAACACCGACCGACCAACGGTTTATTCGCGTAACGTAATTTAGAGATCTAGACCATACCTACCATAGCATTGGCTGGCGCAAAACTATTATTATAAGTAAGTAGGTACTCCACTCGATGTTAGTTAGTTGATAGTACTTACTTGCTTATCGTATGGGCAGTGGTTACCCTAGTGTCAGAGTTGTTCAAGCCGCCCAGTAGGTATCTGACATGGCTTAACAACTGTTGTCTAATGACTACAACCGGGACCGACAGCTTAACGTGCCCTCCGAAACGCGGAGACGCTCAGAAATTAAACCACTTTGGCAGTCACCCATCTATGGACTGACCGCGAGCCTAGATACTTAACCTCGCCGATGGCTTACGGACCGGTGAGAGCATCTAGCTATGAGCGTATGAGTTATTAAATCTTGAATAGAAGAATAGGTAATATAAAATTTGAAACTTAAGTCCCTAGTAATCCCTACATAATGTTTGTACTTACCTATAATTTTATTGGTTACAATTTTAAGCACATACTAGATGTTTGATCTGGACACATGACTTATACAAGTCTTTACTACCTATAATAGTATTACGTAATGTATTACGTAATACTATTATAGGTAGTAAAGATTATAGGTAGTAGGTACTACTGGGTAGAACTTTGCTAGAAAGATATTTAAAAAATAAATATAATTATTATTTAAAAATACAATTATCTATTATTATTATATTCTGAACGCCAAGAAAACATTCTTACGTATGTAATTTTTAAGAACTTTATGGAGGATCCACATTTCATATAATATATAAAGGAAGAAATCGAAATTTACGTGATAAGAAAATCAACGCCATAAGACGTCTGTAGATAAACAATCCCACACCAAAACCCAGCATAATTAAAGAAGTTCTGATGTGATCCATGATGCCTTGCGGGGCTTCCGGGTGTCGGCTGGTCGACCCGATTTACGCATGCTCCAGATGTCGGACGCTGACAGTTTTTATCTGTGACAATGCCAATTGGTTTTCTATTATCAACTTAATATTTTTTAATTTGTTTTGATTTCATTATTAATTTTTTTATCATGTTTTATCTGCTTGTAGTAAATAAGTTATAAATTTCGTCTATGTCCGCGAATATTGGCAGCAACACCGATAAAGGAAGCGGATGTCAACCTAATGCATCGCTGGAGTCCGTATTTAGATGCCCTCTTTGTTCCCAGGTAAAATTATTTAATAGTAACCGGGGTCTGAAAATTCATTTAGGTAAAATTCAGAAGACTCAGGACACAACACCTCCAGGCCCCGGAATCCCGATTCCGCTTACACAAAATATACCACTCAGTGAAAGAGTTCCTTTATGGAAAACGCTTTCCAAGTATAAAAACTCCACTCCCGTCATAAGCCTTGCCCCCCGAGGGATTCGCTATCCCTCGGGGGGCAAGGTCTTTAGTTGCTCAAACTTTAGTTAAGTGCATTCGTCTTGTTCTCCGAGAGAATAATGAATCTGCCTGGGAACAACTTCTCACCTTTCCATACAGGACTCTACACGTTTCACGGAAACAAAAACAGTCCCTTACGGCCGGGATAAAAAATAACTGTTTGAACCCTAATACCAATCAACCTCCATCAAAACCCAACAATTTCAAAAATAAAAACTATTACAAGTATATAGAGTCCAAGTTGGGGGAGCGTGACATTGCGGGCGTGGCTCGTCTATTGTTTAGTGATGATGCAGTGGCGCCGTATTCCGCAGAAACACTGGCAGCTTTAAAAGACAAACATCCGGCTCCAGCTGCCGATCTCGCTTTTCCCGCCTCTCCTAATGGTGACCCAGTACTCACCGTAACCGCTAAGGAAGTTGCTGTAGCTATTAGTTCCTTCCGATGTGGCTCCGCAGGTGGCCTAGACGGTCTGACGCTACTGGAGGAACTCGCAGCACTTAGTAATCTGAAGCTTGGTATCTAGATGATGGAACCTTGGGGGGTGCTGTCAACACCGTATTGGATGATATAACCAGCTTAAAACAAAAATTACAATCAATCGGCCTGGAACTTAGTCCTCCGAAATGTGAATTGTTCATCATGGACTCAACTGACAGACCTTCGAAAATACAGAAATTTAATACCATAGTCCCTAATATTCAAATTATTGAAAATAATGCACTTCGCCTCCTTGGGTCTCCGATTTTAGATGAAAGCTTTCCACTATTTATCGAAGAAAAAATTCAAAACTTTAATGATACATTGGAAAGATTTTCTAAAATAAACATACATTCAGCTTATTCTATAATGCGGCATTGCTTTTTCGTACCTAAATTTACATACGCTCTTCGCTCCTGTCCTCTATGGAAACATTCGGCCCTTCTACAAAAAATTGACGAAATTCTACGTCATACCCTTTCCACAATTTTAAACTTGGACCTTGATGACCGAGCATGGCAACAGGCTACACTACCTGTGCGCCTGGGTGGTCTCGGCATCAGAAAAATTTCTCTGTTAGCCTACCAGCGTTCTTGTCTTCGGTCCACGGCACCAAAGAATTAACCTGTAAAATCCTTTCTTCTACGCAGGTTATCTTGGAGGTACGGTTTTTGACTGAGGCCCTGGACGCTCGGAAAATAACTTGTCCGACTTCAGAGTTACCCACAAACCCGTGCTCTCAGAGGCAGTGGGACCAGCCGCTCTGTGAATTAGTGCGTAACAATCTAATCAATACATGCACTAAGCCCGCAGAGCGTGCTCGTCTACTGGCTATGGGTGAATGCGAATCGGGACTCTGGCTACAGGCAGTGCAATCGCCCAATATAGGTACTATGTTGGGCATCCCATGCGTTGCTCCGCATCGTTGTCGGTGTGGAGTGTCAGTTGATCATTTAGGACACCATGGTCTAACATGCTGTAGGAGTGCGGGTAGATTCCCACGTCACAGTGGCATTAATGACATTATCCGTAGAGCTCTCTCCAACGCCGGCGTCCCAGCTGTGCTAGAACCAAGCGGTCTGGCGCGCGACGATGGAAAGATTCCGGACGGTATGTCTTTGTTGCCATGGAACATGGGTAGGCCACTGGTGTGGGATGCAACCTGCGTCGACACCCTTGCGCCTTCGCATCTTCCTTATACGACGGAGTCTACAGATACTGCTGCTGCATCGGCTGAGGCCCTCAAGCGGCGCAAATACACTAACCTCGTCGGAGGTTATGTATTGGAGCCGTTTGGGGTCGAAACGCTTGGCTCATGGGGTCCAAATGCGCGCACCCTATTTCGGGATATTGCAAAATTGATCATTGACACATCACGTGACCAGAAGGCTGGCCTTTATTTTGGTCAAAGAATCAGTATTGCCATACAACGGGGCAATGCTGCCAGTCTTCTGGGTACGTTTCCCGACAACGATGAGTATTTTTTTTGACGCTGTTGAGGTTTAGTTTATTTTATATCTATGTAGGTATAATGTAGTCTTTAATTTATATCTATTTATCTTTAGGAACTATTAATTATTATAATGTTATTAACGAAAAAAGAAAGATATTTTATTTTATGCTAGGTATATTTTTATCACATGGGAACAGATCAATAAAATAGCATTTAGTGTTACCTATACCCACCTACCGATACGGTTTTGATACTGATAGGTACTGGGGAACGTCTATCAACATTGTTCTTGGAAGGAACCAAATAGCTACCCACCTACTTAATAACGCCTAAATCTTTTTGAACGAAAGTTTGACTTAAATGCGAAACGCAAGAGTCTCGCAGGCTTAGTCTTGTTCTTGCTCATGTCTTACAGGGTCAGTCTTGGTCTTGGTCTTGCTACAATAAGTGGGTCTTGGTCTTGCGAAAATGCAAGAACAAGACCAAGACTGCAAGACCAAGACCGATTTTGGGCAACACTACTGGAAATCTACGACTATCTGAAGCAATGTTATGGTTTTAAATCTAAATTATTATACAGACATTATTTTGTCGACTCTTGCTCTGGATGTCAACAGGGTGACATTCACATTAATGACGTCATTCGTCAGGCACTTGCCACCGTTCGCGTGCGGCTCTCTTAGAGCCTAACGGTATGTCTCGTGACGATGACAAGAGGCCTGATAGTGTGACGTTGATCCCTTTGAATCGTGGGAAACCACTGGTATCGGACGCAACTTGTGTGGATACACTCTCCCACCTTCAAGTAAGTTCGCGGTCAGGCGGTGCTGTAGCAGAGGCTGCTGAGAACTTCAAACTTATTATTACTTATAGCGTTTTGGGTCGAAACAATGGGTCCTTGGAGCCCAGAAGCGCGGTCCTTTGTCAAGGTGTTGTCCAGACGACTTGTAGAACATCTGGTGATCAGAGAGCTGGCACGTACCTCAGCCAACGCATAAGCCTTGCGATCCAAAGAGGTAACGTCGCTATCTTTATGGGCACCTTACCCGCAGATGGTGACTTGAAACCGGTTTTTTATCTGTTAGTTTCACTTTATTTGTAATTTAGTATTTTGATTTTAGTTTATAATGATAGTTTTAGTTTGTATGTAGTTTTAGTCTATTTCCAATATTTATATCAGTATAGTTTTAATTTGTTTAATCGTTATATTGTAAATTCATTATATTACTTCAAATATCTAGTTAAGTTATAAACCAAGTATATAATTAATTATTTTTTAATTTACGGTTAGGTTATTAGAACCGACACCCTGTAACTTATCATATTATTTCAGTTAAGTAATTATGCAACTTGGTACCTGTCTGAGTTTTCTGTTTCGTAAAAGTTTATTTTAAATTTTTGCCTGCTCACATTAATTGTGGTACCTTCTGTTAGTGACAGTAAGTTCCGCCTACGTATGTGCCTCATAAATAGGATAAAAATAAATGCAAAGGAAATCTTTATTCCACGTATTCAAACGTTGATAGATTATCCACAGTTGTGAACAAAACCATATTGCGATCTATTTACTGTCATAATAGAATCTAGGGAATTGACGGCAAACGAATTTGGACATATTGAACACTATGCGTAGTACCTTAGGCATTTTTAGGTTTGACACACCGTTCGCTTAGTAGCAATTCGATTGTCGTAGGTGGTCAGGCTTTCAATTCTTCGCGATGATATTAAGCTTACAGCGTCTCTGTATTAAAATACAGACTTTAGATTGGACTAAAATCTCTCCACTCTTGCCAAGACCTGTCGTTCTCATCCAGATGGCTCAATGTCTCACTTCAATATTATAGGTAAAATACGATGTTTCTAATTAGCATTCTTTTCCTCTACACTAACATTTGCGAACAAAATTCTAACAAAAAGGAGACCTTGTAAATCTGACTGTGTGTTTTTAGAGGAATCTCCACCAATTAACATTTTATAAGTCTAAAGAATACATGGAACTGGAAACTATTACCGATCCTTTCAGACTCAGACTCCGAGCTGATTCTTAAATTTATCTATACAAAAAAAATTCCAATATCAGTTTAGTTTCACCCCCGGATATTACCCCTAACATCTACGGATGAATAGGCCAACAAGGTATTCAACATGCGCATAGAATTTTAAAAAGATTTAAAAAAAAAATTTAGACTTTAAAAAAGTGCTTGTATACAGTCAGAACATGTTTGTAGTAATATATTTAAGTATACATTATTATTTCTAGGTGCATATAGATATTTAGGTACCTGCACGGATTGTATGAAAACATTTAGAAATAACAAAAAACATCACATTCATTTAAATATTATTATTTTGTTTATTGGGTGTGACAGCGACTGGAGACGCACGCTTTTTTAATCGAAAATGTCAAAAAAGTAATAACAAACAACTTACGGCCCCACATTATGATCAAAATTCGTCTTCTAATCACATTCCTTTAGATCAACCTTTTGAGAAAATTGTTTCTGATGCTAAAATCACAAAATGCATTTTGAAACGTATCCTGTGGTGCTCGGGTCTCTGTCGCAACAACGCTTACAAAAGCAACTAAAGCTGTGATATAAAACTTAGTTTAGTTTTCTTCCCGTATGTTGTATTTTATGTTAGTACTGAAAGAAATAGTAAATCTTTAACAACTAAAATTAAAGAAAACTGCATGAGGTACAGTACCGATGAGGAACCACATTTATTTTTTGAAATTATCTCGGCCACCACTCAAAATCCATAGTTTATTACGAAACCAGTGAGTGACGATGCTATCTGTAATGTCATAGAGAGCAAACTCGGCGATGGCGATTAAAAGGTGCTACACATTAATGACGTCATTCGTCAGGCACTTGCCACCGTTCACGTGCGGCTCTCTTAGAGCCTAACGGTGTCTCGTGACGATGACAAGAGGCCTGATAGTGTGACGTTGATCCCTTTGTATCGTGGGAGACCACTGGTATCGGACGCAACTTGTGTGGATACACTGGTTCCCTCCCACCTTCAAGTAAGCTCGCGATCATGAAACCAGTGAGTGAGGATGCTATCTGTAATGTCGTAGAGAGCAAACTCGGCGATGGCGATTAAAAGGTGCTACACGCATTTTGTTTTCCAATGTTGCAAAAGCGACCGCTAATAGAGAAACTCTTTTGGCTTTAGAGGAGAAACATCCACCGCCAGCACCAAACCTTCTGTCTTCCTGAGGCTCCGACGGATTTTGATGAAATAGGCTTTTTATAATAACTGTACAGGAGGTATCTCTAGCCGTGGCTACATTCCAAGGTGGGTCCGTAAGTAGTATAGATGCTCTGAGACTACAACATTTAAAAGATTTGTTGTGTGGTAGTAATGGATAAACAGACGATATGCTTTTAAGGAACCTGACGGAATTGGTAAACCTAATGTGATCAGGCCGAACACGAAAATATGCAAAATCCTTTACGGTGCCAATCGTTGTGCCCTTAAAAAAAGATGGTAGCATTAGACCAATCACCGTTGGACTGACATATCGCCGCCTTGCAGCTAAAATCTGCTGCAAAAAGATCGCTCTTCAATTGGAGAAACAGTTTCAACCAATACAACTTGGTTTTACTCGAGAGAAGGCACCGAAGCAGCCATCCATGCTGTACGGATCTTTCTTGATCAAAAGAAGTGAAAGGATGCTTTTGGAAGTGGACGTCGAAAATGCGTATAACTCTTTGGACAGGGGGGCCATTCTGCGATAAGTTAAGGAAAATAATTCATATGGCAGTGTAATGGTTGTCAAAAAAAATATCTGCAGTTATTACATGGCTTTTGCCATTTTAAAAACTTTGCTTATTAGTTCCCAAATTCACGTACGCTTTACCATGCTGCAAGCTCTGGAAGAACCCTGAGCTTCAAAAAAATTTGGACGGCAGCGTAAAAATACTCTATCGTCTATTTTAAAAGTAAATTCAGACGACCAGGCTTGGTTACAGGCTTCATTCCCAGTGCGATTTGCAGTTCCTCGAACACAGTGTTGAGTCATACTTTTGATATCAATTACTGTCATTTGCAAGAAACTAACTGAGAGAGACTAGAGCTTCTGGTAAGGATGAAGTCCCTCAGAATCTGCTTGCTAGCCTTGCTAGGCTTATTAGCCAACACAAAGTCCCAGAATGAGTTTGTTAGGGGCCTAGATTTGACTAACTTGACTGGCTGGTTTGTCACTGCCCCTGCCTCTAACCTGAATGTCAGAACATCTGAGAATGATATAGAACATAGTCTAAATTATTTCTCAAGCTCCCAAAAAGGCATGGAACTGGGTAGCGTGACATCCCCTGCTATGATGCTGCATGGGTCTGATCGGTCAGACAGAAGCTACCTGTCACATGACACCCTAAAGGATAGTTTCTCAGACTTGGCTAGGCTCTCAGTCACTAGGACTAAGGTTGATGCTATAGGAAATGCATGTGGAGCAGAGAAGGAGGGAAATTCTGTTAGATTCACCAATTGTCCAGGTGAGTTGATTGTTGTAACTCTAGTGGGCACTCTAAAGATGACTTGTCGAGAGATTGAAAGAAGAGTGTACACTGGACCCATTGTCTTGCTAAGTGATAGATGCACTCAAGCCATGGTTTTTGATAGAGACTGCTCTGAAAAATTATCGGCAGGCTATGATTCAACTAAATGCTCTAAGAAGAACCTTGTTGTGGCGATTGTCATTCAGAGTCTCGTGTGTGCACTAATAATAGTTGCTCTTATGGTGGCTCTCCTAGCTACTTTGAAAGTGAGCAAGGGAGTTGAGTCTACAGAAGGATTCATCCCCTTGAAGAAGAAGGGGTGCAGGTATGTTGCTGAATATTATGAATGGATAGACAATGATGGTCAAAGGAGGACCCAACCATTGCAAAAGGATTCAGTCATGAACATGGAACGAAAACAATTCAAGATATCGGTCTGGAAGATTATTCTATTAGTGATACTATGCAGACCCATGTCAGTTCGTGCCTATGAAGTGGTGGGATCCTTCGACTCAACACTGATGAAGTTCTCATATGTAATAGACTTGCGTGATCAAGAGATGATTGATCTGGGGCCCACCACATTGACTAGAGATCCTGTGTTCCATAGTGGTCAGCTCACTAGGATGTTTGATACATCCACCTGGACATTAAACCACAAAGAGGAGTACTTTTGCCAATGGTATAAATGTGAGGCTTACAGTGTGTGTGGAATGACAGCTCTGCCTTTCATCAGGGCTGGTGATCTAGCAACAGGATTGTTTCAATACTCCAATCCTAGCAATGGGTACTATACTTGTCAGAAGTTGTTCTCTTACTGCACTTTTGGAAATGGTTGCAAATTGATTTCTTTTGAGGTCATGCCGGACTATTCAAACATCTATACCTTGTACTCAATTAGCAAAGGTGGCTCACATGGAGGAAAGGTGACAGCTCCGCCTGGGTGTATAATCGAGAATAAAGTTGATGAGTCAGCTGGAGAGCTTAGAGACTACTACTTGCTGTCCAATAAAGATTCAGATCACAGACTATGTCCAAGAGAACTCTTCTCTATGCGACCGGAGGGTGGCATGCTAGGAGATCTGCAAATTGGGAATAACGGATCTGTTCACTTCATGTCTGACGAAATTATCTGCACAGCTGATTTCTCTGATAGAGCCATCTGCAGATATCCTCCTCCATTCATGAATAGTGTTAAAAGATTGTGTCACAAACCCTCTGAGTTAGGCCTGAAAATGGACATACAGCTTGGCTCAGGCACTATCTCCTGGTTGATGTCGGGAACTGCCAGAATAACCATGAGATGTGACAGGGAACTACCTTTACAATCTAGTGGAAATTTGTGTAGAGATCTGAAGATCAGTGTGTGGGAAATTGCTCATTTAGACACACCTCTGCTAGCCACCTTCTCAGGAGAATCAGTAGGAGGGAGATCTGAATTCAAGTTCCCATCATCAGTGCACATGAAAACCAACGTATTCAAGTGTGATGGGAAAACTTATTTTACAGAATTGTATGATCTATTATCATTGAATTCTACGGGGTTTGATTACTCTCATGAGGTGATGCCTTACTCAGAGATAGATAAATTACAGCAAGATCATTTCTCTGATTCAGATCCAGATGGAGGCAGATTCTCCAGTATCATGTATATGTTGTCTCATTGGTCACCATCACTAATATCAATTGCGGTGGTCATAGTCTTATTAGCCACAACATGTTGTATTTGTAGTCGTAGGTGATTCTCAGTGGTGAGATCACATAAGAGGGGAAGGGTTTTGTTTAGGCCAGGTTACCTGGGTAGTTGGTGTCAGTTGTTGGGGGGGGAGGGGGTAGTTAGTTGGGCTTCACTCAGCTAAACCAAAAAAAAAAAAAAAAAAAAAAAGTTAAACTAAACAATTTACTACGAGTAATGGGAGCGAAACGTATTGCTCTGAATGGAATGCTAGGCGCCGACATCCTCCCGCCGTTGAAATCTTCAGTTTCAATCCTTTATTTCATCTGAGGAAAGCAGGGGGCAGAGTCGTACTAAAGGACGTCGTACAACTCCCCTATAGGTCTTCACATCAGCAACGCGAGAAATTCCGTCTGATCCAGGAAACAATTTTTGTACTCGTCCCAGTCTCCAACACAGAGGCGGCGTATTATCCTCTTTCAGAAGGACTAAATCACCAATGTTCAGGCTTGACTTATCGGTTCTCCATTTACTACGTTGTTGTAAGTCAGCGATATATTCCTGCTGCCACCGACGCCAAAAATGTTGATGAATTTGCTGTATTCGTTGATAGCGTTGTAGATTATTGGAATTGCGGTCTTCTAAGGCAGGTGATGGAAGAGCGGTGAGAGGCCGGCCAATAAGAAAGTGACCAGGGGTAAGGCAAAGAAGATCATCAGGCGATGAGGATAACGGGCAAAGTGGACGACTATTTAGAATGGATTCTACATGTGCAAAAAGGGTAGACAGCTCTTCAAAAGTTAAATGAGAATTGCCCATCACACGTTTTATATGATACTTGGCCGATTTCACACCGGCTTCCCAGATACCACCAAAGTGAGGGGCGTAGGAGGGTGAGAAAACAAAATTGATCCCTTCCCGACTTGCAAAATCAGAAAGAGAGTCCGCGTTAATCTTAAAAAAATGATTTAGTTACTTAGCACCAGATACAAAATTACGGCCATTATCGCAAAACACCTCCAATGGCCTTCCACGTCGTGACACAAACCGTCGAAAAGTAAGAATGAACGCATCTTTAGTTAAATCACTTACAGCCTCAAGATGGACACATTTATACGTTAGGCATACAAAAAGACAAAGATAACCTTTAACTAATTTCGAACCGCGTCCCTTCCTATTTAGAATAAAAAAGGGACCGGCGAAGTCTATGCCTACAGTACTGAATGGGAAGTTAGGCGTGACCCTTTGGGAAGGTAAATTACCCATTATAGGTTCCAACGGCTTAGCTTGAAACCGCCGACACTTGGTGCATTGACGAGCAGTATGTCGAGCAAGACGTCTGCCATTAATAGGCCAAATGTTGTAACGTTGTATTTCTATTCAACGCTCCTTAGTTCATTTTAGTATTAATTCTCCGCCGCTTTAAACCAGTTCGGTAGCCGCGGAGCGGTCGCTAAGCAAAACCGGTTGGGAAGCGTGAAGCATACGCTTCAATGTAGTCTCTAATAATTCCCAGTAGCAACTGAGGGCCTGCATGTAGATTTCGAATATGTTCATATAGAAATATTAATTTAGTGAGATGATGAGATGCATCAAGCAACACAGGGTGTTTTTTATCACAATGATATTTTGAGGAATCAATACGACCGCCAACTCGAATTAATTGATCATTGGGGCAGTAAAAAGGAGTCAATGATAAAAGTTTAGATTTAGATTTGAATGAGCGGCCGTGGGCGAGTAGCTTGTATTCACTTGGTAATGACTGTTGCTGTGCTAAACGACACAAGTTAATAAATTACTTATGTAGCTCACTTGTTTTTAAAGTACCTGATACTATGGATTTGTTGCTAGACTTTAATTTTAAATTATAAATATATCGTATCACGTAGGCAAATATTCGATTTAAGTGATCGTAACTTTGATAGTTTTGAAAATTAATAAAACATTCTGTTGAAGTTTCTAAGTTAACAATTGCAGAATTTTGTTTTATTTCCGGTAAGTTGTTCACATTCACTTCATTGTTATTTAAAACAGGCCAAGTGTCTTCAGAGTGTAATAAATATTGTGGACCTGACCACCATAACAAACTGTCTTTAATATGATTAGGACTGACCCCCCTAGATATGAGATCAGCTGGATTGACTGATGTTGGAACGTGACGCCAAGAACTTATGTCTGTCAGTTCACAAATTTCGGAAACTCTATTTGCAACAAAGGTTTTAAGATTCTTAAAACTGGAATGAAGCCATGCCAGAACAATACTGGAATCACTCCAATAAACCTCACTATTTGCCTTATACCGCAATGAATCTCTGACTGCCTTACACAATCTAGCGGCCAAGAGCGCAGCACAGAGCTCTAAGCGTGGGATCGTTGTAGGTTTAGTTGGCGCAATCTTGGATTTAGCACACAATAATTTTACAGTGACTTCATTAGCAGAGTTCACTGATCGTGCATATATACAAGCTCCATACGCAGTTTGAGAAGCATCACAGAAACAGTGAAGTTGTATAAATATCGGCTCATCACAGAGAACATGCCTTGGAATTTTTATGTTCCCAAGTGCGGATAGAGAATCTGTAAACTAAGCCCAACTCAAAGCAATATTTTCAGGAATTGGATCATCCCAACCTAATTTCTCCAGCCAAAGCTGTTGTAATAAAAACTTGGTTTGCATTACACACGGACTGAGTAAACCCAAGGGGTCGAAAATTTTAAATAAATTAGACAATATTGAACGTTTAGTCGGGTGATTGCTATCGAAAGGAACTGGGAATTGCACTGGAAAATGCAGTGTATCTGTCGATGGATCCCAGCCCAAACCAAGGGTACTAGAAGACTCACTGAGTGTTAACTTTTCACTAACATCTAAAGAACATGAGTCAAAAATGCTAGGTATGTTAGTTTTAAGTTTTCTTAGATTAAAGCAACCTAATTTAAGTGCCTCAGTAACCCCTAGAAGAATATGTTTTAATTCGTGTTCACTATCATGAGATGTAATCATGTCATCCACATAAAAGTCGCGCTGAATTACATTTTTAATGGTTTCATCTGAATTTTCTTCTCCTAGTTGCCACAGACAACGTGTACTCAAATAACTGGAACTTGCCAAGCCGTAAGTTACAGTATTTAGTTTTAACGTTTTAATAGGTTGGGACTCATCTTCTCTCCATAATATGAATTGGAGATTTCGGTCCTCCTCATTAATTTGCACCTGGCGATACATTTTCTCTATATCGCCGGTCAGGAGGTACTTGTGTTGTCTAGCCCGTACTAGAATGGAGAATAGAGAGTCCTGCATATTTTGACCTATCATAAGGATGTCATTGATTGACAATCCAGATGAAGTAGGTGCCGATCCATCAAAAACAACACGAATTTTAGTGGATTCACTGCCATCCTTAAACACGGCGTAATGACACAAAAAATATGATAAAATTGGTCGTAATACATCAGACTGTGAGAGATGACTTAACTGTTCATACTCCCTTATAAAGTTGACATATTGTGACTTGAGTCCTGTCACGGTCGCCAACTTTTATGTCTCGTTTTGGACATAAATAAAACCCCCAGATAGCTTTACACTTGTATTTCTACAGATAAATAGGTAATTTTACATAATTTAACGGAGGGATCAACTTTGTGCTGACACGAAAATTTTTACTAGAAAACAATGTGTGGGTACCTTATACAACAAAGATAAAAAAAGTTAAACTCTAAACAATTTACTACGAGTAATGGGAGCGAAACGTATTGCTCTGAATGGAATGCTAGGCGCCACCAGGAGGACTAGGCGTTAGGGCTATTTCTGATGTGGCTCTCTCTCCCCGCATTTCTGTCCTCTGTACATAGTATGCAAAATTTAACGAACAAAATTATATCTGCCTCAAGCAACGTTATCGAAATAAGTAATATGAGCGAGAACAGGAATGCGTGGCTTTTGGCTTGCCCAAAGTCAGGTTTTCCCACAAACTCTTCTTCTCAGCGGCTGTGGAATGGCACGCACTGCGAGTTAGAATGCAAACAATTATTAGAAACGTGCTTAGATTCCGCAGATCGTGCCCGCCTCTTAGCTGTTGCAGAATGGGAATCAGGTTTGTGGTTACAAGCTCTCCCATCGCCTAATACGGGAACATTGATGGATTCATCGAGTTTCCGTATTTCGCCTGGGTGCACCGTGTTGCGCACCTCACCGCTGCCAGTGTGGCGATGCTGGTGGACGGCTTGGTCACCACGTCTTATCCTGTTTAAAAAATGCTGGTCGTATTCTCCGCCACGCTAGTTTTAACAACATTATCCAGCGGGCTTTTACCACCGCCAATTGCCCTGCCATTTTGGAACCCATTGGCTTAAAGCGTGACAATGGTAAGAGGCCCGACGGGATGAGTCTCATTCCCTGGAGGATGGGGCGGCCTTTGGTTTGGGATGCTACCTGTGTTGACATCCTTGCACCGTCTCGTCTTCCCGTTTCCAAAAGAAGGATGGCGCAGCGGCCGGATCAGCTGAGGCTCTCAAGAGGCGCAAATATAGTGCACTTGATAGAAGAGAAGAAGAAGAAGAAATACATTTATTCGACATAGACATACAAGACAACAATTTACAAACAAAACTAAATACATATCAAAAACAAAAATAACATAGTTGACCAGTACGCAATAAGGTCCTGTATGTCCTGGCGAAAGGGTCACCATCTCAGCATTTGCTAGGTTACACCCAGCGCTGATCTGATCTTCCGGTGATACCAGTTACATATTTGTGCCTTTCGGGGTAGAAATATTAAGGCCGTGGGGACCAGCGGCCAAAATGATCTATAATCAAATAGCTGAACGCCTTGTTGAGGCGACACGTTTCCAGAATGCTGGCTCATATTTTGCCCAACAAATAAGTATTGCCATATAGCGTGGTAATGCTTCCACTATTCTGGGAACCTATCCAATACAAAAAAAATAGAATATCTTTAATTTAACCCTAAGGCTGTGTGGTGACGGCCTAGAGAATATCGCCACCCCTCTCATCCCGTGGGGGGACGTAAAAGTCGTCCCGAGGGAATGGGCAGTAGCGTTCTCCTGAGTACCATGTCTACCTTACTGCGATCGCCAACCCGTCTGCCAAGCGTGGCGATTATGGCATATCCTCCCAAATGATGAACACAAATAAATCGCGGCCCCCAGTCCCCGGCAGCCCTGCTATTCCCAGCTGTGGTAACAGCCGTGGTTACGGCTGGGCAGGGGGTGCTAAGAATCCCCGGCAGATTCCACGTTACCAAAACCGACGACCTCTGGCCCTGGCAACATATAACACACGCACACTGCGGACCGACGAGAAGATGATCGAACTGGAGGAAGAATTGAGCAGGTTACATTAGGACCTAATAGGATTATCTGAAGTCCGAAGAGAGTGGGAGGACACGATAATCCTGAAATCCGGGAATCTGCTCTATTTCCAGGTAGGCGACCAACTGTCCCAAGGTGGTGTTGGGTTCATAGTCCACAAGTCCACAACATAGTGAAAATCGAGAGTGTGTCGACTAGGGTTGCGTACCTTATACTCAGAATTACCAAGCGGTATTCGTTGAAGTTCATACAGGTTTACGCGTCGACTTCGACGCACTCCGACGATGAGGTTGAGGTCATGTATGGGGATATTTCTAGAGCCATACATACCTGGAACTCTTATTTCACTGTGGTGATGGGGGACTTTAACGCGAAGCTGGGTAAACGATTCGGGAATGAGCTGAGAGTGGGGCAATTTGGAACTGGACACCGGAATCCGCGGGGCCAAATGTTGGCCGACTTCATGGAGAAGGAGGGACTCTTTATGATGAACTCCTTTTTCAAGAAGTCGGAAAACCGCAAATGGACCTGGGTAAGCCCCGGTGGTAAAACAAAAAACGAGATAGACTTTAACTTTCTCAACGAGTAGACAGATGTTCAATGACGTCTCAGTGATCAATACGGTTAAAACCGGGAGCGATCACAGACTGGTGAGAGACTCATTGAATTCCTAGCAGATTGCGAGGAAGTGGACTCATACCACGACAGGCTCGTAGAAGTTGTCCATACGGCTGGGTCTAAGGTCTTCAAGGCCCACCGTACAAATAGAACCAAAAAGATCTCTGATCATACCCTGCAGCTTATGGACGAAAGACGGAAAATGGTTCTGACATCCTCTGATGATGCTACCAGATACCGGCAGCTCAACAGACATATTACTACGTAATATCTTCTCGTCCCAAATACCCTGCGGTATTTGGAACGAGAAGATATTACTACTTGTCTCAAGGCGAAAGTCTTCGACCAGTGTGTGTTGCCAGTGATGACTTACGGAACGGAGACGTGATCGCTCACTATGGGTCTTATCAGGCGGCTCAAGGTCACCCAAACAGCAATGGAAAGGGCTATGCTTGGAGTTTCCCTGCGAGATCGAATCAGAAATTTTGTCCGCAGGCGAACCAAAGTAACCGACATAGCCGTAAGAATTGCCGAGCTGAAGTGGCAGTGGGCAGGGCACATAGCTCGTAGAGCCGACGGCCGCTGGGGCAGAAAGGTTCTCGAGTGGCGACCACGAACCGGGAGACGCAGCGTAGGCAGGCCCCCTACAAGAGGGACCGATGATCTTGTGTGGGTCGCTGGAAATCGCTGGATGCGGATAGCGCAAGACCGGCAATTGTGGAGATCTTTGGGGGAGGCCTTTGTCCAGCAGTGGACGTCTTTCGGCTGATATGATGATGATGATAATTTAACCCTTTAAAGTTACCCCGTTTTTAAGTTAACCCGTTAGTTATATTATATTATTATGTATTTTATTTATAATGTCAACAGATTGTTAACAGAAAATATCAAAATATATCACCGAATATAATACCGAATAAATACCGACTTATGTGTTATTATTCTAGTAATGATTTAGTTATTTAACAAGCTTATATTAAGTTATTGTCAAGGTTTAATTATCGAAATGTATACTTTAGATATATTTAACTACATCTTGTCTGAATGGTTCTGTGTATATTAAGGTAAGAAAATTTCATTTTACCTGTGTTTATAACGACGGTCGCGATTTAATGCTACCACCGCACCGGATCGGATGCGCCCCAAATGATGCAAGTTGTAGATCACATGCTTTTAGACTTATACACAAATGGACACACATTAATAATATCCTGGGACAATAATAATATCCTGGGACATTATTCACACACGGCCATCTGATCCCAAACTAAGCATTCCCATCCTCTATGCACAGTACCGCAGATACAATGCGGTTAGCAACAAAACCGCCGCCTCGGGAACGAGATTCAGTGAGCTGAATAATTTTCAGATTGCTAACTTTATCTACATTTGTGGCTTTGTGAGCTAATTACGAAATAACCAGAGCAAACTAATAGGAATTTCGTTTATAGTTGCAAATTAAACTTTATATTATATTGTAATCCTGAACAATTGCTTATCTGAAGTGGCATTGGGCAGGGCACATAGCTCGATGAACTCGGAAGGCGCAGCGTGGGCAGGCTTGTGAAGGTCGCTGGAAGCCGCTTGATGCGGGTACTGCAAGACCGGCAATCTGTAAATGTTAGAGCCAGCCCTTTGTCCAGCAGTGGACGGCTTTCAGCTAATATGGTGACGACGATGACGATGATTAAACTGTATAAACTATAATTGGTATATTATATCAGACAACGCGTCCATCTTGCTCAAAGGGCGTATGTACAAATTAATAAAATAGCAACTTTATTTATATAAAATTAACTACGTTATGAATTGAAATAACTAAAGCTTTTGTGGAAATTAGATATGATCCATACTTCAAACATAATTATTTCATCGGATTTCTAACATTATTGTGAGGACAAAGGTAAACGAAAATAAATAGAGCCTCCTTCACATTTCTTTTCTAACGAGTACCTATATATTATCAAGCTATTTTTTTTACTATCTACCAAAAAATTAAAAATAGGGAATGGAAAGCCTACAAAATTTTCGTTATATCGCGACTAGCTGCAAATATTTGTGTGATGAGCACAAATATTTGTTTCTGAGTCATGGATGTTTTCTATGTATTTAAGTATTTATCTATCTATATAAGTATGTATATCGTCGCCTGGTACCTATAGTACAAGCTTTGCTTAGTTTGGGGCTAGGATGATCTGTGTGACATTGTCCCTACATATTATTATTATAGCTAATTGGGGAGTTCAATATCGTAAGAATATCAGGTTTCAACAGCATATTACACCAAAAAGTCTTTGGCGCGCGTCTCACCTAGTATAATTCTTGAAACAAAATAAAAAATATTTAAATGGACAGTATCAAAGTTTATTTATTTTCTTTTACATTTATTTACTTAATTTTCTTTGAATTTGCATACAAAAGATCGTTAAATGCCAAAGGAAGTGAAAATGAAGGTGGCTAAAACCGGTCAGGTGTTATGAAATAAATTTCACGTTTAATATTACTCTCCAAATGCAATGAATATATAACTAACCTAACCTTACCGTTAGAAGACCCCCGACTCCAACTATAATTATTTTAGTTCACGTAACTCAGCAGATCAGTCATGTCTATATGGCTACAAGATCTCCAGCGAGCAATGTGCAGGTAGGCAGTGAGAGCCAGACGCCTTTGTCATCGATGTACTCTTTAATAGTGTAATAACCCCTAGCCATAAGTACACGTTTAATATTTGTTTTAAAACTTGTGTCAGGCAGTTCAGTAATATGAGTAGGAAACTTGTTATAAAACCTAATACAATTTCCTAAAAATAATCCGGGGCACACCATGTATTACTTGAAGGGGCATCCTTTCCACCTGAGCGTAGGTCCTCGATCGTACAAAGTATAGGCCCAATGACGGCTTGGCTCTGTATGATCCGCAGTGAGGGGCTATTTAGGCGCAAATATGCAACAGCTGTAAAGAGGGCAATGTCCCACGTACCGTGTATCGATGATATAATTGAACTTACCAAGCAGACTCGACAGGCATCAGAGATCGCCTCTTTGACAACGTTAGTGGCAGAGATTTTGTTAGTGACAACATCTAGACAAGCTACTCGTATGTTCTTCCCCATCACTGTTTTTGCTCACGTATGGAGAAACCAGACTGAGAAAACAAGATTCTGTAACTTCTTTAGCACTACAGGTGCAGGTGGGTGGTACACTTATAAGCTTGCATCTACCAGCAAACAACCATTCTATGTAAGCGGAAGCATAGAGGAAGAGATGGCAGCACAAATTGTGTTTCATGGGATTTTCGGCACATTTAAAGAGGACTTATCAATACTAAGCCAAATAACCTCAGTGGCTAACTGGTTCACGAGAGAACAGATGGGCGGATGCTTCCGACAGACAGGAAATGCTGAGCGTTGCTCCAAAGTAGTGCTTCCGATAGTGAACAGATATGCGAAGATGTCATGCGCAAATCAGAGTGGATTGTTGTCTGGCGTATATAATCAGGTTGTTACCGTGCCATGTTTTAGTGGCCATAGAACCCATCTGTTTGATGTGACCTTTTTTGAACACATTGAGAAAAAGAGAATTATAAGCAACAATGGCAAGACTTTAGCCCAGATTATAAACATACTCACAAGTACTCTTGAGGAACTGCATGATAAACTTAAAAAGGAAAACGGAAAAATTGAGATGGGAACAACGTTGTGGCGTGACATGAAATCTCTAAATATAGATCATCCGGGTGATGAAGATGACATCAGAATTGTAGGAGCAAATAAGATGTTTCTTGGGAAAAACTGAATGTATTTTTTGATATTTCCTTCATACATTTTTGTGTTAAGTTATATACAGTTCATATTTGATTATATTAACGATAGGCTTGTAGTTATTTGATTTATTTTATTAGGATACAAAAAAATGTAAAACAAAATGTAATAAAAAATTATAATGTGACGAGAAAATATTTTATTTTCATATAATTATCGCTCACATATTGGTTTACATTTTAGAAAAAAAAAACCTGATGACACACGTCATATTTTCACTCCGGTTTTAATATTATTATTTTATTTATTGGGTGTGGCAGCGACTGAAAGCAGCTGATCTTTGGAAATCCCTGGCCCTGCGGTGCCTGTACGCGTGTTGGCGGCTGCAGTGACCGTCGTGGTGCCCAAATAATACCTAAATAAGCTCAGTAAACACCATTAGAATTCTAAATGACAAGCGTGATCTGTTGCTGGGCAACAGTGTAACATGCGGTTGCGAAGAGCTACATCCACTGTCCACTGCTGCACTGCCGCGCAATTGGCTCCACTTACGCCACAAGATCCAGGCTACCAATCAAATTACATGTCTGCGCAGAGCTCCAAACAAATAATTATCCTCCGTGCAGTTCGCGCAGCACAGTTGACAACAGTGTGCCAAAAAGACTTTTTAATTTATTTTCTATAATGTACTTTTTAAAACTAGTTTAGTTACTCGTATATATATGTCGCAATCTGCGGGTCTGTCCTATAGTGGTCATAGGAACAGTAATGATGTCGGGCTAATTCAATGCCCACATTGCTCTCAGGCGCGCTTTTTTAAGGGTCAGCATGGCCTAAATGTGCATATTGGTAAGACTCATAAATCTCCTACCAATTCAGTGCATTTGGGCCAACCTGACCTTACATTACCTATATTGCAGTCGCAGTCCGATTCCTCTCCTTTCTGGCAAAGACTTTCGAATCTAAAATTAACTACACCGGTTGTTAAGCGTATTCCCCGAGGAGCACGCATAATAGCAGCTCAAAATTTATCCTACAGAATACAAAAAGTTTTAAATGAAAATTCCGAGTTCGCCTGGGAGCAACTGCTGTCTTTTTCTTTCAAAACTCTCCATGTTTCAGGAAATCAAACATCTCTGACATCAGCCATAAAAAAAAACTGTACAACCCAACAATACCATTGCAGTGAATCTGATCACCAAGCAAAAAACCATCATGGTGCTAAAATTGGACTTCTACATTCAAAAAACATATTCAGTAAAATAGAATCCAAAGTAAGCGATGGAGATTTACGAGGGGCAGCACAACTTCTTTTTACCAAAGACATCATTGCTCCTGACACGCCAGAAACCTTGACGGCCCTTATTGATAAACATCCACGTTCGGATCAGCCTCTCTTACCAACACCTTCCTCATCTCATCGCCCTGTCAATGCTCTTCAGGTAACAGAAAAGAACGTCAGAGCAGCAGTAATGTCTTTTAAGAATGGTTCCGCCGGGGGTCTGGACGCTCTTACTCCCCAACATTTAAAAGACCTCTTGTTTGGTGCCCCTGGTGATGCCGGTCGAGCCCTTCTTAAAGACATTACTGCACTTATAAATTTCATGCTTCAGGGAAAAGTACTTGCACAAATGTCACCTATCCTATACGGCGCCAATTTATGCGCTCTTAAAAAACGAGATGGCGGTATTAGACCTATAGCCGTGGGTTGCTTGTATAGGAGAATTGCTTCTAAGATCTGCTGCAAATATATCCGCACAAATCTCACAGAAAAATTTCAACCCATCCAGTTGGGATTTGGAAGTAAGGGAGCCTGTGAGGCAGCTGTGCATACTCTTCGTTCATTCATCACGCACAATGGTGGTGAGGTGATCTTAAAGGTGGATGTTAAAAACGCTTTTAACTCTGTTGACAGAACCACTCTTTTGACTGAAATTCAAAATTTTATACCGGAAACCTACGACTATCTGTGGCAATGTTATGGTTTTGACTCTAAATTATTATATAGATCTCACCTTGTGAACTCTTGCTCTGGATGTCAACAGGGTGACCCACTCGGACCTGCCATTTTCAGTCTTGCCATTCACCCTATAATTTCGACACTAAATTCTAAATTAAACATGTGGTATTTAGATGACGGAACCTTAGGTGGCGATGCTTGTACTGTACTACATGACTTGGAAACTTTAATAGACAGATTTCACACGATAGGTTTAGATCTAAATTTTTCAAAATGCGAACTGTTTCTTTTAGATACTCTCACTGCCGATAAGAAACAAGATATAATTGATAAATTTTCTATTATGGCTCCAAATTTAAAGATCATAAACAAACAGTCGCTTCGCCTCTTAGGCGCACCGATTCTGGAAGACTCATTCCCAACTTTTATTGAAGAACAACGCAACAAATTTGAAGAAAATTCGGTACGTTTGACTAAAATTCATTCTCACATTGCTTTTCATATCATTCGGTTTTGCCTTTTTGTACCTAAATTTACATATGTTCTTCGTTGTTGCCCTCTTTGGAATCATGGTAGTCTTTTGACAATTTTAGACAACACTATCAAAAACATTTTGACCCAAATTCTAAATTGTTCACTTTCGGAAAATGCTTGGCTTCAGGCCTCTCTTCCGATACGTTTCGGAGGTCTAGGCATTCGCAAAATTTCAAGTGTTGCTCTGCCTGCATTTTTGTCTTCTGTCCATGCTATTAACGGTCTATTTCGCAAGATAATTTCCCCATCTATCGTTAATACACCGTTGGTAGGCATGGATGGTGCCAGAGACGCGTGGTCAATGGCCTGTCCGAGTGAGGCGTGTCCAAAAACACTCAGTTCGCAGAGACAATGGGACGAGCCTCTATGTAAACTTGTTCAAAATTCCCTTTTAACCACCTGTCCTGGCACTAGAGATCGGGCTCGTCTCCTCGCCACTAGCGAACGGGAGTCAGGGTACTGGCTGCAGGCAATTCCTTCGACCAGTATAGGAACCCTTTTAGATAATACGGCTTTCTCAGTCGCTGTAGGTCTTCGTCTGGGCATCTCCAGGACAGAGCCCCATAATTGTCACTGCGGGGTTGAGGTAGACCGTTTAGGTCACCATGGGCTATCTTGCCGCCGCAGTGCAGGGAGGCTTTCACGCCACGCTGCCATTAATGACGTCATTCGTCGGGCGCTTGCCACCATTCACGTGCCGGCTCTTTTAGAGCCTAACGGTATCTCTCGTGACGATGGCAAGAGGCCCGATGGTATGACGTTGATCCCTTGGAGCCGTGGGAGACCTCTGGTATGGGACGCAACTTGTGTGGATACACTGGCTCCCTCCCACCTTCAAGTAAGTTCGCGTTCAGGCGGTGCTGTAGCGGAGGCTGCTGAGAACTCGAAACGGAGTAAATATGCTGCCATAGGTGATGGCTATATATTTATTCCGTTTGGGGTCGAAACAATGGGTCCCTGGGGCCCAGAAGCACGGTCCCTTGTCAAGGAGTTGTCCAAACGACTTATAGAGCACTCTGGTGATCAAAGAGCTGGCACGTACCTCGGCCAACGCATAAGCCTTGCGATCCAAAGAGGTAACGTCGCTAGCTTTTTGGGCACCTTACCGGCAGATGGTGACTTGAAAGCGGTTTTTTATCTATAAGTTATTCTTTTATTTGTAATTTAGTATTTTTATTTTAAGTTTATAATGATAGTTTTAGTTTGTACGTAGTTTTAATCTATTTCCAATATCTATGTTAGTATAGTTTTAATTTATTTATTACATTTATAGTTAGTTATTTTTTAGTGATTTCTCAAACAATTTGTATAAAGTTATGTTTATAAATGAAATAATAAATCTACATTATTTTACCAAAAAAAAAATAATTTATTCGTTTGCTTACTCTAAAGCCTGGCATGGCTAGTTTATTTTTATTCCTAGTATTTATATTATGCAGTTCACTTCTTTTTTTTATATTTATCAATTTTTTTTCTAACAAACATTATATTCTGATATATATGCCGATGGCACAGTAAGTATATTTCTTTTATAAAAGTTCGCAAAGAATCGTGACTGCGTAAACCATAAAATGGCTCTGACTGCTCTTTTCTGCAGTACAAAAATAGTACCTATGTCAGCCGCCGAAAAGTAGTAAAGCCGAACTTAATTTACCTGCTAACTTTTCAATCGGAGGACGCCATTGCACTTATGAATCAATTGTCGATCCTAAAAATACGCTCGATGGGACTAAATCTAATATTTCCGCATTAAGTGCAACTGTTGGTACAATTTGAGTCACATTTGGCAATGAGAATCTGATGCTTTTACTTTTCCCTGCAGATAGATATTATTTGATATAAGGCTGAGTGTTTTGTTATGCACAATAAGATCATTATCTTTCCTATTTACTTTATACTATAGAAACTAACCAAACATATATAACAACCACCGCAAGGAAACTGACTTTCAAATGAAGAAACGCATCGAAATCGTACCATCCGTTTGAGAGCTATGATGCCACAGACAGACATCGACGTCAAACTTAAAACCCCCCTTTTTTGCGTCAGGAAGTTCAAACTATACTCGTACTAAAAACTGATGTATAAACCAACTGAAATTATTTTTGACTTATAAAGCATTCATTATTCAAGATTTTTAAATAAATAAATCTGAATAACATTAGAATACAAATGTATATTTAATCTTATTATCCTACTGCCTACTAATATTATAAATGCTAAGTAAAGTCTGTGAGTATGAATATAGATGTATGGATATTAGTAGTAATATAGGTTATATACTCGAATAACACATACGCATTTATAAAGTTTAACGCGGGCAAAGCCGCTCGGCACTGCAAGTTTTTAATTAAAATGTATAAAATACAGAGATTTAAAAAAATATATAAATAAAACTAAGTAGATACCTACTAGAGTAGAGACTACAGTAATTTGATTTAAACCCTTATACCCACAGATGTGCTGTCATTCTCATTTGCAGTTGACAACATACAAACACATATCAAAACAAATAAAAATATATAGGTTATTAGTTAGTAAACCATAGTAATAACCATCACAACATTACATAACTACAACTATATTTTACACCAATATATTTTTTGTAGTTGGAAGCACATATCTTAGATCCATGTTAGTTTTTCTTGATCTTCCCTTTCTATATTTTTTTTTGATCTGTATCAAGAATTGATTGCCAAAGATAGGGTGGAATGCAGAAAACTCCAACCCAACCGCAAAGCTCCTAAATTTGTTAGATTATGCCGCAAAAAATCGCGCCTGATAACTTGTGGTGAATCGCCTTGAAGTTAAATATTTTGTATTCCTTATCTAAGAATACAAATTTAGGGTAAAACCATAACACTGACTTTCATGTCAATATGTTATCAAACAATGGAAACGTCAGATCCATAATAGGACGTTATAAATACCGTTAATCAAAACATCAAGCATTAAAATAAATTATTTAATGTAATTTAGTTACACTGCCCGCCATCTATAAACGAATAAGTAAATTAAACTTATGTTTGACGGCGTTAAACTGCCATCTTCAATTGAATAGCAAAATTAGATGTACATTGAATCTTTCTGCATTGCAGCGTTCAAGTTAGACTGATAGTTCAGTATGCACATAATAGATGGCAGTTTTTAAAGTAAAGTGTCATGAAATATTTTGTGGTGTTTTAATAGGCAACTTATTGAATGAGTGTAGGGGTAGGCCAACTAGAAGATCTTCCGAGCCGCAAGCAGCGTAATTAAATATTAGACTAATTACCAATTGTAATAACACATTTCATAAAAACCTAGTTTAACTTTAATTTAATAAGTACTGTTCTATAAAAATAACTTCCTCCTCTCTAGGACCATTATTTATCCAGCGAGGAAGCTAATCTCTGACCGTAGCCGAAATTTGGCTAACACCACTATACAAATGAATTAAGTAATTTTATTTTTACTGGAAGAGAATTTGCTTTCCATCTAAACATAACACAGGAAATTACTTAATTGGATCCCCTAATAAAATTTTAATCAAAAACTGTAAGCTCCCGGGGAGTTCTGGAAAATAATATTGCCATATATTGTAACCGATGGTCTTCTGAGAACTTTGCCTATCAATGTCAATGCGTATGACAAACAAAGTTGTTTTATATTTACCCGATACAGAATTTTCTCTTTATCGTTTCAAAACCAAATCACATCACATCATCAGCCTGATATCGTCCTCCGCTGGTCATAAGAAGAAAAGATCTACAGACAAAGCCTCATATGCGTCCTCGTCTAAACGTTGCTAAGCATAATGCCTACTTCAATGCAGTTAAACTATTTAATAAACTGCCATTAAATATCAAGAGCCTTCTCTATACAAGTAGTTTTCATAAAAATAATATACGACATTAAAAAACACCCGTATCTTCACGGAATGTCATCAAACGCCATAGCCAAAGAGTATTTAACCTACAGTAGCCATAGCAACAGTTTGTTATATTCTCTTTGGTAAAATCTTGATTAAAAGATTATTTGTTTGGATTCTTTAATAAATTAAAAGTCTTGTGTTAATAATTCTTTAAGTTGATAAAAAATGCTATGCAATAGCTTTACCGCGGCAGTCTCCGAGTGCCACACGTCTTTTTTTTTATTATATTTATTGTATTGTATTCCATAGATAATTTAATGTACCTATTTCTCCCGTAATAATTATATAATAATGCACATAGAATTAGTTATAGAAAATTCAGACACAATGTAAAAATTGTTATTGAATAAAAACAACTAACTAACTAAAATAGGGCTCCCCCAAAGATTTCTATAACGATGCCATTTGGAGACTTTTGCCTTAGTTACCACGCCTGGCAAACGAGTGGGCGACTGCAGTTAGGTGTTGGTAAGTACACAGGAGTTAGTCGCCTTTTACGACACCCACGAGATGATATAGGGTGGCACTGTTATTCTTTCTAGGCTGATCAAAACCCAGAGAACGTAGTCGTAGTACCTACCTAAGACTCGCTTCGCGTTTAAAAAGACAGAACGTGAGCATATTTGCATGAAGCTTGGCGCAGAAATGTCTAATGAATAATTTTAAAAGATAAGATAAGAGTGCATCCGCCATGATTCTCAATTCTTTATTGCATTCCACAATGTATGCATAAAATTTGACTTGTTGGTCTAGCGGTAGCGTGTTCACCCGCAGAGAACGAGGTCCTGGGTTCAAATCCCGGGTTGGGCCAAAAAGTGATTTTGGGACTTTTCTGTAAAAAGAAAAAATTCTCAGCATCAGCCCGAAGTCTGGGAGTTGGCGGTATTATACCTCCGTGCCTTGGAGAGCACGTAAAGCCGTCGGTCCTGTACTTTCCGGTTGTGTTGCATAGGCGTCCCATCGGATCATGAGAGTGATGGAATAGGAAGTGCTCCTGTGTTTGCGCACACACTTGAGCCCTATAATATGTCCCGCGCATCTGGCTAATCTCTGTTGAGACTGGCCGCCGTGGCCGAAATTCGGCTAGGAGGACATTATTATTATAAATATGTATACAATTTGGTAGACATAATAATGTTTGTATCAATTGTGGACCCTGCAGGGTACAGCACAGATTTAGGAAAGAGGAGGAAGAGGGCATTATTACTAATTGGATATTTAAATAACATAATTAATTTTATTAAATTAATGTATTATTATAGTTAGTCCTGAATTCATTAATTATACTTAATTATTTAATAAATTTTACTATTTTCTAAGTCGGCTATATCATTTATGATCTCTCTGCACTACCCTAAGATTGACTAGTGGAAAATGCCTTTGGCATTAAGTCCGCCTGTGTACATTCTCATTGTACTGTACATGTCTACAGTATACTGTACATTCTCATTGTAGAACACTAATCAAACTAATATTATAAAGGTGGAAGTTCGTGAGTCTGTGAGTGTATATGTTTGTTACTTCTTCACGTCTAAACGATTTTAATAAAATTTGTCACACCCTGGATTAACACATAGGCTATCTATAAAGTTTAACGCGGGTAAAACCGCGAGGCACAGCTAGTAATTCATAGTTATAAGTTATAATTATAGCGTATTCGGGACCCCAAGTAAGTACTTTTTATTCTGTGGTCAGGCACAGAATAAAAAGTAAGACCTTGGGAGGTTAAACCAATTAAGGGATAAATTAGACACAAACTTGAGCACTATACTTCCATATATCTTCTTAGTCCGAAAACTATCTTACCTCCATCTCCCCAATCCACTGACCAACTGCTTTCACCCTCGGCATTGCTTTTTTTTGCTAATGTTGTCCATCTACCCCCTTATTTCCCTTAACGCATATTTTTATATCGAACATGGAGAACGTGATGACCTTAGTGTAAGGATGTATTTTAAAATAATTAATCTACAAACTTAATAAATCATCTGTATAACAAAGTTTATGTAACCTTACACAAGACATTATTAAAAAAGGAACATGAATTATAAATATAGAAAGAAGTTTTAATATTGCCACAGAACTACTTTATGTTTAAAAAAAAACTAATAAATTTCACTGAAAAATGCTGTGCAGAGCTGAGGTAGTCAAAAGTAATAAATTTGGGTTTTAATCTGATATACTCCGGCCATTGCACAATTGACACGGCGTGTAACGAAAAATACAGCCACCAAATGAAAATTGTGACGCGAATACTGTGATTTATTTGTTTACAATCAACATTCTGATTTTATAAATTGAATAAACAAAATGTTTGAAATTTGAATAAAACTATCATTATTAATCTTAGGCAAAGTGCGCCCGTATACATTATTTATGCATAACGTATCCATAGTTCATGTAAGTCGCACTTTTTTATAGACAATGTGGATAAATATATATTTTTGTAAAATAGATAAACATCAAATTTAATACTACATAAAACTAGTTTACGAACCGAAAGTCGCAGCGTGGGCAGGCCCCTCAAGGTGGACCGACGATCTAACAAGGTTCACGGGATGCCGTTGACTGCGGACAGCGGCAGACCAGCAGTTATGGAGTTCTTTGGGGGAGGCCTTTGTCTAGCAGTGGACGTCTCTCGGCTGATATGATGATAATGATGATGAAACTAGTTTAACCACTGCCTTGCTGGTCACTGGTAGCGTGTTTAAGGTAAGTAATCCTTAAAAAGTATTTTAGTAAAAAAACACTTTCGTTGTAAGGATAAGGTACTTACTTACCTCGAACACTGTAATTTAACTCAACATAAATATTCGTTGAATTAAATTATAAGTGCCACCCAGGACACCTTCATGAAGAAGTTGGCGGTGTAATACCCTCGTATCCATGGCACGTTAAGCCGTTGGTCCTATGCCCCATCATTTCCATTCGTTTAAGGGAGTGAGTTAATGTTTCCAGTAAAGTGGTAGCTAATAATACCGATCGTCTTTAAGCAGCTTCTTGTGACCCATCGATTGCTTTTATATCACTTGACGGCTGCAAGTACTGTCATTATCTATATATTCGCTATATTTATAAACACAGTGTACTATATTTACTGATATGTACGGTAGATTTGATTGAATCCACCAACTGTCCATTTACTAAGTAACCAGATAATAAACTATATATATCATCATCATATCAAATTAATAAAAAAATAATAAAAGTGTTATTCAATGATAAATTTAGAACACCAACACAAAAGATTTACGAGGAAACAAAGATAATGAATATAACTCAAACGTATACATGTAACTAATACATAAAATTCTCAACAAGGATATACATACTAGTCTAAGCTTCGCCAAAAAGCGAACATCATAAAAATTTGCAATAGCATCCACTGATCTAAAAGTGATTGCTGATTCTGCCATGACACAACAGGAGAACTTCGTGCAGTCGGTTGAGCATTTGACCCTTGCTTGGAATAATCTGACCTCTGGTATGACATCATACACAGCTGAACTGGACAGGAAAACAATAATTCTCACCAACCTGACAGCTGCCCCTCGACATGTTCCTGCAAGAGCTCCCTCAACAGTCTCCGATTGCGTCCCTGATCAACAAGTTGGGACGCGCTTGGTAATACTCCCTGGATTCAGTTACAAGTCCAAAGTAGGAGTCTTAACATGCACAGTAGACAATAATTTGGGCTTCAATGCAACCAACACCGAAGGAGTCATGATTGGCAAGATCATTGAATCCGTTAAGCAAGTAAAACCTCTTGAGGTCATTCTCAATAAGGATCTCTCTCTCCTGGTTGAATATCTCAGTAAAGAAAATACTCTTGTTGGTGTTTACCCCATCACCACTATGGAGGGGAAGAAGGAGATAATTAAAGAAATCTGTTCTCATGTTTCTGACTTGAATGCAGAATGGGTCAAAACGGAATCCTTTCAATTCTCTTTCACGCCCACTCCAACCCCCACCATCACATTCACCCTCTGTCACTGGGAGCTCAAACTTTTGCAATAGTATTTTATTCTATTAACTTAAATTAAGAAATTCAAATTACATAATAACACGTCCACCTAGAACAAACTACGGTAACAAAAACATTGAATTTGAAGGCGTGAAAATGTACAATAAATTACCAATACTCATAAAATAAAATAAAAAAGGTTTTTATTCACGTAGACTTTAAAAAAGCGCTTGTAAATAGTCAGAACATGTGTGTAGTAATATAGTTGTATACATTATTATTTCTAGTAACATAGATGTTTAGGTACACATTGTATGAAAACATTTAAAAAAATTATTTTATTATAGCATTGATATTTAGCTAGCTCGTATCAAGTTATTGTCAAGAGATTATGTTTAATTATCTAGTTTAAGTCTAATATTTTTATTACATATTGTCAATGGTTCTGTCTATATTAAGGTATTATTATTATGACGGACCTTGTGTTAATAACGACGGTCGCGCTTTAATGCTACCACCGGATCCAATGCGCCCCAACTGAGAAGACCCAGCGAAACAAACTCAGTGGGTTCATCTACTACCGGTTTCAACACGACCCATAGAAGAGGCTAACATCATGTCAAGGTTCAAAAAGCTACTAAAATTGTATACATACAATGTGTAAATATATATACGCATATATATGTGAATACAAACCTTAACTCTAAATATTTTTATGCAATAGTATTTTATCTACCTGATACCATAATGCCGCATCCACTTTGATATTTGTAAGTGCATCCGTGTTTGGCCAGCGATGATGTTGTTGTTTTGAACGAGTTTTATTTAATTATTTTTTAAGTATCTAAACTTCTAATTTTATTTGATTGTTGTATTGTATAAATTAAGTAAACAATAGCTCTGTATGCTCATAATTTTAATGTTTAGTTATGTATATTTTCTCAATAAGTGAATCTATTGTAATTCTTATGAGAGAAAGACGTCCATAGCTGGACAAAGGCCTCCTCCAAAGATCTTGAGCTATTCGCATCCAGCAGTTTCCAGCGACCCGCCGACCGAAGATCATCGGTCCATCTTCTAGGGGGCCTGCCTACGCTGCGCCAAAATACACAAAAAGTACAAGTAATTTATTAATAACTATATACACACTATACATGGAAAGGGTGACGTGACGATGACGCGAGTTCCATGATTTCAAAAAGTGTTCACTTCAAATGACACACATGAATAGAAATAGAGCTAATTATTAATTCCATTGTCATTAGTCTCAGTAAAGTTAAGAAAAACTAGAAATCGCACTTGTTCGAAATTCGACCATAGATAATAAAAACAAATAATATGAATCTTTTCTCAGTTTTGACACTCAGTCTGTCAACCTGTCAAAAGCATTGTAGTGTGTATGATGTTTTGTTATTAAAATAATTTACTTCTATTGCCTATTATATAAAAATATTAGCTTTCTGCGCTCTTTCTGCATATGAACTTTAACTGTTCCAGATTCCATACTCGTCCATCCGCTCAATTTTATTAAACAGGGGTACAAAGTTTTTGCTTCACGTGTTAAATATTATCATAACTGTCATAATTTTAATTAATGTACGTGATAAAAAATATCAATATAATAACAGCAGTTATTTATTTTATTCTTACATAGGCCTTGGTACGGTACTATCGCTGTGTTCTTTATCTATTCGTTGTAAGTAAGCGGCAGATTTTATCAAGTAAGTTTTATTCTTAATTTTATTTGTACTAAACGTTTCTGGAGAGGCTCATAATTGATAGTAAATTGTTTAAAAATTAAAGAAGTAAATTCAATTATATGGTTTTATATTCAAACAATACATTACCAGTCTAGTACGTGAAATCTAACTGTTTCTGTATTGCCACGTTGAATGGCTATGTAAGCATAGCCATTCAACGTGGATGTGGTCATCATCATCATATCAGCAGAAAAATGTCCACTGCTGGACAAAGGCCTCCCCCAAGGAACTCCACAGTGGCCGGTCTTCTGCGGCCCTCATCTTGGAGGGGAGTAGAGAGTCGTCCAGATACCGGAGCATGGGCAGCAGCGTTCTCCTGAATACTACGAGTATCTTATTGTGATCGCCAACTCGTCTGCCAAGCGTGGCGATTATGGTATATCCTCTCAAATGATGGACACAATTAAACCACGGCCCCCAGTCCCCAGCAGCCTTGCTATTCCTACCTTTGATAAGACGTGGTACAAAGACCAAATTTATTGCATAATTCAAAGTTAAAAATACTAACTATTTTTATAACCAACCCATGGGTTAATACTATGGGTTTCTTAAATTATACAAAATATAAAAATTAAATAAAAAAAACTCGCCTGCTCAGTTTAACTATAGTATAATCTGTTACTCCAATTAAGACTATAGTTGTTACGTTTTTTACTTTATACTTATTTTAAAAGTAAGTCCCTCTGTATATTATGGAGAACTATACTGTATATTCTATTAAAATAATAATAGAGTTTCTTATCGTAGATAAAATAAATCACATTAGAAATAAAAAGATGGAAAAGTAAGTTTAGGAAAAGCCATCCAACTAGGTTGGTCCAACTTTGAAAAGGAGGTCAATCGTAGAATCCAACTCGGCTGGGCAGCGTTCGGGAAGCTACGTAATATCTTCTCGTCTCAAATCGAAAGTTGAAAGTTTTCGACCTGTGTTTGTCGCCAATAATCACTTACGGAACAGACCATCGGAGCTGCTCGCCGTAAATTACTACAAAGCCAGAGGTTGGCGTTGATATTTCTCTGTAAAGCCTATAGAACAGTAAGCACAGAGGCCCTACCTGTCCTAGCGGGTGTACTTCTGGTTGATCTTGAAGTTCAAAACGAGCAGCAATGTATTATTCTACGCTCGAAAATTTAGAAAATGATTTCTTATCATTACGCGACCGTACGAAAATAACCAGGCTATTTATGCCAATAGCGGACTTAAATGGCGAACTACTCATTAATGAATTGCAATGTAGATAGAATAGCTCAACCAAGGGTCGCTATCTGCACCAGTTCTTTCTGGATGTACGCGAACAGTTAAATAAAACTTGGCTAATAATATACCATTGTGTTGCACAATTTCTTACCGGACACGGCAATTTTAAAAGTAAATTGTTTAGTTTCAAAATAGTCTTTTCACCAATCTGTCTGTGCTCAACTTCCAGTAACGAATATGAACAAACTGCTCACCACATCCTTTGGGACTGTGATCTCTGGCAAAATCAGCGTGATATTATGTTAAACAGCTTGGAACCTATATCTGGAGTAGTTTATTATACGGATCTTGTAGCAACAAGGAACAACTTCCGTGCGTTTAAGTGCTTTTGCCATACCAACTATTGGAATCAAATATAACAGCTCACTTAGGACCCTTAAATTGATCCTCGGTGCTTTTGCAGCTGGCTTCTCTAGTTGCAAATCTCTCATTTCATGAGGCTATAGCCTCTTTACATCTTTCTGACTCCCGCTTTGCTCTGGAGGGAAGTGGAACTATTCATTTTCTAACTCCTTCTTTTTTTCTCTTTCTGATTAAATTCGTTGCGGGATCCAAGACAGTTAAAGCGATTCCCCGGGACATGCCTGAGCTTCACCGTTCAGTGTCATTTCATTGTGTGCCACTGTTAATCCTGACTTACAGGAGTTGCAGTGGTGGGTAAGAGAGAGGGACTAGTCCCGTTTTACGGAACAGAGACGTGGTCGCTCACTATGAGCCTTATCAGGTGGCTCAAGGTCACCCTAAGGACCGATGATCTTGTGAGAGTCGCTGGAAGTCGCTGGATGCGGATAGCGGAAGACCGGCAATTGTGGAGATCTTTGGGGGAGGCCTTTGTCCAGCAATGGGCGTCGTTCGGCTGATATGATGATGATGATGAAGTGTTACTAGTCCATCTCTAGGCTGTATGTTAAAAAAGCTAAGTCACTTTAGAAATAAAAGGATGGAGAAGTATTTTTTTTTGTATCTACTTATTTCCAGGATTTCTCATCATGGTCTTGACTCTATACAAGATGGATGTGAGCCCTCCGGTGCGGGCTGTCTACATGACTATTGAAGCTCTAAAGATACCTGATGTGCATTATGTGGAACTGAACCTTCTAGAAGACAAACATATGGAAGAAGATTTTTTGAAGGTATGGGATTTATTTCATAGAACAGCAAAGAAAATGCAAACATTCTGGTGATCCACTTGCTCAATTGCAAGCGGGTCACATGATTGTAACTCATCGCCGTTGCCATGGAAACTCGTAACAGGGCGACAATCTTAGTTGGTACCATAAAATCTAGTCTATCATTAGCCGGATAACTCTAACGAAAATTATTTAAAACTGACAAATATTATTTTTAAATGTATTATTGATATAAAAAGACCAAAAGAGTAACAATTAAGGGATATAAAAATCGAGTCCTTAAATTAATGATTATTATTATAATTTTAGTCTTTTGCAATTTCTAAACATTGAAATATATTGTTGACACGAGTCTCAATCGCGATAATACTTTGAGGCAAATTATTAATTTTGTTTTATCCATTGTTTCGGCTTTCATTGTAACAGAAACATACATAAAAAATGTTATGAAATGGGGTGGTGTAACCTGGAATCTTTTTGTAGCACCACCAACCGGGTAAATTGCGAATCAAAACCACTCAACATATGTACATACATCATCTTCAAAGTGCTGCGGCCGTCTTAGTAGTGCCATCAAAACTGTTAGGTATCAGACAGATGGCGTTGTATACAGACTATTTTCCTTTCTTACTTTTCCAATGCGCGAGGAAACTGTAAGAGACTAAAACTAACAAAGTAAATCATTTAATGAAGTCAATCCGTTATCAAGATAACATAAAAAAGCCATTCCATGCAAAATGTACCAAAGCAACAATCAATTTTCTCCAACAACATTTCGATGTGATATTTACCAATTATTTTGCTTTTTTGGGGCACATCCAACAACTTAAAGATAATGGGGCTATTGAATAATACAACCTAAAACCTTATAGTTATATTATTACTTTTCTTCTTTATGAAATCAGTAAATAAAATAGATAATCAGAGTTTAAACATGGGTTTGACATACACCATGACAGCATTAAAAAATTAACAAGTATATAATAAGAGGGAAAGCATCGTATAGGTCAAAGCTAGCTTAAGAAAGTCATGTTTCACCAGTTATACTAATTTACAATTTTTTGTACCGTTATTATTTAATTTAATTCTCATTTATTGTACGCCATCTTATTATATTATTTATTAACTTAATTATAATTTTTACAGTTTATGTTTATATATATATATATATATATATATATATATATATATATATATATATATATATATATATATATATATATATATATATATATATGTATATACACACATAAAATATTTATTACATATTTACCTATAATTTATGCAAGTGGTGTTAGTCTGAAAGTCATTGTTGCACTTAAAATTATATTATAGTCAAAGAGACGTGGAAGATCGTCCTTCACCGATCTGATAAGCAGATGAGACGTATTTTTTATCAAATATTTTTTATAAACATATATGCCTATAATTGCTTGCCTATCGAAAAGTGCTCATGGCTATTTTTAATTAAATTAACTTTTATCGATTTTTTTTCATCACCTTCATACTTTTGATAACCAAATAAAATTTATTTCACAGATAGTTTTTAATACACAGAATATGCCTAGGTATGCTTGCCTACTCATTTCAGTGTATAACTACCTGGCAAGCAGGTGTAAACAGGTAAGTCAAAATAGGTGACTCCATCGATCTGCTAACTTATCAAAAGTTATCTCAAATTTTAGATTATATTATTTCAAAATTAGTCATTTAAACTTGCCTGCGAAAAATCGTACGTGTTGCCAGGCTAAAAACTTTTAGAGTTTTAGCCACTTGATAGGTGCAACAGAGAAAGTAGAGCGTCCGAGGTCCGTGTGCTAGAGCAGGACACAACATAGCAGCTGCTCGCTACCTGACCGTAGAACGTGTCCGAGTGCGCATGCTCGTGCACATGTGAGTGACAGAGACAGCATTTATTTACACTTGTCAGTAATTTTGAACTCCAATTTATTACAACTAATTTTGATCTCAATTTTTATATTATTTTACGCTATACATACTTACAGCTATGCAATAATTGAAAATAAATAATTTGCCACATCAGTAGACACACTTTGATATTTACAGTATCTTTATTACTTAGGCGGTAAGAGTGATTTTCAAACTGCAACGTTTCCACGGTCATGGGGTTGACCCACAGATTACCAAAAGTAACCTTAAAATAAAACTGGCTATAACTTTTATATCCCAAGTTCTAAAAATCTAAGAACTTAAAAATGCCTTTTCTATCACATTAACCACCAATTAAAACATACAATATCCCGTAACCCGAAATTTTCCTAGCGGTCCAAATTTTTTTTTATTACTGTAACTTTGTTGTAACATGTGTAATAATAACCAAGAAAATCCACCGATTCTTTGCTTAATTCAATATTTCCATACTTAAAGCAATGTTTTTTACTGAAAGCCAATTTTAAATAGCATGTTTTAAATGAATGTTCATTAAAGTCAATCATTTTTTTTTTCACCACACAAAAAACAATTTTTACTCATTTTTAAAATCACAATTCTTGAAAATTAATGTTATTTAGCACGTGTTGTCACTAATAAATAATTTTCGACTCCGACTATACACGACGTTCTACAGTCAGGTAGCGAACAGCTGCTATGTTGTGTCCTGCTCTAGCACACGGACCTCGGACGCTCTACTTTCTCTGTCGCACCTATCAAGTGGCTAAAACTCTAAAAGTTTTTAGCCTGGCTACAGTACTTTATTTACGATTTTTCGCAGGCAAGTTTATATGACTAATTTTGAAATAAAATAATCTCAAATTTGAGATAACTTTTGATAAGTTAGCAGATCGATGGAGTCACCTATTTTGACTTACCTGTTTACACCTGCTTGCCAGGTAGTTATACACAGAAATGAGTAGGCAAGCATACCTAGGCATATTTTGTGTATTAAAAACTATCAGTGAAATAAATTTTATTTGGTTATCAAAAGTATGAAGGTGATGAAAAAAAATCGATAAAAGTTAATTTAATTAAAAATAGCCATGAGCACTTTTCGATAGGCAAGCAATTATAGGCATATTTGTTTATAAAAAATATTTGATAAAAAATACGTCTCATCTGGTTATCAGATCGGTGAAGGACGATCTTCCACGTCTCTCCTACTATTATTATTATTGAAGAATCTGTAAATGTAATGTGTAAACAATTGTAGACTGACCACATAAATAAATAAAAAAAAATCCCGGGTCGGGCCAAAAAGCTCGTTATAACCTCCCCATGCCTCGTAGAGCACGTAAAGCAACTGATCCTGTGCCTAACCTCTTTCCGGTCGTGTGGCCATCGGATCATGAGAGTAATAAAAGAAAACGTGCCCCTGGGTTAGCATATGTTCTGCACAGTCTCTATCGAGACTAACCGCCGTGTTTATTATTATTATTATTAAATAAAATACATTTCACTTTCAGATCAACCCACAACACGTTATACCAACTTTAACTGATGGTGACTTGAATATCTGGGACAGGTATAGTCTATGGTTTCTAATTAATTGGCAAAATTATGTAATACACCTGATTCGCGATCAGCCCTTTATTTCGCAATAGGCCAAAATCATTGAATAATGATGCAGCCTATCAATCCTCCACTGCAGGGCAGGGGCCTTTTCGCAGAATTGTTGTAATTTTTTATATTTTTAAAGACTACGCCCGCACTAGGGAATTTAATCTCTGCGTCGCGGGGTTCTTTACACACATATAATTGGCGGATACAAATTACATCCAGATTCAGAACAACTATTTATGGGCCCCACAAATAATTGTCCGGCGCGGGACTCGAGCCCGCGACACGAAGCGGCGAGACGACTGCCTTAGCCGCTGCGCCACACGTGCAGTCCACGTGTATTATATTATAGTATCAGCAATTTATTGGAAGACTGAGTCAGAACTAAATATTGAAACGTCTTGTATAATGCACTCATCCTCCTCTTTCCTGAAATCTGTATCGTACCCTACAGGGTCCATTCTTGATACCTAAAGGCTTTCTATAAATTTAAACATAGTCTCCCCCGAAGATATCGGGGTCTTTTTACATAATATATGTTGTTATATTTTGTTTACATTACAAAATGTGAGGAATTCTTATTTTACATAACTATTGCTTCTTAACACAATTTTTTATTAGTTTATTATCTTATTTTACTTTTTACTAACTGCATACAAGGACGTATTCCTTCGCTGTTAGTACGAGATACTAAAGTCAGTGGAATATGCCTTGGGGTCGAACTCAATACCACTGTCTCTACAGTCTAACGGTCCAACACTAGGCTATCTGAATAATATAAATAGAAGAAGTCAATAAACAAATACGAAAATTTTACAGATCTTTAAATGCAGTATAGTTCCGTCATTGTGAACTTTTCTCGATTTTCTATTCCATTTCCAAAGTAATCCTTGTACTGTACTATACTGATACATATTATTATTATTATTATATAATAGTAGTAATAAGTATCAGTAACATCTCAAGAATTTGCTAATTGCTATTAAGAATGAACCCAAGCAGCAAAATTATCCTATAGTGCAGACGTTATAGGACTCCAGCACTTTTAATGTTCTCTTAAGGGTTCTAGTTTTTGCTGCATCGCTTATAATAGCAAGCATGGAGTTAGTTGGGCCTTATAGTATATCTCCTCCTATACATTAACTTATAATTACTTATAGGCCGAAATTAAAAGTCAAATATAAGCTTGGGTGACCTATAAAATACTACTAACAAGAAACATTATAGAACCACTATAAGTAAAGTACACCAATAAGAGTGATAAACAGAACTAAACATTCTGGATACTATTTGCATTTATTACTTGGTTTTATAAGGGTTTATAAATTTACTTTACAGAACAATTATCAGTAAAATGGAGCGGTTATATAGTGGTATATACCAATATCGTTATAATCTTAACACGCTTATAAAGGTTTAATATAATATACTTAGTATCCAAAACTATATCCGTGGTGTCCTGAACAAGAAAACATTGGTTTATAATGGTCTTGCAAATTCGGTTATAGTCTCAGTACGGATATTTTGATTTTGTTGAATCGTAGAAATATGAGAAGGTTTCGTACAAAATTGTTATTGTGAAAATTTAAGACAAAATGTTTATTTTAATGACTCTGCACGAAAAAACGTTTAATCGATAAAAGCAATTTTAAATGTACACTTGGAAGATTGTGTTAGTGAGGAACCTGTACAAGAAGATGAATGCGATATTGAAAACTATTCCAATTTTCAACTACATAGCAATCTTAGAAAATGGGCTGTAGAATACAATACGACATGCGGCATTCAATTTTTTATTCGAAATTTTGAATAAATGTATTTGTTTCAAATTCTTCAAGTTCTCTTAGATTTCTTATAACATGTCTACATCTACGTCTTAATGTACGAGTTTAATTCATTCTGAATCTCTCTTCGACACAGCACTCAGCACATGTTAGTTTGTATTTCATAAAGTGCATTTTGATTTGGTATGATGGTTATAATGTCTTCTTTGATTGACTTTACTTCATGTTGAAGTTGTGGAATTTGACCAACCTCGATAGGCTGTATTTGGTTATCCGTGTTGTAAAGAACGCAATGTTGAGCATTTAAACTGACATCTGACAGTGTTTCTTCTGCTTCTGTTATGACAAGTTGAGGGTTTTGCGCGACAAAAGAAGATACAGGTAAAATTGCTGAACCGGATTGAATGGTAGCCGTGTTTTGTTGTAAAAGAAGTGATCTTGTAGTATTTGAACGAGTATCTTCTCGAGAGACCGTTGGCATCTCACTAATTTGGTCTTGATCACGATTCTGTGAAACAATAAACCAAGTTAGCAAGGGAAAGCACAAAAATAGAAGTAGAAAATATTTCAAACAATTTTTAAAGCTCGAAAATCCCTTTTAGTTATAAAGCTATCGACGTCCAGAAACATTACCATTTTCACACCTGACACCTAAACAAAAATATGAAAATAAGACATCGGTACCTAATAACAACATAGAGTAACATTACAATATTTGCGGAACTCTAATTCCAAACAATATGGCCAAGCAATAGTTCTGATATTTACCATTTTTAAACAAAGTACGCCTATAACGGTTTGTTAATGTATTTGGGAAGACCAAGTTTCTCAAGATGGCGACTTTTCGTTGTATGTCTTACTGAAACCAACATTATTTTAAAATTCAACTTAATGAAAACGTGAATTTCGAGGGGCGCTTAAAAATTTTGACAAAAAACATATTACACTTCACCGAAAATATACCTGCGCCATGCACATTCAAACACGGCTTCACTTATTGTTAACTAACACCCTACTCTTATTCTAGATAATATTTATTATAAAAATATAATAACTTACCTTTATCAATATTAATTAATCTTTACAAATGTGCATAGCAACATTCACCAATTCACATCACTTTGTATGAGTTTGTAAGATATTCACTGTGTACGTTATTGTCGTGTTTGGTTCCATTTAGCGCTCATAGTTAGCTTTGCGAGAGCAAATAGTTCTACGTGGTCTAACTATAAGGTTACTATTGGCGTGATTGGTTCCATTAAGCGCTGATAGTTGGCTACGCGGGAGAAAATAGTTTTACATAGTCCAACTATATGGCCGTTATTGGTCAAAATGGTATTCACCAAGTCTACTATAGATATTTAATTAGCTAAAATACGCCTATAAATTGGGCCCTTTTCCGTGGTTATAATTGCTTACTATTCCGTTATAGTCCTAATGAAATGGTGGTTCCAGGACAATTACTAGACCACATTTTGCTGCTTGGGAAGTAAAGGAAATGAGTCATTATTGCCAATGTAATTATTGTTATGTCCATATGGATCTCTTATATGCCGCTGTATATAGGTATAACTTTGCCAATAAACAGAACTAGTCGTTTTTGAACTAGCCGTGCTGTTCTATGTGACTGACTGCAAAGAATATCACTGCATATTTCGTTCTGTAGAGCGCTTAGGGTCTAAACATACGGACCGCATTTCAACTGCAATCCAACTGCAAATTTGCAGTTCGGATGCAGTTTGAATGCAGTTGACACGACTGCAATAGAACTGTAAACCAACCGTGCGGTCCAATTGCAGTCGGCGTGCAGTCGTGTGAACTGCACACCGACTGCACACGAACTGCATCCGAACTGCACCATACCCACCAGAATCAGTCGTAGAAACAAGGTTAGAGTGAGCACACGCGTTGTCTGTCCCTAAATAAAATGAATTTGTCGAGCAACAAGGTTGTAGATTAAGATTTGACGAAGCTGGCGGGTGGGTATGGTGTAGTTCGGATGCAGTTCGATTGCAGTTGGTGTGCAGTTCACACGACTGCACGCGGACTGCAATTGGACCGTATCCTTTAAAAAAATATTCAATGTACAGTTTTGAGTTTCCTACGATTTTATTATATGTATAAATACTCATCGCCTGTATTATAATTAATGATTACATACATACATAGACTCGCGCCTGTTTCCCAGAGGGGTAGGCAGAGACAACGGATTTCCATTTGTCACGATCTTTGCAGACTTCTTTTGCCTCGATTACTGTTAATGATTACAGCCATGCGATTATAACTTATCTGGCCAACAAATACGGTAAAGGAAGTTCTCTATATCCGACTGATCCAGAAAAGAGAGCTCTTGTTGATATGAAGCTGTACTTTGACAGCGGTATATTGTATCCAGCTATCCGTTACAATGATGTGAGTACCGAGTATTGTAAATATCTCAACTCATTATCTTGCATGTTTTTCAATCATATACTTTAGATATAGCCGCTGCTCTAAGATTTAAAGTCGAGCTGTTGATGCTTCCATTATGCATGGAATATATTGAATTATAATTTCCAAAACGGACACGTTTGATGGTTAATATACGGACACTAACCTTTGTCTAACAAAGGTTTTCACTACAATGTATTATAAACTAAATTAAAATTCAAGTCAAGAATTGACATTATTGAACTTTAATTTAATCAATTCGTACTGTTATTATTATTATTTTATTTACCATTTATTTCATTTGACACATATTTGACTGTTCAGGTAACTTCTCACCTGTATATATACAGGCAAGGCATTATAATATGTATACAGTTTCGGTTGTATTAACTCTTTCTGTGGTGTTCTCACCGGGTTTAAAATATAGTAATCAGTCAACTTCCATTTCAATTCATTTATTTACTGAATATGAGTATACATAGAAGGTGTTACAGGAATATTGATGGATTAATCACACCCACTCAATTGAAAGTTGGTGACTCTGCACTCGAAGTTGTAGAGAACTATATTTACCTAGGACAGACCATCCAACTAGGTAGGTCCAACTTCGAGAAGGAGGTCAATCGTAGAATCCAACTCGGCTGGGCAGCGTTCGGGAAGCTACGTAACATCTTCTCGTCCAAAATACCGCAGTGTCTCAAGTCGAAAGTCTTCGAACAGTGTTCTCTGTTCCGTATGTCATCACTGGCAACACAGTGATGACATACGGAACAGAGACGTGGTCGCTCACTATGGGCCTTATTAGAAGGCTCAAGGTCACCCAAAGAGCAATGGAGAGGGCTATGCTCGGAGTTAGAAATGTCGAAATCCGCAGGCGAACCAAAGTCACCGACATAGCCCGAAGAATTGCAAAACTGAAGTGGCAGTGAGCGGGGCACATAGCTCGTAGAACCGATGGCCGTTGGGGCAGAAAGGTTCTTGAGTGGCGACCACGAACCGGAAGACGCAGCGTGGGCAGGCCCCCTACAAGATGGACCGATGATCTTGTGCGGGTCGCTGGAAACAGCTGGATGCGAATAGCGCAAGACCGGCAGTTGTGGAGATCTTTGGGGGAGGCCTTTGTCCAGCAGTGGACGTCTTTCGGCTGATATGATGATGATGATGATGAATCACATTCTGCCGAGTCCTCGGCGTGTAAATGTAACACATATTTAAGAACCAAGTTATATAGCTACAATACGAAATATCTTAATACAATTAATTAAATTAATAACACATTATTTAAGAAACACACTAACAGGTCACATAACAATCAAATATTAATAAATTATGTCATAATTATTTTTTGAAGTTAACAACATATATAAATAAGTAAAATGTCAATAAAATCGTTTAAAAACAAACTAATTCATCCCGATAAGCTCAACAAAAGATATGTTATGGTCGCACCTTACCGTTCTATTAGAACCACATTTGCCAGTCATCAGTATGCTAGGCAATCATCATATTATCTTTACAATAAAATAAACACCATATTGCATATCTACCCCATGAATAAATACGAATGTAAGGAAACTATAAAAACATATTTAAAAAAACTAACTTACGATGAAACAGAATCTCTCATTGTTATATTATCCTAGGTAAATGTATGGACACGCACTCACGCGAGAAAAACAACTCACCCTACACACACGCACCCACACATACACACACACCCACAAAACAAGGACTTGATTAGATTTGTTCTTAATTTAATTTAATTAGTTGAATTTTTCTGTAATGTTTTATCTGTAACTTGCTATTTAATCTGTAAACAATTACCTGAATGTAGAAGAGCGGGGTGTCCTAACACAGGCAATGTTATGCTTAAAAGGAGGCCTCAACAATCTTGTCATTAGATTAACTTGAGTTAAAGGAAATAAATCATTTTTATTTATTATTAATTCAATTTGCAATTTATCGTATTCCCTTTCAATTTATATGTCATAATACTATATTTGAAAGCTGTCACATTACACTTTTATTTACCGAGTCCTGTAGTTCAGGTACTCCTGGACAGTGTAGAAACATTTATCCAAAAGCCAGCGAGTAATATGCACTTTGAAATTAGTGAGTGGTAGATGTTTTTGGTTCCGGTAACTTATTAAATAATCTAATGGCCATACAATAACTGTTGCGTCTGTAGTATTCTAGCCTGATCATAGGTAGGCATAACTTAATGATACGTCGAGATGTCGTTTTCCATTCAAATTGTTTCGGGTTTTGTTTGACAAATATACATGTTTGTTTTACAAGGCAGAGGAAGAATTTTAAGAGATTTAAAGAGGGGTTTACAAGATTCCATGACATGTTTATTGCAGATAGCTCTTATGCATTTCTTTTGAACTTTAAATGCTCTATCGAATTCTACGGAATTGCCCCACAGTATCAAACCATAGCTCAGGATGGAAGACACGTACCTATTAAATGCATTTAGGGCCTTTTGCCTTTGTTTTGTTTGCCTGGTTGAGATGTGACGTAACCTACGTAGAGCAAAAATAAATTTGTCCAGTCCATTGCATACATGATCTATATGTTGTTTCCAACTACAAACATTCAGCTAAAAATTATTATTTATGTTAAAGTAGTATTCCAACATGTTGTTTATTATATAAAGTTGATAGCGATGCCAATAGTATATGATTATATTTTAAGAACTGTATATTAAGCTAATTGCTATTATTGACACTACGTGAACAAATAATCCGGAAAATTTTTAACAACCTTTAATGTTTTCAGTACCCCATATTTTTGGGACTTCAACTTCCTTCACACCTGAGGGGTTGGCGCAAATAAAATCAGCTTATGATTTTACTGAAAAGTTCTTGACTGGCGCTAAATGGATAGCTGGAGACGAAGTAACCCTAGCTGATTTAAGCTGTGGTGCATCTATTAGTACATTAAATGAACTATTGCCCATTGATAACAAGATGTAAGTACTGTTAGATGTATTTAAAAGAGCATCGGTGATGAATGAAGAAGAAATTCCAGGAGTGCTACCATATAGGAATATAGACCGGAAGACAGAGAGAGGGAAAATGTCATGTCATCAATGTAGGAATGATCAAACCATTTCAAACTGTACATATCGTTTGCTTTTGGATAATCTGATTGTCTTTCACTGGCGCTATTTGCATAAAAATGACGAAATCATTCTGATGAAATTGATGAATGGATGATCTTTATCAAAGTAAGACGTCTTTTTTATTCCTTAAAATATTTAATGTGATTGCATCACTCCATAATTTATTTTTTCCATTGAGTTTACGAGTAAATCTCTACCGACTACGGACGATTAAATTTATGATTTCCCATTTTTGAGATTAAATCTCTATGGTAAAATTACATTTCAGTTGTATCTTTTAGACACTATATTTAATATACAAAAATATCTCTTTGCCGTGGTTTGGATACCGTACAATCTGCAACGTAAAATTTATTATAGATTTCGTAATTAAATCGGAAGCTGATCCCATAGATAAGAACAATTTTATTATTTTTTTTATTATTTATTTATTTTTAGTATGTACCCAAGAGTAGGTACCTTATTTAAACACTCTGTACACCGGCAACTACCCGTGACTGTATCCTTTCTCCTGTTTTCTAAGTAGGTTGTCTGGAAGAGATCACATTTTAGTGATAAGACCGCCAATTGTACTGTTATCTCTAATGTGTATTGTTCTTATTAATATTTTGGTGTACAATAAAGAGTTTAATAATAATAACCCATTTGTTATCGCACTAATATTATAAAGGCAAAAGTTTGTGAGTGTGTGAGTGTGTATGTTTGTTACTTTTTCACGTCTAAACGACCGGAGCGCTTTTAATAAAATTTGGTATGGTGTTAGCGGACTCCCTGGATTAACACATAGGCTATAATTTATAAATTTAACGCGGGTAAAACCGCGAAGCACAGCTAGCTTAAAATAAATGTAGAATTGTAGTTATATCTCTGACATAATTAACAATGAATATAGTATAGTATTATAATGAATACTATCTTTATTGTTGGTTACGATATAACTCTTTAACAACGCATTAGTAATTCGATATTACTCATCTGTTTGTAATTTCAGTGGTTTTGGATGGTGGCGCAGTCAATTAATTTGTGGTATTTTCAACACCCGCATTTGATACATGCAAAGAACACAATTTCTATTAACACATATAGTAATTATTATATTGCACTGGTAATAATTGTCTAGCTGTTTCGAGGTTGGGTAAGCACTTATGATTTGTTTCTAAGTCTCACGCCTCACAAGGATTTTCTAATGCGGGTTTACCTAAAAATGATATATCTCTATGACTGCCTCGCAAGTATATAATTTTTAGATTTCAATCCTGGGTCAGACTCAGAGCAAAAAAAAAATTAAAGGTCGCTGTACTGCATCCCTGTACCCCAAAAAAGATGTAAAGCTATCAATCCTGCATATCCTATCCAATAACCATCTTACCAGATTATGAAGGACAAGGAATAGAACATCCATCAGTACTTTGTATACACTCGAAAACTACAACTTGTGCTGCGTTGATTAGTCTTAGTCGAAATTTGAACACACTTGGTTCCATTTAAACTAGAGACTATATCTTATTCAATTTCAGGTACCCGAACATCATTGCCTGGATTGAACGGCTCTCACAGTACAATTTCTACCAGAAGGGAAACCAGCCTGGTCTTCTCGGGTTTCGTGACATTTTAAAAAGATTTTTGGCTCGTTAAATAATAATTTATATCAAATTTATTGTATAGAAATAAAAAATCTCATGTAAATTGCATTTTTTAATTAGAATCACACATATTGGCTTCAATACTAGTTCAGTAAATAAATACTTGTTATTACACACTGGTAATTTAATCTGCCGCGCAATTTATAAAAGCAGTAAAAAACATGTGAACAATAATATTTTCTTTACTGCGTTTATAAATTGCGCGGCAGTAATGGAGACCCTTGTCTGTCTCTATTAAACGGATTTAGTTTAATTAAGTAACTCTTGTTGATACGGATTTGATTATTTTTTTTTTTTATTTTTTTTTTAAACTTTTGCACATGAAAGTGCACAGGCGGATACTTAATGCCGTAGGCATTCTCTACCAGTCAACCTTGGGGTGATGCAGAGAAAAACAAGGTAGGTGCACTTTAAAAACGTCTTGTGTGGATTATCATTGTAAATATATAATTATGAATAATTACATACAATACATAAATAAAAACTATAATAGACTAATATATATTTATAAATAAATATACCTAGAGAACAATTAACGATAGAAGAGAGTGCTATTGAGCTGATTCTGCCAACATTTTTTTGGAAATGTGTTCGCGCATTTTCTTTTTAAAAGAAAAACGACTCGTTGCCATCCTGATTTCGGAGGGAAGAGAGTTCCAGAGAAGAATGGATTGAACAAAAAAGGAAGAATGTAGAAAGTCAGTACGATGAGGTGGACATTGAAGAAGACGGTTGTGAGAAGAGCGTAGATTTTTGCTATGATTGCTATGAAGATATTGAAATTGAGAAGTCAAATAAGAAGGAGAAGAAGGCGAGTCTAATAGTGATAATAGGGTAGTTAAGGCTCTCAAGGTTCTGCGCTGCCGAATAGGGAACCACTTTAGTTGAGCTCGGTAGCTACTCACATGGTCATATTTACGAAGATTGAATATGAATCGAATGCAGTTGTTCAGAAGTCGATCTAGTTTATTGAGGTGATCTGCATTCAAGTCAAAGTAGCACACATCACCATAGTCAATTATGGGAAAGATTAAGGCCTGCACGAGCAATATCTTTGTTTTTTCAGGTAAGACGTTTTTGAGACGATAAAGACTCCGCAAAACATTTGTCACCCTCAGACAGACACTAGCCATCTGGTCCTGCCAACTAAATGCCATGTCGATGTGCAAGCCTAGATTTTTAACATTTCTACTGATGGGAATAACTAGGTTATTAAATATTATAGGTGGTAGACTATCGAAGTTAGCTCGGCTCATCAAGCGAGAACTACCTATGATGATGGCTTGGCATTTAGCAGGGTTGACAGTGACACCAAACCTATTTGACCAGTTTTGTATGAAGTCTAAGTCAATATTCAATTTGTTGATCGCTTCTGACAAACCGTCCAAGCTTGCATGTCTATACAGTTGTAGGTCATCGGCGTAAAGATGACACGCATTCTGAAGATCATTTGTTAAGAGGTTTATGAAAACAGAGAATAAAAGAGGAGAGAGAATACCGCCTTGAGGAACACCAGTGTCTAGATTATACCAGTTCGATGAGGTTTCACTGACGCGTACTGACTGCTGACGCCCTCGAAGATAAGAGGAAAACCATTCCAACGCGTTGTCAGAGACCATTAGATGGGAAAGGATAGATAAAAGGATGTCGTGACTGACGGTATTAAAAGCATTGGAAAAGTCTACCAAAACCAAGACTGTGACTTTAGTATCCTCCATGGCAGTCATAATATCGCTAGTCACTTTGAGGAGTGCAGTGGAAGTACTGTGGCCAGGCCTGAACCCAGATTGTAGCGGGCTAATCAGGCTGTTGGCAAGTATAAAATTTGAAAACTGTTTGTGAACACAGGACTCCAGCACTTTGGATAGAAAAGGAAGGATTGATATAGGACGATAATGTGTGGGAAAAGAAGGATTAGAGGTCTTAGGGAGAGGATGGACGTAAGCTTGACGCCATACGGTGGGAAATGATCCAGAATCAAGAGAGAAGTTGACAATGTGACAAATCACGGGTAGGAGGTGATCCAAGATTGCTGTGATCATGCGTCGACTTATACCATCACAGCCAACCGCATTGGATTTGATAGAGAGGATTATCTTCTTGATCTCATTCAAATCGGTTGGAGAAAAAGAAAACGGTGTGACGTTAGAGCGCGTTAGACCATTTACATAGGCGATGGTTCGCATTGTGGTGAGGTGATCTATGGATGTAGAGGTGGCGAAATGAACATTAAGATCATCTAAAACAATGGAACTAGGAAGGTCTAAATTCCGCGACTTGCCGATACCTAAAGTTCCAAGAACTTTCCATATACCAGCAGGAGTTGATGAGGATATATTATTAAAAATATGACGGCGTTTAGCATTACGTATCATCTGATTACACCGATTCCTTGCAGTCTTAAAATGGTTCCAATTAGGTTCAGAACGTTCTTTTTTAAACTTGCGAAATGCAAGGTCCCTACGTCTCATAGCCATCCTAACCTCGGTCGTCATCCATGGCGCTGGAGGACGCTTGAATTTAACTTTTTTTAACGGAGCATGGACGTCATAAAGTTTCAAAATTGTATCATTAAGCAACCGTACCTTATCGTCTATGGTTAGAGCTGCCGTCAAAGCCAGCCAGTCAATTTCCGACGCATCCTTACATAGCTTCTCGATATTCATCCTAGCAAAAGAACGCACGTGCAGCACCTTGGGTCTAGGTTTAGGAGGCTTCAGGGTATAGGATAGGTAAATAAGGTCATGACGGGAAAAACCTGGGGCATCGTGTTATCCATGAGAGGAAACCAAGGCAGGATTAGAGGTAAGGATAAGGTCGAGCCAAGTATCTTCACCGTTGATATTATGGTGGGTAGCTTGGAGAGGCAACACATGCAAGCTACTTGACTCGACAATATGTAGGAGTTTACGAGAGCGAAGGGAGTTGTGAGCGAGGAGGTTGGTGTTGAAATCTCCCATGATGATGTGATGACAGTACTCCGAACCCAAAGATTCCAGTACCAGATCGAAATCGGTGAAGTAACCAGCATGTGGGGGACAGTAAACCACACCAATAATGACTTTAGACCCTTTGAGGGTAACGTCAAGAAATAAATATTCAGCAGTAATAGAATTATTGTTCAATGAAGTGGCTATAGTCTTAAAATTAAGGTCACTTCTCAAATAAATTGCAACGCCACCCCCTCCCTTTCCCACTCGGTCATTCCGAATGAGAATGAAACCGGGGAGAGGGTACGTTGTAGAAAGTAGGTGTGGTTTAAGCCAGCTTTCAGAAATCAGGATGGCATGGATGTTACTGTCAGTGAACGCATCTAAACATTCAGAATAGTGGCTAGGAATACTCTGCGCATTTATGTGGCCAACGTTTAATTGATTTATAGCATTTTGATTAAAAGTCACCTGCAGAAAATCCCCAAGTGTGTCACTAAATGAACAAAAGCTATTGTTTGCAGAAGTTGAAGAGTCGTGGGCAGAATAAAACGAGTCATCCGAATCACTAGGCATATATAAATAAATAATAATATGTAATTAAATTATTAAAAAATAGGTTAATTAAGTAAATTATAATGAATGCAGTGCAATAATGTATACACTTGTATACTCTGCACCACCCGCCAGCTTACAAGCTTGGTATCAGAAAACTTAAACGAAATAACACAATACTTAAAAGTACACACATTCTAATATACACTGGATGAGAAAAACAAAACTATGGAAACTACCAGCCAGTCAACAACAGAATATGTTAAGATTATAATGATTTATGAGTGTATTGAAACGCAACCCATAATGTTCATAACATACATACGTCACGTTGACATTATTGACAACTTCATGACGTTGTAGAAGTTTGACTTACTGACTGAGAAACCAAATATGAAGAGATTATATCAACAACCCTCTATTTCAACATTATTAAATAAAGATGTGGGTTAACTGTAGTGTAACATTTATAAGTAACTAAATATCGCAATGAGATAAACAAAATATGAATATTATAAGTTTGTTAAGGTAAGTAAATACAAGCTACATTTACATTGCAATTTGTATGGTATACTGGTATTAAGCACTAACGTGTTTACATAGCCAGTGTAATATACATCGAACTAACTACGACTGTATTTTCAGCTCACCACCGCTGCTGCCAGCTGTCCCGCCGGTACTTTTGAGTACTTAGCCAGGAGAGGAGTTAGTTGTTCGTCAGTTGTGATCCTGTGGCGAACTGAATCAGCTGTTTTAATGAAGATAGTGGCATCCTGCGTCCACACCATCCGCATCGAAAAGTGCAACCGGGCCTTTGCGAAAACCGCTTGTCTGGCCCTAGTCAAAAACTCCTTGACTGATACTGATGTGCCCTTCAACTTCGCTTTAGCCCTCCAAACCGCCGCTTTGGTATCCAAATTTGAAAATTGTACCAGAATGGGGCGATGATAATGTTCTTTGCTGAGTGAACCGAGCCGGTGACATACTTTGATGGCAGACGGGGAGATGTCATGGAGTCCGAGTTTTTTGTTGAGAATGCCCAAAATGCTCTGAGTGCAGTCTTCCTTCTCTTTCTCAGGGAGACCCGAGAATACCAAGGCTTTACGTCGGTTCCTAGTTTCCAAATCATCGACTTGTTTAGTACACTCCCGTATCTGCTGACGTAGAAGACTCAAGATGCCGAAGATAATCTCCCTAAAGTTTCGGAGTTCCTCAGCTACTTTAGCCACGGTGTCCTTTCCACGTTGTACATCAGTTCCGGTGGCACTTTGGATCTGTGCTTGGTGGTCGTCCAGTCTCTTTCCAACACTTTCTTCAAGCCTCTGCTGTGTAGCCAGAACCTCAGAGAGATTAGACATCCTGCTTTAGTGTAGTGTTCAGTGACTATATCCAAGTATAGTGAAGTATACTGATGTTGTAATATTGAGCTGGCAGGTGGTGTTATTATATAACTTGGATTACATGAAATGTACCACAAACGTAAGTACCTCTTAATTAAGGTTAGGGCACAAGATGTTAGTGTGTAGATATAGAAAAAACACTATATTTCTAATTAAATAGGATTAATACAATTTGAAACGCGTCTTTACTTTTTATCCACCTACCCGCGATTATATGTTGATACTTGCGGAAACGTTATAATATAGAACATCAGGTAACAGAGCCAATTGTCCCTCACTTATTGGCGAATTTAAACATCTTACACGCGTAATTTGGTGATCGCAAGAGTGGCTTAATTTCTTAGTGTCTTAATTTCTTGCTTGGAGGGTACTTAAGCGTTCCTACTATGCGGCTTGAACAACCCCACATAAATAAATATATATAAAGCAACTAGTCACAAGACCGTTCCCGTACCAGCCGTTTTATAGATAATTAAATTAACGGTCTTGGGTAAGTAGTTTAAAATACATTGAAGATAAAAATTATGAAGATAAAATGTCTGAAGACAAAAGGATTTTTCGTTTCAATACCAAGTCAGTCTTAACCTGGTTTCATTCTTACATCAATGCACCTTATTTAATTAATGTACGTTTACAGTTTTTCAAATATGTATTTCTTCTATACAAATTCAGTTGTTTTCAGAGAAAATTATATTCGTCTATAATATTATATTTGCGCTATTTTCTTTTATAAATTGTTACCGGCTCTTTACCGGCTCTTAGGTAACCACATGATTCCGTTGCTGTAGAAAGATTTCTGTTATATAAGCGACACACGCAGACGCTCAGAAATTAAACCACTTTAACGGTCGCCCATCTATTACTTGACCGGGTGCCTAGGTGTTTTACCTTGCCGATCACTTACGGAACGATAAGTGCAACTGGCTATCAACGCTTCCTTACACAAAGTCGACCAGAGATGAAGAATGTGTGCAAAAAATTAAATAAGTATCCCGACAGCATTTCGTCCAGTTACCGCAAGCTGCACCCATTTACGAGTCTAACGTGTGAGCCAACTATATCGGAGGGGAAAAAACCATATATCGCTAAGGAAAAGTCATACCTCATACATAAAAGTGTTTTCTACTTTTTATTTCTATTAGTTTAATAACGATAATTTTTGTATGTTTATCGGAATATTCAACTAAAAATTTGGTCATTAACACTAAATACGAGATTACATAAAAATCTTACGTAAAAATATGACAATTGCTATATTTAAAAACATATATTTCCCTTTTACTCTCCCGCTGAATAGTATTTTAGGTAACTTTTCTTAATACCCAGGATTTGTGCAAAGTTTCGCTCACTGATTAATTTATCCTTTAAAATTCCACATTAAGTGTCGTGTATATCTTCAATTTCTAAGAACCAATTTACTTAATTATTTTCACCATTTTGAGTTGTCAACTTGTCAAACTTGCACTTGTCACATGAATTATTAAGACACTAATGCCGTAGAACGTTCGAATTAAAGCATGTTCAACATACACGGCCTTGCAAGGCGATTATAATGTCATCATGACATAGAGTAATGATTATGTATGCAAAACCAATCAAGTCCACTTAATGGATATGGCATATTTTAAGATTAGCGATCATAAAACAGACGGAGTTTGAGGTGTTGTTTTTGGTAGATTAACAGTCATACTAAGGATTTATCCAGTATAATGAGCAAATTGATTTTCAAAATGAAAACAGTACCGATTTTCTTACGTGACGTGAGTAATGAGCTAGGATACAATGTGGGAAAGAAAAATCTTTATAATTTCTAAAATTGCTAAGTATATGAAAGGAAACAGTTACGACGAATGTATGTTCAAAAATGGTAGGAAAGAATATCAAAATCAGAAGACAGGTCGATGTACTCAATAATATTGAATGAAGGCAAATTGAACTTACTATCAATAATTAAATTATATTCACAAACCTTAACAATTATACAAAGGGCGCGTAAAAAGATTCCAGAAATGGCTACTATCACCAGCAAGAAACTAATAACGACTTTTTGAAAATGTAAGTCTTTGTTTTTATAATTCAAATTGGTTTTACCTATTCCTTGTTTTTTTTTAATTTTGGAGCCATTTTACAAATTGCGTCGTCAATGGATTTAACATAGGAATATAATATTATGATTTACTTTATTTTTTGAGGCGTAGCTTGACGCCTTGCAGTAGTGTTGCTCGCCTTCAAACTTTTTAGCGATAAAGCACCATACGATACCACCATGAGCGCAAACGGACTGTATATAGCTAGTATGTAGAATTAAAACACGGTCTACCACTGTGAACAAAGAAAACATTATACTGTACACTGAATTATCGAAACAGACGGGTATGTTACCCACCATGAGATTTGAGCATTCTAAGGTAGAATCAATCTTACAAAAAATGGGGTCGGAAAAAACCGAGTTTGTGAAGGTTTCTTCACAATTTAACTAAGATTTAAAAAAAACGGCCCGCGTTTCTTGTTGTAATGCCATGCTTACCTTATTCAACAAAATAACTTCTATTTTGATGTGGGACAGTTACAGGTCCCAAAAGAAAGCAGTAATGGAATGTTTTAGGTCTTTCTAGGTGCGTCAAAACCAATCAATGTGCGCCTTTGCCAAGCTGATGGTTCCTTTGATAATAAAATTGGAAATGTTACTGCTACTGTAATTTTGGATTCACAAGTAAATAGTATTTGGTAAACAACCATTTGTTTACCGGACGTTATTGAAGAACTCCGTATAAATAACCAAAATTGCCTTTTCATTTTGCACCATGACATGGCTCTTACACGACATGATGCACACACAAATTTTTGAAAGGAGTAAGCAAAGAATGAAAAAGTAAAGATCACCTGTACACAGTACAGAACTGGCAACATGCGACTGCTACTTGTTATCAAAAGACAAAAATTATTTACGCAATGAACGCTTTTATCATCAGAAGAGGCTGTTGAGAAATGTCAAAAGCATGTTCAATAGATAGACCTTATGAGTCCAACAAGAACAGATTAACCAGCTACACGCTCAGTCTCATAAAAACTAGCACGACGCACAAACCACTAAAAGTAAACAAGAAGCATCATCATACATATTTGTAAGGACATAACGTTCTTTTCGTGAATTTGTCAATAACGACAACGTCAGTTCTTCATTAAATTTTAATTTTATAGCATTATTCACTATGCCAAGCGTAAATCTAATCTCAAAAATTAGAAATCATAAATTTAATCGTCCGGCGGGTCCTGAATCAGTACTACCAATCTGGGGTAGGCAGATATTATTTCCTAGAGATAATTTGAGATTAGATTTACGCTTTGAATTGCGAATAATTCAATAAAATTAAAATTAAATAGTTTGGAAGGTGATATGATATGAGTTTTTATAAGCAACTGTGACCATGTTTCTAGAAAACGAAGCCGGTGAATAACACTTACATTCTCCGAAAGGGTGTAAGGAAGGCAATGTTAAATTTTATCTATCTATCACTGTGTCGTTCGTAGCTTAACGCAGAGCACGTACCTTAGATTGGTACATTTGTGATTTCCAATTTTTGTGGTCAGTTCTTCAGTCTGGGGCCCTGACCATGGGATATCGAAGATGTGTTTTCTTGTCATGTCGAAATTAATATTCATTTTTAATTTTTATTAAAACTATTGCAAAAAGGTATGTGAAATATACTTAACACAACCAAAAACGTACAGCTACCATAGTACCATATCCATCCGTATTTATAAATGAAGTAAAACGGAACGGTATTTACTCAAACGGGTAATAGTCGCCCTAATCGCCCTATTGGTATAACACTTTGTTGCCAGCGTTATTACTGTGAACTCGTGTTAAGAAAAATAAAGGTATGTACCTAAATTATATCTAGTTTTTTATATGAAAAATTATTGGTATTAGACGGAGTGATTGATTGAAAATAGTTTCTTAATTTAATAGTTTTGTATAAAAGGAGTATTTTGAATAATGTCTAGTTCCAAATTCCAATGTATAAAATCAAAATGATATCTAAAATATAGACAGTTTATATTAACATACCTTCCAAAGAGGCTCATCATAAACAGTAATTAACATAACATATCAAATGTATTATTTTAAACTGGTAAAATGTAACAACAGTTAGCATTCTAGTTAAATTGTGAATTTAAGGAATTTAATGAATTTAATTTGTTATTTAAAAATATATACAAAATATATTGTTTAAATAAAAATTATGAAAATAACTAATTAATAGAATATATGCCGACCGACCGAAGCATTTAGTTATCTTCTAAAACAAAGATTAAAACCTCGTTGATGTTTATTTTTATATTGAGTTATCTACTTAGATTAGATGTTTATATTTTGATATACGCAACCATCACAAATTACTAATCTCTTAGGAAAAAAGTATTGAGACATTTTTTATAGATAATTATATAATCTACAATTTTGTCTCAGCAAATTTTATGATAAGACTTACCGTTTTGCTCAAAATCGCGAAAAACTCGTTGACCCCGAGTATGTCTTTTTGCACGAGTCGAATCGAAAAGGACTTTTCATATTTCCTTTATCATTTGATCCTACTAATTTTCAGCCAAATGGAAATTATTGTAACCTTTGATGTCTGAATTGACCGGACTGTAGGTAGATTATTCTCGATAGTGTTTGTCAATCACAGCTTATCCAGCCTCCCGACAAAGTGTATAATTTATAGTTTGTCTAACTTATCTACATACGTTTTATGTCCACACATGCGCATCGCCTACTGATTATTTACTTTAAATGTAAACATATGTTGTTCAAAAACAAGATGTCAATTTGCTTTAATCCAATAATGAACATATAAATTTATTACAGGAATATTTATAATAATAAGAATTTAAAAATTACAACAAAATAACTTCAACATTTCAAGTTTTCAAAGCGTTTGGTTGACGCCTCACATGACCAGAGGGCTAGCTTTTTCTTTGGTCAAATAATAAGTTTAGCTATTCAACGAGGTATTGCGGCCAGTCTTCTTGGGCACGTCTTCTGATGGCCTCGATTCGGAGGAATACTGCCACGCAATCTGTACTTAGTAATAATTTATCTATGCATATCATTTATTTTTTATGGTGTTAATTTTTCTTTCCATTGTAGTTAATTAAGTATATCCAGAAGTATTTTGTTACCTAAATATAAGATTGAAATGTAGTGCTAAGAATCTGTTGAATCTTATTATTCTGATACTTTAATTGTTTTATGAGAATAACTTCAACAAAACAATTTTTGATGACTAAGGAGCTTATAGCCACTTACTTACTCACACCGGTCCGTGTGACAGCCAAAGTGGTTTGGTTTCTCAGCGTCCCCTTGCTACAGAGGGCACATCCCGGGTTCGATGCCCGTTGTAGTCGTTAGTTACAGTCGAAAAGCTATACCAACAACTTGCATTGAGTGCCGATAGCTTAATTGCACATTAGAGCACCTCTTATCTGTATTTGTAAATACTTATGTTAGATGTAACTTTTATCAGTAATATAACGAACGTTAGTATGAAGCTAGTGTAGGTATGTTTTAATGATGTACTTTTGTATACTTCTACATCGGGAAATTGCTACCCAGAAAAGCAATGGTATCATGTCCCTACCTACAAGACGGCAAAAAGTTGTCGGACAAAATGGTACCTACATACTTTAGTTAAATGTAAATAAACTGTATTAAAAAATATTTATTACATTTTCCCCAACCTATTATTTATAGTTAGTAGAGAACGCTATTAGCGGCGTGTGAGATTGCTGGATTCACGAAGGTCACAATGGGTTGAATGCACGTCATGTAAATTTTCATTTTGTAAACTATATTTATTCTACTACGCACATAGATTGCCCTTGCTATGTAGACGTTCGTCGTAGTTTGATAATTTTAAAAAAGTACCAGTTTTCATAGGAGAGCTATACACAATCTTTATTTTATTGGGGCCACAAACATGTTACAGTCATGTTATCGAGGGCCACAAACAAATATTTTTTCGGTTTTAATTAAAACGTAATTTTAAGTTTTTTATGTTGCAGTACTAATTAACAATGGTGTTGACTCTGTACAAGATTGACGCAAGTCCTCCGGCGCGGTCTGTCTTTATGGTGATCGAGGCTCTTAAGATTCCTGATGTGGAATATGTTGACGTCAATCTACTGGAGGGAGCTCATTTGAAAGAAGAATATGTGCAGGTGAATAATGTTCAATATAGGTTATATTTTTACTCTCGCGGCTGCGGTGGCAGTATGAGAAGTGTCCTCTACTGACGCTACATACAAGCAGCTCCGGGAAGCCAGCGATCTGTTTGTGGCGCAGTCACTGTGCCGGACTGGCAGGAGTCGGCAGTAGGGGTGGGCAATCCAGAGCCTTCCCAGGGTACGGATCCGGGTACGGGGCACCGGAGCAGCATACCCCCATTCCCGGGGCTTCTATCATCAGGTGCCAAGAGAAGCCTACGTCAGGTTAGGTTTAGTCGGTGCGAATCCGTCATACCCATCGTTTTGCAGATAGCATGCGGAGGCATTCCTCCTGAATTATCAAAAACAAAAGAATGGTTATATTATATCTATATATATAAAAATCAATGCCACTTTTCGTTGTAATGTTATAACTCAAAAACGCCTTTACCGATTTGGCTAATTTTGGTCATGAATTATTCGTGGAAGTCCAGGGAAGGTTTGTACGTAGAGAAAATTAAAAAAGTCTTGAAAAAGTGTAAAATCAACATCTTCCAGCAATTTTAAATATTTTTTTGATTGAATAAATGAACTTAATAATCATTTTTTTTATTACTATGCCTTGTACGTAGCGAAGCACGTACCCGGCCGCTAGTGTATTTATAAATGAGTAAATTGGCGAGTATGGATATTTGTTTGTTACTCTTTCACGTAAAAACTACCGAACGGATTTTGATGAAACCTTGTAGGAATATAGCTTATATAGTTGAATAACACATACTTAGGCTATAATTTAACAATTTTACCGCGGGTAAAACTGCGAAGCTAATCTAATATATTAGGCAAAATTACACTAGTTTAACAAAATCATATTTGTAATTCAATCTTGTTGTCATTTACGACTAAATCTACAATTTTTTTCATAGATTTTTTAGAATTTACTCCTTGGTCTTTTGTCTGTTTATCTGTTTGTCTGTATGTATGTCCGGGCTAAACTCAAAAAGTACTGCATGGATTTAATTAAAATTTTGCATGAATATAACTAAGAGATATTGTCACGCTATCACCTTCGGGGGAGGAGCTGTGATAATTTTTAAAGTTTAACGCGGGTCAAACCGCGTGACACAGCTAGTTCTGAATATTACATAGCTAAATATAACCAGACCACATTTAAGTCGAAATACGTTAATTTGACAGAGTTTGTCAATTTAATTCGCCAATTTTAAAGTAGAATCGGAAATTAATATATCTATTATATCACGGACATATCACACAGCGACATCTAGCTTAAACGAAGTAAAGTTACTATGGATAGAAAACGGGTAGGAACATTTTTTACGTCTTTTTTGTAAATATATTCATACAATACACAAAAAAACACCTAAACAAAGGCAAATAGACATGTTCATGACCACATAGTTGTGTTGTACGAGGTACAGACGCCAGCACATCAAGCTACCCCAATCTGTCAAATTTCCCTAATCGAAAGTGAACCTTATGCTTAAGTGATAAAGTTAAAAAACTATTAAAAAAAATTGACAGATTCGGGTAGCTAGATGTGCTGGTGTCTGTATGAACCCGCAGCCTATGGATCAGAAAGCAGTTACAGGAACAACTCGGTGTCACGGTCACGGTGTCACGTTGGTCGTCACATGAAACCTTAATACTATTACCTTACCCCTTAAGTAATAATAATTTAAGTTACTTTTGTAATCAATAATGTACTGAAAGTATTTTGTTTAATTTAAGAATGTATCTATTTTAGATGAATCCTCAACACACAGTGCCAATGCTGAAGGAAGACAATTTTGTGGTATGGGACAGGTAAGTTCTCTATTATCAGTAGGTAATTTAAAATTCCGTTATAAAATAGTCAATTCGGTCGGTCTATTACTTCACATGTAAACACAATTTTTTGTTCGCTAAGAACACTTAGAACAAGAGATAAATATTATGTTTATGGTAAATATGCTCACAGTGTGTCATCCATCATGAAGAATTAGTTAACAATATGATATTGGAAACGAATTCTTCATAATGCATGACACACTAAGAGCATACTTACCATAAACATTTAACACAACAATATATATGGAAAAGGTTACATTTAAAACACCAGCAACCTCGCAGAACTATATAACAGAGATCACAAACAACAACTTTTGTTCTAAGAGTACGGACATATAAAATTTAAAAAAAAAAAAAAAAATTTGTTTTACTGTCTTGACATTCGTTGGTCTGTTTCATTTATGAACAAAATGACTAACGACGACGGCGGCGCGGCGACGTTATTTTCGGGCGCGGGTGAACGTCTTTGCGATGCGCGTAGAGTTATAAACATTCCAGCGGGAAATTAAATTAATACTCATTTTTGTACGAAAATAAAATCTTAACAAATTATCAAATGTTGTAGAACAAAAGTTGTTGCTTATGGTGTTAGCTATCTAGTCCTGCGAGGTTGTTGGTGTTTTACAAGTAAACCTTTTTATATATATACCACTCACTTCAAGAGAAATAACGTTGTCGTGATATTAGTTTAACATAAACCAGACCGATGCAAAACAAATGGTAATACTAAGTGTATAACAATTTGTTTTGCATCGGCTAAGTAATGAGAAGTTGTAAATTAAAAGCTAACACGAAGCCATATTTACGTAACTAATGACATTATTGTGTAACACCGGTATACAAATTAACCTTGGAGAAAAATGTTATAACTGGAAACAAGATATTTATTAGGATTATTTATGTTCCGGATGGGGATCGTCTCGGGTTCCCGGAGCCATCACCCACAGCACCGAGAGGCTAGGCTACCGTGTTGGTTTTAGTGGGTAACCCACGGGGATTCCCACATACACCGTAGTCTCCACTACGGGAACCTATAAAATGGTGAAAACCCCACATTAAAAAAAAGGATGATTTATGTGACGTAATAATATTAAACAACTATAAATAGTCTCTTTAATATGTAATATATTCAGAGAAGTAGATTTTAATTTGTATATATGTATTATGAAAGCAGAAGTATTTCCTCTGTGTTTTTCATTATGATAACTTTTTGAGAACAAAAAACATCGCGTAAAATTTTAATAAAAAATAAATATCTTGGGACATGTAACACTCTGCCATCTTATCCCAAACTAGGCATGGCCTGTACTATGGCCACCAGACAACTAATAAACATATAAACGTATACTCGTATATTTCTAAATATATACATATTATAGGTATGTAAATAATTTTAATTTCCGACGATACATTTCAGCCATGCTATTGCTGCTTATTTGGTAAGCAAATACGGTGAAGATGATTCGCTTTATCCAAAAGACTTGAAGAAAAGAGCAATCATTGATCAACGTCTGCATTTTGACAGCGGTATACTATTCCCTGCATTGCGTGGCACTGTGGTAAGATCTTTAAGAACTTTCTGTAAATTTACGTTTAAGAACTGTTATATTTCCTCACGCAGTAGAATTGGGCTGCACAATTTTACCAAAGGATAAATAAATCCCTCACAAATTTACCTTTAAGAGCTGAGAAGCTCACACACAGTGGAATGGAGTTTCTCAATTTACTAAAGAATAAATAAATTCCTTTCAAAATTGTTTCTGTAAATCCAAGAAAACATCAACAACAACTACAAGAAGAAACAACAATCCTATATTAAAAAAGTTTTATGTTATAGGAACCGGTATTTTATGGGGGAGACAAAGCATTCAAAGAAGAAAACTTGGCAAAAATTGACAAAGCATACGGATTTATTGATTCATTTTTAACAACAACATGGCTTGCTGGTGATGAGGTGACATTGGCAGATATCTGCTGCGCGAGCACAATAAGTTCTATGAATGAATTGGTGCCCATTAACCCAAGTTTGTAAGTAGCTTGCACGTTTATATATTTCTAATCATGTAAATACGGTAAATCGTACAAAAGCAATAATCTTTCAGACGAGGCATCCAAAATTAACTCTTCGAATAATAAACATCCAAAATATTATCTGGACGATACTATTTTGGATATCTATCAATATCAGTTATGTGCATTTAGTTTAAGCTCTGTAATAATGACTCATGGGATGATGGAAATCAGAGGCTGTACCTACAATCACCAGACATCCAAATTTAACTCTTCGGATGATAGACATCCAAAATAGTATCTGGAACATATTACTTTGGATGTCTATTACCCGAAGAGTTAAATCAGTTATGTGGTCGTATCTCTCGTTCTCAATTTTGCTACGTGGAGTGGAGTTTTGATAAAAAATTCCACAGAGAAAACGGGACTAATTTGTTATGTTCTTTTATTGGACTAAAAAAGTAGAAACGAAGTCGCGATCAAAAGCTAGACTACTAGCTAATTAAAAGTATATATTTTATTTATTGGGTAAACTAACTATTATAATGTTTAGTTTATAATGTTTAGGCTATACAATATAATTAATTATGATATCCACACCGTTTACCAGAGATAAAGTTAAAAACATATGAGTAAGTTCAAATTGAGAGTCGAACAATTATGCAAAAATAAGAGAAAAGATAGTATGAACAACATAATACATCAACAATAAAGTTCTTAATCTTGATGTTATACACTTTTACAACAGCAGTACCTATCTTTACTACATAGTAAAGGTGGTTCCTCAAATGTACCGTTATGGCGTAGAACGGGCATTCGCCAGTATAAGCTTCTTGAATGCACTTACACTACTCGCAAAAACATCAAAGTTACCAAAATTACTATTGAAAGAATAATATTATCTTTTTAGCATATCATTCTAATTTATTTTCAAATCTTTTGTATTTCAGGTATCCTAACCTGGCAAACTGGTTGGAGCTGGTTTCGCAGCAAGACTTTTACAAGAAAGGAAACGAACCTGGTCTGGCACAGTTACGGACACTTTTCAAATCGAAGACGGAATAAATTGCAACATGTCGTATATTGGACGCACAATCACACCTATATAAATTTTACGCAATTTTATTTTATCACATTTAGATATACCCAATCAGATGCGCAAGAACATTTTTTTTTAATAATAATTCTTTGTAACACATGCATCACGTATCCACATAAAACATATGTAAGTTAGAATAAAATATCAAGTAAAATTGGGAATCCAATATTTCATTTTTGGAAGAATATTGAGTTTTGGAGTAAAATGTTTGTATTATAGAATACAAAGTAAATATAAATGTAGTGGGAACTGCACAAAAAATATTTTTCACAAGCGTTTTGCGAAGTCTTGTCTTACACGTCTTTTTAGATGAATCACCAATTTATAGGTATTTTAAAACGAAAGAACGTATGAAAACGGAAGACAGACAAACTGAAACGAATGTACCTAAAACAAATTTTTTGATCACAAATAAAGAGATTATGAATCATTTAAATTTTGCATTTTTGTTTCCTTCGAAATTTGGCCTGCTGGTTTATCTGTTGGTGACTCTGACTGCTAAGCTATAGGTCGTGCGTTCGATCCCCACCCTGAATAAATCTTTGTGTGATGATCAAGATTATTTGTTCTGTCTCTCGAGAGTTTTTATTCCTTTACTACTGTATTTATTCCGTTGGTATATTTCGTATTCTATATTGCATAGTTAATCTTGTGTTGAGCAGGTGGCATTGTCTATAAAATCTTATTCTGAGGTCTTCATAATCACTTGCAAAACCTTTGGAACTATCCCAATAGCTTCTTGAGAGTTATGTGCAAAGACCCTATTTTATATTATATATTTTTGTTCCCATTGACCAAGAAAATTATTTGGTGGTCATCGTCTGCGAGTCTCTGTACAATCTTTTTTACTCTCATGTATCGTATGTGATGAAAGGATGCAGTCAATAGTGGAAACTATGTAAAAGCTAAAATTGTAGCTATTTTGAATAGTAATACATTACATTTTGAGCAATATCATTAGAGTCTAGCCTATGAAATATGTACATACATAGACCCACGCCTGTTTCCCAGAGGGAGGCAACAGATTTCCATTTGTCACGATGTTTGCAGGCCTCTTTTGCTTCGATTACTGTCATTATATTTTTCATACATGCTCGCCGGTTAAGAGTACTTCTGACCTGCCCTTTCTTGAGAACGTCTCCGATTTGGTCAGAGAATGTTCGACGAGGTCTTCCTCTTCCGGTTGTCCTGTTCACACAGGCCATGTATACTTCTATTGTCTATCTTCTTTCATTCATACTTTCTAAATGGCCAAACCATCTCAGCATACCTTTTTCAGTCTTTGTGACTACATCCTCTTTCACACCACAACGCCCTCGTCACACCGCACATACTTCTCAGAGCTCTCATTTCCACTGCATTTATTTTACTTTCATTATTTTTAGTACTTTATCATAGACATGTGTATCGTTGTCAGGTGTCCGGATAAAGACGAATACAGTCAGGATTTTTGGTTGCATGTGCGGTGGTATGAGACAGTGTTCGGCTACCCGCGCCTCCGTTAACCCCAGCATTCTTTATGTACATTCCACCTATTAGAATTCTTCTCGAGTGGTGACTATGAACCGGAGGACGCACACCGACGCATACCGGTAATTATGGAGATTTTTGGGGGAGGCCTTAGTCCAGCAGTGGGCGTATTTCAGCTGATATGATGACTCATTTATATATTTCGACACGTAGTTTAAAAAAAAAGTGAAAACAAAAAAATATAAAGTAAGAATTTTCGGCTCTAACTCAAATAACCGGCTGTTTTGTCCACGTTTCGATTTAAGATCTGGTAGCCCTAGTCATATTTATGTAAGAGGTGTACGTTATTACAGAGCTAAATACTTCTTTTACAACGACGAAGGTTAAATAAAGAAGCTAGCATCTTAATCTTTTAACACTATTTACAAACGAGCAATCTATAGGTTTTATGTATTGACAAAAACAGAACGAAACATGACGTAACCTCAAACTGGCTTTAGTGGCATTATAGTTGAATACTTCGTTGTAGACATTGACATTGTGTGCTCGTTTCGACGTGCCAGTGATTCGGAAAATAAGGTTGGTAATTGCATCTGTTGTTTCACATAGTACATAATGTATTGTTTATCTTATTTTTTTATTTTAATAGAACTATGAGTCTTAAATGTTTAATTGCTAGGTCTTTTACTCTAATTTTTTAAAAGATAATATGATATACAGAGTGTAAAATAGTGCACGTAACTTAAGGAGCCTATAAAGTGTACAAAGTGCAGTAGATCGATATGCAAGATACATAAAAAATTATCAGTCTTTTTATTTTGTATGAAGAACTAAACAAATAATGTTATATTTATGAAACTGGTTTCTTTTCCTTTGATTCACGGGTATATAAAAATGGCTCCTAAATGTTACTGATTTACTGTTAAAACAACTTCCTTAATTTGGTAGGAACTAATAATGGCATGAGGCTCCAACTCTGTAAAATTAATTAATAATATATTTTATATACCTAAACAATAAAAAAAATCATTTATTGAATATAATATATTAAATATATATTATAACGAATTATTTGACGCATAAGCTCATTGGTAGGACTTTTTGTTTATGTTTGTATTTATTTTATTTTATTATTGTTTCTTTAGTTGAAATAATCAAAAATCGTTAATCAAGGTTCCGTCAAGGCATACCAAGTTCAGTATAAGTCAAAACCCAATTTCAAGTGCAACTTAGTCTTTTCGCAATGTTTGATAATAATGTATTGTTTGTCTGACCTTCCAGCATAGTGTTGTACTCACATCAGATCAGTCGCAGTTGCTATATATATTATAGTCATTATTTTGTAACATTAGGATAGCAGTTACGTTACAGTACTACTGCAGCTCGGAATAATTTATTTAGAATAAACAATGTTAAATTTCAATGATGTGTGTTGTTTAAAAAAGCTGTTATGTTGTGCAAAATAAAAGACTTTAAAAAGTAGAGGAACGCATTTTAAGTTTTTTTATTTAGGAATAATTAAACTTACACTAAAATAAATGTCAAAAAAAAAAATATTTTTTTTAGCTTGCAACATTGATGAGTGTAATGTAACACGTAAAGAACTATGAAACTAGCAACATCTCATATCCAAAAGTTTACATTAAAATGTTACAAACTATGAACGTAAATAATAATAATGCTTGAATAAAATACAATGCTTCTATTTTACCTTATGTTCAAGTTAACTACTTGAAATTTTATACTAGTTAAAGCAAGTTTGAGTTCTATAGGCTCATAACAGATTCTTTGATGATCTTACTGGTTCGTAAGTGATTAGCGAGGTCAAGCAACTAGGCTCGCGGTCAGTCCATAGATGGGTGACCGCCAGAGTGGTTTAATTTCTGAGCGTCTCCGTGCTTCGGAGGGCACGTTAAGCTGTCGGTCCCAGTTGTAGTCTTGAGGCAACAGTCTTTAAGCCATTTGAACAACTCTGACAACAGGCCAACCGCTGCCCACACGATGGCTTTCATCATACATGGAGTTTGGGATATTAGGTTTATGCCCGAATACTAGGTCTTATGGAGTAAATTTTGTGGTACAATGCTCAGTGGTATTGTATGTAAGTATGGCGGTGTAGACATAAGTAGGCCAATTATCCTGATTATCGTTTGTAAATGATTTTAAATAATCTTTAAAGGTCGAATGATTGCGTTCTAGCGCCCCTTGAGTTTGTGGGTGAAATGGTGAAGACCATAATTGTTTAATCTTCAAAAATTGAAGGTAGTTTAAAAAAAATCGGAAGTGAAATTAGAACCTTGGTCAGTTAGTATGGATTTGGGAATTCCGAAAAGAGAAATAAAATGAATTAGACAATCACTTTCACACATTCTTCAGCTGTAGTACTACGTAAAGGATAAACTACGGAATAATAATAATAATAATAATAAAATCTTTATTCCATAAAAATTGTACAAGTTACACATTTTCTGTGGACCCACACTAGGCAAGCCTGTATCGTGGATTCCGTGACTGGATTTCCAGAGAATTTAAATAATAGTTTTATAAACTTAAAGCTATAAACTTAAATTACAAACTTAAACCATCTCTACTTCTATATAATATTCAGTTATATTAAAAGGAAACAAATTACATGCAATTATATAATATAAAATAAGTATATATATATATATATTTATATATATATGAATACGTTTGTTAAAATAGCTAATAATAATATAATAGATAATAATGGATAATAATTATTAATCAAATGATTGTGCGCAACATCTGTTCAGTCTCTGAATAATTAAGACCAGCCAACCAGTGAGAGATGATTGGTTTAGCTCTTCGTATAGAAGATTCTTTAATATCGCATTCTTTGACAACTTTGTTGTATATAAATGGGTTAACAAAAGGGCTAAAGCGCTTGACGAAAGCAGTATTTGCTCTTATGACGGGAGCTCTGTAGACTCTTCTTTTAGTTAATTCCCTGTATGCAACGGACGACACTATTTTTTTATGAGTTTGGAGACTTAATTTTAAAATGTAAAGTTGTCGTACACTGAGAACTCCAGTCTCCTTGTAGAGTTTCACAGTGGGGAATCGGGATGGCTTTTTAAGCATGGTTTTCAAAACTGACCGTTGTGCCCTTTCAACTTGTATCAGAGTTGATTGAGCTGCACTGCCCCAACAACAGATACAGTACGTCAAGAGTGATTGGCACAAAGCACAATAAACCCAACGTAGAATATTTGAAGTCGCTACGTCCCGCAAATTTCTCATGACGTTAATAATTTTCCGGATGCGACCTGATAGTATAGAAACATGCTCCTTGAAGTTTAGTTTTTTGTCAATTTCAATTCCTAAATAGCGTACGGTTTTAGCACGGTCAATACACTCACAATTGCATGACGTATATTTTTTACCGCATGAATGGATCATTAGTTGCGATGTTAAGGCTGGTGATGTAGCAGCTGTCTTGTGGAAGCATGTAAATTTAGTTTTCTTTACATTTAAAGTTAGTAAATTTTGTTGTAACTACTGTGATACACTAGCCATGCCCTGCTCAGCTGCAGTGAAAACTTCAGCCCACGATTTACCGTGAAAGAGAGCCACTGTGTCGTCAGCGTAACATACAAGTTCAGCCTTAAATAGTGGGATTTTATGAATGTCATTCATATATAAAATGAAGAGAGTCGGCCCGAGTATGCTACCCTGTGGGACGCCGTATTGGACAAATTGTGCTGTGCTGACCTGGTCCCCAATACGCACCCTTTGCTGCCGGTCATACAAATAGCTTTCAAACCACCGCAGGGCGGTGCCCCTGATTCCAGCAGCTTCTACTTTTCTGAGTAGCAAAGGCACCGAAACCGTATCAAACGCCTTTGCCAGATCCAGGAAAACCGCCAAGCAATGCTCGGCGGTTTTCCTGGATCTGGCAAAGGCGTTTGATACGGTTTCGGTGCCAATATTTAGTAAGATCGTCTTGTAGGGTAAGAATATATTTGAGTTTCACTAGCATCATTGGTCGAGCGGTAGCGTGTTCACCCGCAGAGAACGAGGACCTGGGTTCAAATCCCGTGTCGGGCCAAAAGTGACTTTGGGACTTTGCCGTAAAACGAAAAAATTCTCAGCATCAGCCCGAAGTCTGGGAATTGGCGGTATTATACCCCCGTGCCTCGGAACTGCCTGTGCCTGACCTCTTTCCGGTCGTGTCATTGACCGACCCATCGGATCATGAGTGATGAATAGAAAGTGCGCCTGTGTTTGCGCACACACTTGAGCACTATAATATGGGCGCAGATGGCTAAAATCTCTGTTAAAACCAGCCGCCTTGGCCTAAATTTGGCTAGGAGGAGATTATTTATAATTAAGTGTTTCAATTATTTCAGTGTAATTATCAAATATGGTGCTAACTCTGTACAAGATAGATGCGAGTCCTCCAGTACGTTCAGTCTTGATGGTAATCGAGGCCCTCAAGATTGATGTGAAATATGTCGACGTCAATATCTTAGAGGGAGCTCATTTGAATGAGGAATATTTAAAGGTAATTATTCATTCATTCATTTTGACGGTCACCGTAGCCTAGTTGGTTGTGCTCCTGCCTACGAAGCTGGTGGTCCTGGGTTTGAATCCCGGTAAGTGCAAATATTTGTGTGATAAGCACAAATATTTGTTTCTGAGTCATAGATGTTTTCTATGTATTTAAGTATTTATCTATCTGTATAAGTATGTATATCGTCGCCTGGTACCCATAGTACAAGCTTTGCTTAGTTTGGGGCTAGGATGATCTGTGTGATATTGTCCCTAGATATTATATTATTCAATAGGTCCTACACAGTTGACAAATCATTAGTATTTAACTAAAACTACTGCACGTGTCGCGCAGCGGCTAAGACAGTCGCCCCGCCGCTTCGTGGCCCCGGTTCGATTCCCGCCCCGGACAACTATTTGTGTGAAAGACAACGCCCGCAATAGGGAATCTAATCCCTGTTTAAATCCTAAACATATAATAGACGGACACAAATTACATCCAGACTCAGAACAACTATTTACGGGTCACACAAATAGTTGTCCGGCGCGGGACTCGAACCCGTGACACAAAGCGGCGAGGCGACTGTCTTAGCCGCTCCGCCACTGTAACAATAAATATATAAGATAAATTAGAAAGATAGTACTTTTTTGTTACATCAGAAATTGATATAATAACAATTAAGTATAAGACTTATGATCAGAGCGAGAACGTTGCCGACAAATTGCTATGCAATTTGGCAAAAATCTCAAGATGGACACAAATGCGCCCTCATTGCTCAAAAAAAAAACAATATTTGCAACGAATAAATCGCATCTCATGTTATATCAATACAAAAATGTGTTATGAAATTTTACAAACATCGCTTAAAGGATTGGATAAATCACTACTAAAAATTAAAAAGCTTTTAAATCACTTCAACTTACGCTAAAGAAATATACTACTATATTATTATTTAAATTCAAAATGTTAAATATCATACAAATAACATAAACCAATAGCATAGAGAACTACTATGTTACCGCAAATGAAAGGCGAAAGTGAATGTAAAAGCGTTTTCATTAGGAATCCTTTGGCCATTACTAATGTATGGGAAACGTGAGAATCACCGGGTCATTAAGATAATTTTCTATAAAAGGGTAAACTTTCATCACATATTTGAATCACGCCTAATTTGGGCCTATTCTCGAGTGTGCTCGTATTTGCTGTCATCAGTTTCTTGTTTATTGAAGGTATTTTTAAATTAACTATGTTTTTCAGATGAATCCCCAACACACTGTGCCGGTGCTGAAAGATGACGATTTTGTGTTATGGGACAGGTCAGTACCTACTATTAGTACCTACATTTATTTGACGGTCACCGTAGCCTAGTTGGTAGTGCTCCTGCCTACGAAGCTGGTGGTCCTGGGTTCGAATCCCGGTAAGTGCAAATATTTGTGTGATAAGCACAAATATTTGTTTCTGAGTCATGGATGTTTTCTATGTATTTATCTAACTATATAAGTATGTATATCATCGCCTGGTACCCATAGTACAAGCTTTGCTTAGTTTGGGGCTAGGATGATCTGTGTGACATTGTCCCTATATATAATAAAAAAAAAAATTGGTTATAGTGATAGCTTAGTGTTTAGGCCGTTAAACTGTAGTCAGTGGTCTTGAGTTCAAACACAAGGCGCGCTCAACTTTTCGAACTCATGTGCGTATTAGTAATATATACTAATATTATAAAGAGGTAACGTTTGTGAGTTTGTGAGTTTGTGACGTTGTAAGGGGTAATCTCTCGATCTACTCAACCGCTACGTTATTGTGAAGTGTCATAGGCTATGATTTATCATCATAATTTTTATTTATCCCTAACTTTTAACCCGAATAATTACGTGGGAGAAACGGGCAGGGACAAAAATATTTATGACGCGAACCGAAGTCCGCGGGCATTGCTATTAATAATATAATAATAATATCCTAGGACATTATTCACAGATGGTCATCTTATCTCAAACTAAGCAGAGTTTATACTATGGAAACCAAATAACTGATATACTACTTTTCTTTTGTAAATACATACTTATAAAGATAATTACACCCAGATTCAGGACAAACAGACATGTTCATGCACACAAATATTTGTTGGTGGAAATCCAACCCATGACTTACGGCATTAAAGGCAAGCATTTACCAACCGCACCAGCAGGCCCGTCATTTTATTAAATTTTTTAATATATTTAATCACCTTGTCCATAAAACATAAGGTAGACATAGTTAAGAAAATGTTTCCGCAAAGTTTTCTTGGTGGCATGTAAAGTCTATCAACTCGTATTAGGTTTTTTTTTGGGCATATAGCCTCTTACTACTGCCTGCTGCTATCAATTGTAGCACCAATTACAATTTCCAATTTTAATTAATTAATTATAATAATATCATATATATGCCGGCAATAGTATGACCCCCAGGCACTCTACCACTACACCGCCGTACTGCCATTGGCCTTTGCTGCGGCCCTGTCCACCCTACGTGCAAACGTAATGAAAATCTTCCGTTGTGTGCTATCTCACATAATTTCCGCGTAATTTTCTTTTTTAAACGGATATGTTAACTCGTACTAGGTTAGCGTGGTAGACTATGGCTATGACTATATTTTAACATTGTGAGGGAAGACTCTTGCTCTACAGGGGGACAGTAAACTTCTGCAACATCATCTAATTATGTTTAGGATATTCCAGTTGACATTTGGTCATCATCATGCCTAATGACGTCATGATGATGTCACCGTCCGCCGGTCACCGTAGCTTAGTTGGTAGTGATCCTGCCTACGAAGCTGGTGGTCCTGGGTTCGAATCCCAGTAAGTGCAAATATTTGTGTGATGAGCACGAATATTTGTTTCTGAGTCATGGATGTTTTCAATGTATTTAAGTATTTATCTATCTATATAAGTATGTATATCGTCGCCTGGTACCCATATTACAAGCTTTGCTTAGTTTGGGGCTAGGATGATCTGTGTGACATTGTCCCCAGATATTATTATAAAAAAAAAAAAAAAAAAAACTGTTGGAAAAAGCCTCTCCAAATGATTTCCACATTGGAGTTGTCGATAATTTGAGGGAATATGCCATGATCGCCAGACCATACCAGGATAGCCATAGGACACAGAGAGACGCTGCTTCCCGTTCTCTCCGAGGCATACCCTCGGATCGACTTAAACACCCCCCACGGGATGAAATGGGGTGGCCATATTCTATGCCGTCAGCCACACAGCAAGTCATATTGTAGCTACATAATATTGTTTTTATTTTTAAATCAGCAGAATAAAATCAACTTAAGTATAACCAGACGTAATCCTATATATATCCGGTTTTGATGCATAAAAAAGTGGCTGGCCATGAACGTTGTACAACATATTATGTAGCTATACTGGTTTAAATTACATCAGTGAGCAAAACATCGTAGGAATGTATAGAGAATAGTAAAAACGTACCTACTAGGTGCCGGCTGCTAGACAATATCAAAGTCTATATCTATGTACTAGCTGTGCCCCGCGGTTTTACCCGCGTTAAACTTTATCTATCCAGGGTGTCGGCTAAATCCATACAAAATTTTATTAATATTGCTCCAGCCCTTTAGACGTGAAGAAGTATCAAACATAAACACTCACACACTCCCACGCCTTTATAATATTAGTGTGTTATATCTAGCATAAATTTCAAGTATTGCCAACTTTTAATATTTAATCTTTCATAATTTGTGAGCCTAAAAATGTCCATTGGACTAGTGGTTATTGATCCTTACTGCTAAGCCAGAGGTCGTGGGTTCGATTCCCACCCGGGAAAAATCTTTGTGTGATGAACTCGATTAATGTTTGTTTTGTGTCTGGGTGTAATTTATCTATAACTAGTGGCCCGGTACGTGCTTCGTTACGTATAAGGCATAGTAATAAAAAAATAATTATTAAGTCCATTTATTCTAACAAAAAAATATTTTGAATTGCTAAAAGATGTCGATTTTACACTTTTTCAAGACGTTTTTAAAATTTTCTCTACGTACAAACCTTACCTGGACTTCCACGAATAATTCAAGACCAAAATTAACCAAATCGGTAAAGGCGTTATATATCATTACAACTAAAAGTGGCATTGATTTTTATATATATAGATATGTATGTATTAAGAAATATATAAATATGTTTATCAGTTGTCTGGTTGCCATAGTACAGGCTCTGTATAGTTCGGAATCAGATGGCAGTGTGTCAGATATTCCAAGATATTTATTTATATATTTAAGATATCAGAATAACTAGATAGGAATTCCTTGTAATTCAGTGTTTATTTCTTTACTAGCTCTCCCCGCGGTTTAAACTTTATTAATTAGGTATAGCCTATGTGGTAATCCAGGGTGTCAGCTAACTCCATACCATTTTTTTTTTAAATCGCTCAGACCGTTTAGACGTGAAGAAGTAACAAACATACACAGTCACACACTCACAAACTTTCAACTTTATAATATTAGTGTGATTTTCGAAAGCTTGTTAATTAGCGGCATTATAAACAGCCGCGATAATCAATGGATTCGATTCTGACGTTGAACACGGAATAATATGAATTGATGTATTAATGCTAATTAATATTATTGGGTATTCCACATTCTCTTGAGTATGTTCCAGATCTAACACATTTCTTGAAGGTTAATTTGTATACAATGTTCAACAATAATGATATTGGTTAGGCAAATACACGGCAGACTTCGTGTAGGCATTTAATTAGCCTATCACTACATTGTACAACTGGATTATAGTTTACTAGCGGTGCCCCGTGGTTTTACCCGCGTTAAACTTTATAAATTATATCTTATGTGTTAACCCAGGGTGTTAGCTAACTCCATACCAAATTTTATTAAAATCGACCCAGCCATTTAGAGGTGAAGAAGTAATAATCATACACACTCACACCCTCACAAACTTTCGCCTTTATAATATTAGTGTGATAGCCTATGTGTTATTCGGATATAATGTCCTCCTAGCCGAATTTCGGCAAAGGCGGTGGCCAGTCTTAATGGAGACTAGCCATCTGCGCGGGACATATTATTGTGCAAAAGTGTGTGCGCAAACACAGGGGCAATTTTAATTCCATCACTCGTATGACCCGATGGGACGACTAGCGACACGACTGGAAAGAGGTCCGGTACATAACCGACAGCTTTATGTGCTCTCCGAGGCAAAGGGGTATAATACCGCCAAATCCCTGTCATCGGGCTGATATTTCGATTTTTTTCTTATTACAAAAAAATCCCAAAATCACTTTTGGCCCAACTCGGGATTTGAACCCAGGACCTCGTCATCTGCGGTTGAACACCCTACCGCTAAACCAACGAGGCAGTTAAATTGGGATATATAACCTATATTACTATAAATTTTCATCAAAATCCATTCGGCAGATTTTGCATGAAAGAGTAACAAACATCCATACATCCATACATCCATACTCACAAACTTTCAGATTTATAATTTTAGCAGGATGTTTTGTCAAGTCAGTGTTATGTTAATTTTTAATTATATTTTACTTATAAAAAATGTGACTGTTAAAAGGTCCTTTTGTGCATTTCAGCCATGCAATTGCTGCATATTTGGTGAGCAAATACGGACAAGACAAATCTCTCTACCCGACGGACTTGAAGAAAAGAGCAATCGTTGATCAACGTCTCCATTTTGACAGTGGGATCCTATTCCCTGCATCACGTGGTACTTTGGTAAGATTTATTGTCAAAAAATTTGATATTTTCAATGTTTAAATATTAATATATTAGAATGTCACGCGAACCGAGAAGCAATATGCACAGCAGTCCCACGTGATCTCTTATAACACTTAAGCCAGGAGATCTCTTATAAGGAGGGTATCTTTCAGTACAAGTAGCTCTTGTGAAGGCAACAATACATCAAAAGGAATTTCGAATATTTTATATAAGAGAGATTTTATTGCTCCGATGAGACATAGGAAGGAAATGAATTCTAACAGGTTGTATTAGTTGTTTCGTTTTGAGTAGTAGGGCATGCGATTAATAAAATAATTTGCTTCAGCAAAAAAAAAAAAAACTGATGAAGATGGCAATTAGGTACGTAAAAACTGTTAAAATTTTAAATTAAAACTAAGCAGCTTATCAGCCAGGCTAATAAATTGGTAAGAACTATACCTGGATATCTGCCCCAGTGACAATGAAATCAACGATGTTTTTTTGACCGATTTCATATGACAGACTTCTTCCACGTCGACTACTCCAGCATTTGAGAACCAAATTCCTTCCTTCTCTAAAAATCCGCTATGCGCACCTAAACCATTTGTTAGGATTGTCTCTAACATAATAGGTTTCTCTAACATAATAAAAAACCACGTTTACCGTATTTGTTTTTGTGTGTGATACAACCAATGGTATACAAAAATCAAAATCCTAAAACGCTCCAACCAATTCATAACAGGAGTAAATAAAGACTGAACCAAAACCTTTTCGAGAAAGAAGATAAACCAACTGAGACGAATAGTAACAGCGTACACGGGCCTCCTTTACGAAATTGAACAGCCTGATCTGCAGTTCCCGTGAGGAGTAAAACGAATGAGTGCTACATATACTCTTTGAATGAAATGCTTTGGCAATGGTCTATTAAAGCATACCAGAACCAAGAGACTATACGATGTTCCCTATAAAAAGCATACTAACGTACGTTGAACGCACTCAGCACGTTAGGGGCTGGCACAAAAGACTCTCAAAGCTCGAAGAGCTGTAAGAAAGTACACCCAAATGAAATAAGATGTGCTGGTTTTAAAACTGCTCCAATCAATAATTCAGCCGAATGACAACCACTGTTGGACGAAAGCCTTCCCAAAACATATTATATTACTTATAGAAATCTCTATTTCTTTGAAAATTTCATATTTTATTTTGTGTTACAGGAGCCAGTATTATTTTGGGGTGAAAAATCATACAGGCAGGAAAACTTAGAAAAAATTAAGAAAGCCTACGAATTCACCGAAGCATTTTTAACAACACCGTGGTTAGCTGGTGATGGGATCACATTGGCAGATATCTGCTGTGTCAGCACTATAACCACTCTAAAAGAAATGGTGCCCATTAACGCTAGTTTGTAAGTATAAATAATGTAATTTAACTTAATAGTGATTTAAAAAGTATCTATTATATAAATGTTTGTTATGACATATGTATACATACATACATCATTCAAGGACCTTGCTAAAGGCCTTTAAACTTGGCCATAAATGGAAGGGGCCTAAGTTATTACTGCACGGATTGTATAAAGTAAAACCCTCATTCATTGAGACAGTCATAGTTTAACTGATATGTTGTTGTTGTTTGACGATAATACTGAAGAGAAAGTTCTTACTTCCAAGAATAAAAATAAATAATCTACCGAAATTATTAAAACATGAGTAGACGTGTTATCTACTGAAATTAAAGCATATCTAGATTTGTCATCCTGAATAATTTCAGGATGGCAAATTATATTAATACTTATGGTTTAATAAGCATAAGTAGATGTGTCATATACTGAAATTAAAGCATAAGTAGATGAGACATCTACTGAAATTAAAGCATAATTAGATGTGATATCTACTGAAATTAAAGCTTACTATATGTGTAACTTGTTCCTAAACTAATAAACCAACAGAACAATATGTGTAGCGATATCTGAGACTACTTTATACACTCATAAGGCTTTTTAATATTTGTACGACTTTTAATATATCTAATTAGGTATAAGTAGAAGAATATGTTTCCGCGGCGTTGTTGGTTAAGTCTTCCAAATTTTTTATAGTATAACTGTTTTCATGACCTGAGTCAAAAATAAATTTCAATACTTAATTGAAAGTGCTTCCTTAGACATTTAATCTGTAACTGAGTATTATTTTTATGACTTACTTGGCTTAGTCTGTTAATACTTGCAGGAAATATGATATTTGAAATAATAAATTGAAATATATAAATACATAAACATATTATTAAAAAAAAAAACTGTATTTCACGCTTATACCGATAACGTTAGCATAAAATGAAATAGGACGTTTTGATGCCGTTTCATATGAATAAATCTTAACAGTTGAAAATCAGTTCTTTAGCGGAACCGCCATGAATCCTGAAATATGACTAATATAGGCTAGTTTATTAAGAACTTTTGAACACAAGTTGAAAGCAGCAAATCAATCAAGTTACGAAAAAGTCACAGGAGCACGGAGTCCGTGAAAACAAAATAATAAGATATTCAAAATCAGTTTTACATTATTATTTATTCTCAAAACTAAAGCGTTTTAAAAAATACCTTTGAGCGTAAAAATACCATCGTTATTTGGCGGGCCCGTTGGGTTTGTTGGTAAATACTTGCCTTTCACGCCGCAGTTGATAGGTTCGATTCCCACCCGGTACAGCTATTTGTGTGCATGAACATGTATGTCTGTTTGTCCTAAGTCTGGGTGTAATTATCTATATAAGTATGTCCATATTAGAAAAGAAAAGTAGTATATGTCTTATCATATATCAGTTATCTGGTTTCCACAGTACAAGCCCTGCTTAGTTTGGCCGAGTGTGAATAATGTCCCAGGATATATTTTATTATAGCTTGTATGGAAGAATAAAATGTTTCAAAATTTGAGATCTATGACACGTTAATAGCGTTATTGACTGTAACATATTTATTGTAATTGCTATATTATTTATATAATTTTGATAATTAAACTTAAACATAATCTCTTGACAATAACTTGATACGAGCTAAATATAATTGCTATTATAAAATAAATTTTATAAATGTATTCATACAATCAATACAATGTGTACCTAAATATCTATGTTACTAGAAATAATAATAATATAATATCTGGGGATAATCTGGGGACAATGTCACACAGATCATCCTAGCCCCAAACTAAGCAAAGCTTGTACTATGGGTACCAGGCGACGATATACATACTTATATAGATAGATAAATACTTATATACCTACATAGAAAACATCCATGACTCAGAAACAAATATTCGCGCTCATCACACAAATATTTGCACTTACCGGGATTCGAACCCAGGACCACCAGCTTCGTAGGCAGGAGCACTACCAACTAGGCTACGGTGATCGTCAATGAATACAACTATATTACTACAAACATGTTCTGACAATTTACAAGCGCTTTTTTAAAGTCTACGTGAATAATAATCATTTTAATTAAAAAAAAACTTGAGAGGTGTCAAGGGCCACCCGGATGGAACGAAGTAATTACTTATTATTTATTATGTGCAAAAAACCTGTATACACTCAACAAAAATAATCGTCACGACACCGCACTGTTCAATGCGAAATAGAAATGAAAATATCCGGCTTGCTTTCTATAAGAGAGAGAGAGAGAGAGAGACAGACAGAGAAACATACGCACGCCGCACAGCTGCAAAAAGTGTCGTGACAACTTTTCGTAATATTTTTTTCCGTCTAGCCCCCTTTCACAACGCGCGATAACGAACTTCGTTCCAATAATAATGTATACATCTATATTACTACAAACATGTTCTGACAATGTACAAGCGCTTTTTTAAAGTCTACGTGAATAAAACCTTTTTTTTTTATTTAAAAAAGAACCTTATACATGCTTCATGTTATTTTCAGGTATCCCAAACTAGCAGATTGGTTGCAGCGCATGACCCAGCAAGAGTTCTATAAAAAAGGAAACGAACGTGGCCTAAAAATGATACGGGAACTTATCAGATCGAAAATAGAATAACCGAAAATTTAAAATCTAATGATTGATGGCCAAATGGTACAGTGGTTAGTGACCCTAACTGGCTACACCAGAGGTCGTGGGTTCGATCCCCACCCAGGACAAATCTTTGTGTGGTGAGCATGATTATTTGTTCTGTCTATGGATTTATTGATCTATAGTATGTATGCATGTAGAAATATATAAATATGTTTATCAGTTGTCTAGTTGCATAGTACAGGCTCTCCCTAGTTTGGGATTAGGTGGCCGTATAAATATCCCAGGATATTATTTAGAAATATACAATAGTAATTACGTTTTAAAATATAGTGTATTTGAAACTGTAATCTCGTTTTCATTTGTGTTAGTTTAAGTAAACCAATCAATAGCTCGCATTAATAAATGAGCTTATTCTTTCCTCTTAAATGGAAATGTGTGATAGTAGTCTAGACTGTGACCACACATTTCCTCATAATCCGTGTTCAAATTTAAGAATTTCAGGCATTGAACTCCGCTTACACTAAAGTTTGTACCTTAAGAAACTGACAATACCCAATTTTATTGTATCACACTAGTTTCGCCCGTATAATCAACTAAGTACGGCTCAAAATAGGGTGAAATTTACTATCAAAATACTTAAAATAACAGGATGGAATAATACTAAATCACTAATTACTAGAAAATTATAATCTTCTTGATTACCTTCTTAAGTGGCAGTACGTACATACGAGCTCGTAGAACTGAAGGCTGCTGGAGGTAGAAATACGACCATGAACTGGAAGACGCAATGTGCGCAGGCACCCTATAAGGTGGACCGATGATCTTGCAGGGTCGCGCGAAACCGCTGGATGCGGGCAGCACATAGTGGACCTGCACCTGCGGGCGGCCTTTGTCCAGCAGTGGACGTCTTTCAGCCGATATCATGATGAAAAATCTAATACAATACAACAACGTTTTTATTTACTTATCGTATAGGCAGTGGTTAGTGTTAGAGTAGTCCAAGCCACTCATTAGGCCTCTGACATGGCTTAACGACTGTTGTCTAATGACTACAACCGGGAGCAACGACGGATTTACGTACCCTCCGAAGCACGAACTTTAAAGTTTGTGTTAATTTCGTGCGTTTGTTTTTGTTTTATGCCTTTTTAGGGGTGACTTTGTGCTTTTTAGGGTTCCGTAGCCAAATGGCAAAAAAGGAACCCTTATAGATTCGTCATGTCTGTCTGTCTGTCTGTCTGTCTGTCCGTCCGTATGTCACAGCCACTTTTTTCCGAAACTAAAATATATACATCTACTTACCAAGTTTCAGCTGTACTGTTGAAACTTGGTAAGTAGATGTATTCGGTGAACCGCATTAAGATTTTTACACAAAAATAGAAAAAGAACAATAATTTTGGGGGGTCGCCATACATAGAACTGAAACTCAACAATTTTTTTTTCATCGTACCCATACATGTGGGGTGTCTATGGATAGGTCTTCAAAAATCATATTGAGGTTTCTAATATATATTTTTTTCTAAACTGAATAGTTTGCGCGAGAGACACTTCCAAAGTGGTAAAATGAGTGTCCCCCCCCCCCTGTAACTTCTAAAATAAGAGAATGGTGAAACTAAAAAAATATATGAGGTACATTATCGTGGATACTAACAATGAAAATTGGTTTGAACGAGATTTAGCAAGTAGTTTTTTTTTATACGTCATAAACCGCAATTTGCTTTCATTTAATCAACTGGAATACTTTCTCCTACGGAACCCTTCATTTGCGAGTCAGACTCGCACTTGGCCGGTTTTTAGGGAGTAAGTAGTTGAATCATGATGACCATCACTGCTATTATTCAAAATATAGATAAAAAAATCACAAAACATCAAATTCATCTACATACTTTCGCAAAATTATTCGATATTCCTTAATAGAACAAGTTATGTAAATAACTAGACGCTTTATCTCATTTAAACTTATAAATAGCAAATTTTATTTATAATCTTGCCATCATTTTACCGGTTAGACTGCGTGGGCACCAGTCCACTCCTTAAACTGGGTAAGTGACAACATATTTGTGAAATATTGACGTGATAGTCTAGAGACAAGTTGCAATCCTCTGCTTATGTTACCTCTTAGCTAATAAGTGACTACTAATACTACGTCTATACTGTTTTACTGTACTACTACGTATATACTGGGTTACTAGGTTATACGCCGTAGATCCGTTTTGGGGTTAAAGATTTCATAATTTCTGACTACTTAGACTATAAAATACCCTATCTCAAACTTAACCGTTTTCAAGTATTGGACTTCAGTGTTTTCACAAAAATTGCCCACTTTTTGTCTTTTGTCCAAATTTTGCTGCTTTTATATTTGTTTTTATACTCGGATATAGTGAATACCTTGCTATTTTCATAAATAAATTGCAGGCAATTAAACTAACTGGGTCACAGAATAAAAGTAAAAGTTATATATAATATATTTTATTTTTATAACATAAATTCAAAAAGGTGTATGACACCTATGCTGCAGATTTGTTTTTAAAATATTATTATTATCTATTATTTTATCCTCAAAAAAAATAAATGATGAAAACTATAACCCCATAAAGGATCTAGGTCGACTTACCCAATAACCCTGAATAACATCCTAGACTTAACACTATATTCAAATATACAGTTTACCTTAGTGTCAGAGTTGTTCAAACCGCCCATTAGAATCTCTGGCGTGGCTTAACGACTATTGCCTATTGGGTACAACTGGATAGTGATTTAATTTCTGAACGTCTCCGTGCTTTGGAGGGCACGTTAAGTTCCAACAGAAGAGGTACTGTATAACATCCTAGTCTTAAAACTACATTCAAATTTACAGTAACACAAGAGGTATTTAGGATGTTGGCGGTATTACATCCCGGTCTAGGAAAACACGTCAAAATTGCACTCATCTGACTTTGATCTTCTAAAAATAAAAATAACAATAAGTAAAAATATATTAATACTAGGTTGTATATGTATGGAGAGTTATATATGTATGGTTGTATATGTATGCCTGAATACACATTGTCAACCCCTGCGCAATGAACTGACAACAACCATTGAGATAGATTAGGCTTAGAGTGGCCAACTTTTAGCATATATTCGCCATGGTATATATGGCTTCTGACCCAGAAAAAATACTACATACTACTGTAAAAACTCGCAGCAGCAAGGGGTACTCTATAATGGGATCTAGAGAGATACCTTCACAATGATAACACACGTATTAAACACCAATCACTTATTTTATTGAATAATAATAAAGGTTTACAATGTTTTCTTTAGCACTTCATTTTGGTAAATGTTGATAAACATCACTCAAAAATAAAATTATACTTTTTATTTAATTCGAATTCTATTCTAACTTTAAAAGCTATGTCCAGCTATTTTAATAAAATGGCCAGAGTTAGCTATCTTCTCAAAAGAGAAGAGTTTTATTCTGTACGAGGGTCTGTAGGTAACTAAAGGATACACCAAGTAGTCGGGCAGCAGCGCCTCCTGTCTACTGGCTACCATCTAACTGCGGTCACCAACTCACAAGCCAGGCACGGTGACTACTACACACCCCTCCAAATGGCATCATTGTAACATCCTTTGGGGGAGCAGTGGACGATATAAGGCTGATGATATGCATATATACCATAATTTTGCAGCAAAATGGCGATGAAGTTATACATGAAAGACACAAGTGCGCCTTGCAGAGCGGTTTTTATGGTTTTAGACGCTCTCAATATAACGGGAGTTGAATACATCTTCGTCGACTTAAAAGCCAGGTAACAATTCACTGAAGAATATTTAAAGGTACATAATAAGCATACATACATTTAATTTTAAATTACCCAGGTAAAATTTGAGACTGACTTATGCATTGAATAATTTCAAATAAGCATTCCTTTCTCATTTTGACGAACTAGAACGTGGGCATACTGGGTAGGCCCTCTATAAGATGGACCGATGATCTTATGCGGGTCGCTGGAAACCGCTGGAAGCGAATGGTGACCCGCATAAGATCATCAGACCGGCATTTGTGGAGATCTTTGGGGAGGCCTTTGTCCAGCTGTGGACGTATTTCGGCTGATATGATGCTGATGATGTATCTTTCTCAATTTGCAGATGAACCCACAGCACACAATACCTGCTTTGAAGGATGGTAATTTCGTAATTTGGGATAGGTAAGTATTTTCAATGTAATATTTTAATAAATAATATATAAAAATAACTCGGGTTTTCCTTCCTGACGCTATAACTCCAGAACGCACGAACCGATTTCCACGGTTTTGCATTCGTTGGAAAGGTCTCGGGCTCCGTGAGGTTTATAGCAAAGAAAATTTATAAAACTTAACGCGAGTAACACCGCGGGGCACAGCTAGTAAATAATATATAAATATAATATTTTAAAAGCTACCGACATTTTTGTTACAGTTAATATTCTACTAGTCAAGCCCTTTCATTTGATATCCATATTGAGAGAGTTGTGTAAAAATATGTTATCCGCCATTTTACTACCTCTTAAGAGAATATTTTTTTGGTTTACAGTCATGCAATTTCAACATATTTAATTGATAAATATGCAAAAAACGATTCCTTGTATCCCAAAGACCTAGAAAAAAGAGCAGTAGTAGACCAAAGACTGCATTTTGATAATGGGATAATATTTGCTGCTTTACGTGAAGCGATGGTAAGTGTTGTTTTTAACCATTCACTAATTAATACACTTACATTAGTGCTGTTCTATTTAAAAAACACGCCTAAGCTAGAAATCTTCTTTCCCCGTGGAGACATCTAGCCATAACTATGGGGAAAATGCTCTACGACTTTTTTTAATCTATATTCAACGGTTGCCTGGAAGAGAACTCATAATAGAGATAAGGTAGTCATTTGTAAAATCTTGTTTATCGTATTGATATTATTTATTATATAATATAATAATTTTGGTGAACAACAGGGAGTTACTACATTTATTCTATTACCGATTGCCTGGCGATTACTGAAGGAATCAACTAACCTAATTTAGCAGAAATACTAGTTTTCAAGTTGTTCTCCAATTTAATTTGATTCAATACTTATGTAATAAGATAACCTCTCAATTATCTATTGCAGATACCCATTCTCTACAACGGAGAAAAGAGTTTCAGACCAGAATATTTAGAAAAAATCAAAGGGGGTTACGACTTTTTAGAAAAGTTCTTGGCTGTTGGACTTTGGCTAGCCGGAGATAGCGTTACTGTAGCAGATATCTGTACAGTCAGCAACATAAGTAGTTTAAACGAGATTTTGCCAATAGATAGAAACACGTAAGTATTTATTAAAAATAATTATAAATTAATAAAAATAACGATTAATTGTAATGCATGTTCTACTGCATTTATTCATAATTTCGAGCCTGTGGATTACGCTGCCATTTCATGTGGCACGTATCAGTGTAGAACTTTCGTACATTTTTTTTTGTATTTTATCATATAATTTAGAGGTGTTAAATATGTGCAAATGTCGGATTTTATAACAATTTTATGTAAGTTAATAATAATATAATATTATCCTGGGAAATTATTCACACACGGCCATCTGATTCCAAACTAAGCAGAACTTGTACTATTGAAACCAGATAACTGATATATTACTTACTTACTTTTACATACTTTTCTTTTATAAATACATACTTATATGGATAATTACACCTAGATTCAAGACAAACAGACATGTTCATGCACACAAATATCTGTCCTGGGTGGAAATCGAAACCACGACCTCCAGCGTGCAAATCAAGCGTTTGCCAAACATGTCAACGGGCCCGTCATTTATCCGCGTAATTGTTATCTTTGCCAGAGTTAACAATATTCTACAAAACACCTTAAGATCGAATTTAAATTTAGACCTTGGTGGCCGTGCCTGACTTCAAGCCACAATTCCTGTGCAACTGGTTGGCCTCGGCATCCTTAAAATTTCTAGTGTTACTTCACCAGCGTTGCTGTCACACAATACAATACAATCACACATTACTCTAATCTGAGAAGCAGAAAGGATTTTGCTAATAAGTTCTTACTTATAAGCAAAATCCTTTCTGCTTCTCAGATTAGAGGTATGGTTTTTTCCGATGTCATAAGCACTTGGAATATGACAAGTTCCAGTAGTTATGGATATATCTAACCTATCAGATACTATCAGAGAAAGTAGGACGAGCCGTTCAGTTAGTTTGTGCCTAAGAACCTCGTTAATACGTGCAATAAAAACGCGGTGTTGAAATATACTTTTATAACTTTTTCAATGTAATTCGTAATTTTTGTTAATAAAGTCTTTTTAATATCTTTGAAAGATAAGTATCCTAGTTATTCATAAACTGGATTGTTACAGACTTTTTAGAGTAAAATGATGTTGGCCGCCTTAACCAAAAAGAACAGAGTTGACGTAGCGAATAAAAAAGTCTTTTTTAAATATAAGAATGGAACATAAGGAAAAAATATGGAAATAAAAGATGACGGAAAAATGTAATTTCTGTGTTCTTCTTTATTAAGAAGAACACAGAAATTATAATATTTACGTTATAATATTTACGTTATTCAATTATAGATATCCCAATTTAGCAGACTGGCTCGAGCGCTGTTCAAAACAAAATTTCTACGTAAAAGGTAACCTGCCAGGACTCAAGAGCTTCCAAGAATTGCTGAAAACTTTGCTTGGATAAATAAAGAAGTAAAATTTTGATATTACTCAATTAAGTATAAATTAAATACGTTCAACGTTATATACACTGTTTTAATCGTTATAGTTATATATGTAAAGGAAGATGCACTTCATGTAATGTGGAAGGTCAAGCCATGTAGTTTCTGATATTTTCTTTGGTCAAATTTATGAAGGGTTGTCATCCATGTTGTCAACTTCATATAAAGAATATTAAATGTTAAATATTACAATAATTAGTAAATTGTGAAATATTAACTTTAAATGTTATTTCTCGTTTCAGATAAGCTTATTTTATTGTTATACTTTTAAATATGTAGAAGTAGAAGAAACATTTTTATAATAAAATCTCGTTTCAGAGCAATCCATTTTTGTATTTTATTTCCATTCATGATATTAGAACTACATTAAATTTACATTATACATAGGTACATACTTAGACTCACACCTGTTTCCCGAGGGGAAGGCAGAGACAATGGACTAACACTTGTCACGATTCTTGCACACCTCTTTCACCTCGTCTACTCGACATTACATTATATTTTATATTACACTGACTCGATTGCTACCTTTTACGATACCTACCTGTTTCTACACATAAACAAGACGCTAATCCAACGCCATCTCTGGCGTCAAAGAACAGTCATCAAGCTGTCAACATAGTTACTGATATATTATTAGTTTACGAGTCGGATTTCGTAACATAATTATATTAGACAACAAGAGCTCACAATAATATAAGTTGGTTTATGCTTTCTAAATGAAAATGTGTAGTCATAGCCTAGGTGCTCTAAAATAGAACACATACATACAATTAATTTGAAGGATTGAGTCTCGCGTAAGGTACGTACGATATTATACACGAAACGCAGTTAATCTCAAATATACTACTATCACCCGATTGTAGTATATTTAGTATATTTAAATAAAACCTGGGAAAAATTAAATCACATACGATATTAAATTTTGCTTAGTCATTTCGCAATATTATTCAAGATTACAAAATAGAACATGTTATATAAATACCTACAACTACACTTTATCTCATTTATATTTTTAAATAACACCTTTTGTTTATAATCTTGTTATCGTTTTGTTATCGGTAAGACGGTATGGGCATCAGTCTACTTCTTGAACTGGGTAAGTGTCAACGTGTTTGTAAATTAGGGACACAATCTTTTGATACCGCGCAGACATGTAGCAGTTCTCTGTGTATTTCACCTCTCCAAATTTCGCTTAAATGAATGGCACGCTTAACCTAAGACAACAAACGCAAACCGTAGGATATTATGTACAATAAGTTAAGTACCATTTTTGCAAAAACTGTTCATTTTCAAGAAGTTTGTAGGACCGTTAATCTATATAACATCATATATTCTGCTCAAATCACAACAACATTTCCATAGTATGGACTTATTTAAATTCTGGCGAGAAAATCGTGCGATTAAGTAACACATATCCATTAAGATAGAGAAGGATAATATTAAATAGTAGTAGGAGATACTATTATTAACTTTACATCATCAGCCTAATATCGAAGGTGGAAGGGTTTGCCGCAGTCACCCCACTTAGCATGCGAGTTGGCAACCGCAGTAAGGTGGTAGCTAGTTCTTTAGAAACCACATTGCTTATTATTAACAATACTCTAATATTAAAAAAAAAATAAAAGAATTATATCAATTATTATTACAGTGCAAATTTAATAATAGTTTAATCGACATATACTTACTACAAATTTTCAGCAAAATGGCGATGAAGTTATACATGAAAGATACGAGTGCACCATGCAGATCGGTTTTTATGGTGCTTGAGGCTCTCAATATAACGGGGGTTGAATACATCTTCATCGACACAAAAGCCAAAAAACAATATACCGAAGAATATTTAAAGGTAATATGATATACACATACCGTTCGATAGAAAAATGTGTACATGTTCATCCATTATATTTTATTCAAGTATTTTGAATATGTGTTGCTTTTTATTTTTCAGATGAACCCACAGCACACAATACCTACTTTGAAGGATGGCAATTTCGTAATTTGGGATAGGTAAGTATTTTAACCGTATGACGCAAATACTATAACCATAATCATAATAATTTATTTTGATAAAATGACTGCACGTGTTAAATCCAGTCGCCTCACCACTTCGTGTCCTGGGTTCGTTCCCACACAGGACAACTTGTGTGAACCATAAATTGTTGTTCTGAGTCTGGATGTACTTTGTGTCCGTCAATTATATGTTTGGAAAGTACCCCGCGACGCAGGGATTCAATTTCCTAATGCGGGAGGTAAAAAAATAAAAAAAAGCATGTCAAATTCTATTATTATATCCATTCATGTTATTACAATCTAGAAAATGATGATGTCATCTTAAAAATAACAAGTCATATTTGTAAGAAGTCAGTAACTTTTATTTCTTTAGCAAACGACATGTTGCAAATTTTTCACAAATCTTAATATCCTGCCTATTGATTTTTTTCAGTCATGCAATTTCAACATATTTAATTAATAAATATGCGAAAGATGATTCATTGTACCCCAAAGACCCAGAAAGAAGAGCAGTAGTAGACCAAAGACTGCATTTTGATAATGGGATAGTGTATGCTGCTTTACGTGAAGCGATGGTGAGTGTTGCGTGAGTGTGCGACCTAAATGTTTGGGCCCTTTATATTATTTTATATAATAATATACTGAGACATTTTTTACGCCCGGCCATCTGATGCCAAACTCAGCTTGTACTTTGGAAATCAGATAACTGATACACTATATATACAATTTATCTTTTTTAAATACATAATTATGTAGATAATTAAACCTGGGTATAATTATACCCAGGTATAATTATCTACATAAATATTCTTAGTCCTAAGGTAAGATTTTAGACTATTTAACGTCCTAAACATTACCAATAACCTAAAATCATGGTTTAACCATATTGTTATCCCCACACGTTATGACGTAAAGTTTAGCATTTTGAACCCGTTATTGACACCAAAATCGATAGAAATAAAGTTTCCAAAATTTTGTAGCGCCGAAGGATGTTATTTAGTCTTACATTACGTGTAACTGCGTAGTATAACATACTAGCAAAACTGCTTCTCCATAAATACTACTTATATTTAATCCTGGTCCATTTAACAGTTGTCTAGAAGAGACCTAAGTCCACGGGTCCATAAGGCCGCTATTTGTACAATCTTGTAAAACATGTTAATATTTTATTTATGTCACAATTTTGGTGCACAATACTGAGATAGATAAAATTCTTTATTATACAATTCAAGAAACAATACAAAACTGAGAACATATACAAATTATCCCGGTACAAATAGCGGCCTTATCACAAGGTGTGATCACTTCCAGGCAACCTAGGTTGTGAATGTAGAAAGGAGTTACAGAAGTGAGGGTAGTTGCGGGTTTACATATCAAGTTTGCCAAAAGGTACTAGCTTATTCTACTAGTAATTGGTAATTACCAATTACTGAACGGATTAACGATCCTAATTTTGCATAAATACTTTTTTCAAGTTGTTGACTACTTGATTTAATTCAGTAAATTACAAGATAACTTTACATTTTTTATTGCAGATACCCATTCTCTACAACGGAGCTAAGAGTTTCAGACCAGAATCTATAGAAAAAATTAAAGGCGGTTACGACTTTTTAGAAAAGTTCTTGGCTGATGGACCTTGGCTAGCCGGAGATAGCGTTACCGTAGCAGATATCTGCACAGTCGGAAACATAAGTACTTTAAACGAGATTTTGCCCATACATAAAGACACGTAAGTATTGATGAAAAAAAATCTCAATATGATTTTGTACTCAATTTTGTTTGTGTAAAAATTCGAGAAGGGGCGGTAATTGGAGTATAATCTTCTTCAATATTACATTTTAAGTTTTTAACAGGTACTATAGAGGAGTTAAAGTACCTGTATATTAATTTATTGATTTACTGTATCAATTACACTTACTCAAGGTCTATTTTACTAGATTTACCTAATCTTGGACAAATTTTACATTTTAAAGTGACGGTATACGAAAGAGCATTTTCACATAAATAAATACTCACACCTATTTCCCAGGGGAGTAGGTATAGATAATGGATTATCAATTGTCACGATCCTTACACACCTCTTTTACTGAAGTATGCATTGTATTATTTATTCATGCTCGCTTGCTTCGAGTATTTTGACTTTTCTTTGATGAAGCCCGACTGGGGAAGTACCTCCACCTTACAGAAGACATTCCTTAATAATATCATTAGTAAAAATTTTGTATTTCTGCGTATGAGTAAGGTCACCAGAGCTCATCGGAGTGGGGAAAGGGTCAGCTACACTCGTTTGCTGACTCTTAAAGGCCGGCAACGCACCCGCGACTACTAAATGGGCGGCGGTGATCACTTACCATCAAGTGACCAACTAGCTCGTTTGTCACCCTCAGACATAAAAGAAAATAAAATAGTACAGTGGTATTTCATTTTTTACAAGGGACTTACTATATTACTTACAATGAAAATAGTATCACAGTAGAATCACATTTGACCATTCTAATTTTGTTGACCTAATTCAATTTCAGATATCCAAATTTGGCAGCTTGGCTCGTGCGCTGTTCAAAGCAAAATTTCTACATAAAAGGTAACCTACCAGGACTCAATAACTTCCAAGAATCGCTGAAAATTATGCTTGGATGAATTCTAAGAACAGTTAGCAAGTACTTATTACTCAATTATGTAAAAAATAAATTTGTTCAACGTTATGTACGCTGTTTTAATCCAACTTGAGTTTAACAGTTGTAATTTATATCACACTGACTCGTCCTGTTCGCCAACGAAACCTGCTTGTTGCAAACTAGACGATAACCTAACACCATCTGTACTTGGTAACCCCAATCAAGCTGTCAACTAAGCTAGAATAAACAACTAAGTTAGAAAAGTGTATCTTATTCTAAAAAAAGTGTCATGAAAGTGAGACTACTAAGAAAGATGAGGGATGAATCTTGGTCCGATGATCCATAGAAGAATACTGAAATGGTAATTGAGAACATTTAATCAAAATAATGAGAGAAGTTCGAATTTCGCAACTCAAAGCCTCCTATGGAACATTCAAATATCAATGAGGAAAAGTAACTTAGTTCTTTGCGTTCCTTCCTTATAGATTCACCGCGTGTAATAAACAAGAAGTGATGATGTCCTCCCGACCGAATTTCGGCCACGGCGGCCAGTCTTAATGGAGACTAGCCAATTGCGCAGGACATATTATAGTGCACAAGTGTGTGCACAAACACAGGGGCACTTTCTATTCCATCACTCTCATGATCCGATGGGACGCCTAGCGACACGACCGGAAAGAGTTCAGGTACAGGACCGACGACTTTACGTGCTCTCCGAGTCACGGGGGAGTAATACCGCCAACTTTCAGACTTCGGGCTGATTCTGAGAAATTTCTTTTTACGGAAAAATCCCAAAATCATTTTTTGGCCCGACCCAGGATTTGAACTCAGGACCTCATTATCTGCGGTTGATAACGCTACCGCTAGACCAACGAGGCAGTTACAAGATGTAACAGGAGTGAGGATGGAGAAAATTGAAGGAGGTTAATTTGTCTATGAAACAATTAATGTCATGTAGACGAATGTTTTTATTCAGTAGAAGAATTCCTCAAAACATATTCTAAAAACTCCTATCACTTTAGAAATGCGCTGAAATCACAATAGTTTGTACTTAATAAGTTTATAATGCAATAACAAGTAAAATATTAGACAGGTTATCCTAATGTACAATTCATTCAATTTTTTTTTGACTATCTTATATTATATATTTTTTCCGTTATTTCTTGACTTATGATGTTAGGCTGATTTCATAGTCGCGCCGGCGAGCGGCGCCGTCCAAACGCGCGCGCTTACAATTACACTAGATAGTAGTTGCGTTTCACAGTCCCGCAGTTCAAACGCGCCGCCGGTGAGACGCGCGCTGTCGGCCAGCGCTGCCAAAGCCCGCGCGGTCCGAGCTCCTCTACTGGCAGTTAGCATTTCAGAGTGACGCGGGTCGCAATCGCTGTTGCGTACACTTTAATAAAACATAGTGCTTTTATCCTCTTTGCACTTAAAATGAGTAACGATTTTATGTTCCTCGAGACGGGGCGTCTGAACGACGAAGATGAGAGAGAAGATGTTTGTGGGATGCCTCAGATATATAATATCACACATGAATCACATTAAAACAAAGTTTCTTGATAACGCATTTGTTGTACAAGGTGCTCATTTGTGGAATGCGTTGCCATTGTTTATTAGGCGTGAACAATCACTAAATACATTCCAAAAACTTGTCAAGGATCACTATTTGAAAACTACATAGTTCACATAATGACACATATTATTATTATTAACGTACATATAAGTAGTAAGTAGGTATATATAGTTTTATGTATGGTATAAATAGTACCTTATAATATAGTAATTTGTACACTTGCAACTGCCCCATCTCTGTAACTCCTTTCTCCTTTCACTACCTAGGTTGCCTGGAAGAGATCACACGTTGTGATAAGGCCGCCTATGGTACTATTATAATTTGTATGTTGTCGCTTTGTATTATTTCTTTAGGTGTACAATAAAGAGTTTATCTATCTATCTATCAATAATACAAGGACAGGGATGCTAAAAATAAAGCCTGGGAGGAAATTGGGCTGAAATTGCTTGAAAATTATGTTGCTGTTGCACGCTTTTCCATAAAAAATAAATAGCTAAACCTCTTAGTGGGTTTGTCTCCATGGTGACGATTAACGACAACTGTACATTGCAAAGAAACGCGCGAGACTAAAACTTGTTTCAGATGGTCCGCTGTTGAGACGCGCTGGCCAGCGGTGCCCGCCGCGTGCGTTACTTTGAAATCAGCCTTATATGTATAAATGTTGGTATAAACCCAACTAAATATGTATCAATTTAAATACTTATGTCTCAATCATAGCTTTGCATGCCTTTTTAATAATGGCAAATCTGTATTTGCACTGATTATAAAGATTTTATGACCAACTTTATGTACCACATTTAATGCAAATAAATAAATAAAAAAAGGTCCCAAAATAAAATATTAACCTCCCATACAAGAATACCGATTAGCTGATGCATTTTGTGTGAGATCCAAACAGATATTTCGTATTTCTGAAATTTTTTAGGGTTCCGTAGCTAAATGGCAAAAAACGGAACCTTATAGATTCTTCATGTCTATCTGTCTGTCCGTCCGTATGTCACAGCCACTTTTTTCCGAAACTCTAAGAGCTGTACTGTTGAAACTTGGTAAGTAGATGTATTCTATGAACCGCATTAAGATTTTTACAAGAAGAATTTTACAAAAATAGAAAAAGAACAATAACTAGGTCTTCAAAAATTATATTGAGGTTTTTAATATCATTTTTTTCTAAAGTGAATAGTTTGCGCGAGAGACACTTTCAAAGTGGTAAAATGAGTATCCCCCCCCCCCCTGTAACTTCTAAAATAAGAGAATGATAAAACTAAAAAGAATATATGATGTACATTACCAGGGTCGATAATTTTTAAAACCAAAAAAATAATAGTAGGATGAAACCCATTAGAAAAGGAGGGGAATATTATAAAAATGAAAGGAAAAATAATTTACGGGCGATCTGAGGTCGGGAAGGGGATGGGGGTGAGTTTTTAAGGGTAAAAAACGGTTTTTCTCGATTTCCGGCAAAACTGAAAGTCTTATCGAAAAAAGTCAAATGGCAAAGTTGTAGGTAATAAAAAGATCTAAAACTTTTGTATTTACACTTTTTTCACATAACCTAAAATTTATGTGATAACTTCAAAAAACCAAGTTTTTGGTTTTTTATTTTTATCTTTTACATAAATTTTACTTTTTTGACGAAATTTGGTGAAAACTTACCTTTTTATGTCCCAAATACGCTGTAATTTATTTGATTAAAAATATTTATTTTTTCACCTTATTTTGAATTAATATCGAAAAAACACCCTAATTTTCAATCGAAAAGTCACCCGTCAAAATATCAGCTATTTTCAAAAAATTGGTATGTTTTCTGTTTGTTGAAATCTCTACTTTCCAATGGTGAAAAAAAAATATATGTACCTATAGTATATCTTCTCAGAAAATGCAAAATCGAATTCTTTTTTAATTACTATAAAAAATTTGAGCTATTTATTAAAATTAACACTTTAATTACTCAAAAAACATTATATTACATGTAACATTGAAAAAAAAAATTACAAATAAAAATATACTACTATAATTAACAAACAAATAAGTTAATAAAATTAATATTTAATAAGACATCTACAATATTTGGAGAAAGTTGTCTTCTTTAAATTATATGCGTAGATGTCTATTTATATTTTAAGATAAATTATATACCTGAGTGACCTACGAAAAATAGTAGCCCATCAAAAGGTATTTCATGGAGAAGTGGGGAAGGGGCTAGGCGGGTCTGGGTCTTACTACATACATACTAATAATAATCTCCTTAATTTTGCACAAACAAATTTAGTTAATCCCATAAAACAAAAATTCAAAATACATAAAATATATTAAAAATCTATAAAATATATATCGTAAATATATTTTTAATAACAAACGTTTGGCCGATTTTCAAATATATTTTATACATTTCAAATATATTTCAGATATATTCAAAATATATTTACTATACATATTTTTTATATATTTATACATTTTAAATAGATTTTAAATATATTTATAATATATTTTTTATACATTTTGACATTTATTTCTTTAATATTTTGTTGTTTAAAAATATTGTAATGAATAACGTAATCAGAATAAAGTATCTACATTGAATTGTACGATTTACATTTATATTTATATATAATGAGATTATCTATGACATAAATGTAATTAGCATTAAATAAATCAACTTTTTAATTGAAACAAATTGCAGCAATCAAATTTTTAGATGACTTTTTTCATAATAATCAAAAAAAATTGAATTCGAGTAATTTTCGACATTTTGCATTTTCTGAGAAAATTTACTATAGTAATATATATTTTTTTTTTCACCATTGGAAAGTAGAGATTTCAACAAACAGAAAACATACCAACTTTTTGAAAAAAGCTGATATTTTGACGGGTGACTTTTCGATTGAAAATTAGGGTGTCTTTTCGATATTCATTCAAAAAAAGGTGAAAAAATAAATATTTTTAATCAAATAAATTACAGCGTATTTGGGACATAAAAAAGGTAAGTTTTTACAAAATTTCGTTAAAAAAGAAAAATTTATGTAAAAGATAAAAATAAAAAACCAAAAACTTGGTTTTTTGAAGTTTTCACATAAATTTTAGGTTATGTGAAAAAAGTGTAAATACAAAAGTTTTAGATCTTTTTATTACCTACGACTTTGCCATTTGACTTTTTTCGATAGGACTTTTAGTTTTGCCGGAAATCGAGAAAAACCGTTTTTTACCCTTAAAAACTCACCCCCATACCCTTCTAATGGGTTTCATCCTACTATTATTTCTTTTCACTTTTTATTATTTTTAAACGCTTCTACCCTGGTCTAATTACCATGCAAACTAACATCGAAAATTAGTTTGAACGAGATCTTGCAAGTAATTTTTTTAATACGTCCTAAATCGTAAACCGCAATTTGCTTTCATTTAATCAACTGAAATACTTGCTGCTACGGAACCCTTCATGGGCGAGTCCGACTCGCACTTGGCCAGTTTCTTTTTATTTAGTATTCAACTGACTCGTTGGTCTAGTGATTAATGACCTTGACTGCTAAGCCAGAGGTCGTGGCTTCGATTCCCACGCGGGACAAATCGTTTTGTGAAGAATACGATTGCTTATTCTGTGTCTGTGGTAATTTATCTATTACAGTATTTGTTTGGAAATATGTAAGTATGTTAACAATTTCTAAATACATACTTATTATAGATAAATTACACGCAGATACACAACAAATAATCGTGTTCATCACAGACAGATTTGTCCGGACACGGGTGTTTCGGTGAGTATCTGAGCCGGATCGGCCGAGAAGTGACGACCGACACATTGAAACGTCCTGGACTTAGCCCAGCATACGCTTGAAGAGTGCCCGGCCTGGGAGACCGAGTGGCCGGGAACGAGCCGATCCTGCTCGTAGATGGAGGAGGCGTCGGAGCGGAGGCGGCAGCCGATAGCCCAACTCCCCTCGGGGCTGTGGTGGCAGTGTGAGACGTACAAGCAGCCCCGGGAAGATAGCAATCTGTTTGTGGTACAGTCGCTGTGCTGGACTGGCAGGAGTCAGCAATGGGGGAGGGCAATCCCGAGCCCTCCCAGGGTGTATGTCTTAATCATCTGGGACATGCCGCAAAAGGGGGGCACTGGAGGAGCATACCCGCGTCCCCAGGGCTTCTCCCATCAGGCGTCAAGGGAAGTCCACGGCAGGTTAGGTTTAGTCAGTGCGAGACCGACATGCCATGCGTAGGCATACGCACGTATTGATAGTTCTGTTTGTTTTTACACTTGCGCACTTTAATATACATGTTGTATAAACAGTTGCGAAATTCGAGCTGCCAAAACAACGAAACATTCAGAGTCATGACATATAGAAGAAGAAGATCTGATATCAAACTAAGCAGAGCTTGTACAGTTGCCAGCACATCCAGCTACCCCAATCATTCATATTTCTTTTATAGATTTTCAACTTTATCACATAAGCATAAGGTTCACTTTCAATTGGGGAAATTTGACAGATTGGGTTAGCTTGATGTGCTGGCTTTTGTAACATAAAACTGGATAACTGATATAATAATAATAATGTCCTCCTAGCCGCATTCCGGCCACGGCGGCCAGTCTCAATGGACACTAGCCATCTGCACAGGACATATTGTAGTGCACAAGTGTGTGCGCAAACACAGGAGTACTTTTCTATTCCATCACTCTCATGATTCGATGGGACGCTTAGCGACACGACCGGAAAGAGGTCAGGTACAGGAACGACGGCTTTACGCACGGGCACGGGGGTATAAGGCTGATTTCAGAGTAACGCGCGCGGCACGCGCCGTAGGCCAGCGCGTCTCAACAGCGGCGCGTGCGAGACGCGTCACTCTGAAACGCTAGCTGCCAGTAGAGGAGCTCGGGCAGCGCTGTCCAACGGTGCGCGTGTCACACGCGCAGCGCTGGCCAACGGTGCGCGTGTCACACCTGAAACTGAGTTACTATGAAACGCAACTACTATCTAGTGTAATTGTAAGCGCGCGCGTTTGGCCGGCGCCGCTCGCGCGCGCGACTCTGAAATCAGCCTAATACCGCCAACTCCCAGACTTCGGGCTGATGCTGAGAAATTTTTCCAATATCACTTTTTGGCCCGACCCGGGATTTGAACCCAGGACCTCGTTCTCTGCGGGTGAACACGCTACCGCTAGAACAAAGAGGCAGTCAAGACAACTACATAGACAACTTTTATTTTGTAAAAACATATATAGATAATTACACCCAGACTCAGGGCAAACAGACATATTCATCTACACAAATATCTGTCCTGGGTAGGAATCGAATCCACGACCTGCGGCGTAAAGCATCTACCAACCATGCCGACCTAATAATCTATGTGTACATTACATTAGTTAGGATTAATTTATGAGAGAGACTGGTGTCTGTACTTGGAGACAATCATATCTACAAATCACAAAGCAAACGGTTAGTATTAGAATTTAACTTTTACAAACCTAAAAACCAGTGTATTATGCTGAACTCCCCGAAACACTTTAGCCATCAGTAAACATTGTTAACCAAACCACTCTAAGCCACCGAACCAAGATCACGTTCAAGATTAAAAGCTTACAAGGCTGTACAGAAGCCTGACAGTTAATTCCTACCCACCTCTCAACACGCGTAAGTCATTCTAAATTGAATGGACCTTTGATTTGAATATTATCGAATCAAACTACGAGTAGGTATCACTATTATTTACCTATAACTAATACCATTCAATAAATCAATGTTCTACCTATATATCAGTCTACCGCCACTAAGTATTCTATTGATTTAGTGGCGTGATGTTTTATTTTTCTGTAAAAATGTTTCTGTGAGTGTGTTTATGTTATCTTAGTCTTCCCATTATTTCTTTCTTCATCGTATGGGCAGTGGTTATCCTGGTGTAAGAGTTGTTCAAGCCGCCCAGTGGGCTTGAAACATGGCTCAACTATTGTTGTCTAACGACTACAGCCGGCAACGACAGCGTAACGTGCCCTCTGAAGCACAGTGACGCTCAGAATATAAACCAATTGCCGGTCACCCATCTATAAACCGACCGGGTGCCTCGGCGCTTTACCTCATCAATCACTTACGGACCAGTGAGTATAACTGACTGGGCACCTAAATGTCATTTATAATATTTGGTTTATTATTTATGGATTCTTCATTTTCATACAATGGAACTGATGCATAATGACTATATTTTATTCAAAATACAAATATTAATAAAATTAAATTCACTTTCCATACAAGAATAAAAGTCTGCTGATGCATTTTATATTGGCAGCCATAAAATATTTTTGGTATTTCATAACTGTTGTTTTCATGACCAGTTTAGTTTCATGGAATGAAGTGTTCATTGCGCTTATTTACATATTAAAATTTTGATTGTTATGGATTATCTTAGTTTAATATTCATAAATTAATATACTTTACTAAGTTTATTGTTTTATTTCTAATAGTAAAAACAATAAAACGCAATTTTAATTTCAGTAGATTTTCCATTCAAGTCAGCGTTGGAAATATTTGGTTAAAGGCAAAAATTATAAACATACCTAACGTCTAAATACACTTTAATTCCGATATAATAGGTCTTTACCTATGAAATTGCCGTTTTGTATGAAAAAATTTAAACGAATTTTTTTCATGAATTTTTTTATTTGTATTAATCGAAGTAATCACCCATGCAATCAATGCATCTTTGCCATCGCAGTGGCAATTTATTGATGCCCTTCTTAAAGAAATCAGCTGGACGGGAGGCAACAAATTCCTCAAAGGCATTTTGTACTGCCTCTCGGGTATTGAATTTTTTTCCCGCCAAGAAGTTATCCAAATTCTGGAAAAAGTAGTAGTCTGTAGGCGCAAGGTCTGGTGAGTAGGGCGGATGACGGAGAGCTTCCAACCCCAGTTCTTGCAACTTGGAGACCGTCTGCTGTGCAGTATGAGATCGCGCGTTGTCGTGCAGGAGCAGCGGAGACGAGCGATTGACCAATGCTGGTTGGAGATGCGCCAGCTTCTCCATCATTGTGCTCAGTTCTTCACAGTACACATCTGCAGTAATGCTCACCCCGTTTGGTAAGAAGCTGTGATGAATCACACCGGCGCTAGACCACCAAACAGTGACCATCACTTTTCTAGGGGTAAGTTTTCGTTTAGGGCATTGTTTAGGTGCTGAACCAGGATCCAACCAACTTGCTGAGCGCTTGCGGTTATCAAACAGAATCCATTTTTCATCGCAGGTAACAATGCGGTTCAAAATTCCTTCATTTGTGTGTCTGTTGAGCAGTGCAAGGCACGTCTCGACGCGTACTTCGCGCTGGCGATCATTGAGTTCGTGGGGCACCCATTTGTCAAGCTTTTTTACCTTGCCAATTTGACGCAAATGGACCAATATTGTTTTGACGCTAACGTCGAAAGCTGCTGCTAATTCAGCCGTAGATTGTGTATCATCAGCTTCCACAACCGCCTTTAATCCGTCATTGTCGACCAAAGTCTTCGGACGACCGCGAGGTTCATTTTTCAGGTCGAAATTTCCAGAACGGAAGCGAGCAAACCAATAACAGGTGGTGCGTTGGTTTGTAGTGTTAGCTCCGTAAACGTCGTTGATGTTGCGTGCCGCTTGTGCCGCGTTGCTGCCACGACGGTACTCATATTCCATAATTACTCGAATTTTTAACGTATCCATGATGACGAAAAAGATTGAAATGCGATGAAAATGTAACACTAATCAATAAAGAAATGACTACTTTTGGAAAAAAGAATCCATGTTTTTAAAATAAAATTAATTTGAAATTAGAATTCTTAGCCAAACAAAAATTATTTTGATTTGAAATGGCCAGTACTGCAGAACGGCAATTTCATAGGTAAAGACCTAATATATTAACTAAATACTTACACTCTTATTTAAAATAATTCCTTGATCCGCCGCTTAACCATGTCTCAGCTAAACCCTGCTCAACCACTTAAACCCCGCTCAACTATTTCTTTATTTAAAAACCCTACTTAAAGGTTTCTCAGCTAAGTAACGTCATTTTATTTTACACTGTCAACATTTCTGAGACTGGTATAGAGCTTGACCAAAATTAATCGACTAAATCGGATTATTTATCAAAACTTTATGATTTTTGCTCTATGGTAGACATGGAATGATAGATTTATGATCGTAACAGTGCATTTTCATGGACTATTGATTTTCTTCGGTGGATTTTGAAGTTTGTGATAAGATTCCCACTGGAATTCAGTATTTATTAAAAATATAAACGGTTAGTAACTTCAATAAAACCTCCATTCACAAACAAACGTCAAACCAAACGTCAGCTGATGCAAATAAAATCCGCCATATTTGAGCAAGCTTTAAACCAGGGGTCGACGTGGTTTAAATTTTGACATGGCTCAACCGCGGGTCAAAGTTAAATCGTGTTTTTAAATGAAAAATTTGATAAACCACGGTTAGCGGCCGGCTTAAATTTAAGTAGCGTTTTTAAATAAGACTGTTAAAGTGTTAAGTTAAAGGTATTCTAAATGTTCTTGTATTAGTATTGTTTCCAGAATACTGGCAGCATTACCACGCTGTATGGCAATACTTATTTGTTGGGCAAAATAAAAGCCAGCATTTGGGGAAAATGTCTTTAATTCCACAAATAATCGAATATCAATTGATTTGTTTGTATCTTTTTAGTAACGAAATGTATCCTATAAATAATGAACTATAGTAATATTATTTAATAAAAAAGCTTTGGTTGTAGTTTCCTTATTGAATTTATTTAGGTAAACAAACCTTTTTTTATGTCTTAATATATTATACTAAATTATTGCTACTAAAACAATTTCCCTAAACCCTTCTCTCGGTACTGTATTCCGGTAAACTACCTAATTTGGCCTTATAAAGTGAATGCTCTCATAATTTCCTTTTAAACAACGCTCGAAAATTTTAACGTTGCTTTAAGTAGCCTTTAACAGGTCCTTTGAGAAGAAATTAAAAGTTATCTATCCGGGTACAAAACTTAAAGATGTAAAAGAACATGTTTTAAGTAAGCCGAAATTGATTTAGTTATGCTAGTGCAGGTTTTGATTATTGAGAAAAGTTGGAAAATATACTATTTTGTTTATTTTTTTTATATGAATACACAACTCACAATACCCACATTTAAGGAAGGTGATTTTGTTATTTGGGACTGGCACGACACATATTAGCGATTCTTTAACTACGTGAAATTGGTCATTGACACTAACTTCACGTGACCAGAAGGCTGGCCTTTATTTTGGTCAAAAGAATCAGTATTGCCATACAACGTGGTAATCTGCCACAGTCTTCTGGGTACGTTCCCCGACAAAGATGAGGAATTTTTTGACGTTCTTTAGATTAAGTTTATTTTATATCTATTTATATATTTAATGTAGTTTTTAATTTTTACTGATATAGTTATAGCTTATATATTTTTAGGAACTATTAATTATATTAATGTTATTTGTAAACCTGATTAGTTATATTGAAAATAAAACATGTTTCACGTAAAATGAGGTTCCCGAGTTTATTAGCTTAGGGCTAAAATTGAGTTTCTGTGTAAATAAGGAAGAATAATGTATGTTTGATCAACAATAACATTCGATTTGGATATGCATTTGCAATTGAAATTGAAATTAACTAGGTATAAAAAATATAATATCCCGACAAATTACAAAACATCTACCAGGGGGTTGGGCAGCAGCATCCGTGTGCCAAGCGTGGCGATTATGGCATGTCCACCCAAGATGATTCTTGGAGGATCCAGCAGTGAACTCCTTTCAGGTGTAATGATGAAAAATCACAATTTATCAAGTGGAGTGGAGACATTTGGGCCATGAGGTCCGAGAGCGCGGGTTTTTTCCGCGAATTATCTAAACGCTTGGTCGACGTTACATGCGAGCAGAGGGCTGGCCAATATTTTGAACAGCGTTTAAGCATTACCATCCAGCGTGCTGCTTAAAGGCAGCAATGCCGAAATGCAAAATAATTAATGCCTGTTGTAAATTATATTATTAGTTGTTGATTAATTAAGTGCAAATTTAAATGTAACTGTGGTAGTTAATACCTATTTGTCAAGGAAATTTCGCTTTTTTTTCGTTATTAGTCGAGTAAAAAGTCGAGTCATCGGAGAATCGAGTAGGTACATGGAAAAAATCATCATGAAAATGATAGATGTAATAACGATACAATACATCTATTCAATCATGCAATTTAAGGCAGGAAATTCATAGAATAGTTCGATTGTACGAGTCGATACCTGTGTAATTGCGGCCCTAATAAAAATTATATTCGTTACGTAAACTAATAAAATACAAATATAATTAAATAGCAACAAAATCATATAAAAAAGTTAGGTAAAAACCTAGTAAGATTTTTACCAACACAGCCTGTTTTCGTTGTCACGACGACCAAGCAGTCTTTTGTTGTCGGGCGAAGTAACATGCGTTAGCTCTCTGTAATTTTCTTCTGACAAAGCTTTTCGTGTTGGATTGATCTTTCTTTGACGTTTGCCTGGGTGTAATTGGAATTTGAACTCCAATTGCTTAATTATTTGTACTTTTGTTCATGTTTTACAATTTGTAAAGGAGCGAAAACCCTCAACAAGTGGTGTAATTGTATGATTATTTTGATACCTAATACAACCAAGAGAACGCTTTGCCAAAGCATTAACCACAGGGAAGAAGAACTAGGTGTCCATATTATTAAAGCAAATTAAGGACCATCAGGGCCAAAGGAATACACTTTACCTACACCCAAAAAGAGAGACGCATCTCGTTTCTTTTCTTGGAGTAGGCAAAGTGTTTACGTTGTTTGGGAGTTGAAAATTTAAATGCCGCTGTAATCACACAAAAAATAAATAAAAAGAGGCATATATTTTAGAAACTTCCTCCCACGTACATTGAGGTTGTGGAATGAACTCCCTGTTACGGTTTTCCCAAGAGACTACAGCATGGGGCCCTTCGAAAAGGGAGTTGTAAGGTTTCTAAAGAGTCGGCAACGCGTTAATGATGTCCCTGGTGTTGCAAGCGTTTGTAGACTACGGTGACCACTTACCATCAGGTGGGCCGTATGCTTGTTTGCCAACTAAGTTGTATAAAAAAATATATGATAGTAAATCTTCTCCGTCAAAGGTTTCAAAGGTAGGTGTAACGAAACGAACCTTTTTTGGTACACTTTATATTCAAAACTCCTATGCTATTGTAAATTTTATATGTCTTTGTCAATTCACAATTTTGCCTATTTTAATAAACCATAGTTTCTCCCTTTACGATTATTGGTATATGTTTCTTTTCCTTCCGATTTTTAACAGTAGAAAAATCATTCGACTTAAGATATAAAAATACTTACAAGCGAAAAATCCTGCTGCAAATATGCCGTGTTTATTAACAAAACAAGGTTGAATGTATACCATACGTGTTACTGGACATGTGCCGATGATAATGCCTCCATATAAAAATAAAACAATTCGGTGACAACCTTATTGAATATTACGCGGCTACAGTTTCTCAGGATGTGTGCCTACTCGCATTGGGGCCTAAAACTACAAGTTATTATCATGAGGAAATTAGGAACTTATGGGGATTTTAAAGAGTGGTTTTAAAAGTTGGTCTGCTAAGGAAACCTACCAACAATTCGTATTTAGGTACTTCGTCTAGATGTGGCAGTCTTTCGGTTGATATGATGATAATGATTATAACCTCTCTTAATAATGTAATTAAAATGTAATAAATTGAGACCTATGACAGATTGACTTTTTTGGTAAAAAGCCCGTATTGCTTTCAAATTTAGGCTACAATGAAGCCGGACGTTTGTCGAAATGTACCAATCTAGTTTTCTTATTTCAGTTATTTTATTCTTTTCTATTAAACAAAATCAATCAAAAATAAATCAAATCAAATCAAATCTTTATTTGCTCAAATATGGTACATAAGGTCTTAATGAAAAGGTTATAATCCAACATATTCTGACCTGAGGTCGTGCAAATATACGAGTACATATATGTAGTTTAGAAACTTAATCTAATTATAAATTAATCTATTAAATTACATTATTATTTCGACTTATATTCTAGATATTCTTTAGTTCTATAAAAACATTTCTCTTTGAGGAAATTAAATAAACTCTTCCTAAATTGAGGTAATGACATATTTTTTATATGTAACGGAAGGTTATTATATATTTTTATTGCCATGCAATATGCATTTTTTTTGAAAATCTCTAGTCTTATTCTAGGTAATTTAGTCTAGACATGATATCAAAATGTTTGAATAAGTTCGGATGTTTTTCAACTAAAATGCATATTTCATATATATATATATATACACGGTAATGGAAGAATGTTATATTTATTAAATAAAGGTTTGCAACTTTCCAAGAAACTAGCCTCACACAGGGCTCTAATGCACTTCTTTTGTGCTATGAAAACTTTATCTATTTCTACTGAGTTGCTCCATACGATTATTCCATATCTAAGTAAAGAAGAGACATAAGCATGGTACGCCACTAGTGCCGTATTTACGTTAACAGTTTGTCTAATTCTCTTTAGTACAAATACAAAACGGTCTATTTAATTAACTAATTTTTCAATATGTGGTTTCCACAACAATAAAAATGTTTTTGAACTGTGAACCAACTGTTAATAAAACAACTTTTTCTTTTCGCTTCACCAGCAGATCTAGTTGTAGTTGGGACAATAACAGATGACCTGCAATGCACATTAATTAAGTTTTCTTCTACACTAAGTATACGTTTTCTCAAGACGAAAAGTTTAATCTTTGCAGTGAGAATAATTCATCTCAACTGTACGTAATTGCAGGCATCTGTACTTTAAAACTTTATTAAGAATTATTATTAACGGTAAGTGATTAATTTCTCATTAGAAAAATACTAAACATTAGATACCGGTGTAGAATATGAATAACTATTTGACTCCGAAATGCTATTTACAAATTTTTCGTGCAAAAATTATCAGAGTGTTATTTTTTGCTCGTTCCTGAATTTTATTTGTAGTTAAGCAGCTAGGCCTAAATTAATGAGTCTGCAATAGAGCACTTCAGAGCCCTCCCAGGGTACGCACAAAAGGGGGGCACCGGAGCAGCATACCCGCGTTCCCGGGGCTTCCCCCAGCAGGTGCCAAGAGAAGTCCACGGCAGCTTAGGTTTAGTCGGTGTGAGTCCGACATACCCACCCCCGCAGACACTTTTTGGGGGTGCCATGCGTAGGTATAATAATAACAAAAAATAACAAAAAAGGCCTAAATTGATGAAGAACAAACCGTATAAACGGGCCTAGAGTAGTGCGGCTAGAACGAACGGAAGGGAACATATGAAAACGCGCAAGGCAGCCCACGTAGGGCTGCCTGGCGCAGTCCCGTCGCCTTAATCATTACACTATAGTCGCAAAGACACGTTTAATATGTTCGCAATAATGCAACGAATTAAAAAAGTATTGCATCATTTTGATGTTCTAGATGTTCTCACAACGTTAACATCTGTGCCCCGCGATTTTACCCGCGTTAAACTTCATAAATTATAGCCTATGTGTTAATCCAGGATGTTTACTAACTCCATATCAAATTTGATTAAAATCGCTTCAGCCGTTTAGACGTGAATAAGTAACAAACATACCTACACATTCACAAACTTTCGCCTTTGTAATATTGGTGTGATACTTAGATAATCATACGAGTATTTTAATAAGTGGCATTCGATATTAGCTCCTCTATAAATCGAACTACTAGTAACGTATTTAAGTTTTGTTCTTTACACTTGGTTCCAGTTTCATATACAACTTCCAAGTTGTGTAGTTTGAGGTTTCTTAGTTAGACCCATAGAGTGGAAATTGCTATAATATACATAAATTTGCGTATACACTTTATCACGCATATGATAAATACGTTATGTAGACACATATGTGACACCGCAAACATTGTGGAAAGGTAGGTAATCTATCATGGGTACATCTCGGTTAAATTTTGACATCAAACAACAACTGTTAGATACATCCAGTATAATTCAAATTGATTGTGAAGATCTTGGCAAACTATCCAAGATAATTATTACTTCTGAAATACACACAATACCGCTTACTAAAGACACTGCACAATATGCAACTTACATACATCGAAGGTGCAAGATAGTGATTGTACACAAGGCAAAGGCAGAGCAAGCTTATTTATTGATGGTGAACCTTTATATACGTAGAATTTCACCTGTTTCCTAGAATAATAGGAGGAGATAACCGATTTTCACTTGATACGATCCTTTCATACCACTGTTGCCTTCTTTACTCTTAATAATTTTTTCATACGGTTACTTTGATTTGGGGTTCTCTGAGCTGCTCGTTTTCGGGAATATCTCTGATTTATCAAGAAAACTTTCAGGTGGTCTCCCCTTGAACTGAACTGTATTAATATGAATCACACTTTCCATGTATCCTCTACATATCTCAATGATATGAAAATATTTCTTTTTGTTTAAAAGTCCTACTACATAGATGTCACTAAAGGGAAATTCGTCATACTACGTATCATTTTTATCTGAGTTAATCTTTAAATATGTATTGGTTATACATACTTCAAGATTAACTCAGATAAAAATGATACGTAGTAATATTACTAATAAACAATTTTATTTTCATATCTTACCTAAAAAGCAATGTTATTAAATAAACAGCTTTATTTCTCCCCCGTGTAACCTCAAACAGCCAAGCAAAATTAAAAAGTACGGTTTAATTATCCGTATGGTATATTAATTTTAATAGCCTACTGTGCTGATATTATGCGCTATAAATTAATAGGGAGAAAAGTAGCATTGTTAAATGTTATTTATTGATTAATTATGAATTTTAACAATGTTTACAACGCCAAGTCTACGTATTTCACTTGATTGTATCGTTTATTGCGTGGTGTTATCCATTAGTGACACATTGTTAATGTAAACATATAGTCGGTTTTAATAACTTGAATGAGCGTATTGGGCTACATATTTTTAAATAATTATGAGGAATACGCAGTATCACAGTCCGTATAACCATTATTTAGAGAATAACACCAATTGTACTGTAATGATGTTACATGATGATATTATTTATTTAGGACAACCAGCAACTGTTACATTATTTCTAATCTAAATACACAACTTAAAAATGTAAATCAAATGCACAGTTTATTAAGGTATCACAACATGCATAGATGCATGACTTCGGTAGTAGACAAACATTTGCAACTACAATGTATCCTTAAGCTGTAGGTTTTATAGAAAGATTTAACTAAACCCTGTTAAAGATGCTCGGAAAATATTAAACATTATTTGGCTCTAGTAAAGTTACGTTAGCGTATAACTCTTCGAAACAAGCTACCACAAAATTATCTCGTTGGACTAGGACTAGGACTTTCAACACGACGGCAACAGCTAGGTTTAGTTTTTATATTAACAGTAGGCAATTTTATGTTAGTAGAAGACTGTAGAAGATATTACGTGTAATTTAATTTTAGGTTGAGATTTATTGAACGAGAATGCTGTATCATATTTTTTTCAGATTATAATAGTCATTGGCGCGGAAGGAGTTGAGTTTTCTCAGGATCAAAGAGTTTATAATTGTTTTCATACTATCCAAACCTACTCCAAACCAATTATTTCCGATAGCCATGTCAAGTGTCCTTAAAACTTAGAGATAATTGTTGTAACGTGCTTTTCTAATAATCAAAGGACTGGCATGTTATTTAATCTTTATTTAAGTTATGTTATTTTTTACACTTTCCTGTCACTGTCTGCCTAGTCACGGTAACAATAATGTAACAGAACATCTTTTCCTGACCTTCCTGAGCTCTTATTGATCATCTGCTTCCAATACTACTTCACTGTCTGGACGTTCAGTTTCCAGAGGTTATGGGCCCGGAAAACAAGAAATTTGGTAATATTTAAAGAAAAGGATTCATTCAGTATGGAAGGACTAGTCGTCATCAACGGTGCAGTCACGCGAGAGACAGAGAGCCACTACTGGTCCTTCAACAGTGTCACCAATTTAACGTTGAGCTTCGCAAAACTAATAGGCAACTGCAACTATTTGACTTGGAGCTTTGTCATGAAGATGTACCTCATCGACGTTACGATTTCGTTATGGAGCCTCCTGAGGAGGTTCATAACTTTCAAAGCAAAGATGGCAAAGCAAGATACAAGATTTGCTTCAGTCTAAGCGTGCATCTGTATCCCATCGTCATGACCTGGAAGCGACTTCGTGAAGTCTACGCTGACAGCGGACTTACCCGACGCTTAAAACTTATGAAGAAATTACTTAGTACCAAGCTTGAAATGTACTCGCCTTCGTCAATGACATACGTCATGTACAACATCAGCTGATTGCCATCGAACCTGGCCAGGAGGATGAACTTGTTGGTGTGATTATGCTAGCAGGACTCAACGACAGCTTCAGCCCTATGGTGATGGCAATAGAGCATTCCGGCACCAAAATTTCCACAGACTCTGTTGCATCGATCTTCTTAAAGAAGAAGAACGAGATACACCGACTGCACCTATAACTTATCTGTGTGAAAAGTAGATGAAGGTTTTGCAGATAGTTATAATATTCTATATCTTACCTGACTTGGTAAGAACGCATATTAAAATATAACGGCAAACTTAAACGTGCAATTTTGGCCTAGGCTTCCTCCAATCTCGATTCATACTTAAATTAAACCAATCGTAAACGGCAAAGCAGTGAAAAACCCTCGCACACGAAACATTTACTCAAAATATCTACATCAATCGGTTTCACGTTAGTACATATTTTATTTTTTTCCATAGGGACGCCTGGTCAAACTTGTGGAAGAAACAAAAACAAAGCCTAAGACAAAGCCCGCACTACGGATATAAATCGCTTTATCGCGGGGCGGAGTACTTTATAAATAATTATGTAATTGACGGAAACAATTGAAATCCATCTGACTCAGAACAACTATTTCTGGGTCATACAAATATTCGACCTGCATGGAAATGGATTTCGGCACACAAAGTGGCCAGGCGGCTAACTTAACCGCTGTGCCACATGTGCAGTAATCTAAGAGTTACTTGAACCAATCTTAATTGTTGGTTACAATCATGTGTTAAAATACAAAGATTAGAAATAGTAAATACCAATACCTTTGTTTATATTACCACAAAGTAAATGAAACAAAAAGCTTTTCCAGATAGGACCTAATATTTTATTGAACTTAGCATTTTATCTAAACGGTCACTTTCCAGAACCTATTTTAAACCGTTTTGTATTCATACTAAAAAGGAAACAGGCCCTCAAAGATAAAGTGGATTCCGTAGAGTGAATAAAGCATGAGGGTAAACGAATTAATATTAATGACGCATTTAGAACATGTTTACAATTGTTTCAGTTGTTAGCACAATATTATGTCAGAGCGTACATTGATGTTATCCTTCGCGAACAATTTAGGATCTTCGTTTTATATATATGATTTATTACTTGGCTCACTTAAAACTGTTTAGACTGGTACAAGCAAATGAAAGTAAGAAGAAATCGGAATAAAGTGTAACAATCTCTTACAGGTACTCTAAATGCATAAAATAAAAAAGGTTTATATTCGCGTAGACTTTAAAAAAGCGCTTGTAAATAGAACATGTTTGTAGTAACATAATTTAGGTACACGGATTGTGTGAAAATATTTACAATAGGTTTATTTTATAATAGAAACTAGCTGTGCCCCGCGGTTTTACCCGCGTTAAAGTTTATAATTATCACAGCTCCTTCCCCGTAGGTGATAGCGTGATAATATGTAGCCTATATGTTGACCCGACCTCTTAGTATTATTCATTAAAAATTTGAAGTAAATCCATGCAGTACTTTGTGAGTTTAGGCCGGACATACATACAGACAAACAGACAAACATTCTAAAGAATATATTTTTGGTTTCGATATTGATTGTAGATCACACCCAAGTATCCTTTTTGAAAAATATTCAATGTACAGTTTTGACTTTTCTACGATTTTATTATATGTACAGATGATATTTAGCTAGCTTATATTAAGTTATTGTCAAAGAGATCATGTATAGGTTTAATTATCGAAATTTAAAATACAAAAAGTTGTGGTAACTTACCAAATGATACATCATGTCAACCGAATGACGTCCACTACTGGACTAAGGCCTCCTCAAAAGATTTTCCCAATGGAGTTGTGTCCAATATTTTGGGGGATATGGCATAATCGCCACGCTTGGCAGACAGGTTGGCGATCGCAGTATGATGGACATAGTAGAGAAAGAGACGCTACGGTCCGTTCTCTATCATCCCTCGGGATGACTTCTACGCCCCCCATGGGATGGGATGAGAGGGGGTGGCGATATTCTATGCCGTCAGCCACACAGCAAAGATATAAATAAAAAGACTATATTATCGACACGAATTAAACTTAATAAATTAAATAAACTGGACAATGGCACGTTCCGTCTCGCCACCTGCCTCCGTCTTGGCATTGCCTGCGTCGCTCCTCATCGCTGCCACAGTGAAGAAGCTATCGGCTGCCTTGGACATCATGGCCGGTCGTGTAGCAGAAGCGCCGGCAGAATACCCCGTGATGGTAGCCTAAATGATATTACCCACCGGGCTCTTATCGCCGCTGGCGTCCCTGCCATACTCGAACCTAATTGTCTGGCACGCGACTATGGCAAGAGGCCCGATGGTATTTCCTTGCTCCCTTGGAAGTTGGGAAGGCCTCTGGTGTGGGATGCAACCTGCGTCGACTTCTTAGTGCCATCACATCTTCCAAACACGAGTGGACGCGCTGGAGCTGCTGCTGCTGTAGCGGAAACCGCCAAATGGTGTAAATATACCAACCTTACAGGCAACTATATGTTTGAGCCGATTAGAATGGAAATGAATGAATGAATGACTTGAAATGGAAACGCTCGGGCCGTGGGATCCAAGCGCTTTTTCACTTTTTCGTGATGTTTCAAAATCTGGTCGATGCTTCACGTGATCAGAAGGCTGGCCAATACTTAGGTCAAAGAATTAGCATTGCCATTCAACGTGGCAATGCTGCCACTTCTGGGTACGTTCCCAGTTGAAAGCAATGTCGACGAATTTTTTGGCGCATAAGCTCATTGGTGGAACTTTTTATTCATGTTTATTTTATTTATGATTCTTAAGTTAATAAGTTAAGTTATCTTAATAATAATTGTAAATACTTTCAAGATTCAATTGTTACGCCATGAATATTATTTATTTAAATAAACTGGATTAAAACAAATTCTCACGCGTTTGTGGAAATAATAAAACTAAACTAAAACCCATAAAATTGTTAATGTATTTTTCAATTTCCATTATATTTTATTTGTGTAGAAGAAATTCAAAGCTTTTTATTTTTTTATATGAATATCTTCGGTTGAATTACATTATGTATTTTACGTTTGTCATTTGTTTTATCTTTGCGGTGTCATTTGGTGACTTTACGATGTCTAGAAAATTCAGTATGTATGATTTTTTACGATTACGCCATTCAAATCCACAAGAAAGTTGCTAAAGACTACAGTCAGCATTTTGTAATGAAGTTCTATCTCGCAGCTCTGTTTCTTGTTATTTCTGGTATAATGAATTTAAATGGGGCCATTTTCATGCCAAAGACAATTTACTTAAAGTCAATTTAAGTAAATAGACGTAACATAAACCAAGTTTATGTAGACGACTAGTTTATTTTGATTAAAATATAAGTCAAAACTTGTACAACATTGTATTTAATTACCGCAACGTAAGTGATAAAGTAGATTATTGTTTTGGCACTTACGTTGTTAGGAATCAGTGGATTATTTTACGTCAAATATTAAAAATACTCAGAAATTGGTACCGCATAAACACACTGTTGAACAAAATTGCATGGAAGCATGGCTTAATATGTGTGATGTTTCTGAATCTGATTGTGATTACTTACTTATCGTATGGGCAGTGGTTACCCTAGTGTCAGAGTTTTTCAAGCCAACCAGTAGGCCTCAGACAAGGCTATGACTGTTGCCTAATGGCTACAACAGGGACTGACAGCTTAACGTGCCTTCTTAAGCACGGAGACGTTCAGAAATTAAACTACTTTGGCGGTCACTCATCTATGGACTGACCGCGAGCCTAGTTGCTTAACCTCGCCAATAACTTACGGACCGGTGAGAGCATCTGGCTATGAGCGCCTCTGTGATAGAAAAAGCCGATAGGACATATAGGCTGACATTTAGGTACGCGCCCAAGCAGCAAAATTATCCTATAGTGCAGACGTTATAGGACTCCAGCACTTTTAATGTTCTCTTAAGGGTTCTAGTTTTTGCTGCATCGCTTATAATAGCAAGCATGGAGCTAGTTGGGCCTTATAGTATATCTCCTCCTATACATTAACTTATAATTACTTATAGGCCGAAATTAAAGGACAAATATAAGCTTGGGTGACCTATAAAAGTATCACGAGGGTGTAAACGCACTCACGAGCAGATAAACTGGTAAGCTATGCTTATAACTACTAACAAGAAACATTATAGAACCATTATAAGTAAAGTACACCAATAAGAGTGATAAACAGAACTAAACATTCTGGATACTATTTGCATTTATTACTTGGTTTTATAAGGGTTTATAAATTTTCTTTACAGAACAATTATCAGTAAAATGGAGCGGTAATATAGTGGTATAAACCAATATCGTTATAATCTTAACACGCTTATAAAGGTTTAATATAGTATACTTAGTATCCAAAACTATATCCGTGGTGTCCTGAACAAGAAAACATTGGTTTATAATGGTCTTGCAAATTCTGTTATAGTCTCAGTACGGATATTTTGATTTTGTTGAATCGTAGAAATATGAGAAGGTTCCGTACAAAATTGTTATTGTGAAAATTTAAGACAAAATGTTTATTTTAATGATTCTGCACGAAAAAACGTTTAATCGATAAAAGCAATTTTAAATGTAGACTTGGAAGATTGTGTTAGTGAGGAACCTGTACAAGAAGATGAATGCGATATTGAAAACTATTCCAATTTTCAACTACATAGCGATCTTAGAAAATGGGCAGTAGAATACAATACGACATGCGGCATTCAATTCTTTATTAGAAATTTTGAATAAATGTATTTGTTTAGTTTGTTTCAAATTCTTCAAGTTCTCTTAGATTTCTTATAACATGTCTACATCTACGTCTTCTTGCTTTCTTGAAACGGTCATTGGATGTACGAGTTTAATTCATTCTGAATCTCTCTTCGACACAGCACTCAGCACATGTTAGTTTGTATTTCATAAAGTGCATTTTGATTTGGTATGATGGTTTTAATGTCTTCTTTGATTGACTTTACTTCATGTTGAAGTTGTGGAATTTGACCATCCTCGACAGGCTGTATTTGGTTATCCGTGTTGTAAAGAACGAAATTTAACTGACATCTGACAGCGTTTCTTTTGCTTCTGTTATGACAAGTTGAGGGTTTTGCGCGACAAAAGAAGATACAGGTAAAATTGCTGAACCGGATTGAATGGTAGCCGAGTTTTGTTGTAAATGAAGTGATCTTGTAGTATTTGAACGAGTATCTTCTCGAGAGACCGTTGGCATCGCACTAATTTGGTCTTGAACACGATTCTGTGAAACAATAAACCAAGTTAGCAAGGGAAAGCACAAAAATAGAAGTAGAAAATATTTCAAACAATTTTTAAAGCTCGAAAATCCCTTTTAATTAAAAAGCTATCGACGTCCAGAAACATTACCATTTTCACACCTGACACCTAAACAAAAATATGAAAATAAGACATCGGTACCTAATAACAACATAGAGTAACATTACAATATTTGCGGAACTCTAATTCCAAACAATATGGCCAAGCAATAGTTCTGATATTTACCATTTTTAAACAAAGTACGCCTATAACGGTTTGTTAATGTATTTGGGAAGACCAAGTTTGTCAAGATGGCGACATTTCGTTGTATGTCTTACTGAAACCAACATTATTTTAAAATTCAACTGAATGAAAACGTGAATTTCGAGGGGCGTTTAAAAATTTTGACAAAAAACTTATTACACTTCACCGAAAATATACCTGCGCCATGCACATTCAAACACGGCTTCACTTATTGTTAACTAACACCCTACTCTTATTCTAGATAATATTTATTATAAAAATATAATAACTTACCTTTATCAATATTAATTAATCTTTACAAATGTGCATAGCAACATTCACCAATTCACATCACTTTGTATGAGCTTGTAAGATATTCACTGTGTACGTTATTGTCGTGTTTGGTTCCATTTAGCGCTCATAGTTAGCTTCGCGAGAGCAAATAGTTTTACGTGGTCTAACTATAAGGTTACTATTGTCGTGATTGGTTCCATTAAGCGCTGATAGTTGGTTTCGCGGGAGAAAATAGTTTTACATAGTCCAACTATATGGCCGTTATTGGTCAAAATGGTATTCACCAAGTCTACTATAGATATTTAATTAGCTAAAATACGCCTATAAATTGGGCCCTTTTCCGTGGTTATAATTGCTTACTATTCCGTTATAGTCCTAATGAAATGGTGGTTCCAGGACAATTACTAGACCACATTTTGCTGCTTGGGCGGATTGTATGAAAACATTTATAATATTTAATTTATACTAGTAATGATATTTAGCTAGCTTAAAGTGTCTTGTAGATATAACTTGTAGTGAGGAAAACAATAAATAGTTATTTGCTGGACAGTGGCATCAAACTTCTAAGGACTGGATAAATCCACCGCCAGAATAATAATTATTATAACGAGCAGGTTCCTTACTATGTCACCCTGACGACAAGCGGTGCAGGAGGAACTCATTTTTTTACGTATTTATTTATATTAAGTAGTAAAGATTAAATTAATAATATAAAAGTTTACAAAACATATAAGTAATGTGGAATAATAACGCATAAAATAAGGCACCATAGGTTTATGATAGGTCAGAAAGGAATTAAAATACAAACGTGTACAATAGGCGGTCTTATCGCAGGCACTGATCTCTTCCAGACAACCTTAACAGACAATTTTAAAGGTGGAAAGTATATTAAATTGTCTAAAACTTTGTAATACTCTACTTTAAAAAGACTAATCTGCACTAGTACTAATTTCCTGTATAACTTTTAAATTTCACCCAGCGTCAACGAGGTAAATAGTTACGTTGCGCGAGGAAGAAATCTGAACCAAAGTAGTAGCAAGATGAATACCAAAACCATAGAATATACCACACGTGTAAATGTTAAGGTATAATATATTGCAGTAGTTAAATAAAATACTTTTTATATTCACCAGAAAGGAATGGAAAACGCAGCGTGGGTGGCCCCTACACGGTGGACCGACGATCTTACAAGGGTCGCGGGAAACCACTGGATGCGGGCAGTACAAGGCCATTGTGGAGATCTTTGGAGGAGGATATGATGATTCACCAAAAAGACATCACGAAAAATACTGAAACGAAAAATATTCTTTCAGATCATTTCGAATTACTGTATATTTAAGATTTCCTTAACCTTCACAAATAAAGGACCTGAGCAAACAATATGGATAATAAACGCTAATACGTAAAACCTGCGTTACATATTATACGCAATCGTTTTCACTGAAGTTAGTGTTTAAGTCAAACTAAAATGAATAAAAACATGAGAGCAATCCCACTGATTTCGAAAATGATCAATAAATAAGAATGCTGCAAAATTACTCTTTATAGGAATGTAAGACTCCTAGGTTTTATATTTATTAAATAATTTATCATAAAGATAATGAAAACGTATTTAATAATAGTCCGGTCAAATTAGACAAAATATAGGACTAGGAATCACGTCTGCGCAAGATAATAATGTTTCTCTACGAAATTATCACTTTAAATCTATTCAACTGCAGCATAATAGCTCCGCAGGGTTAAATAATTGACTTTTAATAATTGACGAGTTTAAAATCATCAAAGCATATGGTATACCAAAGCGAGGTAGTTTTGCATAGTGCAGCATTGAAGAAAAGTCATAAGCGCCGATGGAAAATGTGAATTTGCCTTTGTATCTGGGCCTCGCTTACCATCATTTAATAAGTCACTTTAAATCAAAGAATGTCTAGAACCTCATACCTTACGGTACCTTACGAATATTTAATTGGCGAAAAGTTCATTTTTGCAAGGCTCATAATAAATAATAACCGAAAGACCTGCGATCATACCTATTGTTATATCCACAATTTAAGTTATTCCTAAATCCCTGAAATTCAACCTTGCAAGATTAGGGCTTGCTATCTGGCTGGAGAGTTACATGCAGAAGGCGGTTTTGCTCGCGAATGCCAGGATTGTGCGGAAATTTCTCTCCATGTAGCCCATATATTTTATAAGTTTTATTCGTATTAAAATACCCTTATATAATATATTGTAAATAATAGTTTTTTTCTCCGTCGTCGTCGCTACCACCTGTACTGCGGTGGGGACGACCTCTGGAGTCACATGGAACAGCCATGTGACTCCTGCCACTTGTTAGACATCATTGTCCAACCTTTTCTGTGGTCGGCCTCTTATCCTTCTGCCTTAAAGGCAAAAGGAAAAAAGGCAGGGCTCAAACCGCAGGGCAAATACCTGAGCGAAGTTGTTGTTATGGTTATGAGCTGTCCAGAAATGCCCGGATATAAATCGTATAGAAAATCTATGGTGTAAGTTGAAGACAAGTCAGAGCGAGAGATCCTGCTCCAGAGATGCTTGGATCGCTTAAAACAGCTATACAAGAAGTGGGATAACATTCTACAGCACGAAATTGTGACTTTTATCCTTTCCATGAAGAACCGCAGAATCTCGTTAGAGCTCGGGGAGGAAATACGAGACTGTTACAAACTTTTTTATTATATTAACATTTTTAAATATGTTATTATTTTACTTCTTTTTCAAGTTTTTTGCTAGTTAGAAAAGAAACTATAAAATTAGTTGACGTTTTTGCTCCATTCTGTCAAGAGTTTTTATTTTCCTTTAATTTAATTATTTCCTTAGATTTAATTATTTCCTTAGTCTTTTCCAAGAGCTATCGATAATAGAGACAATGAATAAAGTTTTATTCAAGATTTTTGTTTCACGCTTTCTACCATTTTACGTATTCATTTAGATAAAAAAATCTGTTGAAATCAAAACCCAACATATAAAAAAATCTAAGTGAAAAGTTAAACGCTCTTTTATAATATCCGCAATCCGCATCTTCAGAGGTGTTCCGAGATTTTTGATGAGAAGTGTATATATGTATATCAGTAATTCCTGATAGATTTACTTACGGATATAGACTAAACCATCAATAAAAACATATCAAGACATTTTATACAGGTTTTGCAATTTCAAAATTCCCTTAGGATAAGTTATAAGGACATGCGAACAAAGTCGCAGACAAAACCTAGTTTTAAATAAATAATCAGCGCAGAAACCTTAACTTTGAATTTATTAACACGTTACGCAAAACAATGGGGCACATTCATTAAAAGAGCTTTTAATTATGTAACATTTAAGACCCTAAATTAAAAAGAAGGCTTTTGGTCTTAACACTACGCTTATTTAAAATTCAATTATGTTTCACTCTAAAAACGTACATGACGTAATAGAAAACTCATCAAATTATGAGATAATAGGGGTGCTAAATTCTGTATATTTGATCGCTTATACAGTTTATTCTTTAGTTGTGTAACGTGAAGATGATTCAGCCCATTATTTCCCCACTGCAGAGGAAGGATACCTGAAAATTTTTGTTTTTGTGATCGCTGTATGATGGTCATAGTTACAGATGTAAAATGACTGAATATGACTAGTCACACTTGTCATAAAACCTTAAATGACCGGTCATTTACTGTCAAATTCAGTCAATTTGACTCAAATATTATTGTCTATTCTCGACTACCACCCAATTATTTATTTATTTAGGTACCCAATTTATATGCAAGTTTAAATGAAGCAACGTTTAATTTTGTATTATATCATGAGAGGATAAGACGACATCAAAATCGATGCGTGAGGCGATGCGACGTTGCCATTTTGTCTTAAATGCATGCATGATTAGAAATGTACAATGAATAACACTATATAATAATACTATAAGTCATAAAAACCACTTTTTTGTTTCAATTTAGAAGTTGTAGACTTTTATCAACGACAAAAACTTAAAAGATACTAAAATATTACTGAAATCAAATTGACTGAAAATGACCATTTTTGACAGTTAATGACCATTTTTGACCAATTTGACCGTAAATCACAGTCAGTCTAATTCAGTCACTTTAGTCATTTTCAACACTAGTCATAGTACATAGTGTGAACTACTACTGCTAAAGACATTCCCTCAGGACTACTTGAAATGATAGGATCAAATTAGGTGATATTGTTTGCCTTCAGCCACACAGCAATTCAACAATATATTTAAAATCCTCAAAGACTGAAATACACATTACACTCATACCACAAAATGGACTTTATTTTTGCCGCAACATAATCTATATATATATATATTTAAATATATTATTCCTTAATGATCTAGAAAATATGTAAATAGTCTTAATGTTCTGAAACTGTTTCCATGTTTTTGTAATACCTACCTGTTCTAGTAGGTAGTCACAACAGGTTAAACTGGAAGCCTGTCTCAATAGAAGAGGGAATAGCCAAGGAAGAACCTAGAATTAATATATATAATTAATGTGATATTCATCTAGTAACTTTATAAAAAACAGATTGTATTTTTAAAAATGATATAATTTAATTTGCGTAAACAATATTTCTAACACATTATCATCATCGAAAGATGTTCACTGCTGGACAAAGCTACGACGCGTTTAGTGGGGACCCCACAAATTTCCAACACAGTCCATTTTTAATTTTAATTTTGTACTGTCTGCAAAATTAATAAATCAAATTCACCTATGTGGCTTGTCTCCCGTTTTAAAATGTTTAAAAAATAAAACGTCTTATAGGTATATAAATGAATAATTTACGTCTCTTTGTATATAAAAAACACATTCCCATTCATGTTAATTAAGTCTTCGCGAACCTTTCCATATTTAATTTAATTATAAAAGATCCTAAATTTTACTTACCATAACCTAGTAATTTTACATTTAAAATGTTCGCCCCAAAAAGTGTCAATACAAATTGAACCCTCAAATTTATGAATCAAACTTAAACTTGGCGGTTTTCATTTACATAGGCGGCCTAAATGCGACGAATTTTTTCAGTCAAAAGCTTTATTTGAATAGGACTGAATGTGAGACTCGTTAGCGGTCGGCGAGTGCGGCACCGTACTGCAGTAAGACTGTCAGCGAACAACGAATTTATTTAACTCAGCGAATAAACTGTAAACTAAAATTAAGAAAGGTAAACCTAGTGTAAGTGACGAAATTAAAAACACAGGTGATTCCTAGTTTCAAGTGCTATTAAATGTGTTAAAAGCATCCATTACCACTGTTACTTTAATTACTAGTAATGTTATATTAACATTCTCCATCAAAACACTCCGGGTGAGTTTCGCACACTACTTAGGTAATATTTTTTTATTCAAAGCAATACGGCTTATAACTTTAGCTTAAATGAAACCTACTCATTTTACGCCTTAATAAAATAAATTATGTAGCTTTGTGAGGCTTTAAGTCTCCGCAGCTTCACCGTAGTAGTAAAGGATTAACTATAAAGAGTGTGCTGAGGCCGTCATAGCCGTTAGTTTACAGCCGTTCTTGTCCTCGGTACACTGTACCAAAGAACTAATCAACAAAATCCTTTCTCCTTCTCAGATTAGTTCAGAGGTAAGGTGCTTGCCCGATATCATGAATGCTTGGAAAATGACTGTACCTAGTTTAAAACTACCCGTAAACCTGCGCTCAAAAAGTCAGTGTGAAATCTTTCACAATACCCTAGGTGTCCAAAATTGTTTTTCTTTTGGCTGCAAAAATAATAGCGTCGATTTTAGAGGCCTTTATTGCCAGTAAATTGGTTAGAAATCATATTGTTAAAATGGAAAGACTATTATGTGCATTTTTTATGATACTATAGAATTGCTATAGTAGAATTATAATAGACAGGTGCTATCATCATAAAGTGGAATATTTTTTTTTTTTTTTTTATTTTTACTTTATTGGGACATAAAACAGTTACACATTAGGTATAGTTAAATTATTTAAATATAAATTTTAAGAATAGGTAAACGTGTAACCCACACCAATGTCCGCGAATTAATGTAAAAAATAGGTAGTAATAAATGCGTGCATTAATTAAGCAGAGAAGTACCTATGTAGGTACTAGTGAGTAGGTATTAACTATAACTATTTTAGTAGTTCAGTAGCCATTTTTTTGAACTTAAAGTGCGATAGTGCAAAAATGTCCAAATCGTGGAAGTGTGTGTTATACGTTTCCACAATGCGTCGGAGAGGCACCCGTGCGTGCAATATGACCTTATATGCCCACTTCATGAATGTTTAAGTAGATGAGGAATAAAATATAGATGTTTAAGTAGATGAAGAATAAAATATAGAGCCTTGTCGAACGCCACATTTGATTAATAGCGCTATTCTTTTTCATAGCGAGTCGCGATTTGTCTAGAACATTACTACGCCAGCGCAGGCGACGGAGGAGGCAAGGGGCGCGGGACACAACGCACTGCGCATCGCGCACCGAGGGGGGCACTGCACAGCTGCGACAGTCACACGCGGACCACTATATTTAACGTTCTGATTTTTCCTTGTTAAACCATAAAACAATATTATAAAATTTTGCTGTGAGACAGCACTGCAATTGCATTCCAGGCTACAGTTGCACATGTATCCCGACCTGAACAGATTGTCTTTGGTAAGGCAAGGAGTATGGAGCATTATTAATTTGGATATTCATTACTAGCTGTGCCCCGCGGTTTTACACGCGTAAAATTGTATAGATTATCACAGCTCCTCCCCCGTAAGTGATATCGTGATAATATGTAGCCTATATGTTGACCCGATCTCTTAGTAATATTCATGCAAAATTTGAAGTAAATCCATACAGTACTTTTTGAGTTTAGCCCGGACATACATACAAACAAACAGACAAAAATTCTAAAAACTATATTTTTGGCTTCGATATCAATAGTCAATCACGCGGCAACTATCCTTTTAAAAAACTTTTAAATGTACAGTTTTGACTTTCCTACGATTTTATTGTATATATGTATAGATTAATAAAATAATAATTTTCTGTATCGCCGATGGCATAGAATAGATAAAATATATAGAACTAGCAGTGCCCGCGGACTTCGTTCCACGTTGTAAATATTTGTGTATGTGTAGACTGAGAGCCCACTTTTATTTATGTAGATTTGTGCAGTTTAACTAACAATAGTGCTTAGTAAAAGTTGTGGAAATATTTGTAAAACGAATTTTAGAGTTTGTAAAGATATAATTAAAAAAATATATCGCCTGAAGTAGGTCCCTCAGTTCACACTCATAAGCTCCCAAATCTACATATATAATAAGTTCACCAACAAATTTTGGTTATAGACCTTTAGTAAAACATGAATAAACATCTAAACAACATTAAAAAACCTAATGTGAATAGATAATAAAAAATTACAAACGTATTTCTGTGGTCCCTGAGGGACCACATAAATTTATCTCATAATGAATAGATTATAACATGAAAATGTAATATTCATAAGCCAATCTTTAGTAAAAATTACAAGGAAAATTTTAAAACTAAATAAAGATCACAAATAGCGTTAAATATTGTTAACTTTACGTTTTTGTTGGTGGGTCCTCAGTTCACACACTATGCAAATACTAATTGTTTAAAATATAATTAAATACAATAATTACAAAAATTTGGAGCCTTTCAGTGCTTAGTAAATTTTTTAAACTATCGATCTGTATTTACTACTACTCCTTCTATCCGGTCTATTATTACGGATAGGACTATGGTAACCAATAAGCCTGTTTTGGTAGACCGGTTGGAGCGACGGGCATTTATTATTGATATCACTGTCCCGTTAGATGATAACCTCGTAAGAGTCCAGAATAAAAAGTTGTCAAAGTACTTCGATTTGGATGGTGAACTCAACAATAATTGTTCCGAAAGTCGTCTCCGTCGGTCTGACAACAAAGAGCCTAGATCAACATCTTAAGAGGCTCTCGCTGGATCACTGGGTCAAGGGTCGGATACAAAAGGCAACAATTATGGGAACGGCACGCATTGTGAGGAGGTTCCTTTCTCTGTCACTCTGACCACCGGCGACCTGGAGCCCCATCACCGTCTATTTTTTTATATCAATTTTAAAAATATAAATGTGTAAGAACTAAGAAATTAAATAATTTGATATAATAATAATCAAACCATATTAAAAGCCATGTCCATATTTTTTTTTAGTAAGTTGGTGTTAGTTTTAATGGTGCTTAAGTAAATATGTTAGTATAGTTAGTTTTCACACAATATACAAACAATAATTATTAATGAAGACCAAGACTATCTCCCCCCAGTATCCTTGAAAAGGACAGTACAGTTTTCGCGATGCTTCGGTAGCTTAAAATAATTCTCCCAATATATAGGTACACCCCGCTTACAATCCCACTGAACCTTATACCAAAACTCGTTCTGATTCATGCTGGTTCGTGTTCCCTTAATGAAATCAAGGAAATTAAATGTCTGTGCAGCCTGCGAAAGTTCATTTAACTAAGCAAGACCTGGAAATGTCTATCTACCGTTGCAACGATGACAAAGTTCTGCGAGATATTGCTGACTTTACAAATTTAATTGACTTAAGAAAAGGTGTAATTTGATATTGCGGTAGATGGCTGAAAGTATGTTTGCGGTTGAAACTTTGTTAACTTCTGACACTTTAGAATTCCATTACTTAGGATGTTTGTTAGGTATATCTATATAATATTCCAAATGGCTAAACAGAAAATCAGATAGAATCATTATGCAAACATTCTACTCATAATGTTATATTGTATGTAAGTAAGTGTATCATTTGGCTCGAAGTTTAAATGCGGTTAAGGACATCTAAGTTTAGCTATCTATACTAGATATGGGGAGTCACTGTTGGTTAAAGATACACACGCATATATAGAAAACTTACCTATTACGGTCCTATCCAGTTTGATTCCAATAGAAGATATGGCAAAAACGCTAACACACGAAAACTGTTCTTTGTTACTCCAGATATTGGTTGAAATATTTATATTTAGAGTAGTGTCGAACTTTCTTCACACGTGTTAAGTTAGAGTCAGACATAACCCGTTTTACTACGCCACGAAAAAAACCACGTAATTATATGTTTAGGGTTTCAAAATGTACTGGAAAGTTGGTGCTGGGTGATATACTCACTAGTTTGGATGTGACACTGAATTCACTAAAGGCGAGTTGCATTGATTTCTACCTTTGATCTTTAAACTCAGGTGTGCACCAAGTACACAAGTTGAGCTAAAATAACGAGCATAATTGCAGCAAACAGCCTTGATTAAAGGCTGGTTTAATAGCACCTAACTAGGCGTATTTGTCGGAACATCTTGCGAACTGCAGCGGTTGGTAATTAGCTCAGTGATTTCATTAGCCTAAGTGTGAAGCTATTCATCTAAGCTTCTCGTTAGATCCTTGAACAGAATAAACTTAATGTAGGCACCTTCAGGTAATTCCGTGCACGTCTCTCAACATACATAGAAGTATCTGAGATCTCATTAGATTGAATTCAATAGCAAAAAGCAAATCGCAATTTCGAAACGTCTTCCAGAGATTACTAGGTATGATATAACTTTTCTTCATAGATCTTTAGGAAATATTGGTAAATTGCAAATGAGATTCTGCTGATGCTCTATAAAGATTCACAAGAATCAGATGTTACAAGAAACCACATTTGAAAATCAAGTTTTAGTTACCGTGATAAAGTTATTTTTTACTGACCGTGGTATCAGTCGTATCCACGGCATACCAGTTACTTTTTCCTGATCGTGGTTCCACCAGTCATACCCACATCACTTCAAAACTATTATGTAGTGGTACTACCAGTTCATTCCTGTTCTAACATAGATACTTTAGCGTAATGACGGTTATTAATACCTAATCCTGGTACCACTACACAGTAAATCTTTGTTTATAATTAAAAAAAAAATATATTCGTACGAAGTTCTCAAAAGTGACATAATTATTTCATATAAACTCATTTTAAAATAAATATAAGTCTGTTATATACTTCCATGGTAAGGTACAGGTATTACACCCTGTACCTATGGCCTGAGTCAAGATTCCAATTCGAATAAATGTTCAATATCATAAAAATTTTTTTTATAAAAATTTAACAGATTGGCGACGAGAATGGGATAGCTTACGAAGCTGGAAAACCACGATGGACGAACTTACGCAACTCAATAGAACACTTGCATCGATACGCAGCCAGCTGACGAAGCTGGAAAACCAATTATCGTAGATGCCTGACCATATAACGAATTCCAAAATAAACATCAGACTCACCACATTAGAGAATTACGAAAAGAAGTTGCATCAGGTACACACGGCTACATATCAAGCTACACATTTCCAATATAAGCTGACCTCTCGTTGTATGGAAATCCTATACAAGGCGAGATCAGCTTATACTGGAAATGTATAGCTTGATGTGTAGCCGTGTGTACAAACTGGAATCGAACGTCAAAATGAAACAGTCGTTGAATACGAAATCAAACACAAACCAACAAGCGGCACGTTGACCAGATGACGCGGACTAGCATAGAGGCGGACTAAAAGACGTCAGAATTTATCAACGTGTGAAGTGTAGCGAGGTGACTTCAGTATTTAAGGGGTGGAGACCTGTTATATATAACAGGTATACCTCCATGGTCTTTAATAGCTCTACGGTCTGGGTCAAGGATTGTCAAGTGACACGTGTGACATAGATAGTTGATAGTTCCAATTCAAATAAATTATTAAAATCATAACATTATTTTTATAAATATTAACAGATTGGCTACGAAGATGGAGTAGCTGACGAAGCTGTAAAGCCACGATGGACGAACATATGCGACTCAACAGAACACGTGCATCAATACGCAGCCATCTTACGTAGCTGGAAACCCATGATGTGACGAACTTACGCAACTCAAGGTCCACTATCTAGTCGAAATAGACGACGACGGAGAGACCTATAAGTGGCAAAGTGGCACGTCGATAAGAGACGTCAGGATTTATCAAAGTGGAAGTGGAGGGAGGGGACTTCAGGATTTTAGGCTGGAGACCTGTTATATACCTCCATGGTTTTTAATAGCTCTATGGTCTATGTGACATTAATAGGTGGATTCTAATTAAGATAAATGTTTAATATCATGAACAGTATTTTTAAAAAGATTAAACAAAGTTTATATTCGCAAATGTAAAAATGTATCACGGGGACGAACGCATAGCGCATTTTATTCAAAAACTATCTAATACACCTGAATCAATGACCCGTTATTGTCAATATTTTTCAAGGAATAAGAAAACTTCAATTAAAATTTAAATAAATAAGGTTTTTGTTCACGTAGACTTTAAAAAAGCGCTTGTAAACAGTCAGAACATGTTCGTAGTAATATATAATTATTTCTAGGTACATATAGATATTTAGATAATAAGATTTATTTTATAACACTAACTTAAATTAAGTTATTGTCAAGGATCATGTGTAGGTTTTTAAAAATCAAAATTTTTAAATTTTAGTTTAATATTTACTACATATTGTCTGAATGGTTCTGTCTATATTAAGGTACGGATTAAATGTTATTATTATGGCGGACCTTGTGTTTATAACGACGGTCGTGCTTTAATGCTACCACCGGATCCTTGACACACATTTTGAGTATGAAATACTTAATATATTTACACCCTTATTACCATCAAAAATTAAATGAAGACCTACAAACTCCTTTAGGAAATACATACTTGGTTCGTGTGAACAGTCGTAAAATCTAACTGTCCTCATATATAGAAAACAATTTACGAGAACTACGGAATTGTACCCTACTTAACCCTAAGTAAAGATACTCCTAAAAATTCCATTCCTTGAACAACAACAAACTTATTTACGACCAAGGGTTTAATTAAGTTAAAATTTTACCAAGGGCACTTTGGTAAATTGAATAAATAACATACTCCCCACTCCCTAAGGGACACAGCTGGAATTGTGGTAAACTATCATTTAATTAAAAGGTTTAATATTTAGTTTTCTTAATATCCCAAAATGTATAGAGGTAAACATGTATACTATTATAGATTAGAAACTATTAAAAAACGTGTGCTGTATACATGTTTTGTTTACTAACTATATACATTTTGGGATATTAAGAAAACTTAGTATTATTACTCTACTCATGTTGTCAATTAAAATAAATAATATGCCACTACTGAAGTAGCTCAAAAGCTATTGAATAAAATTTATTTAGCACTTGGGTATTAACATACACTTGTACTTGTCAAGCTCACAATGCGGTACATAAACATAATCAAATGCAGTATTACAGTAACAACAAAATTTAGTTAGTCCACCTGTTTGCTGTGTGGTGACGGCATAGAATATCATCACCCCATCTCATCCCGTGGGGGGTATAGAAATCGACCTACCAGAATACCTACCAGAGAACGGGCAGAGCGTTTTTCTGTGAACTATGACTATCAATCTGCAATCGCCAACCCGTCTGCCAAGCATGGCGATTATGGCATATCCCTCCATTCATTGGGAAGGCTTTTGCCAGCTGTGGACATACTTAGGCTGACATGATGATGATAATGAGTCCGCCGGTGCGGTCTGTGTTACCACATTTTTTTAAATCCTTACATAAATAACAAATTTATCATATTCCATTATATTCATAAACGTAAGGCGTTCTTACTGATAATGAACTAAGCAAATCGTTTTTTTTATTACATTTTGTCAACATCTAAACATAAATACATAATTGACTATAACAATTTTGCACCAGACAAGACAATTGGCGAAGAAACTCATTCACAAATTGTTTACTCAGAACCGTGACTTCACAAAGCTATAGTTTCGCTGAAAGTAAACGAGACAGTTCGTGGGAAAATACCCGTTTGTATTGCTTGACATGTTGTTAGTGGTACAAACAATGTCTTTGATACGCCCCATGGTGTTATGACAGGAAACAGAGAATAGGAGCCGTCATTATCACCGCTCACCGTATTTTTCTATCAAGAATAATGGAACTATTATGTCTGTCAATTACTTTTGTTATTCAAAATATATTTCCTCCCCAAGGAAAAATGAAAATATACCACGGTTGATCAAATAAAAGTGCGAATAAAATATAATATTATATTCTTTTATTTAATGTTTGTTGTCTTTGGTGGATATATGTACGCCAGCACATCCACCTACCCCAATCTATCATTTCTTTTATAGATTATCAACATTATTCACGTAAGCATAAGGTTCACTTTCGATTGGGGAAATTTGACAGATTGGGGTAGCTTGATGTGCTGCCGTCTGCACCATTTAAGTAAGGCACCCCTACATAAGTAAAAGATATCTGCTGTGTAACATCTTTCCTCTCGGTTGATGGATATGTTTTGCGGGAGTGATTTTGGAAAAGAGACGGATATGTGTGACAGGAAACTGGGGAAGCGCCCGCTATTTGATTTGACCAATGAGCTCGCGCAGTGGCGGTGAGACGGTATTGCGTAGGGTTGGCACAACGACGTACAATCATCCAACATAGTGTATGCGATGATAATATAAACACGTAACTTGTTAATCACATAAAATGGCGTCGTTTTCTTAATACTGATCGGTCCGATTCGCCAAACTTAAACAGATGGCAGATGTTTTATCTCGCTCCCTGGCGTCCGAATGTAGCGGGAGTTGGATTGGACATATTCTTAACGCGGACATAATTCGTTTTATGAATAAATCTTGAAATCTGTTTTTTTAATTATTACGGTTTATTATTAAACAAGCGATATATTCAACCAATTATACACATTAGAAAAAAAAATTGGCTTCACATACATTTCATATCTTTATGATACGAAAAGATAAAATGCTGACATTTTCCCTCTGAATGTTACATACACATACTGATCATTTACGACCATTGTAAAATTCGATTTTTAAACAAAAGTTACAAAAAGACTTTCATAAGTTTTAACTATATCTTTATCAAAAATTAAAACCATAATGTAAGAATAACTTCAATAAATAAAGCAAAATTAATACAATGGAAAAAAGTCCGTTCATAATTTTGCGTAGTACTCGCGCAATTAAACTAAGTTATGAAATCAATGCATAAAATAATTTCTGCTTCGTAAAATAAAAAACATATTCCGACTATAAAAAGTAAATGTTCGACCGTGACAGGACTCGAACCTGCAATCTTCGGATCCGAAGTCCGACGCCTTATCCATTAGGCCACACGGTCTGATGATGAGCAGACAAATTTACCAGTCGTTTTAAATTCGGAATCGTTGAGTGATACAAGTGTTAAGTTGTAAGGCTTTATAATAAAAGTTCATTGAAACTATTTATATGTTAACATTTTGATTTTATACATGGATACCAACAGGTGAAGGAGAATTAAAAACCTTGCAACGAATATCGACACATAAATTAATTAGGAAACTCGGATTTTAAATTGATAACATTTAAAAATTATTTTCCAAACTTAATGCAAGGGGAACTGAAACTATTTCAATTTTCATCGATTAAAACGCCGTAGGGTAAACTATCTGTTTAAGTGGGTTTTTATACGAAAGGTCTTAATGTTTTAACTATTCTACTTCGAACAACTGGCTTATTTAAAAATATCAAATCCTTTTAAATTATTTATATAGCCATTTAGTATCTATCAAAATAAATCCGGCCTCAGTAATACTCAGACTTGCCCATTGAGGATCCAGTACAGTCAGCGGTAAAATTAGATGATCATAATCGGATAGGAGGTTTTGGGTTTATGAATGATCGTGGGTAAGCCAATATTTTTACACTTAACTCATATTATGAAACCATAAACTAAATACACTTTCGAGCACTTCACCGCCTCACTATTTCGATACTTAGATATTTATTTTCGATAATTAGTGTTGAATATCCGAATTTGATGATCTATCTACAGAGATTTTTCAAAAACATTACCGCCATGTTACGTCAATTTTAATGTCAGGTCTCAAATGTCAAGTACTGGGAAAATAATAGCGTCGCATGCTATTTTTTTTAAGAACTTTTGCCGTTGATTGCACAGACGCCATCCAGCTACCCTAATCTATCAAATTTCTTTTATAGATTTTCAACTTTAACATAAAAACATAAGGTTCACATTCTATTGATGTGCTGGCGTCTGTACACTTAATTTTGCTTCTATGAATTTTTATATGCCGAGATATATCGCTACGAAGGACAGACAGACTTACAAATGGAGGTACTGAGTAGAAGCATCTGTACCAAAATGATAGAAAGGAAAGGACATGCCTTAGCCTCACCACTCTGTGACATTTCATTGTGTTCCGCTCTTGATCCTCGGATAGAGGAGTTGTAGTGGTGAGAAAGAGGTTCTGTCTCAATAAAAAAAACATTCTGAGTCCTCTTTGGCATTAAATTCTCTCCTAAAAATATTTGAAACTAAAATTACATTACAAACGTGTTTGTAACAAGACGCTTAGGTAAGTACTGTATATTAGTAAAGAGCCTTTGTAAAGCTTTGTTCAAAACTCACAAAGGAAAACGTTATTCTTTAAGAGAGCTTTCCTAGTGAATAAAACTAATTTTAGGATTTAGTACTTATAATATTGAATGTAATGCAAATACAGGACATACACTTATAAAGCAAAATATTTTGGTGGAGTGCCAAAATATTATTTTCTGACCACGTCACCTTTCCCGCCAAAAAAAGTATGCAATTTAATAAATGTTTACGTCATTAGTTCATGTCATAGACCGGTTATAAAATGGCGTTGTATTTAAAAAAAGTACGTTAATTTTTAATAAATCGAGATTCATTTAAAGAAAGAATTTGTACGAATGCGTGGCCCGAATTCCCAGTTGTATCAATTCTAAAATAACTTTTACTCACTTTTTATTGAATGATTTCATTCCAAATGAAATCTTAAAGTATCGTTTAGTGGGCTCAAAAACAAAGTGATAAAAGCCAGTAAAATAATAGCAGTGCTTGAAAAGGGTTTCTTAATCTGATTCATTCAACCGTCCAAAAGATAGATATGCCGCAAGTCCTATACCGTCATCAGAAGGTCTAGATCTGTAAAAAAGCTATGTTTGGTACGTAGCTTTCTTACAGATCTAGGCCGAGATCATATCACTGGATAATCGTCTTCTGGTGTCAAGCGTTTAGAAATGGTAGATTAACAACATATATATCATTCAAAGAAGAAAGAAAGGTGCAAATTAGTCTATGGAGCATTAGGAGGCAACTAGCTGCCACTATAATCTATTAAGTCCCGGCTCTAAATTACTCTGTGAGAACAGAGTAACTGGACTTAACTTCACTTGATATTGTGTGTCATGGACTCAAGAAAACTGTGTACGATAAAAACAGACATGGGCAAGTCTGAGCCTTACGAAGATTACACAGATGCATATTTTGAAGAAACTGGCCTGTTGGCATGGTTGGCAAAATCAAATGCTTGCTTTTCACGCCAGAGGTCGTGAGTTCCATTCCCACTCAGGACAGATATTTGTGTGCATGAACGTGTATGTTTGCCCCGAGTCTGGGTGTAATTATCTAAGTTTGTATTATCAAGGAAATGTAGTATATCAGTTATCTGATTTCCATAGTACAAGCTCTGTTTAGTTTGGGGTCAGATGGCCATGTGTAAATAATGTCCCAGAATATTAGTATTATGGTTTTGAGCAGTTATACATTTTTTAATCATATTATTATAGTAGTTATAACGCGCCTCAACAAAATGAATTAAGAAAATAAACAAAATGAGGCAAAAAAAAAACAATGAAAATATTTGACCACTGCAGAATTTCTTATCTGGTCGAGAAATAAATGCCACATTCGGATCATTTCATTATTAATTCAGACATTTCCTGTTAAACTGATATGCGCTCTTCTCAACAAAGGCTATTCAAATTAGTTTGATACTAATCTGTAACCTGAACATTAACATAATTTCAAACCTTGTCTAGAATTAATTCGATTTTCCTGGGATCCTTTCAATTTATATTCATGTTGAATGTATTCATATTAGGAAACTTTGTTATTGTATAAACATTTCAAAGCTGGAAAAATGAGACCAAATTGGAAAAATTTCGAACAAACAAACAAAAAATTCAATTGAAACTCTAAAACAATAGTCGTAACTCGAATTTTCCCTTCAACCCTTCGAATTTTCCACCAGATATTAAGACAATAATTTGCGCATTCCGTCGAAGAAACATTTGGTCTTTATTGAGCAAGTTCTATGACCAGTGTAGTTTTCAAGCCCTTGGAAAAAAATGTTTCTACATAAATCCAGCCACGCCAGCTTACTTTGGAATTCTTTTTTTTTGTTTTATCATAATTGTTGTTTCAGGCATTATAACTTAATAATTACAAATATATATTGAGATTTTATCAAATACAAGACCAATTGCATGTGTTCCATTTTATAGTAATGGTATCATCAAATCAGCTGAATGTCGTCCACTGCTGGACACGGTTTGGAGGGAATATGACGGGCTTATGGCGTGGTTCGATTCCCACCCAGGACATATATTTGTGTGCATGAACATGTATGTTTGTCCTGAGTCTGGGTGTAATTACCTATATAAGTATGTATTTACAAAAGAAAAGTAGATAGTATATCAGTTGTCTGGTTTCCATAGTACAAGCTCTGCTTAGCTTGGGATCAGATGGCCGTATGTAAATAATGCCCCAAGATATTATTATTAAAATAAAAAAGGTTTTTATTCACGTAGACTTTAAAAAAGCGCTTGTAAATAGTCAGAACATGTTTGTAGTAATATAGTTGTATACATTGTTTGTAGTAATATAGTTGTATACATTATTATTTCTAGTAACATAGATATTTAGGTACACATCGTATGAAAACATTTATAAAATTTATTTTATTATAGCATTGATATTTAGCTAGCTCGTATCAAGTTATTGTCAAGAGATTATGTTTTTGTACTGTCAATATGTATATTGTCAATGGTTCTGTCCATATTAAGGTATTATTATTATGACGGACCTTGTATTAATAACGACCGTCGCGCTTTAATGCTACCACCGGATCCAATGCGCCCCAACTGTGAAGACCCAGCGAAACAAACTCAGTGGGTTCATCTACTACCGGTTTCAACACGACCCAGTTGAGACGGTCCGGCGAAAAATACTCAAGAGGGCATGAACACGGGATTTGGTCCAATTAGAGTCCAAGTAATTATTATGCCATAATCGCCACTCTTGGCAGACGAGTTGGCGATGGCAGTATGAAGGTCATATACACAGAGACGCTGCCGCCCGTACTCTGGAAGATATTTCTTCGGGACAACTTCTATGTTCCCCACAAGATGAAACGGGTCTGTGATATTCTTTACCGTCAACTAAAAAGCCAAATGATGGTTATCTGTGTAAAAAAAAAGATTATTAGTTTTTTGGCTGTATTATCACTCCTAAATACTTAATTTTGATGAAACTTGGCAGACACATAGTACCTAAATCCATATAAAATAGTCATCATCTCAATCAATCAATCAATCAATATTATTTATTTCTCTCCACAATATTATAACATGGTACATAGTGTTATGGTTACAGACATAGAAAATTTTACAACATTAAACAAAAATATTGTGGAAGACTGATGCCCAAACTAGGCTCTAATAGGCCTGTATTTCAGGTCACCAGGTCCCCCACCCCATTGGAGTATTGACCATATTAACAATTGAGAAAAAAAAAACATATATAACAGTTTGAGCAAAAGTGTGTGTGTGTGCGTGTGTGTATGAGTGTATGTGTATTAGTGTGTGTGTGTGGTATGTGAGTGCGTGAGGTGTTTTGTGGATGCACGTATGAGTATTTTTTTATTATTTTTACTTTTTGCGCAAGGATACCAGGTAAATTTTATTTATAAATGTTCTCTGATATAATAGATAGGTATTGTAATGATATTACTGCCCTCCTATAGAATAAAACCTCTTTTGAGAAGATAGCTAACTCTGATCATTTTATTAAAATAGCTGGACATAGCTTTTAAAGTAAGAATAGAATTCGAATTAAACAAAAAGTATAATTTTACGTTTGAGTGATGTTTGTCAACAGTTATCAAAATGACGTGCTAAAGAATACATTGTGAAATCTAGTTTTATTATTTTTTGAATAAAATAAGTTATTGCTGTTTAGATACCGTTACGGAGTACCTCTAGCTGCTGCGAGTCTTCTACATGGTGTAGGTGCCATTGGTAAATTGAAAATATTTTGAAGTTTTCAAAGGGGAGACTAAACGAGATTATACAAGAAAACTAAGAAGAAAAACAAGAAACCAAGGAATCGACAAACGTTCAAATACAATGATTCAATGGCGTAGAACAGGATTCAAAAGAATTTTTAAAACAATTTCGGAAATTGGCTATTGTAAAAAAATTTACAGACGAAGAAAAAAATTGCGATTTTCCCGTCTTTCCTACAGGGTCCGGCGTCATCATTTTATAAGACTATAGAAGATACGGCAACGGAGTTTGCCGAAGTTGAAAAACTATTTTTACAAGAGTTTCCACCGATTGTGGACTACGTAGAACGATTTTTTTTGCAAAACAAGGCAAAAAAAGAGTACTTCATTGAATATTTAATAGACTACAAGAATTGGCGTTCAAGGCGGAAATGAAAGACGAAAATAAATTAATAACAAAATTTATCAAATCATCAGGACCCTTCTTCAGACACAAATTAGCCACAGCAGCTTAAAGACGTTTATAATATGAACGATTTGAAACGAAACTAATATACCAATTATGGTGGATCATTCCCAAAGAAATAGGGGAGGTAGGGGAGATATGATGCCTTCACCTAATGAGGATCGATTCTACACACCTCCATCAGGTAGTATGAGACACTACCCGACATAGCCTATGCATGAGAGAGCAGAGCGTTTACCGTATGCATTACGATCGAGAGGACAGCCCCTCACTCACCAAAGGTTAGTAATGCCATACACACCACAACAGAATGGTTGCAGTGAACGAGAAAACCGAACGCTCGTTGAAGCCGCCCGAGCTATGATGTATGCGCACGAAGAGCTGCCAACCGCCTGTTGGGCAGAGCTCATAAGTACAGCAGCATATGTTCTGTGGACGCACATCCGTGGATGAAAAATCACCTTATGAAATATGGTATAAGAAGAAGCCAAAAATTAAACATTTGAGAATTATCGGAAGTCCTTGCTACGCCCATGTACCCAAGCAGAAGCGTAAAAAGTTGGATAAGAAAACAGAGAAATGTATATTAATCGGCTATGACGGTGATGATGGGTATCGTCTTCTTAGTACGGATAAGAATAGACATACATTGATACGTTCGAGAGATGTCGTATTTCAAGAGTTACCAAATACCCGGACTGACACTAAAGTAAATTTTAGAGCAAATCCTATCGAAGAAAAATCTGAAATAGAGATAACTCTTCGTTGACCACAGAATCTTGGTGCAAGGGAGGAGAATAGTCGAACGATTCATGATGTAAGGGAGGAAGGAAATGAAACTACTGATATATTTCAAGAGTGTGTACCTCCTGAATCGTTTGAAGATACACATAAGATAGAAGAAAGTATCAATATTCCTAAGCAACCTTTAGAAACAGAAGATCAGCGAGATGAAGGCGAAGAATTACCAGAGCGTGTAGAAGTTACTAATGAAGATGTAATTTTGCAAGATAGTGAAATAGAAAGTCAAGGTAGAATAACTCTTAGAGACAGATCTACGTTGCGACCGCCTGCCAAACTTGATGACTATGTTATGACTTCTGTAGATGACCTGAATGATTTGTACGAACCTACAACCTACGACGAAGCATTAAAGAGTCAAGACAAGGAGCATTGGGTCAAAGCAATAATAATAATAATAATTTATTTAATAACAGGCAACAAGGCCCACTTGTTAGTAACAATTTTTTTAACTTAAAACTAATTTGGTTGGGTTGTCAAGTGTTCATTGAAATAAATAACAGAAAAAATAAGCCCACAATAAGAAATAAAATAACCGAGAATAAATTCAACTCTAGGCGAGTACAAGACATATCTGAGCCAATAATGGAAAAGAAAGACATTCTGACTACAAATGCTAGACAATATACTGTGCCAAATCCTGGACACAGTAACTACCAAAATACAAGGGATTTCCGACCACACTCAAACACAGAGCATAAGACATATGCAGATGTCACTAGAAAACAGCATAGTCAAAAATCAACACTTCCATCAAAATTTGAACTCGTACTCATAACACAAGCTGAAAAGCTAGATAAACTATTTGAACAAATGGCAACATTGATGAACCTTCTCACAACTGTGATACAAAAGCTCTCGTAATGGCTCGTATAAGGGTTGCAACATGGAACACCAACGGCTTAATCAAGCATAAACATGAAGTAGAGACCTTTCTGAAACATCAGCAAATAGACATTCTCTTAGTGTCAGAAGCACATCTTACCATAAATCACACCTGTATAATACAAGGTTATAATATATATGCCACTCACCATCCTGATGGAACAGCTCATGCTGGTATAGCCATAGTTGTTAAAAGACACTTAAATCATGTCATCCTGCCGGCTTATAAAACACCACACATACAAGCCACATCAATATTGCTATATGATAAACAGGGCTCTATTACTCTATCAGCTATATATTGCCCACCTAGACACACCTTAAAGGAAAGCACTTTCACAGAATACTTTGAAAATCTTGGGCTCAGATACATATCTGGAGGAGACTGGAATGCCAAAAATGTACGTTGGGGTTCACGCTTAACCCTTCCTAGAGGCAGAGAACTTAATTTAAGCTTACATAAAAACAATCTCGAAGTACTTAGTACTGGTGAACCCACATATTGGCCAACAGATCCAAATAAATTACCGGATCTTCTAGATTTCTTTGTTTACAAGGGACTCTCCAATGAATACCTTAGCCTCGAAAGTTGTCTTGATAGTAGTTCTGACCACACACCAATAATAAGTACAATAAGCACAACAATAATTGAAAAACCAACTAAACAATATCTTTATAGTAAAAAAACAGATTGGAATGCCTTTCGCCATTGCATTGAAAGCAACTTATCATTGAAAGTTCCATTAAAAAGTGATGATGATATTGAAGAGGCGGCTTTAACAATAACGAGACTCATACAAACTGCTGCATGGAATTGTACACCAGAGATAAAGGCAAGAGCTGGCAGCAAAAACATACCAAAAGATGTCAGGGAAAAGGTGTTAAACAAAAGAAGACTCCGAAGAATATGGCACAACAGTCGTCATCCGTCTGATAAAAAGGCACTTAACAGAGCCGCTTCAGAGTTAAAATGCTACCTTAGAGACATTGAAGATGACACTCTGAGAAATAAGCTAGAAAATCTGTCTGTGACCTCAAAGAATGAATACTCTCTCTGGAACGCTGTAAAATCGAGTAAATCTGCACCTACTGCAGCTAAACATCCACTTAAACTTAACAATGGTACTTGGGCCAGAGATGACATGGAACGTGCAAATGCCTTTGGTGAATTCCTCAGTGATGTATTTACCCCAAATTGCGGAGATGAAGACACTGAAAGAGAAATAAGAGAGTTTTTAGAAGCAGATCTACAATTAAGCCTACCGTTGTTAAGCTGCTCGCCAAGAGAAGTACTCAGAACCATTAAGCAAATGGAATTAAATAAAGCACCCGGATTCTGTTTAATTACAGCTGAAGTCCTACGACAGCTACCCAAAAAAGCACTGGTTTTCTTGACTCAACTTTTTAATGGAATTCTAAGAACTTCATACTACCCAAGGATATGGAAGATATCGGAAATAATTATGATATCAAAACCTGGGAAACCTCCACACGTAGTCTCAGCATACAGGCCAATAAGTCTACTGCCAATTCTATCTAAAGTGTTTGAAAAGATCCTTGCGAGACGAATTAACTATCATATCAAATCTGACAACATTATCCCAGATCATCAGTTTGGCTTCAGAGGAGGGCACTCAACTGTTGAACAAGTTCATAGGGTTGTCAATAAGATAAGTGATGCTTTGGAAAAGAAGGAATATTGCTCTGCCGCCTTTTTGGATGTCCAACAAGCATTTGATAAGGTGTGGCATCAAGGATTACTATATAAAGTAAAGACCAAATTACCTCACAACCTCTACTTGCTTATCAAATCATATCTGGCTGATAGAATCTTTCGTGTCAAAATTAATGACTCTTACTCAATGTTCCATGACATAAAAGCGGGCGTACCTCAAGGTTCAGTTTTGGGACCAACACTGTATCTAATTTATACAGCTGATATACCAATTACAGAAAGTGTTCTTTCCGCAACATTTGCGGATGATACAGCAGCCCTCTGCAACAATAAAAATCCAAAAACAGCATCAGAAATCTTGCAAAATCATTTAGATAAAATAGATAAATGGGTTAAGAAGTGGCGTATTAAAGTAAGCTCTACTAAATCTACCCATGTCACTTTTACCTTACGCAAAGAAAACTGCCCACCTGTTAATTTAGGAGGTGACGAACTGGATCATAGTGAAACAGCAAAATATCTTGGAATGCACTTGGACCGAAAACAGACTTGGAGAACACACATACAAAAAAAACGAGAAGAACTAAATCAGCGTACTCGACATTTAAATTGGCTGTTAGGAAGGCACTCTCATGTGTCTCTTACCAACAAACTGCTCATCTACAAAACAGTCCTAAAACCCATATGGACTTATGGGATTGAACTTTGGGGTACCGCGAAAAACTCTAACGTAGAAATCCTGCAAAGATATCAAAATAGTATACTCAAAGCTATCACTAATGCTCCATGGTTCACAAAAATGTCTGAGCTACATGAGCTTCTCAAAGTAAGAACAGTAAAAGCAGAAATTGACCACAGAACAAAGAGTTATAACAAACGAATTCACATGCACATCAACAGCCTTGCAACGGCTCTCAGTGCACAACCACAGAACAGAAGACTGAAACGTCAACATATTTGGGACTCTATTATGTAAACCATAATACCGAAGAGAGGAAGATCTTCGCTGGAAGACTAAACATCCTACACACTATTTACTTTGCACAAATCTGCTTATAGCCTGGAAGGCTGATTGCAAGATAAAAAAAAAAAAAAAAAAAAAAACTTAAAACTAATGTTAGCAATAAAAAGTGAGATCAAATCTTTAGAAGAGAATAAAACCTGGATTCTAACTGATCTACCCAAGGGTCGCAAAACTATTTCCTGCAAATGGATCTATAAAGTAAAAATAAACGCAGATGGTTCGATTGATAAATACAAAGCAAGGCTTGTTGCTCGAGGATTTTTGCAAAAACCAGGAGTGGATTACGACGAAACGTTTAGCCCAGTGGCAAAGATGACGACCATTAGGTCAGTCATAAGCGTTGCGGCAAACGAAGCTATGTCACTCACACAGTTCGACGTCTCTACAGCATTTCTCAATGGCACTCTTGAAGAAGAAATATACATGAAACACCCTGAAGGTATGAGTGACGGGACTAATCGAGTCTGTAAGTTAAAGCGAAGCCTGTATGGATTAAAGCAAGCACCAAGATGCTGGAACAAATGTATCGTGGACTACTTGAAAAGCATAGGCTTTCAACAAAGTCAAACAGGTCCGTGCTTATTTATACGGAAGCGTGCACTGTCTAAGATCATTCTAGCATTATATGTCGATGACGGATTGGTAGCCTCAACAAACCAAAAGGATGCGGATAAGTTTCTAACAGAGCGTAAACGAAGATTTAAGATTACCGTAAAACCTACAGATTACTATCTGGGTTTGCAAATAAAACGTAAAGACGATGGCTCCATAAGTATAACCCAAAGGCACTACACAGAGAAAGTTTTAGCGCGCTTTGGAATGAGTAGCTATAAGACAGTGGCTACGCCAATAATCAGAGATCCTGAGCAAGGAGAAACGGACAGGGAGGAAATTGACGAGTCAATTCATATCCCTATAGACAAGCCGTTGGAGCTCTTGCGTACCTCATGGTTGGTACACGACCAGATATTGCCTACGCCGTCGGTGTTGTCTCAAGATCGTTAGAGAACCCTACCAAAGAAGATGTGTTAAAGGTGAAGCGTATAATGCGCTACCTACAAGGAACTCTAAATTATGGACTAACGTTCAAGAAGGACTATCAAAAAGGTGTATTGGAAGCGTACAGTGACACAGATCATGCAGGTGATGTTAGGGATTGTCGCTCAACAAGTGGCATCCTTTGCATGTACGCTGGCGGAGCAATTGCCTGGGCAAGTAGAAAACAGTCATCAGTGGCGATCTCCACGACTGAAGCTGAAATTTTCGCAGCAAGTGAAACAGCACGTGAAGTGGTATGGTTAGAGAGATTGTTTAAGGAAATTACTGCTCTAAAAGAAACACCGGTCTTAAAAATAGACAATGACGCTGCTGTTAAATTGGCTTCAAATCCGGAACTGCATCGGAGAACGAAGCATATTGCAGTAAGACAGAACAGAGAATAATCTCAACAGAGAGGTTGGAAAACAAAAACAATATAAATACGTTTGGACTAAAGACGGCTATATATTCGTTAGGAAGGAGGACGGGGCCACCGTTGTATGCATCCGCTCCGAGGCAGACTTAAAACAGATTTTTAGGGACGTAGCGATTTAGTTTATTTTTTAAAGTTTAATTTATAAATACAAATTTTCTGCATATGGCCAAGCAAGTTTATTTATTGTAATATATCTGTTTACTTTATCACAGTATTGTTATATTGTAAGTATGTTGTTTTTTCAAATTTTTTACCAAGTTCAATTAATGTCGAAACTTCATTCTTTAATTATTTTTATGTCTCAATTTTGTACCTGTATATCCTCTCTGGGGATGGTCGTTGGCTTGGTATTATGGGTTCTCGGTTATACTTAAGTTATTGTAAGTATTGCTCATTTCACATGTTAATAGTTCGCTCTCACTGGCATATAATTTTAGTATTAGTAACACATAAAACAGCCGATACAGAATACTTTAACCGATTCAAAAATCATAATTTTACATTTTGTAACTATATATATTATAGTTTATCCTGTTACTGTTATTTATGTATATATAATACATGTATTTTATAAATACTATTAATTTTATGACAAATAAAAATTTTCAAATTGGTTTCCTTAACGCTGGGTCCCTAGGTACAAATCACGATGATTTTATTGTTGTTATGGAACTTTACGGTGTAGATATAATGGCCATAAATGAAACTTGGCTGAGAATGGGTGAGGAAGGGCGGGCTCCTACCGTTCCAGGTTATCGCCTAAGACACACACCTTGTCCGATTTGCTGTGGGAAAACAAGAGGCGGTGGGGTCGGTTTCTATATTAAACAAGGTACTAAAGTCTGTTCTTATTCACACCTAGTGGACCCTCAGCATGATACTGTCGAGCAGATGTGGCTAGTCTAAAATGTTGGTAGAACTAAATTCGCTATCGGTACAGCCTACAGACCGCCTTGGCAGGATATCGAAGTTTTTTGACGGCTTAACCTGTTCTATTAACTCACTATCTTTTTGTGAACATATAATCTTAGTTGGTGATTTCAATATTAACTATCTTATTGAGTCCGAGCCCAAAACCATTAAATAAAAGGTATTTTTAACATGTTAAAACTTAAAACAAAATGTAACGACACCTACGCATTTTACAGAACATAACCAAACTCTGATTGACTTGATATGTTCGGATACAAAGGTCTATGACGTCAATGTCAAGCCTATTAGCACGCTTGGAAGTCACGCATTTATTACTGCCACTTTACGTTTCAAAAAAGACAAAGTCTCGAAACGAATATCTATTTACAGAAATCTCCGAAATATACCATTGGACCAATTCAACAATGACTTGGAGCTCATCAATTTGAACCTACTTATTACAACCCAAAACGTAAACGATATGGTAACGTACCTCAATGTAAATCTCTTAATTTTATTTGTGAAATATGCTCCTTTAAAGTGTCGTACCATAAAAGAAAGATCATATCCCTGGATAACCAGTAATATTAAACTTATGATGTACCTTCGGGATCAGGCTCGCTCTCAATATTTGAAAACCAAAGCGGAAGTCAAAAACAATAATACGGAGAACTTAAGCAACTAGTTATTAAATCTCTATACTTGGAAAAAACTGCCTTTTTTGAACATCATATTAACAAGAACATTAATACCCCTAGAATTCTTTGGAAAAATCTCAAATCTCCACTATTACCGCCTAAACATACCAGTGAACTACCCTCACATCTCAATGACCCAAATGAAATTCATGCTCATTTTTTAAACGTCCCCGGGAGTACAGAAATACCAATATTATTTTTAAACTTTTATGAATTTAATAAATTTTGTAATAAAAGTTTCTCTCTTAAAATGATTGATCAGTTTTATATCTCTAGGGTACTCAACGACCTTAAATCGAACGCCGAGGGTTGCGATCAAATCACACGAGAAATGTTTCTTTTAAGTTTACCTCAAATACTGGATCTCATCACGTCCATTATTAACACGTCCATTTCAACATCAACCTTCCCAGATATCTGGAAAAAAGCCATCGTAAGGCCTATACCAAAAAAGCCCAACCCAATCGACATAACAGATCTAAGACCTATAAGTATATTGCCCTTCCTTTCTAAAATACTGGAAAAGGTAGTTAATATTTAATTAACTAATCACGTAAGCACCAGCAATATATTACCTGAAGCACAATCTGGCTTTAGAAATGGTTATAGTACAGCTACGGCGTTATTAGATGTGATAGATAATATCCTTGCTGTCCAAGATGATGGCATGTGTACGTTATTGATATTGCTGGATTTCTCTAGGGCATTTGATTCAATAAATATAACACTTACTTTCCAAAATGTCTTATTACGGTTTCGATCATAGTACTATAAAGTGGTTTGACAGTTATCTAAGTAACCGTATCCAATGTGTCGAAATCACTGACGCTAATGGAATTAAGTATCTATCTGACATGTCTCGTCTGAATAAGGGCGTACCCCAGGGATCAATACTGGCCACATCCTTTTTTACTCTGTACACCGCTGATATAATCAATGTAATAAAACACTGTCGATATCATTTATACGCTGATGATTTGCAAATATACACAAGTTTTAAACCACAAGACTACGCTACAGCGGTAAATGCTATCAACGAAGATTTAGACAGAATAGTGAACTGGTCTACTTGTAACTCCCTGAACTCTTAATCCGAATAAGACTAAATACATGATCTTCGGCACCAACAACCAACTCGAAAAATTACTAAGAGCCACTATTGAGAGTCCTATTACTGTTACTATTTTTGGGAATAGCATCGATCGCGTATTTGAGGCGCGCAATCTAGGTTTACTAGTGGACGTATCTCTTAGGTATGAGAACTATGTCGCTAATTGTGTGCAAAACTGCTTCTACCGGTTGAAAGTTCTTTACAAACTGCGACCCCACCTAAGTCAGCAATTGCGAGTACAACTAGTAGAGGCAATTGTTCTGTTCAAAATAAACTATGTGGATACAGTAATTGGACCACGGTTACTAGCACGCACAGAAAAAATAATTCAGAGAGTTCAAAATGCATGTGCGCGGTTTTGCTTCGATATTCCTCGTAGAGCTCATGTAACCACCCTACTTAATTAAGCATCTGATTTTAAAAATGAAACTGCGCCGTAAATTACACCTTGCCTGCCTTCTTTTTGGTGTGATCAAAAAAGCTTGTCCAATATACCTGCACAAAAAAATCAAATGGATAAATAGCCATGGCACATACGAAACTAGACATTGTGCGCAGCAACTGCAAACTCCATCTCATAGAACAGCTTTATTTCGCGGGAGTTTCAGGTACGCGGCTTCCAAATGTGGGAATATTATACCTCCCCCTATCAGAAGTTTAAGAAATGTTCATAGTTTCAAACAGAACCTAAAAAAATCCTTTTAATACATCAAGTTAAATATGAGCATAATAATATTAATCTTTCGATCATATAAATACTATTCAATTTACCTAATAAATGAATGCATATTGTTTTTTTTTTCTCCATTTATCATTTTTTTTATTTAATTAATTTACCACACACCAATCAGTACAAGTATTTTATTATTTTATTTAATGAAATTACTCGCTCTGCTGCTCGTTGCTAATGATAATGCCGTTTCGTCTATTTATGTTACTTTTATTTAATTTTATTATTTTTTACTGTCAACAAACCAACACCAATACACACATTGTTTATATATATATGTCGAAGATAGTTAAAATTAAATTCGCCAACCAAGTTCGACATTTAGTTGGTACTGTACAAAACATTGTTGAGGATATATTTTGATATTGTAATTAGATTACAGTTGTTAAATAACTTCACGATAATTCCTGTTAGATTATTTGATGAATTTTAATAGTTACACTATTTGGATGTAGATCATTTTTGTAAATTGTATCGAGTAAACGCGTGACGTATTTCCGTACGCCATTGAACAGAGCTGTTTGGAGGGAGTAGGAGGCGTGGCCTACCCCTATATAAGAGCTCGCACTGGCTTGTACAGGCAGTCTATCTTCGGATTAGACTCGATAAAGAGCTCTGCTCCCAACAGAACTGTTGGTCTACTTGGTACAGTCTTGCACTGTATATTGCATACGCGGAATTGCCGATGCGATACCCGATACTATAGCTATATTGCCTAGACAATACGCTATTCAGGTGGTTGTATTGCCACTATACGAACGTAGAATTAAGATTCTGTTCGCCTCCATTTTACTTTCTTTATTTTTATTGCAATTATTGTAATATTGTAATTAGTGTGTAAATTAACCGACCTTGTTTGTTAATTGTGGCTACTAAATCCCAGCAACATGGGAACTCCAAACTCTGACATACGAGTACCGCTTTTGGCCCCGGATCCTACATATATATATAAACTGAACTATTAACATGATGCCGTCGCCCGTGGTTTACTAGCAAGGTTGTCGACTGAAAATCAGTGTTGGGTGTTTCCTACCCAGCTAATGCTGAGACGGCGACCCTTCAGCAGGACATGCATGGAAAGACTTATCGAATATGTAATGGGTCTATTAATTTTAAATACTTTACCTTAATTATTATATATATATATATATATATATTTCTCTACCTATTACTAACTGTACTCTATCTTTATTTATTGTGTTTTCTGTTTGTAATCTATACCTACTGTATTGTTTTCTTTGATTTCCTGTATGTCTCTAATGCTGATTAAATGAATTCTACTCTATTCTATAGAAGTATGTTCGTACATGCATTCCTTGTCAGGAGAGAAAAGGAACGCAGAAGATTGCTGAGTTGATGCCTATCTCCGTTACTAGTATGATAGAAAAAGTAGGGATAGATGTCTTCGGTCCTTTTCGTGTTTCAAATTTATTATAGTAGCCCTGGAATACGTTTCTAGGTATGCGGTGTGTAAAGCAGTGTCTAGAGCGACATCGAATGTTGTTATGGAATTTTTGACTGAAGAGATTTTATGCAGATTTGGAGGCGTTAGAGAGATAATTTCCGACCGAGGGACGGTGTTCACAGCCCATATAGTACAAGAAGTCGTTGAATTGTTTGGAGCTAAAGCAATTCTAACAAGTGCTTTCCACCCAATGACTAATGGATTAGTCGAAAGGTTAAATAGAACTTTATTATCTATGTCATCTAAGTTTGTTGCTGCTGATCAGAGAAATTGGTGCCACTTTGTAACTTATGCATACAATTCCAGTAGACAGGCCTCCACCGGAATTGTTCCACATCTACTGATGTATGGCAGAGAACCACGCACGGTGTTAGATATGGATTTGTAAACAAATAACGTACATAATTATATGTCTGTAGAAAATAATTGCATTGGAAAACTTAGCTACACGAGCAATAAACAACATAACCCGGGCGCAGCAGAAACAGAAGTCCAGCCACGACAGGAGAGCGACAAGGCGAGAGTTCCAGCCGGGAGATCTGGTGCTCTTGTACACTCCGAGACGAATTTCTGGTAAGAACTTCAAATTACAACGTTTATACGTACGTATTTATAGGACCATGGGTGATGGTTATACGCGTAAGTGATGTCACTTATGTGGTGCGAAAGCCTGGACGGAATAGATCCGACACAGTACATATCAATCGAATGAAATCATTCCAGACAAGAGAGATTTGAATAAATACTTGGTATGCTGGGCTCCTATGTCTAATGAGAGTTATTTTATTTGTTCCGATGTCCTTATTTAAAATTGTACGGTTAGCATAAAATTGTAATATTAATGTTGTCCACCGCTGGACATGGGCGTATCCCAAATATTTCCATAATGTTAATATTTGTTATGATTGACTATAGTCATCACTTAAGGGACTTATTTAATTGGTGATGGTAATACATAGGTAGCGCTGCTACATGACTATATGGTGTATCCCTTAAAGAAGTCGTTATTGGGACACACACACAGGATGTTCATTGTTTGGAGAAGCAATGAAAGCCTCCTAGAGTAACCAAGTCCTGTTATTATGTTGTTTATGCCAGAAAACACACGATATTTATAGATTACATCAAATATATAGAATTATCGTGTCACGGTGTTTGCGACCAAACATCTCCGAAACGGCTGGACCGATTCGCATGAAATTTTGTATAAATATCTGGCCAAAATGTATTTTTCATACCTTAAGTTTAAGGGTGAACCACCACTAAATATATTCCTTTGATAGAAAAAAAAATTATTATGATTGAACTTTGAAAATTAAATAAAACATTCACGATTCTAATACCAAGCGCTATTTAGTTTTCAGTAGCAATAATTTATTTTTATGTTTATTTTGATAATTTTTGGACCCAATCAAATGTCTTTCGACGACTTAGATTTGTTACTAGACCCGGTAGGTGGCGCTGCGATAAGACAGCGGATTTGATTGCTATTGCAGTGGTAGAATATATAAGCAGTTTACTTACCTATCATACTAATGAGAATGTTTATACTTACAACTTAATTTTATTTATCGAATATATGAATATACTTTCGTGCATAAATTTTGTTTTCATGTGAAACGTACGAGAGTAACGATGACCAGGGGCAGTGTTCCAGTTCACAGAATCCAGTACAACCACAATGGACATGATGGAAGATCGGAAAATGAATAACGGGATTTACAAGAAGTAAACACCCAGGTAGAGATAGAGAAGTAGGAAATGGGTGAAGCGTAGATAAATGGGATATTTTCCGTCAATAGTTAAGAGTGGGTGATAGAATTTAATTATTGATTTGCATCACACATCTGGCACATAGTAGCCTATAGATGTAGGAGAACCTCATGGGCTCCATGATGTTGATGGGTATTCTGTTCTACATAACACTTTTAATTTCGTGTCTGAGGACAAATAGGTAATAGGGTAGGTTAATTGGTATAAATGAGATATTTATTTTTCATTAATCTTGGTTGGTATATGATCTTCCATCATCAAGCAAGAGGTACTCTGTAACCATTCCCGTTACAGAGTACCTCTTGCTGCTGCGAGTCCTCTACATGGCAGCAAGGGGTACTCTATACGGGATCTAGGGAAAGACCTTCACAATGATAACACAGGTATTAAACACCAATCACTTATTTTATTGAAAAAATAATAAAACTAGATTTCACAATGTATTCTTTAGCACTTCATTTTGATAACTGTTGACAAACATCACTCAAACGTAAAATTATACTTTTTATTTAATTCGAATTCTATTCTTACTTTAAACGCTATCTCCAGCTATTTTAATAAAATGATCAGAGTTAGCTATCTTCTCAAAAGAGGTTTTATTCTATAGGAGGGCAGGTAATATCATCACAGTATAGTTTATAGATTCAAACATTGAAAATCAATGTATAGTGTTAATTCTGCCAATGTATTAATTAGCACTACATATTGATGTTGTATTTTTTATTGTTATGGATTTCCGCAAAGTAACAACTGATTCCATTACTTGGGGTATGTCTTGTCTAGAGTCTCTCCCTTACCTCCTTCTCTTCTGATTAAAACACAAATTATAAACTCTAAGCAACATTACCGCATTACCCGCAAGAACAGCGGCTGTAGTCAGTATTACAATATTTTTTTACATAATTATAATTGACAAATAAAAAAAAAAGTTATAATTGAAAACTGTTGTACTGAGGTACGAGTTGAGATGCAAATTTTCTATAATTGGTTATTTAAGTACGGTGTGAATACTTCTCTACCAGACAAATAAAAATGCCCTATACCTTAACCCGAAAACGAATAGGCTCAAAAGATTGATTATATTTCATCATATCAGCCCTAAGACCCCCACTGCTGGATAAATGCCCCTCCTTATAGCTATATAATTTTAAATTATATTTATAATGTTAGATCACACAATTTTTCGGTAATATAATCCCTTCACGTTAATAAACTTACAAAACTACACTGCTAATGAATATAAATTTAATGAGATTATTAAAAGAATGAGCACAATTGTGTAACTAAGTTTGAAAAAGAGTGTCAAGATTTAAAATGTACAAATAAGAGTTTGTATTTAGCGTACACGTATTACACATGTCATTCCGTACATAAGTATAAATTCAAAATCAATATGTGAAATGAACCCATAAAAATACATCTAAAAACAGAATTAATGAGAGAATTAATGAATCTCTTTTTGAAATAGAACCCATGTTCTAACATCAACATACAGATAATTCAATGATATTGCGTATTTCATAATATTTATAAAGAATACGCGTTGCGTAATTTCTATGCACATATATTGAAGGCATTAATATCGTTTGCTTTTTTATCCGGATAACGTCTTAACACACAACGACCAAAAAATATAGTTCACTTACCTTATTATTATTATTATTGTTGTTTGGGGATTCATGCCTTGTTGGTATCATGCTACCTCAACCATTTCTGATATATTATATACTAGCTGTGCCCGCAACTTCGTCCGCGTGTTAATTAGTTTATTTAGTTTTTTTTTTTCTAAAATAAAAGTAGCCTAAGTTACTCATTATTACATCAGCTTCCTGCCAATAACAGTCTCGTCAAAATCGGTCCAGCCATTTCAGAGATTAGCCGGAACAAACAGACAGACAAAAATTGTAAAAAATGTTATTTTGGTGTATGTACCGTATATATATTCATATTAATGTAGTAAAAACCGGTTATTTCAATATTACAAACAGACACTCCAATTTTATTTATTTGTATAGATGTATAGATTATTTCTGATTATGTAGCAGAGCTCCTTGATTTGTTAGAGTTTAAAGTAAAATAAGGTAAAAAAGGTTTTTATTCACGTAGACTTTAAAAAAGCGCTAGTAAATATTCAGAACATGTTTGTAGTAATATAATTAAGTATGCATAATTATTTCTAGTTACATAGATATTTGGGTACACGGATTGTATAAAAACATGTATAAAATTTATTTTATAATGACAATGACATGATATGACAGCTCACTGCTTAATCCCATAGCTTTAATAAACTTCCAGATTAATTATGCAGTGAGTATTTGTATCTCTTCTAGTTTCATGATATGCCGTCCCAAGTAGATACTTCCATAACACATTAGTAGTCCGTACTAGCACAATAATGTGCATTGGAGTTACCTCTGAGTCACTTGTCTTAAAAACACTTTCATTTTATAAGCTCGACGTTAATTTAGAAACTCGTTAAACATGTTTTACATATTTTATCAATTATTTCACAGATGGTAGGGGTGAAAACAATAGAAGATTATATCAAAACGAAGTCAAGACCACCCGATGAGGGGTAAACTAAGTTTTGTTCTTTGTCCCAACAGTCTGCTACAAGATAAATGGCCCTTTAATTTTGGAATACTATTACTATTCCAAAATTAAAGTCTAAATACAATTATAGTAAATAGGATTTAAACCTTAATTCCTCTTAATTAATGAGGTATCTATGCAAAAGAGGGGACTAATTTCACGAAACGAGTCAAAGGCAAAAGATTAAAAGAAAAACTAAAGGAAAAAACATGTTTAATATAGAAAAAAAATAAAAATATATTTGATGAAATAGACAAACGATTTTTTTAAACATCAGACTGACGTTTATTCATCCCCAACAAAATTACAAAAAAACAAAGTCTTTTATGATAGCATGTAATAAACACGAACAGAAAAGAATATGCAACATTATAAAAAAAATAACCATGAACGTGGTTTCCAAACTAAGTGCATAAATATCTTATCTTAAAATTTATTAATATATAAGAGTAATAATCCAGGATAAAATAAAAGGTCCTATAATTTTATTACATTATTTTATAACTTATACCGAAAATATCTACACAGACCGTTTTAAAATAAATATCTCAAAGATATTAAAATTCTTGATACAATATGAGATTAGAAAAGTTATTCCATGTTTCTAGTTATTTTTTTCTGCAAATAATCATATTATAAAGGACTCGTTCAAACCAAATTTTTGTGCGTACAGTAAAAATAGAATTTTTTGTAGAATATACAAGACGAAATAAAAATAATGCTGTGATCTTCGTAGTTCATTTCATATCAAAAGACTTTCAAATGCAAGACAAAAACTAAAGTATCTAAGTAAAATTTAAATTGTATTGATAAATAAAATAATATACACTTAAGTTCTAAAACTTAAGTTTAGAGTTTGGGGAACTATGACATTTTTTTAAACATATTTCGAACAAAAACGCCATCACCTAAAAGAAACTAAAAAAAAATGAAAAGATTTATTAACAAAAACCCGTTAAAAGTGCCTATAGCAAAAACACATTGTTAATATTATAACAAAGTTATTTGAGATGTCTATATTGAGATTGAAATTCTGGAAGTTATTATTAAAGAAGACCTAGTGTATATGGCGACATTCGCGCTAACATACTACAACTGAGAATATCCCGCAGAACAAAGACAATGTTACACATTTCAAATTGAATGTGAATACATACTATGGAATATTTTTAACTTGCATACTTGTAATAGCATATAGAGCATGTTTTTTTTTTCTTAAACCTTATATAGAGCATGTGTGGGTGTGGGCAGAGAGTAGCAAAACTTTCCTCTTACCAGAATTCTGATAAAAAATTATATAACCAAACAAGTATTAAAGCCACACCATGAGGTTGAATGTCCATCCATGTGCTTTGTCCTGGAGGAAATAGTCATGCTTGAAGTTAAAAACAATTTTGCAGTGTAATTGCGCCGCCACTGTTCTGCCTATACAGGGATCTACTCAAACACTCACAAAAAATTCACGATAATCTGTACATGGAGCGGTCACGGTGAGAGACTATCCATCTGCGCAGGAAATATTATAGTGCACAAGGGTATGTGCTTTGTCCTGGAGGAAATAGTCATGCTTGAAGTTAAAAACAATTTTGCAGTGTAATTGCGCCGCCACTGTTCTGCCTATACAGGGATCTACTCAAACACTCACAAAAAATTCACGATAATCTGTACATGGAGCGGTCACGGTGAGAGACTATCCATCTGCGCAGGAAATATTATAGTGCACAAGGGTGTGCGCAAATACAGGGCCACTTTCGATTCCGACACTCTCATGATCTGATGATGACTAGCGACACGACAGAAAAGAGGTCAGGTAGAGGACCGACTGCTGCACGTGCCCAAACCACTTTTTTGGTCCGATCTGGGATTTGAACCCCGGACCTCATTATCCATGGTTGAACATACACGCCAAACTGATAAATGGTTGCCTGTTAATTGGGATAATCAAATTATCGATCACTGATTTCATACTAAAGCAAGGTCAAAATATGCTAAAGGATATTAACAACAAATTTATTTATATACAAAATCATGTTAACATCGCCCGATTTACCAATAAGCTCCGTAATGAGTTTTAATTTAAATCCTGTTATATTCACGAAACTACTGATTTTCGTATTTCAGCTACATTGAATCGGGAATCATGCTGGTAATTGGGAGTTGGTCATTAACATTGTTAATTGTAGATTTAATTGCGTGGTTTTAAATATATATTTTTCTTTATAGTAACATATTATAATTTATTAGAGGTAAAATATTTGGTTTCAAATTTTAATTATCATCAATTCGATTTAAAGAGAAATAGGTAAATCATAATAATCATCATCAACAAAGGCCTCCCCTAAAGATCTCCACAATTACCGGTCTTCCAGCGAGCCTTACAAGATCATCGGTCCATCTTGAAGGGGGCCCGTCACGATGGAATAGGTGGTATATTACTATTATATTTTTTAAGTTCTACCTAAATATAGTGTTAAGTATGGTAGGAACAAAATAAACAGAATCCTGGAACTTGACTTAAAAAACACATCACCATAAATCACTTCATATTAAAATCATAAACAATTATACATTAAACTTATATTACTTACGAAAACTAACACACTGCCATCTGACCCTAGCAAAGCCTGTACTATGGCAAGGAGACAACTGATAAACATACTCATATATTTCTAAAAACATACGTATTATAGATATGTAAATTACATCCCAACACCGAATATAAATAACCGTGCTCATCACACAATGATTTGACCCGAGTGGGGATCAAACTCACGACCTCTGGCTAAGCAGTCAAGGTCATCAACTACTAGATTCACAAGCTATTCAGAAAGACTATAGTGTTACTTGCAAAAGATGTTTCAGGTACTTACAAGATTTTCAAAACAAGAAAAATAACTTGCGTCATTTTTTTTTTCAAAATTTAATTTCTGTTTATAATAGTAACATCGGATGCAATGTCTTTTTATTTTAACTGAATGTCTGTTGAGGAGTCATTTTTATATATAAGTACAATTTATTATTACAAGCTAAATACAAATGAAGGCAAGCACAAATACAAACCACACAACTCCTAGATCTTCAGAAATTACACACTAGATCCGTTTAAAGACTCACGAGCAACATTTTAACATTTAAACCGAAATGATCAAACAAAATTATTCAGAATAAAATGTCGCAGACCAAAAGAAAACATCTGCAGACCAATTATTCCACCAATTTGAGTGCTCAACAACATTTGTGATCAAATTCAAGAACAAATAGCAAAACACTTAATAACCTCAAAGTTTTAATTATGACTATACACTTCTTACAATACACTACTACACTTAGAAAGAATTAGTGATTGGTCGTATTAAAAATATTCTGGAAAATAAAATGGTTTGTTTTATTTTTTGTAGACAAATGCAATTTTGTTTCACCATCTCATTATTTTTACAATATGACTCTTGAGAGTTAAACCACCGACACAATTATTTGTTCAATAAAAAATATGCATTATTTTCAGAAGCTGGAATTACTTTCTAGAGATTCGAAGAATACAAAGGATTTGCTCCAAAACCAATTAATCATTCAGCCGTCTCCGGCATGTTTTACAATTCTAGTTGTTAAGAGTTTGTATTGTAAAGTTTTCCTACAACGAAATGATAGGCGATAACCAAAGAACAGAGATATTCGAATTATTTTAACTAAAAACCATGACAGTTTATTTGTATCAATATTTTAGTAAGACAGTTAAACTGCGATTCCAACAAAACAACGGAGCCATCACTCACGCATTGTAACACATGTCCCGCTGGGAAAAACGTCGACAAGGAGTTCAGTAAAAGAAACTTACTGTAATGAAGAAAGACCATCGAACTTATATTATAATATGTAACTTTTTTTTTCAATAATCAGGTTTGCAGATAAGCATACGGTCTAGCTGATTGTAAATTATTACCATTGCTTGGGAGGTACAAAGTTGCCCTATTTTCCCCAATTCCCGATGAGTTCTGACGACAAACAAATACCCAGGACCAACATTAACACAATATTGTTTTTAAAATAATATCACACACAATCCTGTTATTTTAATTACTGCACGAAAAAATCCTTTTAAACTTTATCATCTTCCCACTGACATTTTTATGCGTGACATATTTTGCAACGGCAGCAAAGAGAATATAACAAAATACGAACGACAGTTCTATATTCAAACGCAAAACTCATAGAGATCCATAGGAATCAATGAGAAAATTACCACACAGGTTTTACACCCAACCATAACAATAATAAATATTTACACAATTGAAAAAAAAATAGATATGATATCAAAGTTTTACTTCAAAAATGTAGGTAACAAATATAATAACAAAGTGTGCTTTAGACCATTATATGAGAGAAAGAGAAAAAGACAATGTGTGCTCGCACGTCTCTCTCTTGCCCCTACAGTAATATACAAAACGTAACTCTTTCTCTTTCTATCTTCACTAACTTATCTCGCCTCGCCTGATCACACTTTTCGTAACGCATTCACCAGCTTACTCCCCTAGTAAAGCGTGCGTAAAGCAGTTTTACATCAAAAACGGACTATGTCGGTCTTACGAATAGTAGTTTTGGTTAAGTTTCATTCATAAACTGCATACCAACGGTTACTCCGGCAATTAACTGTTACCTCATTTGGAAACGTTATAACCTTTAACAAGCAAACGAAATCACAGTCGATCCTGCTGGTAATGCCATCTGCATGATTTTTTGTTTATTTTCATATCAGCTAATGGACAACAAAAGAAGGACACAATACATTTCTCTCGAAGGATATTTCATCCATAGAACCAGCCCGTTAGCTAATGGCGGCTAGTGGCCAGTATGCTTTTTTCTTATTTTTGTACCAGTGTTTGAATTCTACATTTTTTTTAATATTTAAAATAAGAAGATATTAAAATCAAAATGGTTATGGATTCTTTCTCTGGCTGTTTGATGAGTTAGCAGTATAGTCTATGGATTTATTCCCCGTACTTAATTGTAATAATAAGTCATAATAAGCACCTTTGTAATCACAATTTTATACCGTAACAAAAGACGTTTTTAATATTTAATCAGGACTGTGCCTCTGTTATTTTATATATTCATATTATTCATTAGATTTTCAATATCAAAAACATCGGAAACTTTGCCAGGCTCATAAAATTGCCGACCCTTGGTTTGAAAGCAGGGTTCGTCAATTAATTTCGAGTAGAGTCCAGATGAATAATGAAATGTTTCAAGGGAATTTCTACGCGTCCGTAGGCTTTAGTTATTGTAACCGTACAAGTAATCTTGGGTTCTAAACAAGTTCTAAACGGGGTTGGGGGCTCTATGATGAATGAGAATTACTGTATGAGCAGCTGGAGCAGCTGGACTGACGAAATCCCTCATCCACATATACCTTAACCACATATTCATCGCATCACACTCGCATTTATCACATATCATGATGATGATTCTTAATCATCCATTCATTTTCAATCCTCACACATTATAAACAACATTTACACTTGCTTCAGTTTAAATTTCACATCATAATTTCTTTTTTTATGTTTATTATTCCTTTTTCGCATTAATGTCTGGTAAAATTAAAATTGTACCTCTTTATTTTTAACCAAGGGTGAAGGCACTGGTGACCTGTAACACAGGTTTTCGTTTGGAAACCTACATCAGGCACCGATCTCTCACATAGGTGAAATTTCAAGGTTCTCTAATTGTAAGACCTACTAGACCTAGACCTATTGTGAGAGAAAAATAAAATTACTTTATTATATATTATTATAATTTGGGATCAGATGGCCGTGTGTCCCAGCATATTATTAATACACGTGAAACGGAACAATTACTTTTGATGTGGTCTTAAAAACGAAAACTTATACTGTAGTCATTGACCTATATGTATTCTACTAGACGCGCAATCCCATATTGAGAATTTGCTGAGAAATTTTGGTCGCCGCGCGCGCGCCCCTCACCTCGCGCACAGCCGGACGGGGACAGAGTTTTTCGAAACAGCGTGTCTAGTTATACATATAAGTCAATGACTATAGTACTTTCTGTTTAAATAAATAAGCAAATGCACTATAGTATAGTGCATGATATGTTGAGATATAAAATTCATTATCCTCAAAAATAGATATGGTCAATTATGTATAATAAGATTACCAACTTTGACGGCCCCGGGCCATATACCTGTTTCTATTAAGCCCTTTTGCAACGAATACTAAATTCCTAATCCTACTAATATTATAAACGCGAAACTTTGTAAGTATGGATGGGAAGATGTTTGTTACTTTTCCACGTAAAAACTACTGAATGGATTTTAATGAAACTTTACAGTAATATAGCTTATACATCAGAATATCACATAGGCTAAAATTTAGAAAGATATTGTGAATTGTCCAAAATATGACGATAAGTGTCAAGTAAGTAGGAAAAAATCTACCATGTGCAAGATGGTATGGTATGGATCTGCTGATTATGTTTGAGTTACGTACCACAGTAGCAGAAGCTAAAATGGTACTGATCATACAGTGATCAAAACTATTTGAGCAATGGTTGGAATATCATTTCCATAGTGCATTGTCAGGATAAGGTAAACGAGGCCTGTTGGCGCTTGTACAACATCCCAAAAACATGATAGCAACAGCATTACAAATAATAAAATAAAGGTAACATTTCTGGTCATTTACGATGTAATTTCTTTAAATAAAATTGGTTATAAAATTAATTAACACAACTATTGGGGCTACTTCAAAAACTCAGTGTATTTTGTGTTTACATAAGCCTTTCGGTTGAATAAACTCGACCTTCTCTTTAAAAATGTATTATTAATAGAGCTATTGGAAACATTGTACCCAAGTTAATATTATCAAAGGCTCTTTGACATTAATACTGATGTTGATAAATTCGAGTGTTTTCCTCCTTTCATTTATTGTGTATACTTTGAAACCTGGGAGAATAATTATTATAAACTTTTTAGGTATTTATCGACCAACTAATTATACTCGTAGATAGTGTTGTGAAATGGTTTTGTCCTAGATGTTTACGTTTTATACATTAACGATGAGGAAGAGAATGAAGAAGAAAGAAAGAGTTTATTAAGAAAAAGACATATACAAAATAAATAAAAAATCCTCTATCTATATATATAAAAATGAAACCCGTTTTCCGTTGTCACGACATCACGCGTGAACGGCTGGACCGATTTCACTATTTCTTTTTTTATTGTGTTTGTTATTGTCAGGAGAAGGTTCTTATGTAAAAAAAAGAATTTAAAATTGCGCGGAAAATAAGAAAATTTAAGAATACTTCACAACCAAATATTATTTCTAATCTAACCTTAGCGCTTTGGACAATATAACCTTTTTTAATGTAACTTTTTTTTATTTGACATAGTATTGACAGATAGCGTGCGTTAATAGTCATCGTTAAGACAGGACAAGGTCTGTCGGGTCAGCTAGTTAATAATAATATCTAGTGCCACACACGGCCTTCCGATCTCAAACTAAGCAGTGCTTGTACTAAGGAAACCAAAAGTACGGATCTACTTTGTAAATAAATACTTACATAGAACCAAGACTCAAGACAAACAGACATGTTCATGTACACAAATATTTGTCCAGGGTGGGAATCGTACCCATGACCTGCAGCGTGAAAGACAAGTTTCTACCAACCACGACACGCGGTCCGTCACAGAAAATAATAATAATATATTAAATTATCCGTGGGAATCAGAAATGGTTCCATTATCTTTTTAGAGTCCGTTAAAATATTATTGTTGGAGCGGAGAAAATTATGATGATTTCTGGTGATAGTCACAGACCATTTCATATATTCACGCATCATAGATAATTATGTGTCATATTTTTTATTTAAATTTATTATTAAAAAAACTTATTATAATATCATTAAAATCATACACATAGACATTACAAAAAATTAAACGAAATAAACATACTTTTAAAATTGGACTAAGATTAACCTCAAATTGTGGAATTAATTACTTAATGCTACCGTGCCCCAACAGCGTGTCATGTTGAAAGTAATAATATTGTTATACGATTGTAAACACGACTGCAATAAACGAATTTAATTCAATTCAAGTTTGCCATTGTGTTGGTAATATTAAAATAATCGAGTATAAAGGACTGGTGTATTCGGGGCACGTCACTAATTATGCATTTATAGTCTGTACCAGTCTAAGTCTAGGTGGTTTAGTCTAATGCCGCTATACTCAAACCGCGGACCACCGAGCCTTTGTTAGTGTTAGTTGTAGTAGTGTTAGTGATATTACAATTATTTAAATTAATAAAGTGACTATATCGTTAACTTCAAATTACGTTTTAATTTATACCTAAATATTTTTTGCACAATCAATCAACACACGTATAACTACATTCTTGCAATATTTCACTGTCGTAGTCTGGCTTTGCATACAACAGTGCTTTATTAGTTTATCCATCGCTCTCCATGTGTTCTTGTTCTGTAGAAGTTTGATTCCAATGTGTGTGACTGTTGTAAGCACCGGATTTACCACGTTTTATCTTTGACACACTGAAGTAAAATCAAATTCGATACAGTCATGTTGTCGAGGGCCGCAACCCTCTACAACATAGCTGTATCATTTGCGGTATATCCGGCGCTTACAACAGTCACACACAATAGAATCAAACTTATACATAACAAGAACACATGGAGAGCGATGGATAAATTAATAAAGCACTGTTGCATGCAAAGCCAAACTACGACAGTGAAATATTGCAAAAATGTAGTGATACGTGTGTTGATTGATTGTGCAAAAAATATTTACTTAGATCTTAATTACGCAACGTCCTGCGTGAGCGATCTAGACGCGACCGTGAAGCCACGCGGTGCGGCGCGAAAACAACCAACAGTCGAAACCTATTGAAGTGTCCTACGTGACAGAACGCGCGTGCGATGCGGTGCAGAGCGAACGCGATCAGTTGGCTTGATATTTTCGCGCGAACAGGATGCGGTGCCGTCGTGTTTTTGCGGCGTCGGTGGCAGCTTTTCGTGCACGTAGGACATAGCCACCGCGTCGCACCACATCGCATCGAATTCGCGTGTCACCGTTTCATAATCGCGTTCGCTTTGTACCGCCTACCTAGGACGTAGCGTTAGAACGTAATTTGTTTCTACTGTTTGTTGTATTCGCGCCGCACCGCACTGCTTCGCGTTCGTTGCGTCTAGATCGCTCACGCAGGAAGTCGCGTTACGCACCGGTGAGTGCAACTAGCTACGAGCCTTTGGCTTCTCGAATTGCATGTTTGTATAGACCCCGCGATATTGTGATTTGAATGCTTAAATATCGTAATCCTTGGAGGTCGTGGGTTCGATTCCCACCCAGGACAGATATTTATGTGCATGAACATGTCTGTTTGTCCTGAGTCTGGGTGTAATTATCTATATATGTATGTATTTACAAAATAAAAGTAGTATATGTAGTACATCAGTTATCTGGTTTCCATTGTAAAAGCTCTGCTTGGTTTGGGATCAGGTGGCCGTGTGTAAATAATGCCTGGGGATCATGATAATCGCCGAAAGACGCCCACAGCTGGACAAACGCCTACCCCAAAGATCTCTATAATTGCCGGTCTTGTACTATCCGCATCCAGGTACTTTCAGCAACCCTCACAAGATCATCGCTCTATCTTGTAGGGGGCCTGCCCACGCTGCGTCTTCCGGCCCGTGGTCGCCACTCGGGAAAGTTTAAAAGCCAGAAAGTACTTAGTCATTTTACATTCTTCGTGAATAATAAAAACATAAAAAAGACGTTTTATTTACGTAAAATGACTATCACATTCTACGTTCGAAAAACAATAAATACTTTGGAATTCCCCACAGATTAGGTTAAGGGAAAACAAAGGTAGAATTTCGAAGTAAGACATATTACACCCATATTTTCCTTATGGGATGAGAGGAAACCAGGCGGAACTAATGCACCTGTCTGTATCGTATGGAAACGCGTTTATTTATTTCTGCTTATCAGAGCCCAGACCATGAATTCACATGCTAATGGATTATAAACCTTAGGTATCGTGCCGTATGATTTCAATTCGTTTAGCTTTTATTTGAATTTGTTTATGTATGATTTAATTATTTTAAGAAGGTACACTGTGAATTATTTGCACATATTCCAATTTATTGCATATACATAATAATAATAACACAATATCCTGGGACATTATTCACACACGGGGGTATCTGATCCTAAATTAAACAGAGCTTGTAGAATGGAAATCAGATAACTGATATAATACATATCCTACTTTTCTATTGTAAATACATACTTATATAGATAATTACACACAGACACAGGACAAAAAGACATCTCCATGCACACAAATGTATGAAAAGCAAACATTTATTAAGCATGCCAACTGGCCCGTCGATAATAATAATAAAAAAAACTTAACTACAATATTGTAATACTATATTGTATTTCTAACCATCACACTGATTATAATTAGCCAGATACTTACATAAAATTCGATATCAATTCATAACGATCCCTATTCAATTTTAAGTACAGAGTTTATTATGCGCACCTAACTACTTTACATATACTACGATCTATCAAATGTAATGGCGTTGCCAAAGTACATCTACCACGGGTTCTAGAATAGTTTAGGCATAAAAAATATGTGGCAAAACTATAACCTGACTTTACAAAACTTTTAACAAGCGCAAAACAAAACAAGAACGCGAAAAGGCCACATTTGTTTTTAAGTTGGATAGAGATTACTTATATACATAGATATAACATTAACTCCTGTTTTTTTACAGTGTAAGGTTTTATCCTGCGTTTTAGCCTGGATTCAGTTTTAACTTGCAATTATTGTATTAAAATACTTTATGAGACTTTTAAATTTGTTCTACGCGAGTGCTAACGAACTTAATAATATATATTAAATGTATAAAGTATTCCTAATACAATCTAATAGTGACATCTAAAACACCTGCGATGTTAAATAAAAAAAAAGCGTGTGTGAGATTATTTTCAAAAGGAGGTAGCCTGAAGATAACCATGGATTTTAATAAATTGTTAGGCCCTCGGTAGCTCGGCGTGTAGCAAATAATATATACATTTCTGGAAGAAATTAATTTGTATCCCTATAATAGTCAATTTTACAATTTTATTCCATGCTTTATATTAATTTTGAATGAAAAGCATTAGTAACGCACGCATTTTTTATTAAAAAAGGCGACTATTTTTGCATTATAAACAAAACAAGAATTTTGTTATAAATGAAAAAATAGTCACTATGAAACAACATTATTTAATGTTATATTTTCCAGAAGAGGAAAGGACAACTCATGGTAACGCTACAAGCAGACTTGAGTTCTTAAGGGATTTCAGGTAGGCAGTAAAGTGTAAAATAGTAGTATTTGCCTTTGAAATCCCTAGATTAGTTAGGGAATTTACGGGAGAAAAGGTATCTGTGCCTTTACCTGTTAGAAGATTATTATAGATACTTGTGGGTAGTTGTACAATTATTACAATAAATATTTCTATCAGAAACTTCAACCATAGAAAACACAAATCACAATTGCCGTCTTAAGTTCATATCCCGCGTCAGGCCAAAATTGGAATTATGAAAACCTTTTATATTTTCTGTAGCAGACGTTGAAAGTCACTCTCTCGTACCTCGGAGAGCGTAACTGTCGGTAATACAGCTAACCTCTCTCTGATCGTATCATCTAGGCAGCCGTACTGTCGTCTCATGAGATTATAGGAACAGAGAGTGCAACTCAGTTTTTACTACTGAACGAATTATTTAGTCATTTTATTAATTCATCTATTTGAACGCGAATCACGATGATCGCCGATTTAGGCGATAGGTCTCCTAAATGATGAAATTTGGAGGAAGCCTTTACGCACAACGGGGCCTAAATTGACCGAATTTCTTAATATAAATAACACTAATCTGACAATTATTTTTTTATAAAAAATTCATTACTAAAAAAAGTAATGATCAATTGATCAACAATTGAATCTGTGGCGTGTTGGGTAAATTCTTGCTTTACACACCGCAGATCGTGGGTTCGATGCCTACCTAGTACAGATATTTGTGTTCATGAACATGTCTGTTTATCCTGAGGCTAGGTGTAATTATCTATATTAGTATGTATTTATAAAAGAAAATTAGTATATGCAGTATATCAGTTATTTAGTTCCATCCATACACACGGCTACTTGTCAATCTATATATTTCCAATATAAGCTGACCTCACATTGTATGGAAATCCTATACAACGGAGGATCAGCTTATACTGGAAAATTATAGCTTGATATGTAGTCGTGTGTACAAGCTATGTTTAATAATTCCAAACGGATTGATGACTGTGTGTAAAAAATGTCCCGAGATATTATTTTTTTTCCTAATATTTAAAACAAAGCCTAACGACGAATGAATATAAGTAATAAATTAATGATGACGAAATTAAATAAAATATCAAACAAAATAAACATCCCTAATGAAGAACCGGAAGACGCAGCGTGGGCAGGCCCCCCTACAAGATAGACAGATGATCTTATGACGGTCACTGAAAACCGCTAGATGCTGGTAGTGCCTTTATCCAGCTGTCGGGCGTCTTTCGAGTGATGTGATGACGATGACATCAAAAATATATACGGAACCCCCGATGAGTGAGTATGACGCACGCTGGGTGTGTGCACGTCAGTTTTATTAAATGACATAATTTTAATGATTAATCAATTTAAGAAATTAACAAGTCTTCTAAAATACGAAGAGAATTCATTTTGTGCTAGGTCTTCTCAGTTGGGGCGCATTGGATCCGGTAGTGGCATTAAAGCGCGACCGTCGTTTTAAACACGAGGTCCGTTATAATAATAATACTGAATTCATACCTTGATAGACAGAACCATTCAGACAATATGTCATCATCATCATCATCATATCAGCCGAAAGACGTCCACGTCCACGTGCACGAGACAATATGTAGTAAAATATAAATGTCAATAATTAAACCTAAACTATTTTTAAAGTCTACGTGATTAAAAACCTTTTTTATTTAATTTTTATTTATTTATTTATTTATTTTATAAGTAAACGCTAACGTCGTGACAGACTTTCAACGACCAGATTCAATAACTGACCGAAACCTTTGTTAAATTCAATTCAAAATCTAAACTCAGTTTAAACTTAGAAATAAATAACCTGACGTTGAGAAATATGAAACGTTCACTGAAAGGATTTGTGCGGTTTTATTATTTCTTTATTTATTTTGAAATAAGATGTCGCCCGTCCTGGTAAATATATCCCTATATCTCAGGGGACATTTTCAACATTCAATTCACGAAACAAAGCACAACTCTTACCTACCTGATTGTTCCAAGTCTAGGTTGCTTTTTCAAACTGGTCACATCAATCAAAGCCGACCGTGACCCCTTTACTGTCAGGTATGATTGGCTGCTTAAGTGTTATATGTGAATGGAGTAAGAATAAAACCTACCAACTCCTTAAGGGTGGTTAAAATCTCTTGCGAGCGTATTTTTGCGTATTATTTGGGTCTAATAATAATAAAAAAATACTATTCGGACACATTAAAACAGTTGGCGAACAAGCTAAGCGATTTTTTTTGCACATACAGGGATATCAACGTCGGCAACGTGGGGACTGTCTTTATAAAGTCTTAGAAATTTTTACAGGGCAACATATCATGGATATATATTTTAAGGCTCGGTTGTGTGGGCTGATAGGGCTGCTTCGGCAAGCAGCTTGCTACAAATCCAATGGCTGGCATTGAAATTATTTTTCTTTCCCTTCAAAATTCCACCCTGTATTATCAATATATTGTATTTCAGATACTTAAAATCCATTTTTGTTAGTACATAATTTGAAAACTTAAACACTATTGTTAGTTAACATTTTAAAGTTAAACATTTAAAATCCATTCCACTGGGGTATGTTTGCGCATCCAATGTTCCACTATTGGGACTGCCTCATAACCTTCTCATAAAAGAAGGTGAAGGTGTGGAATCCGTCCATGCGTTCTTCTGGGAACATTGTTTGGCGTAACAATATCTTTGGCTGATTTCAGAGTCGCGCTGGCGAGCGGCGCCGTCCAAACGCGCGCGCTTACAATTACACTAGATAGTAGTTGCGTTTCATAGTCACGCAGTTCAAACGCGCCGCGTGTGAGACGCGCGCCGTCGCCCAGCGCTGCCCGTGCTCCTCTACTGGCAGCTAGCGTTTCAGAGTGACGCGTCTCGCACGCGGCTGTTGAGACGCGCTGGCCGCCGGCGCGTGCCGCGCGCTTTTCTCTGAAATCAGCCTTAGTAGTCTCATCAACTACTTAAATGCGATATGGCATTGGACGCGAAGCTAAAACTGAAAATAACGTCATGCCATACACGATGTCGTCAAATTGCATCACAACGTTTTAGAAGTCAAGTGCTACTTCAATACGCTTTAGTTTTGGAAACCCTACACGTGAATTTTGGACAGCTTTAAACGATAGCAAGATATAAAAGAACGTGTGTGGCGTCTTCTGTGTGTGTTCAACGCACTAAATAATCTCAAAAATGGGAAATCATAAATTTAATCGTCCGGCGGGTCTCGAACGATACACACTGGCAGATCAAATTTAGGATTCTCTTGTTAGCACCCTTCCGGAGGATATAGGTATTATCTATCGGCTTTGTTTTCTAGAAACATGTCCTAAATAAGCTCGAGGAAGTCAACCCGGACTGCAATCTATTCTAATTATCGTTTATTAATACATTTTATTGATGGTGTTAACAGAATGGTTATTTGCCTACATTTTTTAATAAATAATTTTTAAGATTTTACTTCATACTTATGTTATCTCTGATTTATTATGATATAAATCAGAAAGAACATAAATAATAAGTAAAATCATTAAAAAAGTATTATTTACCTGGAGGTACTTGCTTTTTATTTGCATGGCATACGAAACCAATGATGATTTCGTATGCCATACAAATAAAAAGGAAGTTCCTCCACCATACAAAACATACTTCAGGTATATATTATTGTGTTAACGCCTTAGTCCTTGGTGTGAGTTAGTTGTCGTAAAACGGGGCGAATAGAATAGAATATATTAGAATTTTATTCGAGTTACCAAGTCTCCACAAATTTGTTTGTAAAATGTTCAGCCATGTCAGTAAGCGCAAGACACTCAACAAAACCAAGGAAAATAAATCAAATTACGATGTGTCGCCGTTGTGTCATCAAGTCATCAAGCAAAACAGTGACCAAAGTATTTACAATGCAGGCAACTCGGAACCAGACACTGTTGGGGGCAAGTCCAACAGTAGTTCTGAGTTGCCTGCGCACTAGGTAAGTGTACCTTCTACGCATTATTGCGTAAAAGCAATCTGGAAACTACATGCGCATCTGCAAACATCCCTGACGCAATACAGAAACCGAGCAGCCCTACCAGTATCCTGAACGGATTGTTATATTGAACGCGGAAGGGTCTGTAATATATTTGCGTATAGCCCACAGGTTTCACGTGTACCATGATGCAAACAGAAATGTGAGAAACGTACTGATATATTTCTAAATACATATATATATATATATATATATATATAATTTTATTTCATTGGTAGAGAAACACACTAATAACAAATTAATAATATCATTTTCTTATAACACTGTAAAATCTGAGGTCTAATAATACCTAAATTCTGTGAGTTAAAACTAGGAGTTTGAGAGGAATATATAACTAGTACGATTATTACAATAATTTAAATTCAAAATACACTAATTAACAGAAAACTGTGTATAATGTAAATATATATATATATATATATGTATATATATATATATATATATATATATAGATATATATATATATATATATATATATATATATATATATATATATATATATATATATATATATATATAATCGTGATCAACATAGAAAGATTGGCTCTGGATGGGAATCTACGACCTCTAGCTTAACAGTGAGGGTCACTACCCAATAGACCAATAACCCAGTCAATAAAACTACAATCGGAGCTATATAGCACTAATTCAAATTTAAAAAGCTACATCAGAACTCGCACAGATACAGGAAAATCCACTTTAGATTCTGGATTGAAAATTAAATATGCGTTGAATAAAAGTTTCAAACACTCATTCAGTAGATCAATATATTATTATATCAATACATAAATGGACAGGGTAGAATCCAAACCACATTAATGTTGCTTAAACTACTCTGTTTATTCATCCTACTAATATTATAAATGGGAAACTTTGTGAGTATGGATGTATATATGTATGATGATGTGTGAGTTTAGATATATGGATGTTTGTTACTCTTGCACGCAAAAACTACTGAACGGACTTTTGATCAAACTTTGTAGTAATGTAGCTTATATAACCGAATAACTCATATGCTTTAATTTATGAAGTTTGACGCGGATAAAACCGCGAGGCACAGCTACATTTAAATAGCTTAATAAAATGATTATATGTATAAATCGCTTATTATTTTTATTTATAACATCTAAATGATTGATGATGATTAATAATAATAATAAATTTCCACAAACCTAGTGTATAAGCTATTTAATTCGGCATAAATTGTGAATATCTAAATTTCTACACATTGAAATTAAAAATGACTGCACGTGTGGCGCAGCGGCTAAGACATTCACCTCGCCGCTTCGTGTCGCGGGTTCGAGTCCCGCGCCGGACAAGTATTTGTGTGACCTATAAATAGTTGTTCTGAGTCTGGATGTAATTTGTGTCCGACCAGGTATCCGTGAGAGCTGTCTTTAAAAAAAAATTACACGCGTTCAAGTTTACAGATAGTCTATGTGCTATTCGGTTATGTGAGCTATAATACTACAAAGTTTAATCAAAATCCATTCGGTAGTTCTTGCGTGAAAGCCTAACAAACATCCATACATCGATTCATCCATACTCACAAACTTTTGCATTTATAATATTAGTAGGATAACAGTAGTAGGTAGATAACTTGAGTGTAGGGTATCACTATGTATTTAACTTATATATTAAGGGCGGCTTGCACGAAATTGCGTTTAAATATTTCTTAAACAAATTTAACTAAATACGTTTAAATCGATAAATGTGTTTAACATGATTACGTTTAATGACCTCTTGCACGAAGCCGTTTCGGAACGCATTGAACTAAATGCGTTTATCGTGGCGGTGTAGTAGTTCCCCTACGTTTCGTTATAAGTAAGTAACAAATGACACTATTTTTTAAACCAAAATTACTTTTTTCTGCGCGAAAGTGTGCGTAAATTGAATCCTCCATATCATGGAAACATAACCTTTCAAAATTAACGTCAATTTTTGCTAAACGCATTTAGCGGCGCTAAATAGCCATTCATGGTTATTTAACTTTGACAGCTCTCTAAACGCGATTAGCGACTTATTTAGCATGGTGCAAGGTGTTGCAATGACTTAAACGTGAATTTTAATTTAAATTGGATTTAAATAGTATTTAGTGCTATGGTGCAAGCCGCCCTAAGAAAAGAAGTATGCACTGTACCAGCATGAAAACTGCATTTATCTATAATACATATATATTCTGCCATCTGGTTTTTTGCCCTAGAAAGAATATCAGGGCCACCCCATATCATCCCGTGGGTGTCGTAGAAGGCGACTAAGAGATAATGCAGGTAGTCGGCTAGAAGCGCCACCTGTTTACTATCTACCAACTAACTACGGTCGCTAACTCGCATGCCACACGACTACGGCAAACTCCTCCAAACAAATTGCAACGTTATAGAAATATTTGGGGGAAGCCTATGTCTAGCAGTGGACAATATCAGGCTGATGATCATGATGCCATTTAGTTTAATATTATAAACCTCTCTAGAGCCTAGAAGGTTAGCTAATATAATCTTAGGGCATAAATTAGCTACATTCTATGGAGTCGAATTTGCAATGATTAAATAATACATCATATATGCTTAAAAGTTTCTGATATACTTTATTAAATGCATGGGGTTATTGAATATTCAGTTATAATGGTAAATCCATTTCTAAACAAAATCCCCATACTCAATACATTACTGACTTTTATCTTAAAATATAATAAATATATGGCAATAAAGCAGCAATGTAGATAAGGCTTCATGGAAATGTGTTGGGATTGCGACCATTTTCCTCTAGGACCAACCCACTCTATCTTCAGTACGGCTTCAGCTTTGGAGCGGAGCGGATGTATACGGGAGTGAGGCGTTTTTATCCCTCAAACTTTTCATTGTGACACACGCGATGACATTTTCCTGAGAAAATTAAATTTTTAAGTGCTTTTTGACCGTGAATAGACAAGTCAATATTAATGTGTAGTGATTAAATGGTGTTTTGTTTATTTTAATGAAGTGATGAAAGAGAAATATTTGTTTTATAATGAATCCTGGAACATACTTAGGAGGAATCCTGTTTTAGGTATGTAAATATAATTTATTCAATTATTTAGAATGGTTGAAGAAGCTTATGAAATTTTAACATCGATGTCGATGTTTATTAATTGTAAAATATAACTAACAATAGGTATAATTACGTCGTAAAATAGTTTTTAATAATAACGAAACGAAAAATTTGATGACATCTGCCTTCTAATTGTAGAGCTCAATCTAACTTATAATAGGGTCATTACCAATATGATATTCAATCTCTAGATGTTAAACCTGAAGGGGTTTTAAAATGAGTTAATTAATTTCACGTTTTTACTAAGCAAATAACATTGATTAAAGAGGGTAAACGCCTACTGATGGAGGAATATTTTACGCCTCCATTTTCGTATAGTTAATTTTCTTGTGTTGCTTATTTAGGCTTTTCCAACACGAAGTGTTTGACGTAAGGATCATTAATTTCGTTGTAGGTACATTTGGACATCATAATTGAGGGTCTACATAATAAGACTTTTTATTTGCATTACGACTTATTAATCGACTAGTCATTGCCTGAAATTAATTAATATTTTACCAAACTATTCGTGGTAAACAATTGGTTAATTCTATTGTAATAAATTTGACATTAATCGGTTAGAGCTTAAAATATATTTATTATTTCGGTAGTCATTAAATACCTGGGAATCACGTAAATGACTGTTTTTTAATACAGGAAGAACCACAATTCACAATGCTATGATTTTCAATTTCACAGTTCTTCTCAATTAATTATAGGTCATCAAAGTTGGAAGTATTTTCATGACCTATTTAGTCTAAATGAACCGTTATATTAAAAATTGAGGACTTTGCAGGTATTTTTACATTGTGATTGCGATATACAATGGTCCAATCAAGGATTTTACGAATAAACGTATATTTTCTATGTGTGTATTTTAGAATGATACACAGACAGATACTTATTGACTGACACTAGACTAGGTGTAGATATTTTTATATTGGAAAATTCTTGTAAATTTATTTCATGTAAGTGTTGGTTTCTATTTTTATCTGATTTCTATTCATTTAGTGAACACTACTTTTATATTGTTAAATGTCAACGTGACAGAATAGTGCTAAGTATATAGGTCTGTAAAACAAATAACCTGATTAATTTTTAATTATTGCTGTCTATAGTATAGGGTGTATAAAACGATATCGAAGGATTGAACTTAAGTCTTTAGAAGAGTTATTGCAGAATTACTCCAAAAGAATAGAAGATGGCAATAGTGTAGCCCCCGTTATGATATATCCGTTTATTTATAGGCGCAATTATGACCCTAGTGTTTTCTCTAGAGTTGTTTAAGCCAGTAGGCGCCTTATAGATTATCTATGTTTTTCTATTGTATACACCCGGAACCAATAGACTAAATTACCCTCCTCGGCATGGATACACTCAATAACTAAAACACTTTTGCAGACATTTACTATACTTACTTACTACTTACTTATCGTATGGGCAGTGTTTACCCTAGTGTCAGAGTTGTTCCAGCCGGCCAAAAGGCCTCTGACATGGCTTAATGACTGTTTTATAATGACTACAACCGGGACCGGCAGCTTAACGTGCTCTCTGAAGCACGGAAACACTCAGAAATTTGGTGGTCACCCGTCTATGGACTGACCGCGAGCCTAGTTGTAAAACCTTGCTGACTTGCCACTTAAGATCTTCTAGGTATGAGTGCCTTTCTGTGGTCTGATCGGGTCCCCTTGTACTTATCCTTGCTGATCGTTTATGAACCGGTGAACCACAACTACTGCCATTCCTAACCGTACAACGTACTTTTACATCACAATTTTGTAGTCTAATACAATTTGTACGAGCTCGATATAACCATATATTTCAAAGCATAAAATGGTTATAAAAGTGCTATTTCAACACCGAACATTCTGTGAGAGCCGAATTGGCGAATTTGTTCTCTAAAATTCATCAAAATGCCGTTGTTAACCGTACATGGCAAAGTACTTGTATACCACAGTTTTGTAGCCTATTGCAATTGGTAAAAGTGCAAAATAACCATATTTTACAAAAATGTAAATGATTATAAAAGCACTTTTATCTTAAAATAATATTCTATGGGAACAGGATTAGCAAATTTGTCCTCTAGAACCTACTCATCAAAATACCGTTGTTAACCGTACATGGCAATTAGCAAAGTACTTGTATACCACAGTTTTGTAGCCTATTGCAATTTGTAAGCGTTCAAAATAACTACATATAACAAAACATAAAATGATTATAAAACTGCTTTTTCTAAATTAAACATTCTGTGAGAACAGAATTGGCAAATTTGTTCTCTAGTTCTCATCAAAATTCCGTTGTTAATCGTACATGGCAATGTACCACAGCTTTGTAGCCTATTGCATTTTGTAAGAGTTCTAAATAACCACATTTTACAAAACTTTAAATTATTATAAAGTGTTCTTTATTAATAAAAAATCTGTGGGAACAGAATTGGCAAATTTGTTCTCTAGTACTCATCAAAATACCGTTGTTAACCGTACATGGTATATACTTTGTGTCCGTCAATTATGTATTTGTAAAATACCCTGCGACACAGGGATTAAATTCCCTAGTGCGGGCGTTGTCTTTATTAAAAAAGGAAAAGAAAAAAAAGAAATTGCATATAACAGTTTGTAGCCTATTGCAATTTGTTTTGTAAAGTGTTGTTATTTTAAACTCTTTTAAATAAAATTATTATGAAAGGGCTTTTTTAATAATAAACATTCTGTGAGAGCTGAATTACCAATATTTTTCCTAGTACTCATCAAAATGCCGTTGCTAATCGTACGTGGCAACGTACTAAAATACTCCAATATTGTAGCTTATTACAATTTGCAAGAGCTCAACATAACCACATTTTTAAAAGCATAAAATGGTTATAAAATTGTCTATTTAAAATTTAACATTTTTGTGAGCAAAATTGGCAAATTTGTTCTCTAGTTCCCATCAAAATGCCGTTATTTAACGTGCAACGTACTCTATTCAATAGCCTTTTACAATTTGCAAGAGCTCAATATAACCACATTTTTAAAAGCATAAAATGGTTATAAAAGTGCTTTTTCAAAATTAAACATTTTGTATAATAGGTAAATTCGTTTCATCCAATTTATTTTGACTGGCTACTAAGGCCATTAAGGGTTACCTTCTATAGCGTTCAAGATGAATTAATGAATAAAAAATAAACAAAATAAGTTGCTACCGCTAATATTATTTTTAGCTCGATGAAATGATGAAAGGAAGAATTTGTTGTATTTTTTAGATTTTTTTGCTTAACGAAGCTTTCATTTGGTTGAGGGAAAATATTTGGCAGGATCTGTTGTGTTTTGCTATATTTTATGTTGTTGGGAGTAGGCATCATGCTCTTATAGGTTGATAAAAGGTTTTATTTCATCAACATAAATTTGGAAGTACTCTGTGATATACAAATAATAGAGAAAATTGGATCTTTTTTTTCGTCCATACTCATTTTTCATTCGATGTTTCCTTGTTTCATACTCTGAACTGGCTTTTATGATCCAGTCTCTATTATTAATTACAACATACGAGTACATTGGTATTACAGGTATTCCATTAGGTAGTGCAGTCAATTAAACAATATTATTATAATATGCACAGTAGTAAGCGACCCGAATGAACTCATTTGATGAGCACGAATACAAACACAATCACAGACTAACGCCCATTTCCCAGAGGGGTAGGCAGAGACAACGGATTTCAATTTGTCACGATCTTTGCCCCATTTACTGCCAGTTGTTGTCTAGTTCGCAGTATCACCTTATTTTCTTTCATAAGTTAAGGTTTTCAATATTTTTTCCTTTTTTCCCATGTGAACCGATATTTTATGTCAGAGTGCTCTTAAACGTATCTTCAGTTTTTATTCATCGGTTCGCCTGGTTGGTAAATACTTGCCTTGCACACCGCAACTTGCACTCGATTGTACATTTGTGTGCAAGAACATGTCTGTTTGTCCTGAGTGTGGGTGTAATTATCTATACAAATATGTAATTGCAAAAGAAAAGTGGTATATGTAATATATCAGTTACCTGGTTTCCATAGTACAAGCTCTGTTAAGTTTGGGATCAGATGGCCGTGTGTGATAATGTCCCAGGATATTATTTATTATTATTTTGTTTACTACTAATTCAATTTCACTTATCCTGCTGAAAAAATATTTTTTTTCACGTCTTACAAGGAAGTTTAAGTTCAATTAGTATTCTTGGCAAATAAAAAAGGGTTCTTCTCAGTGGTTCTTCAGGAGAAACGCCTCGGGGTTGACTTTGCTGTTACAACATTCCTAAGCTTGGATTCTTGGAAGATTCCACTCTTCCAACATACATACATAGACTCACGCCTGTTGCCTGGAGGGGTAGGCAGAGACAACGGATCTCCATTTCTCACGATCTTTGAACACCTCTTTTGCCTCGATTACTGGCATTATATACTTCATACATGCTCGCCGGTTTAGGGTACTTCTGATCTGCCTTTTCTTGAGAACTTCTCTGATTTGGTAAGAGAATGTTCGACGATGACTTCCCCTTCCGGTTTTCGCATTCACACAGGCCAGGTATATATTTTGTCAATATTCCAACTATAAAGAAATAATAACAATATTACTTCAGATCTAATCGCTTGGATAGTTACCATTAAAACTAGCTAGCAAGTACAAACGCCAGCACATCCAGCTACCCTAATCTGTAAAATTTCTTTTATAGATTTTCAACTTCATCACATAAGCATAAGGTTCACTTTCAATTGGGGAAATTTGTCAGATTGGGGTAGCTTGGTGTGCTGGCGTCTGTACAATATCTGACCTCTTTCAGGTCGTATCGCTAGCTGTCCCAACGAATCATGAGAGAGATGGAATAGAAAGTGCCCCTATGTTTGCGCGCACTTGTGCACTGTAATATATCCCGCGCAGATGGCTATTCTCCATTGAGACGGGTTGCTGTGGCCAAACTTCGAATAGGAGGACATTATTATTATTATATGAGTAACGCTATTCATCGGAATAGGTAAAAATAAAGTTAATTTTTAGGATTCCGTACCGAAAGGGTAAAACGGGACCCTATTACTAAGGCTTCGCTGTCTGGCTGTCAGTCTGTCGCAAAGCTGTATCTCATGAACTGTGATAGATAGACAGTTGAAATTTTCACAGACGATGTATTTCTGTTGCCGCTATAGCAACAAATATTAAAAAATACAATAAATATTTAAGGGGGCTCCCACACAACAAACGTGATTTTTTTGCACGTTTTTATACATAATTATATGGAACCCTTCGTGCGTGAGTCCGACTCGGTTTTTAACTTACTGAACCAGCCCTAATTGTAGTATGAGTCAGTGACAAGCTAATTACAATTAATGACGTGACGTTTCGTTAATAATTAGCTTGTTAAATGTCATTAGGACTACAACTATTATCTTAACGTTAATCCTACAATCCTACAATCCTACGTTGCTTAGCGCAAGCAAAGTTGTGACTGCACGTGTGGCGCAGCGGCTTAGATAGTCGCCTCGCCGCTTCGTGTTGCGGGTTCGTGTCCCGCGCCGGACAACTATTTATGTGACCCATAAATAGTTGTTCTGAGTCTGGATGTAATTTGTGTCCATCTATTATATGTTTGTAAAGTACCCTGCGACACAGGGATTAGATTCCCTCGTGCAGACGTTGTCTTTAACAATAAAAACTTAGCCCTCAACAACCGGGCATCACACCTCGCTCGGTGTGAAGGTCTTCTTTTTCATGGAGGAACTCATTTACCCGTTGTTTCTCAGTACCACTCATAATTATTGCTTATTTAAACTTTAATCTTTGCTTGAGTTAAAACAGTGTTCTTTCATCGCGGTGAAAATGTTTCTTTTAACATTTCTCACATTCATCGTTTAAATTTTCTGTTATTTTAACATTATTCTCATAGGAGCGTAGATAAGCGTCGTTTAGCCCCAGATCATAGTTCAAATTGAGTGACCTTTATTTTGGTATTACGAAAGTAAGCATAACTTAAGCTGTCGGTAAACCTTACTACTACTAAATCTTACTATTATTATCTTACTGAACGCGGACACCGCAGACTTTGGACTATCTAGCGAGTCTCGATTGTTCTATGTAAACGAACGACTGACAAAGCATAAACGCCAACTTTTATACAAGACTCGGGAAGCAAGAAAACGCGAACAGTGGAAGTTCGTTTGGACAAACCGAGGGCACATTCTAGTAAAGCAAAAGCAGGGTTCAGCTACTTTTTTAATTAGGACAGAAAAAGACATTGACCGTGTTTTTGGTACTGATTCCGTTTGAACAAAATGCTTACTTGAGCTTTATATGCCTCATAGATGTTTATTTTTACTTGTTTTTTTTATTACTCATTTTAAATATAGTTTTAATTTTTGAATTATATAGTAAAAAGTTACATTATTATCTAATATTATTGTATATTTATATTAAAAATTGTAGGAGTGTATTATTACTTTTTAAGATTGTTCAAAAAGCGGTTAGGACTATTATTATACTATTTTTTACCTATAATATGTTTTTAAAGCTAAGAATTAATGACAGTGATGTGACAACTGTGCCGACTGTATCTTGTGCATTGTGGTACCCGGTGTGCTATTTGTGCATTCTGCATAGAACTTTAGTGATAGGTTGTATGCTATTAATATGTATTACCAACAGCAGCTCAATGGTATCTACTAAAAGATACATTAAATACCTAAATATAGTTGTTTGTATAAAACCATGCCGAAACCAATTACTTCTATACTATTTGGTTTTCTTTAACTTGAATATAAATGATGAATAGTAAATTTTTCAAAGTCGGATTTCTGAATGCGGGTTCCCTAGGGACTAACCATGATAACCTCGTTGTTGCCATGACTAGGCACCAGGTTGACGTGATGGCAATAAATGAAACATGGTTGCGAAGGGGGGAAGACGGGAGAGCTCCATTTGTTCCTAATTACCGACTTAAACATGTACCTCGTCCTAGTAGTATTAAAGGAGGAAAAGGGGGAGGTATAGGATTCTATATAAAACAAGGTTTAAATATACGTGTCTGCCCCCATCCGGTACAACCTTCGGTAGAGCAAATGTGGATCAAGACAACTATTAACCATAATAAAATTATAATAGGTACAGCCTATCGTCCACCTTGGTTAGATGCGCAACTTTTTTTGGACGCTATTATGGACTCTATTGCGTCATTCTCAGGTTATGACTACTTAATCTTATTGGGTGATTTCAATATCAATATATTAAACTTACAGGATGTTAAAACCTCCATATTTAGAGTATTTCTGAATTGCACTGGTTTGAAGCAAATAGTTTCAAGTCCCACACACTTTACAAACAGTAGCCAAACTCTCATAGATATTATTTGTACGAATGCCTATGTTCGCTATGTCGATGTTGACTCTGTTGGAGTGCTAAATGGACATGCTTTCATCACCTGTGAATTTTCATTCCGAAAGCCCCGTATAAAGCCTAAGTTAATTACCTATAGGCCACTCATGGACATAGACAGGGTTTTATTTAATGAGCACCTGCAAGCTATGGACTGGGATACAGTAAAAACACTCAATAACGTTGATGACATAGTACTGAGTTTCACACGGATGCTTATATCTATATACGATTTACACGCACCGGTAAAATCACGCACAGTAAAAGAACTGCCTTCCCCTTGGATCACTTACACAATAAAAAGCATGATGGATTTAAGAGACAAAGCACTACGTAGGTATCGGCAGTCCAAATTGGATTCACATAAACTATTTTATAAAGATATGAAAAAACAAGTTGAGCTCTCCATTTACAATGAAAAGCATTGTTATTTCAAACTACATATAAATGCACATATAAAAAATTCAAGAATGCTATGGAAGAACTTAAAATCGAAATTACTACCACCTAGAAACACTGAAATTCCTTTACATCTTAGTAACCCAGAACTTATAAATAAACATTTTCTAAGCATACCTGGATGCCATATCACTCCGATATCACGTCTTACCTATTTCAAGTATCATAGGTTTGGTAGTAGCACTTTCAGTCTCAAACCGGTGGATTTCTTAGCGATACAAAACATTTTAAAAGGATTACAATCTAACGCAATGGGTGTAGATGGCATCACATTGGATATGATCTCTTTGTCAATTTCACTGCGGATATAATAACAATGATTGTGAACAAGTCGATTGCTAGTGCAACATTCCCAAATAGCTGGAAAACTGCAATAGTTAAACCTCTACCCAAAATACCTAATGTTACAGAAATACGTGATCTTCGCCCAATAAGTATCTTGCCCTGCCTGTCCAAAGTATTGGAAAAGGTAGTCGCCTCTCAGTTACGCAACTATATGGAAACTAACATGATTTTGCCTGACATGCAATCGGGTTTTAGAAAGGGCCGAAGTACCACAACAGCTATTATGGATGTAATGGATGATATCTTGAGTGCTCAAGATAGTGGCAAGGGCACAATCCTGGTGCTTCTTGATTTTTCCAGGGCATTTGATGCTTTAGATACTACTTTGTTGCTATCTAAATTGTCCTACTATGGTTTTGACACTCAGGCACTCAAATGGTTTGAGTCGTATTTGACAAACCGAAGTCAAATGGTGGTCATCAATAATATTGACGGCACAGTTACGCAATCTGCACTTTCATCTGTTAATAGGGGAGTTCCACAGGGATCAGTTTTGGGACCACTATTATTTATATTATACAGTGCAGATATAGTTAATGTTATAAAGCACTGTAAATTTCATATATATGCTGATGACGTGCAAGTATACTACCCAGTAAATAAAAATGAACTAGATGATGCAATTAATAGAGTAAATGAAGACTTAAGAAGCATACAGGATTGGGCGCAGCGTAATTCCCTTATGTTGAATGCAAGCAAAACAAAATATATGATTCTCGGTTCCAAAAATCAGATTGGACACCTGGGTTCCAAGGACTTAAAACTGGAAATTAACGGAAATTATATAGAAAGAGTGCATGAGACCCGCAATCTTGGATTAATTATGGACGAAGAACTACGTTTTGAGAAGCACATTGCAGATATTGTTAGACAATGTTTCTATCGATTAAAACTACTATACAAAATGCGTCCTCATCTAAATACTGAGTTACGTGAACAGCTAGTTGACTCATTAGTGTTATCGAAGTTTAACTATCTGGATGCGGCTTATGGACCTAGATTACTGACAAAGACATCAAATCTAATTCAACGTGTGCAAAATGCCTGTGCGCGATTTTGCTACAATATTCCACCCAGAGATCATGTAACTCCTTATCTAAACGACAGGAATGTCCTCAAAATGAAATATCGGAGATATTTACACTTGGCTACACTTTTGTTCGGTGTAATTAAGACGGAAGCCCCCAAATACCTTTTCTCCAAACTGGTCTGGAAGAGCGATCATAATAGGTACACAGCTCGCACAGCTACGGCTCCATTAAACATTCCGCGATATAAAACTACTGCGTTTCGAGGTAGCTTTAAATATAGCGCCACCAAGTGCTGGAATGACATTCCTCCACCATTACGCAAACTTAATTGCGTTGCCAATTTTAGACTAAAGTTAAAGTCAATATTTCTCCTCCAACAAAAATCCAGCACGAACATATAATTAATTTCAACTAGCCTCAAATGAAAACGTACTTTTTTTTTGTTATTTACATTATTTTTGTTTATTTTATTTATTTAACGCAACTATTTAACTTCTGCAACGCGTGTTTTACACTCACACACTTACTCGTGCTTAGCCTCTTCAGGCGTCAGCTGAAAATCGGGCTGTTGGTAGGTATAAACCAACCTAACTGCAGCATTACCGAGCTGCTGCCTTTTCGGCACACAATATTACACCGGGGAGCATTTATGTACTGGATATGTAGTGGTACAGGTGAACATCACCTAGCATTGTTTGTTCTAGTTTATTGTTTTTTTTTTGTTGCTTTTTTCTATGTGTGATGTTTGCGATATTTTTTTTTTTCATAAGTTGTTCCTTGTATTCTGTGGTTTACTTTTATATACTGTGTGTTGAATAAATCATATTATTATTATTTATTATTATTATACTAAACCAAAAAATTTGGAGATTATCTATGAATACCAATGTATTAACGTAACAAATGATTTATTAGTATATGTACCAATGTATTAACGTTAACAAATTATTTATTATCCAGGGAAGGGTAGATTAATTTATTTTTCGCATCGAGTCCAATAGTGTTGCGGTTACATATTGTGATTATAATCTTTAACAATGTATTCAATATTTGTAAATTTAAAGTTTGTTTTATGTCATTAAAATTATGCACGTTAAAATTATTCTCAAGTAAGTGAAATTTGTAATTTCTTATCGAGAAATACATAATTCTTTAACCTCATGTATGTATGAATGAAAAAATGAAAATGAAATGACTGAAATGAAATTAAAAAAAAAATGAAATGAAAAAATGAATTTTCCACCTCATTTTCATTAGTTCACGGTCGCACTCTGGACCAGTGAGTAAATATATCGGATTTATATCAGTCTCACGTGATTTTCTCATAACCTTAACTTTTTTTGTTCCCCATTATAAGACACTTGTGAGGTAATTCATACTGAGAATAATATTTTGGTATTTTGTTAAAAAATATTTCTTCTCCCTTACAACATAATAACTATTAATGTTTAGCAAACAAATTTTCCGTCTGTAAGCTGTAGGAGTTTATAATATATAAAGTCCGTAACATACCCCAAGATTAAAAAATCGAATTAGCCATCTTGCTTTTATTATTAATTGGTTCCATGAATCAGGTCAGCAATGTTTTATCTTAAACTTTTAAAGACCCATGTTCTTAACTCCGAATAAAATGATAAGACCCGGCCGAGATTGCTCTTTCCTCGTTTCATTACTTAATGACGATTTTTATACAAAAGAAAACTAATTAGGTAATTACATGAACTATAAAACCGTTCTTTATAAAAATTAAAGGCCATTTCAAACAGACTTTATATATGAAGATAAAGTCTACTCTTTCAATCTGTTGGTAATAATAATAATATCCTGCGACATTATTTACACACGGCCATCTGATCCCAAACTAAGCAGCGCTTGTACTATAGAAACTATATAACTGATATACTACATATACTACTTACTTTTCTTTTGTTAATTCATATATACTTATATAGACAGGTAATAATAACACCCAGACTCAGGACAAACAGACATGTTCATGCACACAAATATCTGTACTGGGTGGGAATCGAACCCACGACCTCCGGCTTGAAAAGCAAGCATTTGCCAACCACGCCAACAGGCCCGTCAAATGAAGAAACCTTTACTGTATTTATCGTAAAAAACGTGTAAAGTAGTTATTATGTACGCTTCGTAAGCTTAGATGGACGCCTTTTTCCCAGAAGGGTAGGCAGAGACAACGGATCTGCATTTACGGTCTTTGCACACTCCATTTGCACCGTAAGCGTATTTAAAAAAAAATAATATCTCCAATATCTGGAAAATTTATATCTTCTTACAGAGGTTTCTTTTTGTTTTGTGGTAGGTTATCACCCATATTCGCCCCTCCCTCTTATTTGGTGCTATGTAGGCTATCCTGTATATACACGAAGTCACGAAAAATCCTATTCGGGTATCGCACCCGAATCACGTATACGTTGAGGTAAAGGGTATTTCAATAGGGCCGTGCGAACTTTGACAGCGAATAGCGGCCATCTTGGTGAAGCGATAGCTGTCAAATTTGGCATGAATACATATTGAGTCGTGACATTTCCTCATGGAACGCTATACGCTTCAACAATGCGTATAAATTGTTAAAGTTAACCATAAAAATCAGTGCTCTACCGAACTATATCAGGCTAGGCTCAGAAAACCAAATTGCCGCACTAAACACAACATGACACATGAAATTTTGTCCTTTTATGCTTAGATATCATCCAAAATTGGCCCACCAGGATACTCTACCTACAATAGAATCACGGCGGCCATTAGACTGCAATCATATTCCAGTGTGGCAACATCACTTGAATAAGTTATTTTATTTTACTTCGAAGTTCAGCCGCTCATAATGACAACCCTTTTAATAACAAGACAACTACCATGAAACACTAAGCTATACAAAATAAACTCTTAATTGAACACCAGAAAATGCTCATTATGGCCGAGTGTGATTAGTGTCCCAGGATATTGTTATTGTTAATTATTACACCCTATTACTGTCCCACCACATGGTAAGAACCTTTTCTCACGATGAGAGGGCATAAGCCATAGTCTACCACGTTGGCCTAGCGCCGTTTGACAGATTTCATATGCCATCAAAGACATTCTGGAAAACTCTCAGACAGGCAGGTTACCTTCATCATCACTGTACATTGGTTTTCTTCATCATTTTAAGTACGACATATTCGTAATTAATTTCTAATATGCACATGAATTCGACAACTCAGTGGTGAGCACCATCGACGTTTTAGAATTGAACTAGAGACGACGGACTCCACTATCCAACAGTCTACCCACTAAGTCTATCTCAACTTACGTTTCTTCAATACTCTTCAACCTTTTTTCCTGCCTCTGATACTCAAGTGTCAAATTAAGGGTCCGTTTTCATAAACGAGTAGGTACTATCGGAGATTTTTATTTTAACGAAGTGCTCTTTGGAAACAATGTTATCCTGCTATAATCCGAAACCATTGTTATTGAAATAAAGAGAACATGAATGAATAGCCTTAGGTTTTAATTAGTATTTGGTGTAGGTACCTTATATTTCGGTATCTATTATGTAATTAAATGGAATGGCGATTGATCGACTGAGCTTTGGTTGATAATATATTTTCGCTGTGTGGTGCCGGCGAAGAATATCATCTCCCCATCCATCCCGTACGGGGCATAGAAATCGTCCCAAGGGAATACCTAACATAGAAAAGGTAGCAGCGTTTTTCTGTGAACTATGACCAACTGCGATAGCCAACCAGTCCGCCAAGAGTGGCGATTATTGGCATATCCCTCCACAAGGCTTTTGTTCAGCAAAGGACGTAATTTGACTGACATGATAGATATGCGTTTTTAATTTCTATCTTTATTCTACATTCTCTGACCAAATCGGAGACGTTCTCAAGAAATGACAGGTCAGAAGTACCCTAAACCGGCGAGCATGTATGAAGAACATAATGACAGTAATCGAGGCAAAAGACGTGTGCAAAGATCGTGACAAATGGAAATCCGTTGTCTCTGCCTACCCCTCTGGGAAACAGGCGTGAGTCTATGTATGTATGTATGTATGTCAGAGTTTGCCGTCAACTATGATCCAGTTCAGTGACATGGCTTAACAAATGTTGTCTAACTACTACAACACAGTTTAACGTCAAAAACACGGAGAGGCTCAGAAATTAAACCACGTCGGCGGTCACCTATTTATGGATTGGCCGCGAAGCTAGCTGCAAGACCTTACCGGTCAGTTTCGTACCATTGAGAGCAACTGACTGTGAAGTATAAATAATAATTTAAATTCTAATAAAATTGCGTCCATAAATTAACGTTTATTACGGGCAGTCATTAGAGAGTGGAATGTGAAATTCAACCGTATTTTTTATTTGTTTGTTAATATTCAGCGTTTTCTGTAGGCTAAACATCCTAACTAATATTACAAATGTGATCGTGAGATTGTTAAGTGTGTTCGTCAAGTTTACATCCCTTAACAGATCATCATGAAATTTGTTTTCAATGGGGGAAAACACGTTATCAGGGAACAGAAAATGTCAAAGTTGACTTTTCATCCAGAAAAACAGAATAATTCCAACTGTAGGTAAAAGTTATTCATTCATTTAGTTATAAGAAAATAAGCAATTCGCCCACAAACTGCGTTAGTCGTTTGGCAAAAGATGCATGTTAACACCCTAATTAAAAACAAAATAAATAAATAAAAAATTATTAAAACTATTCTTTGCAAACTATTTGATATTATCTCAAAAATGGGAAATCATTAATTTAATTGTCAGTCTGGTTGCGAACAGCACCCTCTGCTATTCCGAGGTAGGTGCTCTGCTAGGGCTACAACGAATACACACTGGCAGGTCAAATTTAGGATTCCCTTGTTAACCCCCTTGCGGGAAATGTTCGTGTTATTCAACGGCTATATTTTCTAGAAACATGGTCGACTGAATGTTAACAGTTTTATGTGAAAGATCATATTAACATATGATAACATTATCCAATTGAGCTTATGTTTACGATTTATCATTATGATAGTGTATTTCTTATTCTTCACTTTCAGGGCAATATTGAAGTTCTTTACCATGCGTCAAGTTTGCTGTACTAAGAAATTGTAATACTGAAAACGGCTCAGAGCAGAACTCAGAACAACTTGTCTTACGAGCTTTGATAAAGTAAATTAATACGGCTATTAAATTACTTTCTCAGTACTGCAAATCTGAAGGACAAGGAAAACTTCAGTCAGAACAGAAATTAAAAAAGCCACCTTCAACGTTTAATTATTTCTCACTAATTAGAATTGCTTCACTAGACAAAGTTGACTAGATATTTATTTTAAAGTTTCAGAGGTGTTGAATGTAGAAAATGGGTGTATACAATTAGAACTACATTTTGTTTTACTTAAAATACTGCAAATCTCAGTACTTCAAATCTCAAAGCTTGTTCTTCACTGAGAACAGAAAATATAAAAATGCTAGCTTCGACGTTTAATTATAGCTCACTAATTAGAATAGCTGTACTAGACAACGTTGACTAGTTATTTATTTTGAAGTTTCAGAAGCGTTTAATGTAGTTCTGTATTGTTGTGTTGTTTTTCTTAGAATACTGTTAGGTAACAGTATTCTAAGAAAAACAAAATATAGTATTGTTGAAGTGTCCTAAAGGTAAATAAAAAAGTATGTCAGTATTTAAAACATTTATATATAATAACTAGCTGGTGCCCGCGACTTCGTCCGCGACAATTTTGAATGATTACCAATGTAACTACTTACTTCTAGCTTAATCTAAAAAAAATTACTTTTAAAAGAAATAAGCAATATAAATTTAAGAAAATCTAACCTATAAATAACCTAGTTAAGAAATAAACTAAAGACTACTTTGCTACTGTTATTTTAAAAAAAGACCCGATATCATAAACCCAAAAATATCAAAGAATACATATCAATTGTCCTTAAGTAAAGTCAGTAAGTCAAATAAAGTAATATAATAATCAACGATGCATTAATCACCAATGTAACTCCCATTAGCTTAGGTTGCGACCACGGCATTGATAGGTCTAATATCACATTTTGTGAACGAAACCATAGCGCGATCTAAAACGATGATTACACCATCTACTAACAAAAATATAACCTTGTAAAGCGGTAAAATTAAGATGTGGGCATATACATATATTGGGTGTGATTTAGGCGATCATCTTTTGATTCAGTTTTGGACTACCTTTTACTTCAAGCATTTATTTATTTTAACCGAGTTACAATCGAGTTACAAAATTGTGAACTTGTAGATCAGTAAAATTAAGATGATATTTTTTGGGTGCGACACGAACATTTTATACTACGCTAACTCGAATTTTGGGTCGATGACTTTTTTATCCCAATTTTATTAAATTGACGTTTTTTAATATGTTATGAAAAATACCAAAAAAAAGAAGTTACAAATCTTATAAAACGCTAAATCTTTACTTAGACGATAACAAACACAACATTTTAAGCAATAAGAAACGAATTTCTCTATAATTTAACTTGGCGTACATTTTTGGTGTTGACCTATTGAATCAGTTATGGATTACCTTTTTTAACAACAAATTATTCCCTTGATTGCTTTATTTTTAACTGAAATATCAATTTACATGCTTTTAACTCCAAAAAAAAAAACTGCTTTTCATACAAACTTACATCCCTATTTTAGTCGTCTTTAGGGGTGGAATTTCCAAAAGTCCTGATGATATATTTATAATGTTTAAATGAAAGGCGAAATACTAATTTCCATGCGTTTACCTTAAAAAATGTCACATTTTTAACCGACTTCCAAAGGAGGAGGTTCTCAAGTTCACCGGTATTTTTTTTTTTTTTTATGTATGTACACCGATTACTCGGAGATTTATGATTCGATTTACGTGATTCTTTTTTAGTTTGATGCGAAATAGTTGCCATTTGGTCCCATAAAAAATTTATAATGTTTGGCCCAGTAGTTTTAATTTTATGGTCATTTTTGTATGAAAATTTTTGTTTATGTGGACGATGTAACTGTCTTTGGCACAGACGTTTTTAAATCTTAGCAAGTCAAGCTCTCAAGACTCATTCTTTTCAAGTGTGTCTTGGCATGAACATAAAGAACAATTTCAGACGACTAGCGTTTAATACGCGTGTATAAGCTAGTTTTTGGAAGCGCATGTAGGCGTAACTTTTAGCACAAGCGCGTTTTTTATGTACGTACAGCGTATTCGACGCTGAGATTTATGAACCGATTTACGTGAATGAATGAATGAATGAATGAACTCTCTATTTTGATGCGGAATAGCTGCCATCGAATCTTCTTTAGTTTGATTCTTCTGTGATTCTTCTTTAGTTTGATGCGGAATAGCTGCCATCGAATCTTGGTTAGCCTCTGCTCAGTAGACTCGTTGGCTAATCGATCATTAATAAGACCTAGTCTTCATAGACTCATGCCCTCTGCTCAGCAGACTTGATGGCTATTCGATCATTAATAAGACCTAGTCTATGCAAGTCGTACTGTGCAAGTTTTCTTAGAGTGAACGTAATTTTATGTAGTTTTCCTTGCTCTTGATCATTCGCTGTCTCACAAGAACGCGAAAAAGAGTTTCGGACAACATTTTTGTTGGGACCTATAGTTTTGAGGCGCGCGGCACCTTTCGTAGTCCTACCCATGGCTAGATACTAAAAAGTAACAAATAAAAAAAACTTCGTTTAAAAAAACCGACTTCAAAAACTGAAAAGTATAAAAAAAATATCTAAATAAAGATTTAATTTAATACATATCTTATGCAAACGTAATACCTTCAATATTAATGAAATAATATAATTTGTTTGTGCTACCTATTGATAGGTTTGAAGTCGGTGCCAAGCCCTAAGCAAAGAAAAGTTAATATTACATACAGCTTTCATAATTTGTGATGAAATTCCTACACTAAAGATTAACCTAAGTAAATAAACTTATAGAACAATATGAATTAATATGAAACAGATGAAACTGTACCATAAAATTTATTTAATATTAATACCGCAATTAGTTACTATAGTTATAATAAATCTATATTATGCTTATATATGAATATATTTGTGGCCCTGAAAAACAAACAGATAAATTATTAATTAGGAGACAACGCATCAAAATTTTACAATATTTCGAAACGACCGTTAACGACGTCTGCACGCTTCGGTTGTTTGTATAGAAATACGAAGCTTTCCCGCTGAAAGTAACGCGCGGCGAGTGTGGTACCTACTATTACATTTGGCTTGGCACCGACATCAAACCTATCAATAGGTAGCACAAACAAATTATATTATTTCATTAATATTGAAGGTATTACGTTTGCATAAGATATGTATTAAATTAAATCTTTATTTAGATATTTTTTTTATACTTTTCAGTTTTTGAAGTCGGTTTTTTTAAACGAAGTTTTTTTTATTCATACAAACTTCCATCCCCTATTTGTCACCCTAAAGGGTAGAATTCTCGGAAATCCTGAAACACATACTTTTATTTTTTAACTGTAATGCTAAATACCAATTTTCATGCGTTTAACTTAAAAGTTGTTGGCACTTTTTTCATATAAACTTACATCCCCAATTTTACGCCCTTGGGGGTGGAATATTCAAAATTCCTGAAATATATATTTTAATTTTTAACTGCAAGTCTATATACTAAAGCCTTTAACATCAAAATTAAGCACTTTCATAAAATATTTCATCCCTTATTTTAGTCCCTTAGGGGTGGTATTTTCAAAAACCCTTCTTCAGTGGATGCCTACGTCATAAAAGGTAACTACTGTCAAAATTCAAGTCCTAACTGCAGCCGTTTAGACTGTGCGTTGATATGTCAGTCAGGCAGTATAAAATTATATCCCCTATTTTCCGCCCTTGGGGGTGTAATTTCCAAAAATCCTGAAATAAATGCTATATATTTTTAACAGAAAGGCGAAATACTAATTTTCATGCGTTTAACTTCATAAATATCGCATTTTTCATACAAACTTACATCCCCTATTTTATGACCTTCGGGTTGGAATTTTCATAAATCCTGAAATATATTTTTTTTATTTTTAACTAAAAAGCCAAATGCTAATTTTCATGCGTTTAACTTAAAAATTGGGACTTTTTTCGTACAAACTTACATCCCCTATTTTTTGCCCTTGGGGGAGAAATTTCCAAAAATCCTGAAACATATATTTATTATTTTTAACTGCAAGGCCAAATACCAACTTTCATGCCTCTAACTTCAAAAACGGCAAAGTTTCATACTAACTTCGCACCCCCGTTTAACCCCCTTAGGGGTTGAATTTCGAAAAATCCTTCCTTATTCCTTGTCTACATTATAAAGAAAACATCTGTGCAAAATTTCAGCTTTCTAGGGCCAAGGGTTTGGGCTGGGCGTTGATGAGTCAGTCAGTCAGTCAGGACTTCTCTTTTTATTTATATAGATAACTTAGCTGAGAAAATAATGAAATAACAGCAATGACTGAGAGTTGAATTGAAGAAGATAAATATGAGAAGAATGAAGATATATACTGTGAAGGAAGGAAGGACAAGAAGATGAAGACATTGAAGTTATATGTAGAAAAATGGGGAAAAGAAGGTCCATCATACATTCGTATGGCGTTTTGTATGCTGCTCGAATCCTAAACTTTAATAGCAAGAGATATAATATGCCCTGCTCACTGACACTTCAGCTAAGCAATTCTTCGGGCTATGTCGGCTGCTTTGGTTCGCCTGCGGATTTCAACATTGCTGATCTCTCATCATCATCATCTGACTAAGCTAGTAATTGAAAGAAAACGAATGACACGGTAGGCATACTGACTAGTCTGGGAAAATGAAAACAATTAAATATATGTACATAATATTATATTGTTTTCTGAAAGTGGGAATTATTCACATTCAATCAAAACCATTTAGGTATAAAGTATATTGATACCGCCGTGTTGAAACCGGTAGTAGAGACACCCGCTGAGTTTGTTTCGCTGGGTCTTCTCAGTTGTGGCGCATTGGATCCGGTGGTAGCATTAAAGCGCGACCGTCGTTATAGACACAAGGTCCGCCATAATAATAAAATTTAATTCGTACCTTAATATAGACAGAACCATTCGACAATATGTAGTAAAAATATAGCCAAAATTTAAAATTTTGATAATTAAACCTACACATGATCCTTGACAATAACTTAATTTAAGTTAGTTAAATATCGTTACTGTTATAAAATAAATCTTATTGTAAATTATTTCCTACAATCCGTGTACCTACCTAAATATCTATATGTACCTAGAAATAATTATTATATACACGAATATGTTCTGACTATTTACAAGCGCTTTTATAAAGTCTACGTGAATAAAAACCTTTTTTATTTTATTTTTTATTTTCTATTAAAAACAGTATGATGGAAATCGGTACTCAAAAAACATATAATCAAAAGAAATATTGTCTTCCTTCTCTTTTAAAGTCAGTTAAAATTGTGAAAATAATCTTTATTTGGTTCACGATAGGGACTGAATTGCACTGGCAAAATTTAAGAGGGCTACAGCTATTAATCCAAGTATGCAGATAGAGCGTATGTTATATGATATTCTATTTGAAAAGTCGTTTTAGCACTTATAATAATAATAATAATAAATACATTTATTTCAGACTTTGGTCCATAAATTTGTTAGTAACAGTGTTCTTAACCTATTGTTAGTAAAAATACAGATTACGAGTAGTTAGTACTTACTTACCAATGTATATTTTTTTACGTACTTATCAATGTATATTTTTTTCGCCAGTGTGTTATTTTAATTTCAATTATTCTATTTTTTATACAATAGCAAGTGAAACGAGAAAGTGGGTCACCTGATAGTAAGAGATCACCGCTGCCCGTGGACACTCGCAACACCAGAGGGGACGCAAGTGCGTTGCCGACCTTTAATTTATTTATTTATTCTTGGAAGACCAGCACATGTAACATAGATTACAATATAATAAGCGACAAAAATCAATAAAAGGTATTCGTGAATAGGTAATTATTTTATGATAGTTTTTTTTTAATTCCGTTTTACGGCTCTGGCTTCTTTGGCCTTATGAGCCTTCAGTAAATATACTTTTATATCATTTATTTCCGTCATTGTCAGTAAAATCCGTCCCAGTCAAGTCATACGTAGTCCTTGTCGTACCCCAGTAAAGCAGTGGAGACTTTACTGGAGGCTTATATGAAGTTTTAGATTCAATACAGAAAAACGGAAATCACGGCAATATGGCACTTGCCTCCACTTGTATACGTTGTCCATGATGTTTTGTCTAAAATCCAACCATATTTACACATAAAAACTGGAATTTACACCAGTTTTTGAAAATGAAACAATGCCCTGATGAGTCTTTTTCCGCGTTGGCGCCAAAACTTCTTTATATTAGTTATGAACTAGTGTGACCATTCTTACAAAAAAAATTATAACAAATATAATTCCTAATTAGTAAAAAAGGCTTGACTAAGTAACCATCGCAGTGCCTCTGGCTTAGCATTAAATAGGCCAAAATTATGCTTTTTGTAATATTTATGAAGGCTACTTTTCGCCAAATATGCAGTTTAAAGAAAGGATTACGCTCGCTTTTTGAATGTTGCCATGTCATACCGGATCAGAAATACCTCTGCAGTTAGTTGATTCCACAGAGTATACAGCAAAAACAGAACAGGTACAAAGGACAGGGTAGTACGCAGCAAAAAGTTTCTGGTAAAACGCACGGAGGTAGAAAACCATTCATCCAGACGATTTCCACTCATTCCATAAATACCATTGACCCTACCCCAAAATTTAATTTAAAAACGAATTGAAGCTGATTTGTATTAAAGTCAATAATATAGGAAACAAAACGACGTATAACAATTTTTAAGACATTTTCAAAACCCTTCAGAGACTCAGTTAATTATGCTGTCCAGATTTTGTGATAACATGAATAGCTAAATAACTTGTGTCCCAGAAAGGTTAGTGTACTAGTTCTACCAAGAACAGTTAAGTAGCTGGCTCAGACAAACACCGTCTGAATATTTTTAATCATGCAGGAAGAATGCGGTTACCATTCTCAACAATTTCCTTGCATTTAGATCAGTATGGAAATACGCCAGCACTTCGTTCTTTTTCACTAATTGGAATGCCTTTACAACCGTTGGCGACGACGTCGACTTTTTTAAATGAAATTTCATTTTAGACAAAATATTCCACTGATGTTTTACTGAGTACGTGTTGCATGAAACAATTCATAAACGTTCCGCGCACAGCGCCGGTACCTAAACGTAATTAAGACAATGAAACCATTCATTTATTTGAACGGTTTTTTTTTAGTTTTGGAAACCGTAACCTAAATTTGAATCTCATACGTTTGACAAAATGCTTCGCGAGACATACCTACTCCAAGAGTTACTTTACCCAGAGTTTATGGACGAATCAATTGCGTAGGAGTTGAGTTCATAATGCAAAAGAAGGTCTTCTTAAACTTACATTAGATAGATAGAGTACAACCTTGAGTAGGTGTATGGAATAAGATATCTATTGTGTTAATTTAATATCAGCATCATTTTAGCCTCATAAAAAGATTCACACAATGGAGAGAGTTTAAATTGTTAGGAGAAATATGCCATAATCGCCACGCTTGGCAGACGAGGTGGCGATCGCAGGATGATGGTCATAGTGCACACAGAGAGACGCTATATATATAATTTTAACATGATAAATAAGTAACTTTTTATTGAACACCAAAATATTATCATTCAATGAAATATAAACATGTTTAACAAGATTGTTTGTACAAAAGGCCGCCTTATCGTGCGATCTCTTGGCCTCTTGACAAAATTTTTAGGTATGACGGTTGACAAACATATGTGCAAATATCAATAGATATGTACAGACGCCAGCACATCAAGCTACCTCAATCTGTCAAATATCCCTAATTGAAAGTGAACCTTATGCTTATGTGCCAAAGTCTGTACCTTCTACCATATGTAAGCATATCTTAAGCGAATAAAGACTTTTCTTTTCTTATCTTATTTTATCTAGGTTTCGCCTTTGGTTTATATTTGCACACATTTATAATTTCACTCTCTATAATTTTACCATTATTTTCAGTAATTTTATAGGTATTTATATGATTAATGGTACGATTAAAAGGTTATAAGGATCGATGAGTCCTTTAATTACTGTACTGTCATTTGCAGCAGTGAGCCATAAGAGGTACAATATCCGATATTTCAAGGGGAGTTCACATCAATCAAACTTCACTGTGGTTGTCATTTATTTTATTTTAAATAATAATATCACAACACCAATGACTAATAAATCTTTTCATGTTAATATTAAATAAATAATAAAATAAATAAATAAAATAATAATTCAAAAACGTTCTAACTTCAAATCCTAGGTCCATGTTTAGAAGAATGAAAAGAGAGCCTAGTTTCTAGATCTAAAAAAGTTATAAAGGGGAGAAATATTAGGTCATAAATCACAGTCATCATAACAGTACATATGTACAGACGCCAGCACATCAAGCAACTCCAATCTGTCAAATTTCCCCAATTGAAAGTGAACCTTATGCAGTGATAATGTTGAAAATCTATAAAAGAAAGTCTACAGATTGCTGGGTAGCTGAATGTGTTAGTCTATACCATGCACACACCGCTGACAACGATGAAATATCCACAAAAAAAAAATAATATAACGAGTAACAAAGTTAAGTTTGCAATACTCAGGTACTTTTTACATCCATAACATGACTATACCTTTTTATGAATTGATGGATAATGGAGTTGATAACTTTTTACAAGTAGCTTTCTGTCATACACAAACTTCTAAATCCCTATACACGTATTACGGGCACAAAATTCCCCAAACGAATCTCCAAAAGTTTGGGAAACAGCAAAACCCGTTGGAGATTAACACCAAAAAAAGAAGACAAAATATCTTTGGACGCTACACATCGCTATCTTATCCGGAACATTGTAATTTAAGTAACTTGGAGCAAAATTTATAACCAAGATAACGGAAAAACAAAAGTTATTATTTAAAAATCTCGAAAAAACGAATTGATGGTAACATTAAGGTCTTTTTTATATTCACTACCATACCATTCTATGTAGGAAATAACCAACGTTATGTCTTTCAGACTGCAAAAAGAACTACAAATATTTGTTAATTTTTGGAGTTCCGTACCTCGAAAGGAGAAGCGAAACCTGCACGTAACCCTTACATGATCACGTTGTCTTCGCCCGTTTGACTGTCTGTCTGTCAAGATCCTTTTACTCAGGTACTCGTGGAGGTATCTAGCGTGAATTTCTACCAAAAACTCAAGTCAACTGTCCCTTGGAGCTGTGAAATAATTAAACTTCGAAGCCAACGCAATCAATAGATACAGCCGTTTATGCCGAAAATATCCGCAAATATTCGACACTCGCAAGGGAATCAAAACCTACAGGGTACTTTCCTAAACTCAGAACAAAAGGAAAAATTACGAAAACCGTAAATTTTTTGTTACATCATATAATAAAAATAATATCAATTGTAATAATTTTAAACCTACCCCTACCCCTTTCGTCATGAACGCCTAGAGGTATTACATTGAAATTCATACCAAATACTATAAAACTTTTAAGCTGTAATAAAATCAAACTTCTATGGTACATACCTATAGGTTTGTACGCAACCTTCGGTGCGCAAGCCCGATTCACATTTTGCCGGTTTATTTACCTTTTATAGTGTTATACTAGATGAATCACAATACATTTCAACTATTTTTGAAATATAAGTTAACTTCTATATAGGACCGCATCAATGGTAGGCCGAATGCGCACCATCAATAAAAGTCCCCTGAGCGTCTTCTCAGATTGGTGGGACGCCCCACTGCTGCGTCACTGGGTAAGGAACCATCCCAGTTGTAATGTAGGCAGCTTTATTACTAAAAATATTTATCAAATCTTGTTTCAACTAACATCATGGACTTATGCCTGAAATATATAGTATTTGATTTTTTTAAAGACAACTCCCGCGTTATGGTATTTAATCCCTGTGTCGCGGGATACTTTTCAAACATAAAATAGACGGACACAAATTACATCCAGACTCAGAACAACTATTTATGGGACACACAGATAGTTGACCGGCGCGGGACTCGAACCCGCGACACGAAGCGGTGAGGCGACTGTCTAAGCCGCTGCGCCACACGTGGAGTCAATTCAATTGAATTGAAAATAAGAGTTTGTAAAAGTGACCTATTGCCATACCTCGGTTTAGACTCCACCAAGTTACCTCAGACCCTGTAAATAGAGATACGAACAAATAGGGGAAGGCCAAATCGAACGTACGACAGCCGTGACAGGAGCTGTTGACATATCTATTTGGAACTGGGTTTTGGTCGGTTTGAGCTTGTGTGTGATATTAGTTCTACATTTTAGTTCGTATCTATGATTCAAAATGTTTTTAAGATTAATATGACGTTTTTGCTGTCGAAGTTTGATTAGAAATAGCTTATACATATGCGAGTCACTGCAAAATAATCATACATATAAATTAAACGTATCAAATAAAATCTTTTTCGGTAAGACTTTGGAGAATTTCTTATAATTTCATTGTATGAATTAAGTATCAAACTTAAAAGTATTTTATGAATTAAGTATGCAACTTAAAAGTAAATGCCATGCAAGATCCATGAGCTATTTCCTTCGGCCCCATTATGGTTTTTAACACCAACATAAAACGAGGTGTTTCAGTTTTTAATTTGAATCATATGGTCGCACCTTTTGCTTGTTTTAAAAGTTGCTTAGATTAATTGGTAAATTATTTTAACTGCCTTGTTAGTGCAGTGGTAGCATATTCAACCACACATAATGATAATATGTCATGAGTTTAAATCCCACGTCAGGCCAAAAAGTTATTTTGACATATTTTTATTAAGAAAATTTCTCAGTACCAGACCGAGTACACCCTCATACCTCGAAAACTACGTTAAGCTGTCTTAGCTCTAATCTTTTTAGTGGATCATGTGAGAGATAAAATAGTAAGTTCCCCAAAGTTTGCGCAAACATTTATTGTACAATATAATATGTTCCGCGCAAATGGCTGTTTAAATCTAACCAGGAGGACATTATGAAATCAATATTTATAAAACGTTAAGTGTACCATGTACTAAACATATAATACAAAACTTTTCTACTATATAAACCTCAGAACTTATGAAAACGAGGTTACTACTTTGCATCCGTTTGAAGTACCGGTAGCGGAACAAATTCCCTATGACATTTTATCTTGTGTAGTTTATTGGAATGGAGGAAAATAAGATCTCAGAAAAATCTTCATGCTGAGTTGTTAGTGACGCGTTGAGGGGTATAAGTATATTACGTGTATATGATCTGATGTACAATATGATAGCGTTATTTTCCTACTTATTTCGCTTTGATAAAAAAGGCTTTTTTGCTGGGTGGATGACGGTATAGAATATTGTCACTCCATCTTATCCCGTGGGGGGCGTAAAATTCGTCCCGAGGAAATGTCTACCAGAGAACTAACAGCAGCGATCGCCAACGCGTCTGCCAAGTGTGGTGATTATGGCATATCCCTCCAAATGATGGACACAACTCCATTGTGGAAATCATTTGGAGAGGCCTTTGTTCAGCAGTGAACGAGATTTAGCTGACACGACGAAAAAAAGGCCAAGGTACCCCACATCACAGGGATCAATTAGTGCAGGCGTTGTCTTTAACAAAAGCTATTAAAAAACATAAAAGCGATTTAACTTTAGTTCTGTTTTATACTATTAGTTCGAGTGAAACAAACATAATTATCGAAATCGGTTCACAAATAACGAAGTGGAAATAATACAGTGGAAATGATAACCTCTTTCTTTGAAAGTCGGTTAAAAAATAAAGAACCAGCAAAACACTTGCATGGTTTTGTAGGTTTTTACAAGCATTCGGTAAGGTAGTATTGTAGTGTAATCCCTCCTTAAACGTAAATAAATAAATAATAAATATCTAGGGACAATATCACACAGATCATCCTAGCCCCAAACAAAGCAAAGCTTGTACTATGGATACCAGGAGACTATATACATACTTAGTTAGTAGTAGTTAAAGTGAAGTTAGTTATACTATAGATAAATAATATGACATTAAACATTTCCAAATTTTGCTCGTATATAAAGTGCAAAATTTCCTTATAATATCTTCTACGAAGTAATTATAATCCGTATTAATCTTAATATTAATTACGCAACGCTTTGGGCGGATCTCATCCTGTCTCATAATTACGCATTACATTAAAATTATTATTATGTGCAAATTATAATAATTATGTTTTATTATATCATAAATAACATGCGAATAAATAGATTACGTTGTTGTTAAGTATCTATGTATATTCCATTTAGCGTGTATTTATGAACCTGTGTAGATGTATAGTGATGGTTAGTGAACCTGTGTAGATGTACAGTGGTGGTTAGTGAACCTGTGAGCCCCGCATAGCATAATTTTTGTTGCTAAGACGAAGTTGTAAGACAACGCCCGAAAAAGAACAAGGTAATCTAATACCTGTGTTGCGGGGTACTTAACAAACGTACAATAGACGGACACAAATTACATCCAGACTGAAAACAACAAAAAGCAAAAAGTGTCGTTAATTTTTTCCGTCTAGCCCCCTTTCGCAACACGCGATAAGGAACGTCGTTCCAATAATAAACAAAAAAATTAAAGATATCCTATACTTAATATTTTTATGTTTATTTAGTGAACAGTACGGTGTGCCTATATACCTATAGAAATACCCAATTCTAATTTTATGTGTGGACTTTACTTTTTCTTGAAAACCTTAGTTAAGATGAAGTCTCATCACTTGCGAAATATTCAGACTTTGTCATACTCTTTGTACAGACGCTAGAACATCCAGCTACCCCAATCTGTAATTTTTTTTAATAGACTTTCAACTTTATCACAAAAGCACAAGGTTTACTTTCAATTGGGGAAATTTGACAGATTAGGTTACTTTATGTGCTGGCGTCTGTATCTTCGTGATGAGGCAATACATTAACTTTGCTAGCGAAAGAGTCTTTTAAGCGCCTAGGTTTCATTCTTAGATGCTCTAGAGACTTTCAGAATCATCATGTGATCCGGTTAATTTTTGGGGCATTGGTTCGTTGTAAACTTGAAACCGCCATGTGTGTGTGGAATACTCATGAGAGCACTTATGTGCTTTTACTTGAAAAGATTCAGAAGGCTTTTCTGAGGTACCTTTATAAACACCTTAATGGATACTATCCATTCATGTATCCCACAAAATTTCTGTTAGGCTGTCTGGGATATAATTCATTGGAAGTCAGGCGGAATACATGTCAACTTGCAGTAATGTGTAAGATTCTGCGGGGAAAAATTGATGCACCAGATCTCCATGTTGAGCTGTGTCGAGTCTTTGTTCCTGATAACTATCGTCGTCTTCGCCGCCATGAATTGTTTGCCGTGCCACGTTGCCGTACCGTAGCGCGCGCTAAGTCACCTATACCGCGCAGCCTCACAGCACTCAACGCTTTCCTGTGTGCCAATCCTGACCGTGATTTGTTTGCGGATGGATGGTCGGAAATATTGTCAGAATGTTTGCGTTTCTGTGAGAATGATGTATGATTGTGTTTTTTTTAAATCAATGTTTGTTTTTTTCTTATTAATGTTTTAATTGATTATTGTAATACTTATCTTTAATTACTGTAATTGGTGTTCTACCGTTTTAATTAAAGTAAATAAATAAATAAATAAATAAATTAATGAATCAATTATTTAAACGTACTTGCAGCCGTTCTGGTGTTGTGAGTGTCTATGGGCGGGAATGATAACTTACCGTCAGGTGACCCACTTGCTCGTTCGCTGAAAATAATGAAAAAGGAAATTGCGGAGGTATTCCAATCCGGCATGACATGGCTACATTAAAAGGGAGCCTATTCCTTTCTTAAAAGGCTGGCAACACTTTCGGCCCCATTGGGGTGGCGAGTGTCTAACAGTAGTGGTGATAAAATACTATCAGCTCATCCTACTGCTCTTTTACCTTCTATTTCATAAAAAAGGTTTATACATACATACATACATAGACTCACGCCTGTTTCCCTGAGGGGTAGGCAGAGACAACGGATTTCCATTTGTCACGATCTTTGCATACTTCTTTTGCCTCGATTACTGTCATTCTTACATGGCTGGCTTACTGGCTTCATACATGCTCGCCGGTTTAGGGTACTTCTGACCTGCCCTTTCTTGAGAACATCTCCAATTTGGTCAGAGAATGATCGACGTGGTCTTCCCCTTCCGGTTGTCCCATTCACACAGGCCAGGTATTCTTCTTTTATCAATCTTCTTTCATTCATCCTTTCTAAATGGCCAAACCATCTCAGCATGCCTATTTCAAAAAGGTTTATATCCGTGATAAAAGTTACGGTGGTAATTACTCACATAGAAGATGTTTGAATTTGCCTATAAAAGTGACCAAATGTTTTTTACAGACATCACGGCGACGGCACATGTTTCAAGCACCAAGTGATAATATTATTACTATAGGTACATTTATATAATTGATAGAATAAACATTTAAATACTTGTTATAAAGAAGTATACAAGTCAATATCCTAAAGCCGCCTTTGGAAATAATCTTTCTTATGAATTTACATCAAAAAGAATTCAGATTTCTATAAAATTCTCTTTGAGCTCACGAAAAATATTCGTTAAAATATTTTAATATTTTCCGTTCAATATAGATTTTTACTTTTTCTTTAACGCTTTCCTATTTGAAATAATCTTGAGCGCCTAAAACTTAGACAGATAGTTAAAATGACCAAATTATCTTCCAGATAAAAAATCGCATATAAATTCGTTTGGTTTTACGGTGTCACATACTGACAGGCACATCGAAATAAGCTTGAAATGCTTAACACCCTTCGTTTTATGTTTAGTATTAAAACATTTATTATGTATTTTTATCAAGAGAGCCCCGTTTTCGGTATTACTCTTGGGATGACATTGTTTAACCATTGTGCCGCGATTGTTTAACTATTGGGTAACCGCTTTAAACCCAGACAAGTAATAATAAAAGGACCAAATTATCTAACAGATAAAAAATTGTCTGCACGTGTGGCGCAACGGTTAAGACAGTCGCCTCGCTGCTTCGTGTTGCGGGTTTGAGCCCGCGCCGGACAACTATATGTGTGATCCATAAATAGTTGGTCTGAGTCTGGATGTAATTTATGTCCGTCTATTACATGTTTGTAAAGTACCCCGCAACACAGGGATTAATTTTCTAATACGGGCGTTATCTTTAAAAAAATACCCAGACAAGTACATAATAATAAGACGACCAAATTATTTATCAGATAAAAAATTGTATTTAAATCCGCCAATCCATTTGCTTTTTACGATGACACAGACTTACAGGCTCATCTAAATAAACTTGAAACGCTTAACGCTTATTTAGATGTGCCTCTCTATGTTATCGTAAAAAGCTCTTATGTTTCAGATTAAAGCATTTACTTTAATTGTTTGTCAAGACAGCCCCGTTTCCGGTATTACTCTTGGGATGCAATAATGCCAACGATATGCAAACTCCATTGTTTAATTATAGCGCCGCGATTGTTTAAATTAGGTTGTTATGCTTGCTTATAGTATGGGTAGTGGTAACCCTAGTGTCAGAGTTGCTCAAGCCGCCCAGTAGGCCTCTGACATGGCTTAACGACTGTTGTCTAATGACTACCACCGGGACCGACAGCTTAAAGTGCCCTCCGAAGCACGGAGAAGCTCAGAAATTAAACCAAAGTGATTTACGGGCGGTCGGTACGATTTCGGTAACGCATCTATGGACAGACCGCGAGTCTAGTTGCTTAACCTCGCCGATCGCTTACGGACCGGACATTTAGCTATGAGCCCCATTAGGTTGTTATAAAACGACCAAATTGTTTTTCAGATAGAAATTTGCATTTAAATCCGTTTGCTTTTTACGATGATACAGACTGACAAGCACTTTAAAATAAGCTTGAAACTTTAAACAGCCTTCTTCTTAAGCGTTGGGTTGAAATATTTATCAGAGAGCCCCAATTCCGGTATAACTCTTAAGCTGGAATCATGCCAACAACAGGCAAACGCAAGTGTTGAACTACTGTGTCTGTAATGTACTTAGTGTACTATTTACCGCCCGACAGAAACATTCCCATTAAGGAACCGGCATCAGACTAATCGGTGTTTACCCGCAAGTTTTTAGCTAATACTATGAGGTTCATATTGTTGAAAAGAGATATGAATTTTACTATATCTTGGAGAATATCATTGATTACAAAACACGGTTCTAATAGTTACGCTCGATAGAATAAAATCACAAGGCGAATTCTATTAAATGCTTTAAAAATATAATGTCCTAAAATTACAACTTAATTTAAATAATATTATAATATGTACAGACGCCAACACATCCAGCTACCCCAATCTGTCAAATTTCTTTTATAGGTTTTCAACTTTATCACTTAAGCATAAGGTCCACTTTCAAATGGGGAAATTTAACATATTGGGGTAGCTTGATGTGCAGGCGTCTGTACCTAGTGCTTTTCATGATTACCAAAACATATTTCCGGAATCAATAACTTTGTTATACTTCATGATTACCTTGTTGTTTTATGTGTTTTGACAGGTTATTGTTCCCTCTATTTTGACCCGCCCCTAACAGCTTACACGGGCGAGACTACTGTAATAGAATAAAATTGCGTTGCCGGCCTCTTACGAAAATATTTCAAAATAAGACTCATGTCGACACTGGGAAATAATACACGACACCTTATTCATTACATTAAGTTTGTGCTCCAAATTCGCAAAAGTCGTAAAAGCTTCTTAAAGTGTGTGTTTGCTTCACAACAATCGGACTGATTGAACATGTATTGGAGAGATAATGTAATACATTTTGATCTATACTTGTAAAGATCAAAATGTTTTATGTCACCCGTCCTGTGCTGATAGCTAATCGCTGGTTCGATGGCAATATTGGCCGCTGCAGCAATAAAGTGGTCAGGAGGAAATTAATATATTAAATAAGAACCGAAGATATAGTCGACGCCATGGCAGCACACTTTCATTACAAAAACCGCCCTTACTGCCTTTGCAGTACGCCGTTGCAGTTAAAGATATTATTAAGGAAAAACTGCAGAAATTAGCCATCTGCGCGGGACATATTATAGTGCTCAAGTGTGTGCGCAAACACAAGAGCACTTTCTATTCCATCACTCTCATGATCCGATCGGACGCCTAGCGACACGACCGGAAAGAGGTCAAGTACAGGACCAACGGCTTTACGTGCTCTCAGGGGCACGGGGGTATAATACTGCCAACTCTCAGACTTCGGGATGATGCTGAAATCTTTTTGTATTTACAGAAAAGTCCCAAAATCTCTTTTGGCCCGATCCAGGACCTGGTTCTCTGCGGCTGAACACACTACCGTTAGACCAACGAGGCAGGAAAAACTATATAGATGCCTTGACAGCACACTTCCAGTACGAAAAACACCCTTACTGCTTCAACAATAAGGAAATATATATCCACCGAGATGGGACGGCGTTAAGCGTAACTGTATTAAGCATTGTTGTTTCTGAAAGTAGAAGCAAAACTCAAGAACGATGTTTTTCCACAAAAAATTGTGAGATAAACTCGCCGGTAAAAACAGATTACTATAAAAACCGTTATGAAAAATGATCTCATTCTGGAAATATTAAATGAAAGGTTTCTGTTTGATGTCATCCGGGCATCCCCTCTATTGACGAGATGAGAAATCTTCCGGCATTTTTTTGAATATTGAAAAGAGGTCGGGTGGCGTTTTAAACGGCGATTATTCACAAAAAAATAACCATTAGTGCCACAAAGGAAAATTGAGAGAATCTAGCTGGTACAGTACTTATGTTATATTCTATACGTTGAATATTCGCAACGTTGCGAAGCAAACTAAATACTGAATACACAAAGAGCTCTATCAACTCTGAAAATTAAAACATCAGTATGATAAATACGGAATAAAAGTTTTGTTCTTAATACAAAAATCCGTTAGCATCATTGTTTGTATTGTATATAAAATGATATTCGAGTATTTTGAGATTTTATAAATTATTATTACATACTAGATGTGCACCGCGGTTTTTCCCGCGTTATATTTTATAAATTATCACAGCTCCTCCCCCGTAGGTGATAGCGTGATAATATGTAGCCTATACGTTGATCCGACCTCTTAGTAATATTCATGCAAAATTTGAAGTAAAACCATGCAGTACTTTTGGAGTTTAGCCCGGACATACATACAGACAAACAGACACACAGACAAAAATTCTAAAAACTATATATTTCTTTTAGATTTTTTATTTAGATCACGAACCAAGAATCCTTAAAAAAAACACATTTACATTTCTTTATAACTTTTTTAGTTATTTTTATATAGCTCAATCTACATAAATTCCAGAAACGACAGCGCATAATCCGCTAAAAATTAAAATTAATTAATCCAAATCATCATCATCATATCAGCTGAAAGATGTCCACGACTGGACTAAGGCCTCCCCCAAGGATTTCCACAATTACCGGTCTTGTGCTGCGATGTGTTCCCGCAACCCTTGCAAGATCGTCGGTCCAACTTGTATGCCTGCCCACGCTACGTCTTCCATTTCGTGGTCGCCACTCGAGAACCTTTTTACCCCAGCGGCCGTCGATTCTACGAGCTATAGGTATGCCCCGCCCACTGCCACTTCAGTTTGATAACTCTTTAGTCTATGTCGGCTCCTTCTGTTCGCCTGCGGATTTCAACGTTTCTGCTTTGTACTAGATATGTACCTAGAAATAATTATACATACATACATAGACTCACGCCTGTTTCCCAGAGGGGTAGGCAGAGACAACGGATTTCCATTTGTCACGATCTTTGCACACGTCTTTTGCCTCGATTACTGTCATTATATTCTTCATACTTGCTCGCCGGTTTAGGGTACTTCTGACCTGCCCTTTCTTGAGAACGTCTCCGATTTGGTCAGAGAATGTTCGACGAGGTCTTCCCCTTCCGGTTGTTCCATTCACACAGGCCAGGTATACTTCTTTGGTCAATCTTCTTTCATTCATCCTCTCTAAATGGCCAAACCATCTCAGCATTCCTTTTTCAATCTTTGGGACTACATCTTCTTTCACACCAAATAATTATAAATTAATTATATATTACTACGAACATGTTCTGACTATTTACAAGCGCTTTTTTAAAGTCTACGTGAATAAAAACCTTTTTTATTTATTTTATTATTGCACAGGGATAATTAATTAATAGTATTAATACTAATTTTTGGATATAAATTAATATTCAACCGAAAAGAAATTTGAAATATTCCTTACACAGTACTCAATTACAAATTTCAGATCAAAATTTGATTATTATAGTCCCAAAGATTCAAGTTGCGCGTTATTAATCAGTCAGGGCTTAAGAGTTTTATTAAATAGACAAGATATTATTTTCTGGTTTTAATAACCCAATCAATACCCCTTTATTTAACACGATATTGAAATTTGTTCGTGTTTCAGATAGCAATTTGCAATTTCAAACTGCTGTGACAAAGTTGTTGCCGCATTGCGTGTATGCTCATATTTTTACCAATTATTGTATACAGTATTTTCACTTACCATTCCGTAGCCAAGCGATATTAATTGGAAAAATAAACGGGTCATGTATAAAGCGGAGTCAAAAGACATATTTTATTTATTTTTAATTAAAAAGTTAATATGTTTGTAAAAACTCCTTGCTTATGACCTATAAAAACAGAAACAAAAGCGACAAGTGTATTTGGATATCAGAAACTTACGTTTTGATAAACAAAGCTTCTATATATTATATTTAGTAAGTTGAAGGGTTCACATAATATGGAGCAATTTCATCTGCAAACAGAATGTAACTAAAAACTCATTACAATATTTAATTAGCAATGTAAGCCTATTTAAGTAAGCCTCCGCTCTCCCATTCGCACGTCTACCTGTCTACGTATAAAGGTATAATTTCCACAGAGCGAAAAGAATGTCTTCTGTGGAATGGAAACCTTCGCGTCCCAGTCTGACTCACTCTTTGTGTATTAGTACTAATATGAGAATACTGACTGTAGGCATTGATAGAAGTATAGGCATTTAGAATAACTTAAAAAAAACTTAAAAATATTATCAGTTTTATTGCATGTATTTCAATAAAACTAATAAAAAGCCGGCGCTGGGGAAATGAACACTCAGATCAACAACAATCAGACTCAGAACAACTGTTTATGGGCACATAAATAGTCGTCCTGCGCGGGAGTCGACCCAGAGACACGAAGTGACAAGGTGACTATATCAACCTTTGCGCAACACGTGACGTCTAAATTTGTTTAATTTAACCTATCATATGAATAAACTTCTAATATTCTTTCTTACAAACATGTTCCTTTAAATTGTAAAAAAATGCAGACGTGTTATAAATAGTTTTTGTCATTTAGGGTCCCACTTCAAAGGCTCATAAAAACGTCTTCGCGATAAAATATAGTATACACCGACAATAAATAACCCATAGACATAATTAAATTACAAATTCTGATACCTCTATAAACCGGTTAATGCCTGGGTTAAGCTTCGATGCATGCGACCATCGATGATTAATAAATAATCTATAGAGATTTAAAATAATATCGTTGTAAGAAATTATAAATTCAGATATCTATTTCTAGAAATAATATCTTAAAGTACGACAGACATGTATAAGTAAGCCAGCTATTAATTTTTCCTATTTGATAGCATAAAATGTTAATAAAAATGATAAACGACTTTTTTTTGCGTAATTTGAAGTACTCGTAGTTTCAACATTTGAATCTAATTGAGATTCCATACATAATTGTGTATAACTAGCTGTGCCCGCGATTTTACCCGCATTGAACTTTATAAATTACAGCCTATATGTTAATCCAGGGTGTCAGATAACTCCATATACCAAATTTTATTTAAATCGCTCCAGCCGTTTAGACGTGAAGAAGAAACAAAACATACACACTCAAACACAAACTTTTGCCTTTATAATATTAGTAGGACAAAATGGAAAAAGCTTACTTTGAGTGGTAAATATAAATACACTTATTTACTTTTTATCGTCAATACATATCATTTTGAATGCTATGAAGCAATCCAAGTACAGAGTAGAAGGTACTCGCAAAACAAATTGCTGTAATTTAGCAGTTGCTCCCGTCCACTTAACCGAGGAAAGATTGATTAGCCCGTTTGACTGTTTTATTGACCATTAAACAACTGCCAGGATTTTAATTTCACATTTAATACGACAATAAAAGTACTGGAATCCCTCTAAATGCAACAGAAAAATAACGAAGAACCAACGTTTTGAAATTGGAATCGAATTTTCTCGAGTGTCGCTCGATTGAATCGTTACAGCGATATCTCGTAGACACAGGGTGGCTAGAGCCCTGACATTCGAGACATTTCCGTGTGAGAGCCACGCGTGATAAAGTCCGCTCGGTTAAAAGGTTTTCCGAAAAAATTCCGACGCAAGTTTATTTTTCTGCGGCCCGTTTATCGTTGAGTTAGAAATTGCTTTGATCTGACGGCGAGTTGTGTTCCAGATTTTAAGAAATATTGTCGAGCAAGGTCAAGGGTAATTGAAAGGGCGGAAATTGTGTAAAAATGTTTTTGTTTATGAATGTAATTGCTTTACAATGTTTTGCTCTTAATTTATCTTATATCTTGTTATTATTTGTTTATTATACGTTGTGATATAATAAAATAATAGCTTAAGACATAGTTCACACACGCCCATCTGATCCCAAACTAAGCAGAGCTTATGCAGCAGTACTATAGAAACCAAATAACTGATATATCTACTACTTTTTCTACTATATAAAAATAAGTCGGGTTTTCCTTCCTGACGCTATAACTCCAGAACGCACGAACCGATTTCCACGGTTTTGCATTCGTTGGAAAGTTCTCGGGCTCCGCGAGGTTTATAGCAAAGAAAATTTATAAAATTTAACGCGGGTAACACCGCGGGGCACATCTAGTCTTTTATAAATACATACTTATATAGATAATTACAATCAAACTCAGGACAAACAGACATATTCATACTTAGAAATGTCTGTCCAGGGTGGGAATCAAACCCACAACCTGTGGCGGTAATTGCTTTACAATTTTATGCTCTTATTTTATTATTTGTATATTATACGTTGTGATATAATATAAAAATATCCTGGTGCATTATTCTCACACGGCCATCAGATCCCAAACCAAGCAGAGCTTGTACTATAGAAACTCGATAGAGGAATATCTGTAGTCGGGCTGTTCTATCAGACCATGAAAGTTAGGGAACGGGAAAAGCCAATGTGTTTGTGTACACATGTGTCCACTATAGTATGTACTGCGTTGCAAATCTCGATTGATACTAGTTCTCATGGCAGAAATTTGGTCATTAAACGTTTCGTGTTGCCAGTCTAAGGCGCCTTTTTTTAACTGCGCACACTATTTTTTAATAATAATCGAATGTATGCATTGTGTATAATATTATATCAATTCACGAATTTTAAATTGTATCTTGTTATGATATGTAGTTCTGTCTGTTATGATTATGTTATTTTGTCTGTTTTATTGTTGTCTGTGTTACTCATTTCACGAACCAGTATTCCTTATCGGAAGATCAGCACTGCAAAAATGTAGTATTAGCTGAGATAGTGTCATTTTTCATGCCAGTACGGATATAATTTAATAACTAAAAATATACTAACTAAAATTATTGTGCATTTCCGTATGTGATATGAAAATAAAAGATTTTATTATTAATATTATTATTTTATTACTAAGTACCGCGGTTTTACCCGCGTTAATCTTTATAAATTATCACAGCTCCTCCCACGTAAGTGATAGCGTGATAATAATATTCATGCAAAATTTGAAGTAAAACCATGCAGTACTTTTTGAGTTTAGCCCTAACATACATACAGACTAACAGACAAAAATTCCAAAAACTATATTTTTGGTTTCGATATCGATAGTAGATCACGCTCCAACTATCCTTTTAAAAAAATATTCAATGTACAGTTTTGACTTCCCTGCGATTTTATTATATGTATAGATGATAGTATTTCTAACTTTGTGTCTTAGACACGTAAAGAAAATGAAGTTAACTTAAATTCATATCCCAAAACGTATCCCTAACGCATTCGACAAATTAATTTTCAACCCTCATCCTAGGAGTTATAAAAATCATCCTGAGAGAATGTTATTACGGTGCTTTGGTTCACTTTACTGCATTTTCTAAGTCCGACACGTAGTGTAAATCGGTTCCAACAGCATCAAAGCACTTGGTATTAGCACCTGGTCTCTCAGAATGGGCTATGAAGGAAATTGAGGGTACTCATGTTACTATAACGAATACGGAAGCAAGGGGATTGGTATATGATTCTGAACCTCTCAGTTTTAAATAATCTCGGTTTACCACTATTGTATATAATAAGAATAAAGTGTATAAAAAGTCAAATTTTTATATCATGGAAAACTCTGCTGCTCATCGGAAGCTCATCTGCATAATTTTTCATGAACTCTCGAAACACATTCTTCGATTAGTAGCCCTTCCCAAGGATATACTAGGGCTATCTCCATAGTATAAAGGGAAATAAATTATGATGTTCTGGGATGGGATTTTTTTGACAAAAATACAACTTCGACAGTCGATTCAACCGTTTGAGATATGCAATGACACGGATACACAGACTGAAATCGACATCAAACTTATAATAGGTACCCGTCTTTTTGCGTCTGGGGTTAATAAGATTATTTAATTAAATTCAATGGAATCTCTAACTCAACTAAACATTTACAGGAGTAGAAATAGTGCCGTCGGATCTCATACTATAATAAATAATCACCCTATGAAGGTTCTATTATTAAATATTACGTCCAGATATATTTCATAACAATTTGATAGAACTATTCTAATATCTTGAGATTCTTGAGAGCTTTAAAGTTATTTAATTAGAACTGAAAGATGGAACTTTGTAAGCTTCTAGCGATATTTCCACATTAACAGGAGGCATAAAAGTTTAATTGTGAATTTCTCGTTGTATAAAAGGCTTCTTAACCTTTCGTATTATCTTCCACAAGTATTAATTTAAAGTATTATCATAGCTTAAAACAATTTAAGTTAAAGTATAAGTAGCTACATATACAACATGTAGCTTAATTAACGCACATCCTGAAAATAGTTTGTTCAGAATCGTTTACTGAATCGATTTATATCATTTTGAATATTGGTAATTTTTTAATCCAATATAATCAAATCTATGGAAATTATTGTCATATTAACCCTGTACAGTCAAAAAAGTCAAAGTAATAAGACTTTTAAAATCGCAGTTTTATTTGTATTCATACAAATTCCAACATTCAATGCAATATAAAGAAAAATAAACTTTATTCCAAGAAACTAATTTAGTAAATAACAATGCATACATGTTAAATTAAGAATTCAGTGTATGTATATGAGTACAACACAATATTCTAATTGGGGTGTTTGAGGGTGTGCGTTAATTACGTTATATGTTGTATACTACGTTGCAGTGGCGAAGGGTGCAAAGTATATAATAATAATAATGTAATCCTGGTCGACAAGTCTTCGTATTTATACACACATTTTACTTAACTATACAGTTCTGTAACAATTTGAACACCCAATCAATAACCTTTTATTGTCATTTAGACGATTATTTCATACCGGTTTCACCCGCGTTAAAGTAGTTTTGGCGTAAAAGAGTAACATACACACATACATACATCTATACTCACAAACTTTCGCATTTATAATATTAGTAGAATGTGTACCTCTAGCGGTTTTGGCAGTGCACGCCGGAATAGCTCGTAAATGGTAGATTGTTTCCTAATTACTAGACACTTATCGTCATATTTTGGGCAATTCACACAATATCTTTATAAATTGTGGAATATGTGTAACTCTGGCGTACAAGCTATATTTTTGTAAAGTTTAATTTAACTCTATTCAGTAGTTTTTACGTGAAATAGTAACAAACATCCATCCATACTTACAAACTTTCGCGTTTATAATATTAGTAGGAAGTAGGATTAGTATTCTACAATATTGACTCTTGGCCCTAGTAACGCGTCCAAACAACTAACGTGAGGCATAAAATATTATAAAATATCAGTATTACGCCATAAAATTAACTTACGTACTAACTTGGCGCTTACGTTGTCGAATATTTTTTGAAACTGATATAATTAATAAATATATATTTATTAATTATATCAGTTTCAAATAATATATATGGTACAACTAATATCACTACCATCTGATGGTGTTACAGGCGGTCAATTACACCCCCCTCCGATTCGGAGTGCCACACTATGGCACTTCGTCAGTTTAAGATTTATTTTAAACGCTATGTGACGCATTACATTTGGCTGACACGATGAACAGAGGGCTACCTACGTTACGATCAATCACCCAGTAAAATTAGCTACGAATATCAATGACGTCATTAAACTATGCGTCCGTAACATTAGTGTGTCCAGCTGTGGATGACATCTGAAACCACGCACTATACACGTCAATAGCATGTCATGCAGCGTCGTGGTTTGGCGGGTTATTTGACGATATCATTTATGTCATAACTTAACTGTGCTATCGACGCAATTGATACATTAAGGCTGGGCGTCCATCAGGGACATGTGCAATATGCACCAATTGGATTGTTTCATTTGAATACCAGCGCCGTTGGCTCTAGTGGTAAGAATTCCGAAAAAAGTGAGGATTTGCATCAATTATACGTCACATCAGTAATCATAGTCACCTATACATACAAACAAAAGAAATACTTTTTTGTTTGTGTGTCTAATACGTGACTTCTCCGTTGTTAATGGACCAATTTTGTTAATACTTGTTTTAATCATCGATACGGAATTTGAATGCTCCCATACCTACAAGTTTGTACCAGTTGGTTGTCTAAAGTTGGCAAAGTCGGTTTTATGTGTTTAAACAGTTATTATTCATCAACTGTGTGGTTTTCGCCGCAGAACGAATAACAGCATCAGCCCCCCTCAACAATTTAGCTGTATTAAAGTTAGACCAGTTATTCTGGTATTTTGTACATGCCGTAATTGTAGGTTAATTGTAATTAAACTAGGAGAAATGCATCACTGGTTAATTGGAACCTGAATTTGACTATTATATAACTTAATAGAAGCTATCTAAATATTATTACTATTATAAAATTAATTTTATATGTTTTTCATACAAACCGTGTACCTGTAATATGTATGTAACTAGAAATAATTATGCATTGTATACTTGAATATATTACTACAAACATGTTCTGACTATTTACAAGCGTTTTTTAAAGTCTACGGGAATAAAAACCTTATTTATTTTATTTAAAATATGTTTCTGATTATTTTCTTTAGGTTATGACAAACCCATCATGCCACGGTCACGACTATATTGTAATCGTCATTTATACATGACTGTGACGTGATCTGTTCTTATTCACACCTTAACTTGACCCAGGGGCTCTACCGGCTAAGTCGCCGAACATCAATTTCTTAAATGGCGTTCAAATGAATAAAGGTTAAAAATGACTTAATCAATCCTTAAATCGACTTCAAAGTTGACAATCGATTCCGGACCATTTATGACGTCACATGTGGTCATGGAAGCCGATTTAACGATTGATTAAGTCATTTTAAACCTTTATTTATTTCAACGCCATTTAAGAAATCGATGTTCGGCGACTTAGCCGGTAGAGCCTCTGATGGGCCGGTTGGCGTGGTTGATAAATCCTTGCCTTTCACGCCGCAGGTCAAATCGCAAATATTTGTGTGCATGAACATGTCTGTCTGTCCTGAGTCTAGGTGTAATTATCTATAGTATGTATTCACAAAAGAAAAGTATTCAATTTATTTATTGAGAACATAGGTACATTAATAATACAGATATATGTATTTCAAGGTGTTATGGAAATGTTTGTATCATGGCCAGCCGGTTAGGGCATGCAACTGGATTAAACAAATATGTCACGTGACTTTACCACATAAATATAAAATAAAGTATATGTAGTAGTATATGCAGTATACAACATGTAACTTAATTAACGCATATCCTGAAAATAGTTTGTTCAGAATCGTTTACTGAATCGATTTACATAATTATTAATATAGGTAATTTTTTTTCAATATTATTAAAATTAGCAAATTATTGTTATATTAACCCTATACAGTCAAAATAAATTGAAATGGGCCGTAAGTCAAATAATAAGACTTTTAAAATTGCAGTTCTATTTGTATTTATACAAATTCCATCATTCAATACAAAATAAAGAAAAATAAACTTCATTCCAAGAAACTAATTTAGTAAATACCAATGCATATACATTTTAAATTAAAAATTCAGTGTATGTATTATGATTACAACATAATATTCTAATTGGGGTGTCTGAGGGTGTGCGTTAATTACGATACATGTATGTAAAAAGTATACGTAGATCATCAGTTATCTGGTTTCCATAGTACACGCTCTGCTTAGTTTGGGATCAGAATAATATCCCAGGATATTATAAGCTAGCCATCGGAAACACATTCCGGTTTCAATTACCCAATGAAGCAGTGAAATCCTCCTAGTAGTCCGGGGCGTATTTGGTACTTTTTGGTTTGTCATCTATACATGACCGTGGCGTTCAAAAACGTGCTATTTTTTAAACCAAAGTCATCGTTCAAATTATATCTTATCTATACATATAATAAAATCGTAAGAAAGTCAAAACTGTACATTGAATATTTTTTAAAAAGGATACTTGTGGCGTGATCTTCAGTCGATGTCAAAGCCAAAAATATAGTTTTTAGAATTTTTGTCTGTTTGTCTGTATGTATGTCCGGGGTAACCTTAAAAAGTACTACATGGATTTACTTCAAATTTTGCATGAATATTACTAAGAGGTTGGGGCAACATATAGGCTACATATTATCACGATATCACAACCGGAGGAGGAGCTGTGATAATTTATAAAATTTAACGCGGCTAAAACCGCGGGGAACAGCTATAGTAAAATGTAACATACATTTTATTATAGCTGTTCCCCGCGGTTTATTTCACTTTATCTTTGTCTAGTTAAGTAATGCAAGCAACATCTCGTGTGTACCAATCTCTGTTATGTTAACCCTCTTTACTTAAGAAGGCTTCGTAATCATGTATCCCTTTACACGTAAGTACATTATCTTGTAGCATACACATTACAAGGATTAAAATTTAAGCTTTGTGGGAACTCGTAAAAATGTTTAAATTTAACACTCACTTAAAAGAGAAACGTTGGCTTGATCACTGGATACAATTAGGAAAGCGGAGAGAAAGCCCCGAAGGGTTATACCTAAAAAAGAGACGGGATTTAAAATTGAGTTTGCAAATTTAAGGAAATACCAGTGGTGTAGGGTCCTTTAATAATTAGTATTGTAAAGTACATAATGAATATTTGTACGCCGGAAACCGGTTAAGTGTGTGAAGTAGAATAAAACCTACCTCCTATGTACAGACGCCGGCACATCCAGCTGTCCCAATCTCTCAAATTTCTTTTACAGATTTTCAACTTTATCACAAAAGTATAAGGTTCAGTTTTAATTGGGGATTTTGACAATTTGGGGTAGCTGGATGTGCTGGCGTTTGTACCTACCTGATATACCTTTTAGCCCCGAAAGATTTTCTCCCTTTTTATAAGATTAAAAAAAAACAGCATGACATAGTCTCGAGGTACACACGACTACATATCAACCTATACATTTCCAATATAAGCTGACCTCGCATCGTATTACAATCCTATACAACGCGGGATCAGCTTATACTGGAAATGTACAGCTCGATATGTAGCCGTGTATACCAGTAATTAACTCCAATATACGTCGTCCTTCTGTATAATAAACTCTTACTTGATACACCAGGCACATAATGGGTTATATTCGATTCCCTAAACTACACCATTATATAATAATGAATATAGTCTATAGATTCAATCTTTAATTACTGCGTGATGCAAAAACAAAATATTCAAACAGACAGACAATACATCCAAAAATGGGTGATAAAATCTATTTATTTTACTGTACTTTCAAAATCTATACATATAATAAAATCGTAGGAAATTCAAAACTGTACATTGAATATTTTTTTAAAAGGATACTTGGGGCGTGATCTACAATCGATATCAAAGCCAAAAATATAGTTTTTAGAATTTTTGTCTGTTTGTCTGTATGTATGTCCGGGCTAAACCCAAAAAGTACTGCATGGATTTACTTCAAACTTTGCATGAATATTACTAAGAGGTCGGGTCAAATAAAGGCTACATATTATCACGCTATCACCTACTGGGGAGAAGCTGAGATAATTTATAAAGTTTAACGCGGGTAAAACCGCGGGGCACAGCTAGTAGTACATATGTATAGAAATACTACATTTTTTTTGTCCTCAATAAAACTTTTCATCTAATATGGCACTTAAGTACTTATCACATTTCCATAAAAACAGAAAAAAAAACATCAATTTGTACTATTCACATCCGACCGAGTAGCCTAACTATATAAAAATATGTATACCAAATATCAGCTTCATCTACTGAGTCGATTTGAAAAATACTGACTGAGACGTGTGATAAGGAACCACCAAAGTGTAATCCTGTAAGTGAAGGACTTTCTTCAAACCCTAATAATCCTTTGAATGCGAAAACTCGTAACTTCGTTACGCAATCACACAAAAACGTAGAAACAGGTTTGTATGATGAAACACAGAATATAATCCATCAAATCACAGCGTACTTTTTATATCTATTGAATACTAGCTGTGCCCTGCGGTTTTATCCGCGTTAAATTAGAGCCTAGGGTGTCAGCTAACTCCATACCAAATTTTATTGAAATTGCTCCAGCCCTTTAGACGTGAAGAAGTAATAAACATACACACTCACAAACTTTCGCCTTTATAATATTAGTGTGATACGCGAACGAAGATATAGCAATTAACTATTGTGAAATCTCTTTACCTCAAACGATAATCAAATAGCTCTTAAGTAAATATTTAATAATCACAATGAGCCAAATTATTTATAAAGTAAGGGTTTCATAAATATTAATTTTGAAACGAAGTTATTAAGTTTGCAAAGGTAATAAAATCCTTAGTTTAGGTCGTTTAATTAATTTATGATCTGTTCTTCTGTAGGATTAGAAATTTAAATACCTTTTTTATTTACAGGTGTCTTTTATAGAAATAGGGTTTTGTATGTCCGTGAACTTGGCAGATCATTTGTCAGCAGATCAAATATAAATGAGAGTTCTCGTCGCATGCAGGTGAGTTCTATAGTTCCTGATACTATTTAAAAATAGTTCTGGCATTTTTAGTCAGAAAAAGTCAATAAAAAAAATGATCTGCTAACTTCCCGTAGCAGATCATTTTCAAAAAACTTACAAAAAAATGAGAGTTCTCAATGCATACCAATGAGTTCTGGAGTTCCTGATACTTTTTATGAATAGTTCTGGCCGATTTCCCTAAGAAAATAATTAAAACAAGTGATAGATATGCCAATTTCCCGTAGCAGATCATTTCCAAAAATGTTACCTAATTTTTTTTTTATCATATTTCGATGAGTTCTAGAGTTCCTGATAATTTTTAACGATAGTTCTGACATATTTTCCTAGAAAAACAATAGCCTATCACTCGTTATATGTAAAGTTCCCGAAAAATTACAAGTAAAACAGGATAAGGCGACATGTTTAAGAAAGTCTATTGTAACTAAGAAGTAACGACGCATGCTGATTAGTAATATTTATTTTCTGGTTAACTAAGGACCCAAGCACACATTCTGATACATTTAAGAAATAGTTCTGCAACTATTATGACAAAAAAAATATTTGAAGATTTATTTGAAATTCAGAAAATCACGACTTCAAGAACATTGCAATAAAACACAAAGTTCCACACATGCTGACAAGGTCTTTAATATTTAAAGTAAGGAAAACTTTGGGCATACAGCGAGATGGTTGTGACAAAAAGTTCAGTTTACCTGGATCAAAAACGCATGTCAGAAAAAACAATCTATATCAGAAAAAGACAGGTTTTTTTAAAAAGAGGTCATAAATTAGGAACAATTAGCATGCTGATAAGTTATATTTATTTTCTGATCCATTAAGGACCCAAACACACATTCTGATACCTTCAAGAAATAGTTCTGCATCATTTCTGACACAAAAAAAAATCAAGAATTAATGAAAATTCAGAAAGTGACGACCGCAAGAACATTGCAATAAAATAAAAACTTGCCCGCATGCTGTCATCTTTTATGGTATTTAAAGTTAAGACGTAAGTTGTGAATACAGTTAGATACTTTAAAGAAATAGTTCTGTCAATATGGAGCAGAAAAGCATGTCAGAAAAAAATATCATATCTGAAAAATACATGTTTTAGAAAAAGGGTCGCAAATTAGAAACAACGACGCATGCTGATAAGTTATATTTATTTTCTGGTTCACTAAGAACCCAAGCATACATTCTGATACCTTTAAGAAATAGTTCTGCATCTTTTCTGACACAAAAAAAATCAAGAGTTAATGAAAATTCAGAAAGTGACGACTTCAAGAACATTGCAATAAATTAAAAACTTGCCCGCATGCTGTCATCTTTTATGGTATTTAAAGTTAAGACGTAAGTTGTGAATACAGTTAGATACTTTATAGAAATAGTTCTGTCAATATGGAGCAGAAAAGCATGTCAGAAAAAGATATCATATCTGAAAAATACATGTTTTAGAAAAAGGGTCGCAAATTAGAAACAACAACGCATGCTGATAAGTTATATTTTTTTTCTGGTTCACTAAGAACCCAAGCATACATTCTGATACCTTTAAGAAATAGTTCTGCATCTTTTCTGACACAAAAAAAAATCAAGAGTTAATGAAAATTCAGAAAGTGACGACTTCAAGAACATTGCAATAAAATAAAAACTTGCCCGCATGCTGTCATCTTTTATGGTATTTAACGTTAAGACGTAAGTTGTGAATACAGTTAGATACTTTAAAGAAATAGTTCTGTCAATATGGAGCAGAAAAGCATGTCAGAAAAAAATATCATATCTGAAAAATACATGTTTTAGAAAAAGGGTCGCAAATTAGAAACAACGACGCATGCTGATAAGTAATATTTATTTTCTGGTTAACTAAGGACCCAAGCACACATTCTAATACATTTAAGAAATAGTTCTGCAACTGTTATGACAAAAAAAATATTTGAAGATTTATTTGAAATTCAGAATATCACGACTTCAAGAACATTGCAATAAAACACAAAGTTCCACACATGCTGACAAGGTCTTTAATATTTAAAGTAAGGAAAACTTTGGGCATACAGTGAGATAGTTGTGACAAAAAGTTCAGTTTACCTGGATCAAAAACGCATGTCAGAAAAAACAATCTATATCAGAAAAAGACAGGTTCTTTTAAAAAGAGGTCATAAATTAGGAACAATTAGCATGCTGATAAGGTATATTTATTTTCTGGTCCATTAAGGACCCAAACACACATTCTGATACCTTCAAGAAATAGTTCTGCATCTTTTCTGACACAAAAAAAAATCAAGAATTAATGAAAATTCAGAAAGTGACGACTTCAAGAACATTGCAATAAAATAAAATCTTGCCCGCATGCTGTCATCTTTTATGGTATTTAAAGTTAAGACGTAAGTTGTGAATACAGTTAGATACTTTAAAGAAATAGTTCTGTCAATATGGAGCAGAAAAGCATGTCAGAAAAAAATATCATATCTGAAATATACATGTTTTAGAAAAAGGGTCGCAAATTAGAAACAACAACGCATGCTGATAAGTTGTATTTATTTTCTGGTTCACTAAGAACCCAAGCATATATTCTGATACATTTAAGAAATAGTTCTGCATCTTTTCTGACACAAAAAAAAATCAAGAGTTAATGAAAATTCAGAAAGTGACGACTTCAAGAACATTGCAATAAAATAAAAACTTGCCCGCATGCTGTCATCTTTTATGGTATTTAAAGTTAAGACGTAAGTTGTGAATACAGTTAGATACTTTAAAGAAATAGTTCTGTCAATATGGAGCAGAAAAGCATGTCAGAAAAAAATATCATATCTGAAAAATACATGTTTTAGAAAAAGGGTCGCAAATTAGAAACAACGACGCATGCTGATAAGTTATATTTATTTTCTGGTTCACTAAGAACCCAAGCATACATTCTGATACCTTTAAGAAATAGTTCTGCATCTTTTCTGACACAAAAAAAATCAAGAGTTAATGAAAATTCAGAAAGTGACGACCTCAAGAACATTGCAATAAAATAAAAACTTGCCCGCATGCTGTCATCTTTTATGGTATTTAAAGTCAAGACGTAAGTTGTGAATACAGTTAGATACTTTATAGAAATAGTTCTGTCAATATGGAGCAGAAAAGCATGTCAGAAAAAGATATCATATCTGAAAAATACATGTTTTAGAAAAAGGGTCGCAAATTAGAAACAACAACGCATGCTGATAAGTTATATTTATTTTCTGGTTCACTAAGAACCCAAGCATACATTCTGATACCTTTAAGAAATAGTTCTGCATCTTTTCTGACACAAAAAAAAATCAAGAGTTAATGAAAATTCAGAAAGTGACGACTTCAAGAACATTGCAATAAAATAAAAACTTGCCCGCATGCTGTCATCTTTTATGGTATTTAAAGTTAAGACGTAAGTTGTGAATACAGTTAGATACTTTAAAGAAATAGTTCTGTCAATATGGAGCAGAAAAGCATGTCAGAAAAAAATATCATATCTGAAATATACATGTTTTAGAAAAAGGGTCGCAAATTAGAAACAACAACGCATGCTGATAAGTTGTATTTATTTTCTGGTTCACTAAGAACCCAAGCATATATTCTGATACATTTAAGAAATAGTTCTGCATCTTTTCTGACACAAAAAAAAATCAAGAGTTAATGAAAATTCAGAAAGTGACGACTTCAAGAACATTGCAATAAAATAAAAACTTGCCCGCATGCTGTCATTTTTTATGGTATTTAAAGTTAAGACGTAAGTTGTGAATACAGTAAGATACTTTAAAGAAATAGTTCTGTCAATATGGAGCAGAAAAGCATGTCAGAAAAAGATATCATATCCGAAAAATACATGTTTTAGAAAAAGGGTCGCAAATTAGAAACAGCGACGCATGCTGATAAGTAATATTTATTTTCTGGTTAACTAAGGACCCAAGCACACATTCTGATACATTTAAGAAATAGTTCTGCAACTATTATGACAAAAATTATATTTGAAGATTTATTTGAAATTCAGAAAATCACAACTTCAAGAACATTGCAATAAAACACAAAGTTCCACACATGCTGACAAGGTCTTTAATATTTAAAGTAAGGAAAACTTTGGGCATACAGCGAGATAGTTGTGACAAAAAGTTCAGTTTACCTGGATCAAAAACGCATGTCAGAAAAAACAATCTATATCAGAAAAAGACAGGTTTTTTTAAAAAGAGGTCATAAATTAGGAACAATTAGCATGCTGATAAGTTATATTTATTTTCTGGTTCACTAAGAACCCAAGCATACATTCTGATACCTTCAAGAAATAGTTCTGCATCTTTTCTGACACAAAAAAAAATCAAGAGTTAATGAAAATTCAGAAAGTGACGACTTCAAGAACATTGCAATAAAATAAAAATTTGCACGCATGCTGTCATCTTTTATAGTATTGAAAGATGAAACGTACTTTGTGAATACAGTTAAATACTTTAGAGAAATAGTTCTGTCAATATGGAGCAGAAATGACAGAAAAAAATATCATATCTGAAAAATACATGTTTTAGAAAAAGGGTCGCAAATTAGAAACAACGACGCATGCTGATAAGTTATATTTATTTTCTGGTTCACTAAGGACCCAAGTACATATTCTGATACCTTTAAGAAATAGTTCTGCATCTTTTCTGACACAAAAAAAAAATCAAGAGTTAATGATTTCCCATTTTTGAGATTTGATTAACGCTGTGCATTGCGATGAATAATTGCTATAAAAAATCAAATCTGTATTTTTCTTACAAAATAGAACTATTTTTCTTATTTAATGTCTTATTTTGTTACCTTTAATTTGCTTTTTTTATTATTTTTTTTTTTGGTAAACAAATACTTAGAATTAGGTTCATGCGTCCATTAATTTATGGTACGAGGGAAATGACTATTCTTCCTTACGAATTATTCGCACAGTATGCCCCATTTCGACTTTATGTTATATAACAGTGTGAGCTATGAAATATTGTAATGTTTAACGTTTTTCGTCCCATAATGTGTATAAAATCAAATGAGGTGTAATAGTCGTCTTTGGGTTAGCTGAATAACGTTTCTTTGTCAACCCATCATATTTATACCAAAACTCACCCGTTAACCCATACGTTACGTAATGTTTATTTGCAACGCAGTAATCGACGATAGCAGCTATCATGTACGTTTTATTGCCAACATTTATGTTTTTTTGTAATGAATTCAACTTGTGAAGAACTATGTTTTCTTTGTTTGGATAACCAGGCTCACTTATAACAGACGTATCTATTAAAAGTTGTGACCCATAGTTGTTTATGGATGGAATTTTCTTTTTACACATAAAACAATACCGTTCCGCTGCAATACAGTCATTAATTGCTTCCTGTACTAAATTAAAACTGCGACATATAAGCATATCGATATTCACACTAATAAATGCGTATTCTTTTTGGTGTACGTAACCACAGGAACAGCTTACATGATACGTATAACTAGGTTCTTTTTCAAAAATGTATTGCGCTAAGTGGGCAGCATTGCATTCCACGTCTAAACGTTATATGTTCCTTTTGTAGGATGACATATTTTTTTGAAAAATGGATATTTCAGATAATATTTTTGCCCGTTCTGTATAATGTTCCTTAATAAAAAAAATTTTATCACTTACACGTTGTGCCAGCTTCACAATTGGACATTGGGATGATTTAATTTTATCAAAATATGCTTTATTTCCTAAAACCCCACTGAGTATTCCTTGAAAAATTGCATCAAACGCACAGGTTGACGTCACATTCAAATAATAGTTATTTAAACGGACAGGTCCTGCGATATTGCCGTTTAACATGATCGGTATATTAGAATTTTTAGAATTTTTGACAAAATCCCATTCAGGACAATCATCCAAACAAGTTGCCCTTTTCTTATTCAGTGAATCTTGTTTTAGTCCTATTATTTTTTTATTTTTTTTCAGTCCCTTCCATTCTTCTTTAACATTCCAGTCATTGTTCCCGGGAATGTTTTCATCTTTGGATGAGTTTTCGCATTCCATTGATTTCGATGAGTCAACAGCAATTATTTCTGGTATTACCTCTGAATAATCCAACGGCACATAATTTTCTAAAAATGCTTTACGTTCATATAGGTTTTCTTTGTCACACAGTTCATAAATTGTCAGATTTAATTAGTTTGTTAGGAAGAAAGTCAGTTTCCATATCCTTTTCACAAACTTTATGTTTTAAATCAGTGCAATTTACTGAATAAATAGCGTTTAGTGTTTTTTCGGGAGTCACACATTTTTCATATGACGTTGTTGGACAGTCAGACACCTTGGAACGTTCTTTTATTTTATTCTCAATTCGCTCCAGATGTTGCATGACAAATCTGTCAACTCGCATTGGAATTTGCCCCCTAAATTCTCTATTTTTTAAATCATAAAATTCTGATTCTACTGCAGCAGACGTGGCAGATAGTGAACCTCTTCCAAATATTGGCACCATTATTGAAGTCCACAAAGGTAAATATGGAAGAAGGTACCTCTTAAACATGTTTGCAAAGTCAACGTTATAACAAGCATTAATGGTATCTCCATTCGATGACTGTTCAGCAATATTAAGAGCTGCCTCATACAAATCATTTCCTAATGATTTCCACCCCGTTTTACTACTTTCTATTTCGATGGTATTATGCATAAAATTGCGTTCTTCATCATTTTCAGTATAATTTTGGTCATCAATTTGCCCTGAACTTTCATCATCAGTATCACATTGACCACCATTAATGCCTTTAATTTTATTGTTTAAGAAATAAAGTCGATCAACCGATGGTAAAAGCTTGCCAGTTGGGTCAGAGAATACATTTGCTCAGAGAAATAATAAGGACAGATTCTAAAAAATAACATAATTCTTCTAAATTCGACATTTGGTGAGCTTTCCCAATGCACCGTTTATAAAATCTACGAACTAAAGACTTATCTTTTCCTTTTAAACTTGTCCATCGCGTAATCATCGACATTAAATGACATACATCTAATCGCATAAATGTCGATGGCAGTAATGTTGATTTATTAACTATACCATAGTAGCATTTTTGCAGATAATCATTTAGATTTGCACATCTTCCAAAGATTTGAGCTACCGCAATTAATAACGCCCACCCAAAATCGGTAACCACTATTGGTGGAATGGGAGCATTTGCGGCGAGGATATGGCTTAAAAAACTAGCGACAATAATTGATCGTTGATCAGCTGAAACCATCTGAAAGGTTGGTACACTACCTTCTTGGGTTACAAGAACACATTGATATAAAAATATGTGAGGTAGTTGTGACTTATCGCGCTTTGCTATACCACCAGTAGCATAAATTGCTAATGTTGCATTAGGGTCTTTTCGACAACGGGATATATATAGTTGAAGTTGCTCGGGAAGCCAATATATACAATTAAATTTATACAGCCCCACGGATTGTATAGTACTATGACGTTCTGCAGCTTCAGATCGTCTTCGGGATCTTTTGTATTATATAAGTAATACACGTCAAATACTGAATTAGTCGTATATTTTCGCACATTCACTATGATAGGTAACAGGGCTTGTGTATCCTATCGGGCTCTTTCGTAGACTGTATGACTGACTTTTCGTTTTAAATATTTTCAAACGCGTTCTTATTTAATTATTTCTTTTAAAAATGTTTGGACGAACGAAGGTGCCAACCAAGAAGGTCGTCACATCTTCCCCGTCTCTCTTAAAAAAATTGTTTATTCTATTATTAGAATAAATAATTTTTTTCTCCGAAAGAACCCTTTACAACATTATACTAGCTTATTTTTACCTACCTAATGGAGGAATAATTACAATACATGACGGCCTTTACGACTAGACCGGCAGTTTCAATTTTATCCTTATATAATGGATAACTATTGAAAGTGCCTTGTGGAAGCAAAACCTCCAAAAAAACTTTCCACACATCATGTGTGATTCTAAGCCAAAATGTTACAAAGGTCTTATTAATAAGTTTTTGATTAATTCTATTTATACTCTTTGCTCCTACTGTCAACCATGTTTGACACTTTCAAAAATAATACCAAATATGGAAGGGTCATAAATTTATTTTCATTATGTCACAGATAATATTATTATAATACATGGGAGTGTCACAACAGGTATTATTGACATCATTGACCATAACGTACCATATGGGGTTACCATATAACACGTTTTGTCGACATCAAATACAACCTATATATGGTACAACCATACACTGAGCATATCGGACATCAGCATAGACAACCTGTGGAGAGCATATTTGGTCTTATGGTAGAAAATGACAGACAAAAGGAAAAATTCTACCTGTCATACGTTGGCATTGTCATTTAATTGCAAAGAACAAAACATGAAATCATCAGATATACGTCCACCTTGCAATGATTAATTACAATGTGTTCGAATAATCCATGATACACCACAAAATTGTTCAAGGCAAGTTTTTTGTGGCAAGGGCAGCGTATGCTCATGAAGTGTGGGCGTGTAGCTAGACAATGTATGCTCATGCGTGGACGTGTGGTGATGACAGCATACAGGTGATGCATATGTGTGGGCGTATGCCTACGTGTGGGAGTGTGGTGTCAGGACCCAGAGGTCACCATCTTCAGACAACCAGTCTGATTTCCACCATTCCTTATTGAATTTATGGGCCTTGGATACTCCATGAGACTAAGTGAAAACAAGAAAATGTATGTGTGTTTGTGTAACAAATTCTAAAAAGAAGACTAAAGTATAACCAGAAAAGCCTAGCTCCTACTGACCTGCCTACGACACAAACATTAATTTATTTAATCCCTATCTATACGTTCTTCCTTGTGTGGACGTATATCCTGCTGTCTCCTTTGGATCTTCAAGCAGATCCGAAGGCTGGTCATCTTCTCCCATCATGATAGCTCTCCAATGGTATTACAACATACATGAAACAATTTAAATAGTATTAGTGACATTCTTTTAAGTAGAAGCATCAATTATAATATACAATTATATAGAGCAATAACATAAAAATTCAAATTTCTATCACTGAGTGATAAGCAGATGTGCACAATTTTATTAAGTACATACACGTAGGTAACACAAATTACATAACATAAGTATACTAAAAGTAAATGAAAATTTAAGATATAATACAATAATAACATATTAATATTTTGTACTTTAACATTAAATAATAACCATAAGTTGTTCTAGCTTCAACTCAATCTTATTTTACAAGATTTTAAACGATGTTGACTCCAATAGGTTAGTAATACACTATTATTACTCATATATTTTATTAAATTATTATCAATTATTAAACGTTTTATTATTTTATATGGCCCTTTATATGGGCGAGAAAGTTTGTTACATACTCTAGTTACTCTTTTAGGACAACGTAATAAAACTAGCAACTTTCGTTTGGACTGGGTTCTATCTAAATTATGTCGAACTTTGCGTCTACAAATTTTGTTCAATTTTAGTGTTTGTACATTTATATTAAAATTTTTGTGTGTATCTTGTATATTATTAACCTTTATGGGCTGCAATGGGACAATATTATTTAAATGGCTATTGATTATTTTTGGCAGATTATTAATTAAATTAAATTCTACTTTACTTTCTACAATTTCCATACTTACTTCGCATGGAAGTTTATCTGTATTTGTAGTCTTTTGGCAAAAATATAAGTAATCATTCTGTGAAAAAAATTGTTTATCTGACTGTACTTCAGATGAGTTATTTTCTAGTACATATTTTTCTTTTTTAATAAAAGTACATGACATCCTATCAGTAAAAAGTCTACGTTTTTTAAAATCTAAAATAATATTGTGAGAAAAAAGGAAATCTTGTCCTATGACAAAATTTTGTGAAATCTTATCCACAACATAAAAACTATGATTAAACACAACATTTTCCATCAAAATGTTCAATTTAATTTTTCCTATCACCTCCAACTGCGCACCATTGATTGATTTTATTTGTGCATTGGAGAATTGCGGCATTTCTCCTAGCCTTTCTGCCATCTTTTTATCGACAACAGACACTGATGCCCCCGTGTCAATCAGGGCTACAAAAGGGATATTTTTACACGTAATATTTATAAAAGGGGTAAACTCACACTGCTGAGTGATTTCACTTTCTGGTGGCTGTTGACTGGTCTCTTCCATCATATTAAATGCCTCTATTCTTTTGGGTACGGCTGGCTGACGCTCCGTTGCTCCTCGTCTGTATGGAACGTAGCCTGGTGTAGAGGTGGTATCCCCTGCTGTATCGTTTCTTGGGCTAAAACTATAAGGGGAAATTTTATTATCTGTTCGGGGATAAACAGCTCCTGGCATAGGCTGGTTGATCCTCGATGCCCCAGCTCCGGTGTAACCATGCGGACCCGGTCGACCGTCATTCGCTTCGCTGCGACTCACTGATATTTGTGTATTTTGTCCAACACTTCTTATATTTACGGATAAATTTAATGACGTGTGATTTGGTGTCATAAAAAGGTTTTTAATTTGTCTAAGACATGTTTTTAGGTCTTTTTTGTTGGTAAACACTTGTATTCCAACCTTATTTTTAATAAATGAGTTGCAGCTTTTCAGAAATTGGTTAATAAATATACGTTCCGTAATCGCTGTACCCGCTTTGGTAGCCAGTTCATCTAGGGAATAAAAATAGGTAACTGGGTCTTCATTGTAGCCTTGTCGCCTTTCAAAGAAGTCGGCGAGTGGACTGCTTTGTTCGCCAATTTCGTCGGTGATCTTTTTCTGGAGATCAGCAAATGTATCACACTGAGAATAAATGGTTTTATAAAATGATAAAGCGGGCCCCTGTAGATATGCCCCTAAGATGAGTTTTTTTGCATCTTCATCGTATTTGTTGATTGCGGCAATTATTGCGAATTGCCTAAAAAAATCGTTAACGTCAGCCGTTTCCCCGTCGAATTGCTCCATCTGAAATTATTTATGGAAAAAATACTTCTCGTGATATCCTCGATTCTTCTCACGTTCTTCAGGGTATACTTATCAATATACCCGGCGCCAGCACCATATGACGTTCTGCAGCTTCAGATCGTCTTCGGGATCTTTTGTATTATATAAGTAATACACGTCAAATACTGAATTAGTCGTATATTTTCGCACATTCACTATGATAGGTAACAGGGCTTGTGTATCCTATCGGGCTCTTTCGTAGACTGTATGACTGACTTTTCGTTTTAAATATTTTCAAACGCGTTCTTATTTAATTATTTCTTTTAAAAATGTTTGGACGAACGAAGGTGCCAACCAAGAAGGTAACAACAAATTTACCATATTCAGCACTTTTGAGCAAATTTAATGCAGGATTTCTAAACTGCAATCCATATTTATCTAAAAGTCTTTGTTCTTTTGCCTTCCTGACAACTTCATTGCTTGGCAAAATCGGTGAATCTGCACTGCCAAATTGCTTTAAGCGGCCCGCTTCATTTCGACGCCAGATGACTGCGTCTTTTCGGCTTTCAATTAGGTAATCCGCCACTACCCGACGACGAATTCCTCTTAACTGTCTTCGTTTATTTCCTATATGAGCGGCTGGTTTTATATTATCAATTTGGCATTCTAGAACAATATCAACATTTTAAGATGGCTTTTTTAAAAGGGTGCAAAATAGTCTTGCATTGCATTCGCTGCAAGACCCTTCAATAGTCAAAAAAAAATTTGCAATGGCACTAACGTGTACGTTATGATTTTTAAATACGAAGACGCAGTCAATATGATGCTGTACCCATAATGCCTCCGCTAGTACATCAGTCCATCCTGGACGCAATTTGTGATATATACGGGTTCCATACATTTTTTCACGGGGTTCGATGTTTTGCCATTTTTCGCTTGAAATAACTATGTTCATTTTAGTGGTAGTAAAACTTGAAGAGGTATTATGGTCCACAGCCTCTTTTAAAACGTAATCAGAGTCGTCTTTGAGATCACTTATTGATTCTCGCTTATTAATAGCAAACGTCTCCAAAACAACGTCTCTCAATCCACCACGATTATTATTGATAATAGTGTGGATATGTTTTGGAGTTATAAGTGACCCCTTACGGCGCATTAATTCTGAAATATTTTTGTAAACCTCATGCGAGGGTGGATTTTTTTTATTCGCCCTTCATCATCGATAGTTCGACAATCGATATTAGTCAAAATGTCTCGTAAAGCAATTTTCTCGTACGCTGATTTAGTCTGCATTTTAATATAATCAAAATGGAACTTCTGAACTTAAACTAGAATTAAAAATAAGTATTATTAAAATTAAGATTAGGTATGAATTAAAAATAAATGAACAAAAAACAAGACTTATTTTTTTTACTTTAAGTAATATAATATAATAACAATGAATAAAAATGATAAAATTAACAATTAATATAATCTACAACCACACTAGGAAACAAGATAAAACGACATCCAATATACGAAATTACACAGAATATATTTTTCAGGTTTCTATAAATAATCAAGAAGGATATTTTGAACTTAAACTAGAATTAAAAGTAAGTATTATTAAAATGAAGATTAGGTATGAATTATAAATAAATGAAAATGTGAAATAAACAACTAAAACAAGACTTATTGTTTTTAACTTGAGTAATTTAATATAATTACAATAAATGAAAATGATAAAATTAACAATTATTATAATCTACAAACACACTAGGAAACAAGATAAAACGACATCCAATATACGAAATTACACTGAATATATTTTTCAGGTTTCTATAAATAAGCAAACAGGATATTTTGAACTTAAAATAGAATTAAAAGTAAGTATTATTAAAATGAAGATTAGGTATGAATTAAAAATAAATGAAAATGTGAAATAAACAACTAAAACAAGACTTATATTTTTTTAATTAAGTAATTTAATTTATATTAAATTACTTAATATAAATTAAAATTAAAAATGAAAATTATAAAATTAACAATTATTATAATCTACAACCATACTAGGAAACAAGATAAAACGACATCTAATATACAAAATTACACAGAATATATTTTTCAGGTTTCTATAAATAATCAAAAAGGATATTTGGAACTTAAACTAGAAATAAAAGTAAGTATCATTGAAATTAAAATTAAAATATGAAATAAACAACTAAAACTAGACTTAATTTTTTTACTTAAGTAATTTAATACAATAATACTTAATTGATAAAATTAACAATTATTATAATCTACCACCACACTAGAAAACAAGATAAAATGACATCCAATATACGAAAATACACAGAATAAATTTTTCAGGTTTCTATTAAAACGCGGTTCGCGATTTTTTGGACTTATGGTAAAATGTGAACGAAACCATACCGCGATCTAATTTTTCCAATAACGCCATCTAGTGTCATTAAATAAAACAAACAAAAATTATATTGATTCAATCGAATATGCTTACTAAACAAAACTAATAAAATCTGTTTCTATATAAAAAATAAAACATAATTATTATTGACGTCATGGTGTATCGAATAGTTCCATTTTATAAATGTACTGTGGTAAATAACTTGTCATCTTGCACCTATTATTCTTCGCCGTCTGCACCTATTATTCCGTCGTGCGATTCGCGATCATGCCTTGAAGTATGATAAAGCCCGTAAAATAATAACGATATTCAACTACTTATTATTTATTTATTAACAACCAACAATTATTATTATTAGCCAAACACTTCCATATTATCCTAGTTTATTAAATTAATTAAAGCTAACTTATTATGTTTAATATTATTTATCTATATCTATCTTGGAATAAGGATTGCATAGGTTATATGATATTATTATCATATAACCTATGCAATCCTTATTAATAAAAGATGCGAAAGTAACTCTGTCTGTCTGTTGCTCTTTCACGAAAAAGCTACTGAAACGATTTAAATGAAATTTGATACACAGATAGTCTAGAACCTCCGAAAAAGACCAAGGCTACTTTTTAATTCGAAAAAAGGTTTGTAAGGTGTTGAAAAAGGGGATGAAAAGTGTTATTGAAGTATTGTCATTTTTAGATCTAGAGGCTTGAACTTGTTTTGTAGGCTGTTGATTCGATATAAATTAATATGTCATTTAAAGTTTGTCAATTTTTTATCCCCAAGGGTGTAAATTAACTATACGGAATAGCGGACAAAAGTTAGTATGGAAATATCTAAGGTATATGTGAATGTTTAATAAGTTTGGGTTAAGAGGAAAAATATTAGAGATATTCTGATGGAACATTGACGGAGTTTTATAACAAAATGTGGGGATAAAGTCGCGGGCACAGCTAGTAATTAATAATTTATTGTTCAGTATTTAATATACAAATTAATTGAATGGAGAGTTGTATTAGGGTTTTTACAAATAACAATACCGTTACGCTGGAATAGTCATTCATTGCCTCCTGTACCAAGTTAAAGCTGTGATATATATATATATATATATATATATATATATATATATATTAAGTACCGGAAGCAATTATTGACTGTACTGCAGAACGGTATTGTTTTTCGTGCAAAAAGAAAATTAAAATAACTTATCAGCATGCGTCGTTGTTTCTAATTTGCGACCCTTTTTCTAAACCATGTATTTTCAGATATGATATCTTTTTCTGACATGCTTTTCTGCTCCATATTGACAGAACTATTTCTTTAAAGTATCTAACTGTATTCACAAAGTACGTCTTAACTTTAAATACCATAAAAGATGGCAGCATGCGGGCAAGTTTTTATTTTATTGCAATGTTCTTGAAGTCGTCACTTTCTGAATTTTCATTAACTCTTGATTTTTTTTTGTGTCAGAAAAGATGCAGAACTATTTCTTAAAGGTATCAGAATGTATGCTTGGGTTCTTAGTGAACCAGAAAATAAATATAACTTATCAGCATGCGTCGTTGTTTCTAATTTCCGACCCTTTTTCTAAAACATGTATTTTTCAGATATGATATTTTTTTCTGACATGCTTTTCTGCTCCATATTGACAAAACTATTTCTTTAAAGTATCTAACTGTATTCACAACTTACGTCTTAACTTTAAATACCATAAAAGATGACAGCATGCGGGCAAGTTTTTATTTTTTTGCAATGTTCTTGAAGTCGTCTTTTTCTGAATTTTCATTAACTCTTGATTTTTTTTTGTGTCAGAACAGATGCAGAACTATTTCTTAAAGGTATCAGAATGTATGCTTGGGTTCTTAGTGAACCAGAAAATAAATATAACTTATCAGCATGCGTCGTTGTTTCTAATTTGCGACCCTTTTTCTAAAACATGTATTTTTCAGATATGATATTTTTTTCTGACATGCTTTTCTGCTCCATATTGACAGAACTATTTCTTTAAAGTATCTAACTGTATTCACAACTTACGTCTTAACTTTAAATACCATAAAAGATGACAGCATGCGGGCAAGTTTTTATTTTTTTGCAATGTTCTTGAAGTCGTCTTTTTCAGAATTTTCATTAACTCTTGATTTTTTTTGTGTCAGAACAGATGCAGAACTATTTCTTAAAGGTATCAGAATGTATGCTTGGGTTCTTAGTGAACCAGAAAATAAATATAACTTATCAGCATGCGTCGTTGTTTCTAATTTGCGACCCTTTTTCTAAAACATGTATTTTTCAGATATGATATTTTTTTCTGACATGCTTTTCTGCTCCATATTGACAGAACTATTTCTTTAAAGTATCTAACTGTATTCACAACTTACGTTTTAACTTTAAATACCATAAAAGATGACAGCATGCGGGCAAGTTTTTATTTTATTGCAATGTTCTTGAAGTCGTCACTTTCTGAATTATCATTAACTCTTGATTTTTTTTGTATCAGAAAAGATGCAGAACTATTTCTTGAAGGTATTAGAATGTATGCTTGGGTTCTTAGTGAACCAGAAAATAAATATAACTTATCAGCATGCGTCGTTGTTTCTAATTTGCGACCCTTTTTCTAAAACATGTATTTTTCAGATATGATATCTTTTTCTGACATGCTTTTCTGCTCCATATTGACAGAACTATTTCTTTAAAGTATCTTACTGTATTCACAAAGTACGTCTCATCTTTAAATACCATAAAAAATGACAGCATGCGGGCAAGTTTTTATTTTATTGCAATGTTCTTGAAGTCGTCACTTTCTGAATTTTCATTAACTCTTGATTTTTTTGTGTCAGAAAAGATGCAGAACTATTTCTTGAAGGTATCAGAATGTATGCTTGGGTTCTTAGTGAACCAGAAAATAAATATAACTTATCAGCATGTGTCGTTGTTTCTAATTTGCGACCCTTTTTCTAAAACATGTATTTTTCAGATATGATATTTTTTTCTGACATGCTTTTCTGCTCCATATTGACAGAACTATTTCTTTAAAGTATCTAACTGTATTCACAACTTACGTCTTAACTTTAAATACCATAAAAGATGACAGCATGCGGGCAAGTTTTTATTTTATTGCAATGTTCTTGCGGTCGTCACTTTCTGAATTTTCATTAACTCTTGATTTTTTTTGTATCAGAAAAGATGCAGAACTATTTCTTGAAGGTATCAAAATGTATGCTTGGGTTCTTAGTGAACCAGAAAATAAATATAACTTATCAGCATGCGTCGTTGTTTCTAATTTGCGACCCTTTTTCTAAAACATGTATTTTTCAGATATGATATTTTTTTCTGACATGCTTTTCTGCTCCATATTGACAGAACTATTTCTATAAAGTATCTAACTGTATTCACAAAGTACGTCTCATCTTTAAATACCATAAAAAATCACAGCATGCGGGCAAGTTTTTATTTTATTGCAATGTTCTTGAAGTCGTCACTTTCTGAATTTTCATTAACTCTTGATTTTTTTTGTGTCAGAAAAGATGCAGAACTATTTCTTAAAGGTATCAGAATGTATGCTTGGGTTCTTAGTGAACCAGAAAATAAATATAACTTATCAGCATGCGTCGTTGTTTCTAATTTGCGACCCTTTTTCTAAAACATGTATTTTTCAGATATGATATTTTTTTCTGACATGCTTTTCTGCTCCATATTGACAGAACTATTTCTTTAAAGTATCTAACTGTATTCACAACTTACGTCTTAACTTTAAATACCATAAAAGATGACAGCATGCGGGCAAGTTTTTATTTTATTGCAATGTTCTTGCGGTCGTCACTTTCTGAATTTTCATTAACTCTTGATTTTTTTTGTATCAGAAAAGATGCAGAACTATTTCTTGAAGGTATCAAAATGTATGCTTGGGTTCTTAGTGAACCAGAAAATAAATATAACTTATCAGCATGCGTCGTTGTTTCTAATTTGCGACCCTTTTTCTAAAACATGTATTTTTCAGATATGATATTTTTTTCTGACATGCTTTTCTGCTCCATATTGACAGAACTATTTCTATAAAGTATCTAACTGTATTCACAAAGTACGTCTCATCTTTAAATACCATAAAAAATCACAGCATGCGGGCAAGTTTTTATTTTATTGCAATGTTCTTGAAGTCGTCACTTTCTGAATTTTCATTAACTCTTGATTTTTTTTTGTGTCAGAAAAGATGCAGAACTATTTCTTAAAGGTATCAGAATGTATGCTTGGGTTTTTAGTGAACCAGAAAATAAATATAACTTATCAGCATGCGTCGTTGTTTCTAATTTGCGACCCTTTTTCTAAAACATGTATTTTTCAGATATGATATTTTTTTCTGACATGCTTTTCTGCTCCATATTGACTAACTGTATTCACAACTTACGTCTTAACTTTAAATACCATAAAAGATGACAGCATGCGGGCAAGTTTTTATTTTATTGCAATGTTCTTGAAGTCGTCACTTTCTGAATTTTCATTAACTCTTGATTTTTTTTTGTGTCAGAACAGATGCAGAACTATTTCTTAAAGGTATCAGAATGTATGCTTGGGTTCTTAGTGAACCAGAAAATAAATATAACTTATCAGCATGCGTCGTTGTTTCTAATTTGCGACCCTTTTTCTAAAACATGTATTTTTCAGATATGATATTTTTTTCTGACATGCTTTTCTGCTCCATATTGACAGAACTATTTCTTTAAAGTATCTAACTGTATTCACAACTTACGTCTTAACTTTAAATACCATAAAAGATGACAGCATGCGGGCAAGTTTTTATTTTATTGCAATGTTCTTGAAGTCGTCACTTTCTGAATTTTCATTAACTCTTGATTTTTTTTTTGTGTCAGAAAAGATGCAGAACTATTTCTTGAAGGTATCAGAATGTGTGTTTGGGTCCTTAATGGACTAGAAAATAAATTTAACTTATCAGCATGCTAATTGTTCCTAATTTATGACCTCCTTTTAAAAACACCTGTCCTTTTCTGATATAGATTGTTTTTTCTGACATGCGTTTTTGATCCAGGTAAACTGAACTTTTTGTCACAACTATCTCGCTGTATGCCCAAAGTTTTCCTTACTTTAAATATTAAAGACCTTGTCAGCATGTGTGGAACTTTGTGTTTTATTGCAATGTTCTTGAAGTCGTGATTTTCTGAATTTCAAATAAATTTTCAAATATTTTTTTTGTCATAATAGTTGCAGAACTATTTCTTAAATGTATCAGAATGTGTGCTTGGGTCCTTAGTTAACCAGAAAATAAATATTACTAATCAGCATGCGTCGTTACTTCTTAGTTACAATCGACTTTCTTAAACATGTCGCCTTATCCTGTTTTACTTGTAATTTTTCGGGAAGTTTACATATAACGAGTGATAGGCTATTGTTTTTCTAGAAAAATATGTCAGAACTATCGTTAAAAATTATCAGGAACTCTAGAACTCATCGAAATATGATAAAAAAAAAATTAGGTAACATTTTTGGAAATGATCTGCTACGGGAAATTGGCATATCTATCACTTGTTTTAATTATTTTCTTAGGGAAATCGGCCAGAACTATTCATAAAAAGTATCAGGAACTCCAGAACTCATTGGTATGCATCGAGAACTCTCATTTTTTTGTAAGTTTTTTGAAAATGATCTGCTACGGGAAGTTAGCAGATCATTTTTTTGATTGACTTTTTCTGACTAAAAATGCCAGAACTATTTTTAAATAGTATCAGGAACTATAGAACTCACCTGCATGCGACGAGAACTCTCATTTATTTTTGATCTGCTGACAAATGATCTGCCAAGTTCATGGACATGGGTTTTGTGTAGTACTTTAAATCTTACAATAAATTCTAAGATGAATGGGTTTCGACGTTTGTATGTCTGGAAAAAGCACCCATATCGATCATGACAAAGTTTCAGTCGGTAAATAAACATTGAGCGACTCATCAAAATCAGCATAGCATTTATATAATTAATTACCATTTATTTACCAGTTGTTGACTTCTAAGTAAATATTCAGGAAATATCATAAAAAAGCTTGAACTCAACGCTCACTTTTTTTAAATATCGTATCTCCGCTATCACTGTAAAATAAAATGTATTATAATAAAATTCCTTTGTTGTGATTTCAACGAGGATACATAAAAATCTTTTGAACAAAATTGATTGATAGATAAAAGCTGTTTACGTCAGTAATAAAGATAATGTATGGTTAAGATAGCGGGGGTTTTATTTTTAGGGACATTTGCTTTATACTCATAGGGTGTAATAATAATATAAACGATATAATCTTTTTCAATAATATGCTATGAAACTTGTTGACTAATAAACAAACATTTTCATAAATAAGTGTTCATATAATGAAAACTACTGGGCCAAACGTTATATGGGACCAAATGGCAACTATTCCGTATCAAACTAAAGAAGACTCGCGTAAGTTGGATCATCAATCCCAGCGTAATCAGTGTACATACATAAAAAACAAATAACAATCAAGTTTAGAACCTCCTCCAGTCGGTTAAAAATATCATCGAACATGCTTATGAACCATAATAACCATAGTGCTACACCAACAAAACTGAATTTAATCTACATATAAAATACTAATTTAATACAGAAAAAATAAACTAAACTTTAAACTAGAACTATACACAAAATGTCAATGGCCAGTACATCACCCACCTTCGATTTGCCGACGATATAGTTGTCATGGCTGAGACCCTTGACGACCTCGGTACAATGCTCGATGGCCTCAGCAGAGTCTCTCAACAAGTGGGTCTGAAAATGAACATGGATAAGACGAAAATCATGTCGAACATTCATGTTGCACCCACTCTTGTTAAGGTTGGAGACTCTGCACTCGAAGTTGTAGAGAACTATATTTACCTAGGACAGACCATCCAACTAGGTAGGTCCAACTTCGAGAAGGAGGTCAATCGTAGAATCCAACTCGGCTGGGCAGCGTTCGGGAAGCTACGTAATATCTTCTCGTCCCAAATACCGCAGTGTCTCAAGTCGAAAGTCTTCGACCAGTGTGTGTTGCCAGTGATGACTTACGGAACGGAGACGTGGTCGCTCACTATGGGCCTTATCAGGCGGCTCAAGGTCACCCAAAGAGCAATGGAAAGGGCTATGCTTGGAGTTTCCCTGCGAGATCGAATCAGAAATGAATCTCATCATCAGGCGAACCAAAGTAACCGACATAGCCGTAAGAATTACCAAGCTGAAGTGGCAGTGGGGAGGGCACATAACTCGTAGAGCCGACGGCCGCTGGGGCAGAAAGGTTCTCGAGTGGCGACCACGAACCAGGCCCCCTACAAGATGGATCGATGATCTTGTGCGGGGCGCTGGAAATCGCTGGATGCGGATAGCGCAAGACCGGCAATTGTGGAGATCTTTGGGAGAGGCCCTTGTCCAGCAGTGGACGTCTTTCGGCTGATATGATGATATACACAAATAAAAAATAATATATATTACATTAATTAAAAGTACATACATAAATATGAATTATTTTGACGCATCGGTTAAGACATCCGCCTCGCTACTTCGTGTATTGGGTTCGATTCACGCAGTGGACAACTATTTGTGTGACCCATAAGTAGTGGTTCTGAGTCTGGATGTACTTTGTATTCATGAATTATATGTTTGTACAGCCCCCCGCGAGTCAGGGATTCAATTCGACGGTCACCGTAGCCTAGTTGGTAGTGTTCCTGCCTACGAAGCTGGTAGTCCTGGGTTCGAATCCCGGTAAGTACAAATATTTGTGTGATGAGCACGAATATTTGTTTCTGAGTCATGGATGTTTTCTATGTATTTAAGTATTTATCTATCTATATAAGTATGTATATCGTCGCCTGGTACCCATAGTACAAGCTTTGCTTAGTTCGGGGCTAGGATGATCTGTGTGACATTGTCCCTAGATATTATTGTAATTCAAAAACGTGTTTTTTACTAAACAACTCTTATAAAAAATATAAGTAGTATTTATTTTACATTCGTCATAAATGATGACATTATAGCCAAATATATTCATCATATCATCATATCAGCCGAAAGACGTCCACTGCTGGACAAAGGCCTCCCCCAAGGATCTCCACAATAGCCGGTCCTGCGCTGCCCGCATCCAGCGGCTTCCCGCGACCCGCACAAGATCGTCGGTCCACCGTGTAGGAGGCCTGCCCACGCTGCGTTTTCCGGTTCGTGGTCGCCACTCGAGAACCTTTCTGCCCCATCGGCCGTCAGTTCTACGAGCTATGTGCCCTGCCCACTGCCACTTCAGTTTGGCAATTTTTTGGGCTATGTCGGCTACTTTAGTTCGCCTGCGGATCTCAGCATTTCTAATTCGATCTCGCAGGGAAACTCCAAGCATAGCCCTTTCCATTGCTCTTTGGGTGACCTTGAGCCGCCTGATAAGGCCCATAGTGAGCGACCACGTCTCTGTTCCGTAAGTCATCACTGGCAACACACACTGGTCGAAGACTTTCGACTTGAGACACTGCGGTATTTGGGATGAGAAGATATTACGTAGCTTCCCGAACGCTGCCCAGCCGAGTTGGATTCTACGATTGACCTCCTTTTCGAAGTTGGACCTACCTAGTTGGATGGTCTGTCCTAGGTAAATATAGTTCTCAACAACTTCGAGTGCAGAGTCTCCAACCTTAACTAGAGTGGGTGCAACATGGATGTTCGACATGATTTTCGTCTTATCCATGTTCATTTTCAGACCCACTTGTTGAGAGACTCTACTGAGGCCATCGAGCATTGTACCGAGGTCGTCAAGGGTCTCAGCCATGACTACTATGTCGTCGGCAAATCTAAGGTGGGTGATGTACTCGCCATTGACATTGATGCCAAAGCCTTCCCAGTCCAGAAGCTTGAAAACATCTTCCAATGCAGCGGTGAATAGTTTCGGAGACATGACGTCTCCCTGTCTCACGCCTCGCTGCAATTGAATAGGTTTCGAGTTCTGGTCCTGAAGTCGGATTGACATGGTGGCGTTTTCGTACAAACACTTTAACACCTGGACATACCGATAGTCAATTTGGCACCTTTGAAGAGACCTCAGCACGGCCCATGTTTCGATAGAATCAAAGGCTTTCTCATAGTCCACAAACGCTAAGCATAATGGCTGGTTATACTCCTCTGTCTTCTGTATAACTTGCCGCAGCGTATGTATGTGGTCTATGGTACTGTAGCCTTTTCGGAATCCGGCTTGTTCGGGAGGCTGGAAGTCGTCAAACCTTCGTGCGAGACGATTCGTAATGACTCTCGAAAACAACTTGTAAACATGGCTCAGCAGTGAGATGGGTCTGTAATTCTTCAAAAGGGTTTTATCGCCCTTTTTGAAGAAAAGCACCACCACACTCCTGTGCCATGCTTTTGGCGTTTGACCTTCAAGTATGACGGAGTTGAATAACTTCTGAAGGGCCCGTAGGATCGGTGTACCACCCGCCTTCAGAAGCTCAGCTGTAACTCCATCATCACCCGGCGCCTTGTTGTTTTTTAGTTGTTTGAGAGCCATTCTAATCTCGTACAGGCTGACGTCCGGGATATCTTGGGTGTAGTGTCGGGTTAGTCTTGCTCTTGGATCGGCATGACTATTGACAGGAAGTCGCGTTGTCATGTATAACTGTCCATAGAACTTCTCAATCTCACCTAGCAACTCTGGTTTTGACGTGACGATTCTACCATCCTCAGTCTTTAGCTTCGTCAGTTGGCTTTGCCCAATAGACAAATCTCTTGCGAACACTTTAGAGCCTCTATTCCGCTCGATGGCCTCTTTTATACTAATAGTATTAAATTGGCGTGTGTCGCGAGTCAGAGACTTTGAGATTTGTCTGTTGAGCTGCCTGTATCTGGCAGCATCACATGAGGATGTTAGAATCATTTTCCGCCTTTCTTCCATAAGCTGTAGGGTATCGGTCGGAGATCTTTTTGGTTCCATTTGTACGGCGGGTTTTGTAGAAGTTAGACGCGGCCGTATGGACAGCTTCCACGAACCTGCCGTGGTATGTATCCACTTCTTCACAGTCTGCTAGGCATTCGAATCGGTTCTGAAGTTCGAGTTGAAAGGGTTCGGGGTTTAGGAGGTGGAACGGTATGGGACGGAGCGTAGACTTCATCAGTCGGGACCTCTCGAGTTTGACATTTAGGTTCAATGAGCCTCTGACCAGTCTGTGATCGCTCCCGGTCTTAACCGCATTGATCACAGAGACATCATTGAATACTTGTCTCCTCGTCGACAGGATGAAGTCTATCTCGTTTCTAGTTTTCCCATCGGGGCTCACCCAGGTCCATTTACGATGTGCCGGCTTCCTGAAGAAGGAATTCATCATAAAGAGACCCTCCTTCTCCATGAAGTCAGCCAACATCTGGCCTCGGGGGTTCCGATCCCCGGTTCCAAATTGCCCCACTTTCAGCTCATCACCGATTCGTTTGCCCAGCTTTGCGTTGAAGTCCCCCATGACCACAGTGAAATAAGAGTTCGAGGTATGTATGGCTCTGGAAATGTCCTCATACATGACCTCGACTGCATCATCGGAGTATGTCGAAGTAGGTGCGTATACCTGTATAACCTTCAGCGAATACCGCCTGGTGATTCTGAGTATAAGGTACGCAACCCTCGTCGACACACTATCGATTTTCACTACGTTGTTCACGAGGGACTTGTGGACTATGAACCCGACACCACCTTGGGATAGTTGGTCACCCTCCCGGTAATAGAGCAGGTTTCCGGATTTCAGTATTATCGAGTCCTCCCCCTCTCTTTGGACTTCAGATAATCCTACAATATCCCAATGTAACCTGCTCAGTTCTTCCTCCAGTTCGGTTATCTTCTCGTCGGAGCGCAGTGTTCGTGTGTTAAACGTTGCCAGGGCCAGAGGTCGTCGTTTTTGGTAACGTGGAATCTGCCGGGGATTCTTAGCACCCCCAGCCCTGCCGTAACCACGGCTGTTACCACGGCTGGGAATAGCAGGGCTGCCGGGGACTGGGGGCCGCGGTTTAGTTGTGTCCATCATTTGAGGGGATTTGCCATAATCGCCACGCTTGGCAGACGGGTTGGCGATCGCAGTAAGGTGAACATGGTACTCAGGAGAACGCTGCTGCCCGTTCTCTGGTGTATATATTTCCCTCGGAACGACTTTTACGTCCCCCCACGGGATGAGAGGAGGTGGTGATATTCTTAGGCCGTCACCACACAGCATATATTAAAGTAGTATAACTTCGAACGATTCCTTCTACATATCAATAAATTGAATCAATTTATGATTTTTATAGTATTTTTACCACCCTATCGTGAATAATTTGACAATCTACGTGCTTGTAAATGGTTTTTTATTTGAACCAAATTTTATAGCTGTGTTTTATGAAGTTTATTTCGTTTTGGTTTTTAGGGTTCCGTAAAAAAAACGGAACCCTTATAAATTCGTTATGTCTGTCTGTCAGACCGTCCGTATGTCACAGCCACTTTTTTCCGAAACTATAAGGACTATACTGTTGAAACTTGGTAAGTAGAAGTATTCTGTTAACCGCATTAAGATTTTCACACAGAAATAGAAAAACACAATTAATTTTGAGGGTTCCCCATACTTAGAACAGAAACTCAAATTTTTTTTTTCATAAATCACATCATGTTGGTTATCTATGGATAGGGCTTCAAAAATGATATGGGGGTTCCTAATATATTTTTTTTATAAACTGAATAGTTTGCACGAGAGTCACTTCCAAAGTGGTAAAATGCGTGTCCGGGGGGTACCCCTGTAACTTCTTAAATAAGAGAGTGATAAAACTAAAAAATATATATAATATACATTACTTTGCAAACTTCCACCGAAAATTGGTTTGAACGAGATCTAGAAAGTAGTTTTTTTTAATACGTCATAAATCATAAACCGCAATTTCCCTTTCATGCAATTAACTACTACAAGAACTTTTATATTATTACTTTTATATTGTTACTTGCTGCTACGGACCCCGTCATGGGCGAGTCCGTCTCGCACTTGGCCGCTTTATATATATGGTATTCTCTTACAGAATTAGATGTAATTAAGGAATTTCAAAAGACTAATAGCAATTTAAGCAATTTATTTCGAACCTGACCCCGAAATCCTACCCTGGTCGCGGGTTAGGTTTGGAATATGCAAAAAATAATGTTATTTATTGCCAACGTAACCCTATTCCAAACCTGACCCTTCAGAAAAAGATCCAGATTCAAGTAAAGTGGATGTGTGTGCAAAGAAATTAGTTTCTGCACTCGCCGTCCGCTGCCGCTCACTCAACTCGCTCGCTCTGCTCTTGAGTTGTATGGTCGCAGCTCCTACATAACTTACTTTTCTGGGAGCGAAATACGAAATTTGGAAGGGATCTGTTTTATTCTTTTCAGGATCGAAATTAACTATTGATAAAACTTACCAGAAATATCTCGTGAAGTATATTTCGTTGGCTGACCCAACGAAATATTCTACAGCATGCAGTTGGCTTCTCTAGTTGCAATTCTCTCATTTTGTGTGGCTCTAGCCTCTTAATATCATTCTGTCTCCCGCTTTGCTCTGGAGCGAAGTGGAACTATTAATTTTCTAACTAATCCTTGTTTCTTTCTGATTAAATTCGTTGCGGGACCCAAGACAGTTAAAGCGATTCCCCGGGACATGCCTGAGCCTCACCGCACAGTGTCATTTCATTGAGTGCCGCTGTCGTTCTGGCTCACAGGACTTACAGTGATGGGAGGGACTAGTACCGAAAAAAAAACTGATGAATCAAGTTCAGTGAATCTAAGTTCCTCTGTACCAAACACTGCATTCTAAGATAAATTGTCTAAGAGAAGATGACATAACGATACGGAACGTACTAGCCAATTGTCACCCTGTCCTCATTTCTCCAACTTAAAAGAGCGTGTCTTTTTTTAAGACGATAATAACCTATTTTATTATCTCTCGTTATTCTGTATACGAATTACAGAATAAAAAAAGTATAAACTCTGAAACGACTTGTCGTCAGATAAGAATCGTTGACTTATAACAATGATAATAAAATATACTTTAGTATACACTTTAAATGCTTTTATATCTGAAGTATAAGACGCTTCACTTGATGGTTTCTTCCTTTGAAAATAGCTATTTGTATTGGTTTTTTAAATCTTTATTGTCACAAGAATAATAATTGCGTTTGTATGAAATTTACCCAACTTTTAGTATTTATTGTGACCCGTGGTTTTAGAAATCTTTATTCTCCAAATAATTATACCTTCACTTATATGAGATCTTATATACTAATGACAAAAAAATGTTCTGATGGGCATGCATTGTAGTTAAATTTCATGCAATAGTAATTATGAATAATTCGCCATCATCATAATCAGACTAAAGACGTCCACTGTTGGTCAAAGGCCTCCTCCAAAGATCTCCACAATTGCCGCATCCAGCTGCTTCAGCTGGGAACACCCAAATACTCCGAAATATTTTAATTCAAATTTCGATGTTCCGATTTTCAAAAGTCCGAATTTGGTAATACCTAAGAATTGTAATGTCTTTTATTAAAAATCACGAAAATTATTTAACCGAAAGTCGTAAATGCGATTTGTTGGTTTCCGATTTTCATACGTTCGAAGAGTGAAATGCTCGAAGGTGTCTCGGTCCGAAAAACGAAATTCCGATTTTCAATACTTCGAATAAACTAAAAGTCTACATGTTGTGCTGCAAAATATACTGATAGAAACGAATCGCTGCAAAACTGACTTTACGCAGTCTTGTCTGCCATACCCTAGAGTGTAATTTAAACCCGCTTAGGCGTGGAGGGGTGGGGCGGCTCGCGAGCTGAGGAGCTGGTGGTTTGAAGGCCCGCCACTGCGGCTGAGGCTTGCCGGCTATGCCGAAGTTGCGATGGTGACCGTTAGAACAATCTGCGACGATAAACTCGCATGGGGCCGCCCAAACCCCGCAGCACCGGAGCCGTGACAGAAACAATGCTTGCTGCATGTTGCATAACTGCTTGCATGCTGCATGCCTGCAAGTTAGGTTAGGATTGTGACCAGGGAAACAATATATTTATATTCGTATTGTTGACGTTTCGAATTATCATTAAGTCGGACTTTTTGTTATTCGATCTGATGAAGCTCAGTATTTTGAGAATAGTAATTTTAAACATTAGGAATATTGAAATTTAGAAATTATAAAACTAGGAGTAACGATAAATTGGAGTTGTAATATTCGGAATTTTGAACCATTTGGAATTATGATATTCGGTATTTTGAAATTCGTATTTGTGACTGTCGGAATAAAGTTTTTCGTATTAATGTAGTGTACCCGATTTGACTACCTACACAAGATCATCAACATGATATACAAATATTTATATATTTCGTCAACATCATATCAGACGAAAGATGTCCATTGATTGATAAAGGACTTCACAAAGATCTTAACAATTGCCGGTCTTGCACTACCCGCATCAAGCGGCTTCCAGCGACCTTCACAAGATCATCGATCTATCCTGTAGGAGGCCTGCTCACGCTGCATCCTTCGGTTCGTGGTCGCCACTCGCAGATCTTATAATAAATGAAGGTACATAGGCAGTTTTGCTGACTAATATCAATCACAAACAGCCGTAAAATGTTTTATGCTTCCTACATTATTGCGATAGCTAAAATGTAGATATTTCAATAAAGATTGATAAGGGCAGTAAAGTCAACATTTTAGTGCACAACCTTAAATCCCTCTACTTAATTTTTTCATGATTTTTTCCAATATCCCTGTGCTGTATATTTCAATAAACTGATTTAATTAGAACTACTAAAAGAGTACTACTACTGATTTAAGTATAATTATAACCTTCGTGATAATATCCCGCTATTAATGTTCCAGCCATAGCAGAACAACTTATTAAGAGAGGTCATAAAAACAGGGAGCCTTGCAAAACATTAAAACAAATGTCAGGCGTAAAACCGATAGCTACGTGCTCTCCACGAAACAGTGGTGTATCTTGCCATGTGTTTTGGGTACTACTGTAGTGAAGACAAGAACAATTGGTGATAAAATAATTATTTTGATTAGATTCTGCAATTTTAGGTTAATATATTGAATTTGATTGAAAAATTCTGAGATGGTATGAGCATTTAGGAAGGATGAATAAAAAAAGTTACCTGGCCTGTGTGAATGGCGGTTGTACCATTCACACAGGCCAGGTATACTTTTTTTGTCAATCTTCTTTCGAGGAAAAGACCTCGTCTTTTTCTCTGACCAAGTCGGAAATGTTCTCAAAAAAGCCCAGGTCAGAAGTATCCTAAACAGATGATCATTTATGAGGAATATAAAGAGAGTAAACGAGGCAAAATGGAAATCCGTTGAATCTGCCTACCACTCTAGGAAACAGGTAAGAGTTTATGTACAATGTATATGTGTGTCTGAATTTGATTATTTGAATAATCTTTAGATCGCTTTTAAACTTCACTCTGCAGCTCATGGTTGTTTAAGAATACGCTAGAAAACAATATCTGATCAAATACTTATAAAACATTTAACTGTCATTATGTACATTTAAATAATTCTTCTTCTTATCGTGTCGATGGTAAGAATTAGATTCTATGTTCCCAAAATTGGGCAACGCTGACCGCTTTGGCTGAAGCGTCAAACAAGTCCTGAAGGGAACAAGAGACTAGACAGGAGGGAGAATCGGATAAATGTGCCATACTTTGGGGTGACACGCCGCACTCGCCGATGTTTTGTGATGAGGGAATGTAACCCCATTTGCACATATTTTCTTTGGACCTTCCAACCTGGGTACGTAGTCAATTAAGAGTCCTCCAGGTTAGCCATGGCAAATTATGTCCCGGAGGTAGTTTTTCCTTTGGCGGGACAAACAAAAGAGGAGCAAATTTATCTAGCTATAAGGTTGCCCTCACTTTCTGTGCATCGATAGTAGCTGTGGTAGTAGCCAGGAAATTTTTACGACTTTTCAATGGGCGGGGAGCTGAAGTACAGTTATAAAGAGGGTGCTTTTTATCTGTCTCCTGCCTATACCTCTCAACACCACTAGCTACTTCCCTTCTAACAGCAATTTAAATAATAATAATACTCGTAATAATGCATTATTTTATTCCACAGTTTATAGGGGTAAATAATAAAATAGAAATTTAAATATAAGAAACTAAACTTAATCATGCACTTTATATACATTTCGTAGTGAATCTTTTACCGAAAGCAGGTTATTATTACTCAAGGTACTATATAATGTGACTATTGGCTTTAGAGTTAAGAGAGCTCAAAGTCCTCATCTTTGTTAATGTCTCTTCGCTAACGTTCGGCAATTTTTTCTCCCTAACCTTGTTACATGCTACTCTAAATTGTAATAAAATTAGTCCCAATTTGTTAGACTTGTTCGAGGATTAGATAGCTTTATTTCGTTGCCGTTTTTATTGAATCATTAAACTTAATTGAACAGACCGCGTATTCGTGGTAAAGAGAAATTGACTTTGATTTTGACCAACATTTAAAACGTATTTTATTTTAGTCTTTCCACGTGTAAATTTCTACTGGAAAAACGGATGCATTTTCTAAATTGAATGGGGACTATTTGTAATTACGACCTTTTTATTTTATTATATCCAGTTTAGAAGCAGCTGAGATGAAAAGAATTAAGAAACATACACACTTTTGGAATTATAACATTGGTATAGGTTAAAAATTATGTGGATCTGTTTGACGTGAAATTGATAAGATAAACCATTAAGAAGCTACTGGTACCAACCCGACAATTTTTTTTATCTTAACCGTACAATCATAACGTACGTGTATCATAATTAAATAATTGTACGGTTAAGATAACAATCATATGAAGGAGGATGTAAATATTATACTTCGGCTTTGTTTTGTAAGAACTAACTTACTAACTAAGAATTAAGGCTAAGACAGTCGCTTCGCCGCTTCGTGTCGCGGTTTCGATTCCCCCACCGAACAACTATTTGTGTGACCCATAAATAGTTGTTCTGAGTCTGGGTGTAATTTGTGTCCGTCTATTATATGTTTGTAAAGTACCCCGCGACTCAGGGATTAAATTTATTAGTGCGGGCGTTGTCTTTAAAAAAAAGAAAAAGAAATCTAACTATCCAGTCAGTTAAGAAAAATTATAATGACAGATGGAACTTAGCGTGAATACTAGGAGGTGTCCCCCTCATACACTTAAAATTATGTTGCCCCAAGCCCTGAACAGCTGTGGTTTATATTTATAGTTTCGAGCTACAAAATACATATATAATTTATTGCCGTGCTGACTTTATTCTAAAGTAAGGTTGTAAATATAATTTTGGATATCTATGTATTATTTCTGGCCTGTTGGTCTAATGGTTATTGACGCTGACTGCTACGCCAGCGGTTGTGAGTTCGATTCCCACCAAAGCCAAATGTTTGTGTGATGAACAAGATAATTTGTTCTGTGTCTGGGTGTAATTGATATATAATTTGAAAATAATATATAAGTATGTTTTCTCGTGGGAATGTCTGGGAGGGAATATCTGTCAGAGAACGGGCAGCAGCATACCTATTTCTGTAAAATTTGACAATGAAACTGAAATCGCCAACCCGTCTGCCAAGCGTGGCGATTATGGCATATACCCCCATTATTTGGGGAGGCTTTTGTCCAGCAGTGGACTTAGTTCAGCTGACATGATGATGATGATTATGATTTGCTTAGCCTAGTTTAGATCAGATGGCAGTGTGTGAGTTATCCCAAGATATTTATAATTAAAGAAAATTATTGTGTGCGTTATCAATTTCTTTTTATAAGAATTAGCTAAGATTCCAAAAGATGACAAATACAAAGAGTATTGGTAATATTAACTTAAACAGTTGCAAAAGCGAAAGCAGTAAAGTTTGAATGGTCTTATCTAATTCATAGTTATCTATTGAGAAGATTCGAATACTAAATTATCTTTTATTTGGCTCTTTAAGGTCAAACAATGTAGGATTCGTACTTGACTTTCACACTAAAGTGTTTAATCTAAGTAAATATAATATCTAAAATCGTAGTAAAGTCAAAACAGTACATTGAATATTTTTAAAAAGGATACTTGAGGCGTGTTCTACAATCGATATTCAAGCCAAAAATATAGTTTTTAGAATGTTTGTCTCTATGTATGTCCGGGATAAACTCAAAAAGTACTGCATGGAATTACTTCAAATTTTGCATGAATATTACTAAGAGGTTTTATTTTATTTTGTTTTATTGGGACATCAAACAGTTACACATTAATACATAATTTTAAGCAGACATGTAAAGACCGTAGTAAACGTGTAACCCACACCAATGTCCACGAAATAATGTTAAGTGCGTATTTAAGAATACTCGCGCGATTTAATTAAGAGCGTGATAAGGTAATCTTGATATTTTATTTTAATAAATCAATGGCCATTATTTTAAATTTTGACTTGGAAAGTGAAAAAATATCTAACTTAAAGAAGTGTGTGTTATATGTTTCTACTAGGCGTTGGAGAGGCGCCCGTGCGCCGGCGTTACTTCTGCAGCGTGCAGTGTAAAACAGCCGGGGCACGCGCACCTCTCGCCGTATAACCGTTCTAGGTACACTGTAACATAATTGATTTGTGATGTCAGTGCAATCATACATATTGTTACAAAATCCATAAAGCATCATACACATTAGTAGTTTTCTTCTGGACTCCATGCATAAGAGTTTATACCTATTAAGTAGTTGTAAATACGGTAGCTTCGATCGGAAACAACGGAAATGCATAGAACGTAGAAATTTTGGTTGGACCAACATATAGGCTACATATTATCACCTATTGGGGAGGAGCAGAATATATAAAATTTAACGCGGTTAAAACCGCGGGGCACAGCTATTGTTATATAATAACTAGCTGTGCCCCGCAGTTTCGCCCGCGTTAACCATTATAAATTATCACAGCTCCTCCCCCGTAGAAGATAGCGTGATATATATGGCCTCTTTGTAATATTCATGCAAAATTTGAAGTATATCCATGCAGTACTTTTTGAGTTTAGCCCGGACGTACATACAGACAAAAATTCTAAAAGCTATAAGTTTGGCTTCGATATCGATTGTAGATCTCGCCCCAAGTATCATTTAAAAAAAATATTCAATGTACAGTTTGACTTCCCCACGATTTTATTATATGTATAGATGTAGTATATGCCTGAATATGTATTTAACTAATTACTTGGAATATAACATTGTAAAAAAAGTTCAACCCGAACTCTAAAGTTATAAGCTGTTATTAGTCATGGTAGCTAATAGGGCTAAATACAGGGCATAATTTTCTTTGAATAACAGTAAGAAATTACACGTTGTAGGTACTTTTAGAACCTTTTTGAGGAATTCATATATAAATAGTAATTTGTTTAGTTTCTCCTTTCTATAGGTATATAATCAGGAGAGCACTCTATAATAAGAGTAATTAATTTATATAAAGATAATACCTACCTATTTATAAATTAATTACTCTTAGAGATGTGTGCGGTGTGCTGTGTGCTGTGCGAGAAGAGATGTTTTTCAAGTCGGGGGACTCCAACAAAGCGGAGATGTGACAACACTCACAGCACGCTGCTCACATCTCTCGTCAGCACTGCGCATCGTCCGCGCACAGCTCACATCTCCTCTTCCATCGTGCCATACAAATATTACACATCACCGTACAGCAATCTCCACTGAAGCTGAGCGGAGAGGAGATGTTACACAATTATATTGGTTGTTTAAAAAACATCTCCCTGCTCGTCTCGTCTCCGCTTTGGTGGAGTCCCGGCCTTAGTATGTTATATCATTGACGGGCCTATTGGCATGGTTGGGCTTGCCTTTGAAGCCGCAGGTCATGGTTTCGATTTCCATCCAAGTCAGATATTTGTGTGCATGAACATGTCTGTTTGTCCTGTGTCTGGGAATTATATTAGTATGTATTTACAAAAGAGAAGTAGTATATCAGTTATTTTCTTGCCATAATACAAGCTCTGCTTATTTTGGGATCAGATGGCCGTGTGTGAATAATGACCATGGATTTGGGGGAGCCCTTTGTTCAGCAATAGACGTCTCAGCTTTCGGCTCATATGATGATAATGTGCAGTAATATGAATGCAAATAACTGGTATACTTATAAAGATAATATTAACATAACAGACAGACATGTGTATTGATTCGAATTAGACTACGAAATTAACACGTAAATTAGGGCGAGGTTAAATAGAGGGTGTGTTCATATTAGTAACGACTTACCGCACGGCAAATGGGGTACGTCAACTAATCAGCTACATAATGTCAATTTAATTCGTAATCTATACTATATGTATTAATACAATTCGGTATTTGACGCATAACTATGTTATACCTTATTATATTAGATGTTTATACATTACACAATTACGTCGAATGTTATAAATGTCACTAGTTCAATAGGGTTAACATTGATATGAAAAAGTGTATATTTGCTGATTCCTAAGTAGTGTTTATAATTGCAAGTAATAAGTTTTGGCGTTAGTTTACCGGTTAGATAAATAGTATTTTAATTTCTTGAGAAATTAAATAATTATGTTTAGCCCTGATATCTAAAGTAAAAATGTGTATATTTATAGATGCCTAGTATAAGTAGTGTGTTTAATTGGAAATAATAAGTTTCGGGGTAAGTTTACCGGTTAGAAAAATTGGATTATAATTTATTTCGAAATTAAATTATTAGGGGAGCATCTTGCATATATATGCAATAAGCGCTGGCGCTTATTGCATATACCGTCGATCTGGATCTAACACGTCATATTCAGAAAAAGCTGCTGTCCGTCCTCTGGTAGATATTCCGTCGGGTCGACTTCGGGACACGGGATGAGATGAGTTGATGATATTCTGATATTCGCAGCCGTCACCACACAGCATCTTTAATAATAAAAAACGATTGTATATTCTTACTTAAATCCACGTGCATAACTGTATCTCTGTAACCCCCTATTGACTCATTACTTCTATATCGTTCCTAACATCAACATTTTATAGATACTCCTCATAGCTCACTGTTTTTTCTTAGAAATACATTTTATATTCTGTCAACTCAGTTATATGGTGCGGCGATAAAAACATAAAACTTACTACCCACTTATAAGACCTAAATTCAAATTTCTTCATGAATTTTACAATACCGCTGACGCCAGAAATTTTATCATATTCAAGTTTGCGCGTAAAGAATTCTTAACACATAAGCCTTTTTAACGCTGAGACAGAATAGCTTAGTATACTTAAGATTCTTTTACACTAAGGCAAAAGAGAATTTATCGCCTGGTATGTAAAAATGCTGTGGGCTCATTGAAGCAGCGACAAACTGAAAGCGAAAATTATGAGCAGAACCAGACATACATATTGTTAACCTTCTTCATTATTTGCAATTCCGGTTGGAATTTATAATGAAGAAAGTAGCTACGGTTGGCTAAGCTTCAAAAAGGCCCCAAAAAGCCCTTCTAATTCTTAATAATACAACGTGGTAGTAAATTTGGCTTGAGCCACAAATTCTTGCCACCAGGTCTGCACAATCAACAAAGGCGTTTATCGTAGAAAATCGCCGTTTGAATTTTTGTGCCAGGATAAGGGTTACAGGTTAAGTCGACCTAGATCCTTTAAGAGGTGATAGTTTCCATAATTCCCGACTGATTTGTCTATGAAACACCGTACCCCAAACTTAACCGTTTTCAAGATATTGGACTTTGAAGCTTTTTTGAAAAAAAGAACGGTTTTACATCTATTGGCCTATATTTTTTTGGGTTTTTTGCCTCTAATTTATTTGTGTTTCCGATTTTGTGTAGTAGATAAGTTGCTTTATTATTCTCAACACTAAAATAGCAGTTCACTGAACTGACTGGGTCGTAGTAGACGATTGATAGTTATAAATTGAAATAAATTCGTAAAAAATAATTTTTCTTTCTGTAATAATAAAAAAAAGTCTATGACAGTTATGCTGCAGATGTGCTTAAAAATATCTACATTTCATCAGCTATCCAACAAGGTATAACAAGCTAGGGTATTATTATAATTCTTAGAAAAAAACTTCGATGAAAGGCTCTCGGGTAGTAGTAGTAGTAAAGATAACGTGTTTCCTTGCGTTACTTGTTGCGCCTATTGTTCTTCATGGGACTGCGGTGCGTGCAAGCGAGATATCATACAATGTAATTAGGTGTGAGCGAGAAAAAAAAACCACAGCCATTTTGTTGTTATTGTTTGGTTAGTCTGCTTACGCGATTCGTCTGTAGTAGATGCGATTCTTAGTGCTCTTGGTTTTTCATTCGACTTGGCTTGGATTTCTGGACTGTTTCTTTCAAATCGTGACTGTGCTTGCAAACTGGACTATTGATTTGTGCTTCTGATTTGGAACTGTTGAAGATGACGACCTACACGAACGAGGAATATGCTGATATTTTGATTTGTTATGGGTACTGCAATTGTGTATCCGCACGAGCTCGTGATGAATACATATCACGTTACCCAGGCCGCCGAGTACCGGATGTTAGTGTCTTTGACGGAGTTTACCGACGACTTCGAGAGACTGGCTCTGTTTCGAGGCGACGAACAGACTTGGGTAGACCACGTGTCAATGATGATGATGAAGAGCAAGACAATGAAATAGTTCGACGGTTTAGATTGGATCCAACTACTTCGACCAATATTGTTGCCCGAGAACTTGGACTCTCGCAGTGGAAAGTATGGTTTACGGTGAATACTGCCGGCCTCTATCCTTATCATTACACGCCGGTACACACCATCGAAGAAGGAGATCCTGTGAGGAGGTTGGATTTCTGCAGATTCATGCTCAATGCAGATTTAGAAGATCCATCATTTTTTAAAAAGATCTTGTGGACAGACGAGTCCAAATTTGATAAAGACGGCATAACCAATTACCACAATGTTCATTATTGGGCCCCAAAAGTTCAAAGAAATCCCAATAAGAAGTGGCCAAAGGCATCACAAAGACGATTCAGTTTGAATGTATGGATGGGAATCATATCAAACCATTTGATTGGGCCTTACTTTCTTCCCGACAATTTAAATGGAGAACATTATGAAAACTTTTTAAGAGAAGATTTATCCGACTTACTAGACGACGTACCACTCTATCTCATTCGTGATATGTGGTTTCAACATGACGGTTGTCCTGCACACTACAGGAGAAGTGTCAGAGAATGGCTAGACACTAATTATCCTAATAAGTGGATCGGAAGAGGTGGACCCATACCGTGGCCAGCTAGAAGTCCAGACCTGACCCCCATGGATTTTTATGTGTGGGGACACATGAAGAGTTTGGTGTACAACGAACCTAATCCAATCACATCTGTTGATGTTTTGAGACAGAGAATAATCGATGCGGCAAATGAAATAAGAAGGGGTTTAACAACTGGTGTAGTAAAGAGTGGATTAAGACACAGAATGAGAATATGTGTGCGAAACAGAGGCGGCCATGTGGAACATGAATCATGACTTTCTGTAAAAATAGCAGTAATAGATGTCATTTTGTACCTATTTGGATTGTTTTATTTTGTTTTCTGACCCGTGATAAATTAGTACTGTTATCTTTACTACTACCCGAGAGCCTTTCATCGAAGTTTTTTACTAAGAATTCTGATAATAACCTAGCTTGTTATACCTTGTTGGATAGCTGATGAAATGTAGATATTTTTAAGCACATCTGCAGCATAACTGTCATAGACTTTTCTTTTATTATTTCAGAAAGAAAAAATATTTTTTGACGAATTTATTTCAATTTATAACTATCAATCGTCTACTACGACCCAGTCAGTTCAGTGAACTGCTATTTTAGTGTTGAGAATAATAAAACAACTTATCTACTACACAAAAATTGCAAACACACGCAGTTAGAGGCAAAACCCTCAAAAAAATATAGGCCAATAGTCATAAAACCGATTTTATCTCAAAAAACCTTCAAAGTCCAGTATTTTGAAAACAGTTAAGTTTGGGGTATGGTGTTTTATAGACAAATCAGTCAGAAATTATAGAAACTACAACCTCTTAAAGGATCTAGGTCGACTTAACCTGTAAGCCTGTATAGCTTGCGTTTTGTTTGGAAATTATTGACGGAAAATTAGATCTCATGAAAGCCTCAGCCTGTTTTTTTTTGGCTAAACGATTAGCCAAAAAAAAAACAAAAATAAATATGAGATAAAAACAAGCAGCTTCTTTCATGACTGTGAGGAAATAAATAACACACATAGAATAACCCCAAAGATTGGAAGGGTTTGTCCAGTTGTGGACTTTTTTCAGCTGTATGATGATGACGATTCCTTACATTGATAATAAATAATATAAAAGGTTAACAAAAAAGCAAATGTCGCCGGTATTAACTAGCAAATATATATACAGATTATAAGCAAATAAGCCCTTATTAATAAAGATGAAGAGAAGAAAAAAAATAACAAATAAGTTACTCTTTCCTAAACCAAAATAATAACATACAATGAAAAACATGTTCAAAAAGATTGTACAAATGGCGTACATTATCCCTAGGCGCGATCACTTCCAGGAAACCGTTGATAAACCAGGATTAAAGAAAAGGTAGTTGAGTATTTGTTGGTGAATTTAGTAGAAGGAAGGTTTTTTTTGTGCCCTGTGTGTACTTTCAATAATATATACACACATAAATAATATATGATAAGTAATTGGAAGACATTAAGACAAGACAAACCTGCATGCTAAGTGCAGAAATCTTTGCTGAAAATAACATATAATTTTGTTAAATTATTATAATTATGATTTATTGATTGGCTTAATATACATAGGCTCCAGGCATTCTCTATACTAAAAGTACTTTCTATGTCTTCAAAAGGAAATAAAATGGGTTCATAAAAAAAACAATAAGGCCTAATAAACATTGTTGGTGGATAATTCACCAATGGAAGAGTGTTAAATGATGAATGGCGAAAGAGTAAATTAATTAAGAGTAACGAGAGAAAGGGGCGAAGTAAATGGAAAGTTAAATGTTTTTTTAATTAAATTGAAGACTCGGTAGTTAAGGAAAAATTCTTGCCTTTATTGACAGTCATTAATTTTAATTGAATGTATTGTATCTAAAAAAATCTCTGTTAAAATGTATACAATGGTTTCTAGTATGCAATAAACAAAATCACATCGACATTGTCTTTTTCGAACAGTTTGAGTTGCCAATTACTTAATTGGCAACTCAAACTGTTTGGAAAAGAGAATGTCGATGTGATGTTTTTTGGAGAATAGTAAGGCAAAGGTATTGTAAGTGATCACCGTCGCCCATAGACACTCGCAACACAAGTAGGGCCGCAAGTATATTGTCCGCCGTATAACAAAGAATACGCTCGCTTCTTGAACGTTGTAATGTCATACCGGATCGGAAATATCTCCGCACTTAATTGATTCTACAGTGGTAGGCGCGGTAATAAAGTTTATTGGAAAATGCATAGTGGTATTTATGTACACTACTATCCACTATTTATAATATTACAGGTGGTAGACACAATTTCCACTTTTGGCGTGAGCGTCTGTGGCGGAACGTGACGTTAGCCATAAGTTCGAATTTATCACCGGAGTATTCAGAGGGATTACCTCTGTTACTACTTACCTCTGGAAATACTCCGGTGATAAATTCGGTAGGCGAACCAAAGTCACCGACATAGCCCGAAAATTGCAAAACTGAAGTGGCAGTGGGCGGTGCACATAGCTCGTAGAACCGACTGCCATTGGGGCAGAAAGGTTCTCGAGTGGCGACCACAAACCGGAAGACGCAGCGTGGGCAGGCCCCCTACAAGATGGACCGATGATCTTGTGCGAGTCGCTGGAAACTGCTGGATGCGAATAGCGCAAGACCGGCAATTGTGGAAATCTTTGGGGGAGGCCTTTGTCCAGAAGTGGACGTCTTTCGGCTGATATGATGATGATGATGAAATTCGGTAAAGGGCACATAGAGTAACCACGTCATTTTTTATGTTGAAAAAATATGCTGATAATTTTCTTTAAGTTATTTAGTATATTTTTTTATTAATTTTTTTATTGTATATCAAATGATTACATCAAGAAATGTGAATGAAACAGTCCCAGAAAGTAATTAATAATACTTGTGTTGGGGTTGTCTCGCTCCTTCCCTTATTCCATAGTTAACAATATTTGAGAAAAGAGAATATAACAATCAAATTAAAACTAAGATAAAATTTACAAACAAATAATTTGAAATTAGAAACTAAATTTAACATAAAAAAGTAGAATAGAAGAGAAACAATAAGAAATCATAAAATAGTTTGCAGCTCTGTGTATTGTTTGAGTATTGAGGAGAAATTCCCGAATCCCCCTTAACTAGTCTTCGGTCCATTACACATTTCACTCTCTAAAAAGAGCCAAACCAATACCTTTATAATGTAAATTCTTCCTTATTTTAACCATACAGTTTAAGTCAAGGCAAAATGCTGTTTTCAATCATCTAGGAAAAAGAACGTATGTAGAACAGGCTGAAAGAACTCCAGCACTTAGTATGCATAGCCAAGTGAATTCAATGGACCGGTAAATCACTCTGCAAGGAAAGCGTCTTTGTAAGCGATTGAGGAAGTTCAGCATAAGCGAACCAGTTAAGTACTAAGGCAGTCAATATTGAAAAGTCAAAGGTTATTTTTTCTATTTGCTTCTTACGTTAGTCATTTTAACTAGCTCTATTGCGGAATGGCGTTAGAACTTAATGACACTAATTATTATTAAATAAAAGCACTAAAATGTACTAGGTACTCTCGGTTCGACATCTAAGCCCCCACGGGATTAAATAATAGCAAAAAAGTTTATATTCAAGCAAAAAAATATTGAAAGAATAACTCTTCGATTCTCAATAGATATGGTTCCCCTATAATCATTCAACTGCTAATTCTGGTACGAATTTCCAGATCATGAGCATTACAATAACGTCAATTACAATTAAGTCATTTACGTGAAATTCCTTCGCGACGCAACTGTGTTGAAAATCGTTTGTGATCGGGGTTTATTTGGCTGATTTGTAGCTGTAAACGGGAAATGTGTCTTTTATACGGAACTGGGACGCTGCTGAGTCATTGAAATTAAACGGTTGCTAGAAACGCCATAGAAAGAATTACGTAGCTTTAATTAAAATCAAAAAGAAAACCTAAATTCAATTTCTTTATGGATTGAACAATACCACTGACGCCAGTAATTTTATGATATTAAAGCTTACACGTAAAGAGATCTTAACACATAAGCCTTTAAAAAATCAAAAAGTTACTTTAAAACTCAACTGGTAGAGGCGTACCAAAATATATAATAATAATAATTAAATTTACCTACATGTTTGTTTTAAAATTAGAAAACATCTATAATATTCTATATAACTTAAATTTTTCGATGCAAGTTAGATGAGCGATTTAAAGGTTACTTCGTCTTTATAGTCTATACTTTGTCAAAAAGTGTATTTTTTTAAGGCAAGGGGAATGCCTACGCATGCCACCCGCAAAAAGTGTCTGCGGGCGGGTATGTCGGACTCGCACCGACTAAACCTACCTACCGTGGACTTATCTTGGCGCCTGATGGGAGGAGCCCCGGGAACGCGGGTATGCTGCTCCGACATGGCGCAAAAGGGGAGCCCCTTTTGCGCCATGTCGCAGATGGTCGGGACACGCACCCTGGGCTTGGGATTGCCCTTCCGAAAAAACCCTGCAGTTCGTTTTTTTTATAATAACAAGTCAAAAGAGGAAGTGGGTCACCTTATCGATGGTGTGTAATCACCGGCGCCCCTAGAAACTTACAACACCAGAGACGCTGTATTCGCGTTGTCGGCCTTTAAGAAAAGAAAAAACACGCATGTAAGTCAAGTCATGAGTGGTGATAGATACCATTCATTCAGGTGAATGTTTGGCTACTTGGCTTAATTATGAAGCCATTCGAGATAGAGCAGACAAGATTGCGTGTAGTTGGTTTTGCAGCAATTAGTTTCTGTTTAAGTGCAATAATAATATAAATTAATAAATCATATGTCGAATGAAAAAGTTCAAAAGAGTAATGGAATCTGGCGTTCCTTTGCGGAAATCCATAACAATCAAAATACAAAATCAATATGTAGTGTTAATTCCGCTAATTGTCAGTTTAATCATGCCGGGATGCAATTTGCACCGCCCTCGCGCCCGCAAAAATGTGCACATGCAAGAAGGACAATATAAAAAAGCAAATTACATGCGCCAGTACGATACCCAATCGTATCGTACTGGCGCATTTTTTTTGTGTTCAAAAGAAGTTTCGGCCAACAGGAAACTTGTGACACATTATATTTTACTAATCTAAAATATGTCAAATCATACATATTATTATAGCAAAAAAGACATCGGTCTATAGTTTTCGGTAAAATAAATTCAGAACAAAAAATTAGGAAAAGTGATCGGTTCTCGGTTATACATTACAATTAACTAAACAGACATTTTACAGTCGAAAGTTTTTAACAACTAAGTAAGCTCATTGGCTGGAAATATTAAGTACGGAAATGTACTGAAATCGGGCAACGTGGCTTATAAAAACCATTCACGTTTTTATAAGCCACGTTTTTTGAACCACGCTCTACCAGCGAGCACGCACAATAATTATTGCATTTCCAGTACGCTATATCAATGTTGCTTAGTCACCCTTTTGATTACTAAATTGCTGTGGCTTTCTTCCCCAAAGGTTTAATAGTGAGAAATTATTTCAAGTTAATTCTACGTAACGGGGCTACGATTCATTAGTTCTGATGGACGTTATCGTCTGGTTTCACTTTTAAATTGAGCTTGTAAGTAATTCTTGTCTGCCTTAATTTTATCACGGAACATTTTTATTTTTATTGTAGGCTAAGTTTAAATTAATTTAAACCAAATAGAATTCCACATCAGTCTATAAAGGATCAAAGAAGCAGCTAAGCAGGCAGGCAGTTAATATTTATATATTGTATGTTTATATTCGTAAGTAACTCAGTATGTAGTATTAGTAAGCAGGTTTATTTATTTAAAAGATTCTGTTTTGTTTTTATTTTTGTATTATTTTCATTTTTTTAGTTCATTGTTGTGCATTATATGTAACCCATTACATATAAGCTCTCACTGTGATAATGGTTTGCTGGAAGAGAACTCATAGTTGAGTTAAGCTCGCCAGTGTACATGAGATATCTGATCTGTTATATAAATATGTATTTCTGTGTGCAATAAAGAATAAATAAATAAAGATGATTTAAGCAGCCCTATGTAAGGTTCAGCATTTACGCAAATGGCTAGTAAGACCGAGTCGAGAGTGACAGCCGCGTCCGCAAAGTTGTCTCACACACAAATTATGAGTTGGATTGAAGCTGGAGGAATGTAATGTGCGCTGATGGCGCAGTTCTCACTTTCGGGAAACCATGATTTACTTACTTACTTATCGTATGGGCAGTGGTTACCCTGGTGTCAGAGTTGTTCTAGCGGCCCGTAGGCCTCTGACATGGCTTAACGACTCCTCCCTAATGGCTACAACCGGGACCGGCAGCTTAACGTGCCCTCACGGAGACGCTCCCAAATTAAACCACTTTGGCGATCACGTATCAGTGGACTGACCGCGAGCCTAGTTGCTTAACCTCGCTAATCACCTACGGACCGGTGAGAGCACACTTTCGGACAAAGTTTTCCTCCATCTCCACGATGCAATAAAACGTTGTAAATGCAACAAAATCTGACTCGCATGGTTGATGTATTGGTGCGTCTGGTTATCTATGGCCTTAAATTTAATTGCAGTAGTTTTATTTTGTGCGATCGTAATACATATTATTATGTCATTATTATTGAAAAGGCGTGATGTGATATTATTGGCCATTTTATATTTCTCTATTCCTTTCAAACTATTGTCAAAATGCATTCCAGTGAGGAGCAAGCAATATTATGAACTAACAGATTAAAATATTTAAAATTTAATTACTTCAATAAAACATAAACAGTTAGACAAATGATTCACCCTAGTTTATTTCGTAAAAATGAAACTTAGAAAATTTAATTAAATAGGTAACATACTTATAACGTATTATAAAATTAAAAATGCTTTTTATTCACATATACTTTAAATAAGCGCTTGTAAATGTAATAGTCAGAACATGTCTGTAGTAATATAGTTAAGTATACATAATTATTTCTAGGTACACATAAATATTTAGGTATACAGATTGTATGAAAACATTAACATCATTAACATTAACATTAATATTTTATTTAGTTACTGAGCTAGCTTATATGAAGTTATTGTCAAAGAGAATATTTATGGGTTTAATAATCAAAATGTATAGTTTTAGATATATTTTACTGGGTACATCTTCTCTAAATGGTTCTGTCTATATTAAAGTGAGAATTCAATATTATTATTATGGCGGACCTTGTGTATTTATCGACGTTAAGCTACGAAAGATAGTCACCAGCCAAAAAAATTGGATTCCCTTGCTAACACCCTTACGGAGGGCTAAATTTATGATATTCCATTTTTGTGATTAGATTTTTGCTATGCAATGTTCATAATACTATAAAACTAAAATTTAATAGTTTGAAATGTGTTATCAATGTGATATGTTACATGTTACATGTTAGGACATGTATTTGGAATATAAAGCTGATGGATAACTTCTAAATCCTCCGTAATGGCAAAGGAATCCTAAATTTGACCCTAGCTTCATACCTACTATTATTCTAGCTGCATCGTTCCTAGCTTAACGACAGAGCGCCTACCCAGGATTGCTAGACCCTCTACCAAAGGTTCGAAACTCAGCAGACAACAAAATGTATGGTATCAAATTTTTGAGATTACATTTACACTTTGCATTAAATATAATACTATAAAACTTACATAAATTGTAACTTGCTATTATTCGGAATTAGGTTATACCAATTGTAGTTTACTATAGCATTCTTGGTTCCCTGCAGAGATAACAAGAGTGTACAATGTATTTTTTCCGTAGTTGCGTATATTTATTTTCCACATTTTCCTCTTTTATCGTATACTTATTTTCCGATTCCGAGCCACAAGAGACATTTAGTACACACGCAATTTGTATCTCAAATGTGTTGTGCCCTATTTCCACATTATCAGTTCCAATACAGTCAATAGTCAACACCTAACGCCGTTTCAACAACCCAAGGTAAACGGCAAATACTCTAAGAAAAACCGTTCAAAAAAGTAAAGGAAAGAAGTGTCATGCAAAACTCAGTCCCAAGGGTAACGTTCCATTTCTTATAAACGAAGTTAAAAGGGTTTTCGATTCCCTGGAGAAACTTGGTCACAAACATCGGAGGGTCTAGAGGTTCGCAAAACGTTATCTAAATTAAGAAATTCGGAACATTCGCGAGGGCTTTCCGATGTGTGGAATTGTTAGGGATTTGACAGATGATGGAACCCGTGGAAAAACAGCTCAAAAAATATTCAGATGTACCTATTTCAATAAAGCATTTTTAAAAAGTCAAATCCTACAAGTAATATATAGGTAAATGCGGAAGTTTGTGAGTGGAAGTGATGTATGGATGTTTGTTACTCTTTCACGCAAAACTATGTAACGGTTTTTTTTTAAGACAACGCCCGCTTTAGGGAATTTAATCCCTGTGTCGCGGGGTACTACTATAAACATATAATATACGGACACAAAGTACATCCAGACTCAGAACAACTATTTATGGGTCACACTAATAAATCCTGCGCATAACACTATAACTTATGCAATTGAGCGTGGAAAAGCGCAGGTAACAGCTAGTATAAAATACGTTTGAATTATTATATTACCTACTTCATATATTTGATACCACTGTTATTCGAATGAGGCATTTAGATGTATAAGTAATTGATAGTTAATTGTGTAGTAGGTAAAAGCAGTATGTAATAGATCCTTAAATTGAAATATAACATCGCATGCTTTTCTGTAAAAATTAATAAAAAAAATGTATTATACTTTTCGTGAGATAATATTATCCGGCCGTCATATAATGTGATGAGTACCTAATCACGAATACTGGTGTACGGACAAACCTGATTAGGTTTTTGATACACTGGGAACAACTTATGTAATATTTTATAATGATATAAATGGTTAATAATAAAAAATAATAATAATATAAATTTCACACGTAAAAAAGTCTCGGGCACGGTGATTCTACGGTATAAAAGTAGAGCCTATTTCCAACTCCAAAGGCAAAGCCGTGGCTTGAAGTTGAATTGAAAGTTGAATAGTTAGTTGATATTCATATTATTAGAAACGGTCAAGTGCAAAAACTACTATAGAGGTAACAAAATATGGTAGTTTTTTGTTGAGCCAATGGACCTGGTTTAAAACTGTTCTTATTAACTTCATTAAACACTCTTTCAGTTGGCATGGTTGGTAAATGCTTGCCTTTCACGCCGCAGGTCGTGAGTTCGATTCCAACACAGGACAGATATTTGTGTGCATGAACATGTCATTATTTGTCCTGAGTCTGGATGTAATCCTACTTATATTATAAACGCGAAATTTTGTAAGAATGGATGGATGAATGTTTGTTACTCTTTTACGTAAAAACTACTGAATGGATTTTAATGAAACTTTACAATAATATAGCTTATATATCAGAATATCACATAGGCTATAATTTATAAAGTTTAACGTGAGTAAAACCGTGGGGCACATCTATTTAAGTATGTATTTACTAAAAGAAAAAGTAATATAAGTAATTTATCAGTTATCTGGTTTCCATAGTACAAGCTCTGCTTAGTTTGGGATCAGATGGCCGTGTGTGAATAATGTCCTACGATTATTATTAATATTACTAAGTATTACGGTACTAAATAGAAGACTAAACACTTTTTAAGTAATGTTTTTTTATAATTTAAAAGCATTCTTTGACTACAGAATATGTTGATGTTTATTTTATAGTGAATACGATGTTGACATGGATACTAATATAGATGACATTATTATCATTATTTTTATATTATTATTTTTTATGAACAATGTATTAGAATATTATAATTAATGTTAGATGTAAATGATTTGATAAAATTTCGCATGTCATTGTCCCCAAAATATGTGAAACTGTAATTGTGATGACTAAAAAATCTTGTCTGTACTATATTTTAAGCGAAATAAAGATTACTTACTTACTTACTTTTCATCTTTGCTAGAAACTAGAAAGTATCAATATACATTATTACACAGCTAATAGAAGACAATTATTTATTAGAATTTTAAGTTAGTAGTACTTAGTTAAATATTAGTTTTATATCTTTTACAGTTACTCGCACGAATGTTAATTGCGCTATTAGAATAATTTCAAGTTCTGGAAACTATCATTTGAAATAAACGTTTCTACAATGGCCTCTGCTTGGGCGGGTACACCTATTAAGCAATTAATATTCAAACATCATTATCATAAAGTGCCTGTGAAGCGTGATCAGGGATTGACTTTCAATCTTCCGTCCAGTCCACACCGTTACGCGACTAACAAATTTTTATATTACTCTATTAATAATCTTGACGGGCCTATTGTGGTCGGTAGATACGCTGCCTTTCACGCCACAGGTCGTGGGTTCGATTCCCACCCGGGACAGATATTTGTGTGCATGAACATGTCTGTTTGTCCTGAGTCCGGGTGTAAATTACCTATATAAATATGTATTTACATAAGCAAAATAGTATATGTAGTATATCATCAGTTATCTGGTTTCCATAGTACAAGTTCTGCTTAGTTTGGGATCAGATGGCCGTGTGTGAATAATGTCCCAGGATATTATTATTATTAACCCTGATATTACGAGCATCCCTTAAAAAGTGATGTAGGAGTATGCGGATTACTCTAAGTGTTCAAACAGGGTGAACACCCAGCCTAGTGTTGAGTTGACTCTATTTGACTTCACCTAGACATTTTGACAAAGATTTGACCTAGAAATATCTTTACATAGTAGTAATGCAATAGTTCTTATTGAAACTTAGGGACAAAACCAACTTTCCAGTGCCTCAGTATTGGATTATTCGTTGTTTTTCTAACAATATACAGAATACTATTTACGAAACTTGTGCATCATTGAGGTGACTGTGTCTGGTCTGAAAACAGTACCGTGCCAGCCCCAACAGAGTCCTGCAACCATCATATTAAAGTACATATAAATTTTTGCAAATCCCTAAAATACTTTCAACGCATAAACAAGCTCAACAAAAATATGTTCAATGTAAATTTATGAAGAAGTCACGTTTTAATAATTCATTTCATTATATATTTCTATATACTTCCAACATTAAACTTTATGAATAATATGATAAATCTTAGGTTTTTATTAAAAATGTTTTCCGTGAAGTTCCGTCGTCAACTGAATTAGCATATTGATGTTTTATAACAATTACTCCGTTTTGCTACCGCACTCTGTCTAAGCTCGTTTTTGTGTTGCTTGCCCAAATTGAAATAATATTGTGCGAAGGATTCTTTCCTTATAAAGTTAAGAAGACGCTCCAAATATAAAGTGTGTAACTTCCAGTTACTTAATCAACGTTATTTAAATATTATTCCGTCGTACGTATTTTATGCTTTGTCATGTATTGAGAACTTATAATAATAATAAAATCCTTTATTTGAGTCGGTATATCAACTACAGTATCTACCTTAAATATTTTATGTGTAACACTTTTACTTTTATACATTTATATATTATATATCTTACATTTTTACACTTAACAATTTACGGTTAAAGATTTTTTATTTCTCATAAAAATTTACATTCACTAACAGAGAAAATATAATATTTACTTATGTAAATATTATATTTTCTCTGTTAGTGAATGTATATTATAATATTATATATTATGTGATGTAGTATGCAAGAATCGATGGACTTTGTATAATTTTCAAAAGTTGAATGGGTGTTAATTTGTTAAACAATAGAATATTTTGTAAGTATCTACAAGATACATATATAGATAGGTATGTAAGCCACGCTTGGCTTCTTATAATTATTATAAGACGCCAAGCTTACAAAATATTCTATTGTTTAACAAATTAACACCCATTCAACTTTCGAAAATTATACAAAGTCCATCCATTCTTGCATATGTACTACATCACACTAATATTATAAAGGCGAAAGTTTGTGAGTGTGTATGTTTGTTACTTCTTCACGACTAAGCGGCTAGAGCAATTTTAATAAAATTTGTATGGAGTTAGCTGACACCTTGGATTAACACATAGGCTATCTATACATATAATAAAATCGTAGGAAAGTCAAAACTGTACATTTAATATTTTTTTAAAAGGATACTTGGGGCGTGATCCACAATCCACATCGAAACCAAAAATATAGTTTTTAGAATTTTGTCTGTTTATCTGTTTGTCTGTATTAATTAAATAATTAAAAGTCATCCATCTTTTAAGTGATCTATGAGTACTTAGTTCGAGAATTTTGTGCCATGTGATGTCCAAAATCTATAGGTAATTACCAATATAATTATCAAAATTCCAATTCGTTATTTCATTCATCTTTGTTTTATAATTAATGCCGCACGAACAAAAAGCAAAGTTTAAGCTAAAAGATAATCGCTTAAAAATAAATTTGGATGTCGACCTCAAAGCAACTGAATTCCATTAAAACAACGAAACGGTGGCGTAGACTCCTTTTGTTGTAAAACAGAAAGGGCAAGAAAACTTTTTTAAGCGTTAGGCAGAACACATTAGTGTAATAACTTCGGGGCACGCCTAGGGCGTGACACGAGAACCGTAATGAATCCTTCAATTATATGAATAAGTAAAACTTGTTTACGTGTGTTGATATGTGAAATAACTTCAAATAGTGTTATGAAGACTTTTAAATGATAATATAGGTATACGATTTTTCCTGGGGTCAAAATAATTTTTACCGTTACAAAATTTTTAATAATAATAATAACAATAATTATAATCTCATAGCGAAGAGCCTCGACCAACATCTTAAGAGGCTTTCGCTAGCTCACTGGGCCAAGGGTCGGATACAAAAGGCGGCAATAATGGGAACGGCACGCATTGTATGGAGGTTCCTTACTCTGTCGCCCTGACCACCGGCGGCCTAGAGCTTCAAACCTCGCCGCTGGAGGAACTCTATTTTTTTCGTATAAATATGTTAAAAATAAGAAAAATAAATAAATAATATGAAATTATAATAATAATATCCTAGGACATTTTTTATTGGCCTTCTGATCCCAATGTAAGCAGAGCTTGTACTATGGAAACCAGATAAGTGATATAGTACATATTCTACTTTTCTTTTCTAAATAGGTACATATTTATATAGATAATTATACCCAGACTTAGGACAAACAGATATGTTCATGCGCACACATATCTGGGATGGGTCCTGGGTGGGAATCGAACCCACGACCTCCAGCGTGAAAAGCAAATATTTATCAACCACGCCAACAGGCCCGTCAAACTATAAATTATAAGTATTTCTTTTATGTCTTCATAGTCTTCTCCTATATTCATTAAAAACTGTATTGCGTCCTAAATAACAGCTAGCAAAGCTAAGAGTTCATCAACCGCCTTATCGAAAGTCTTCCAATTTCTTTTAAAGAAGATTTATTTATAGCTAAATGGAAAATACGTTCCCACGGGGCTTGATCTGCGTTATACCTGCAGTGTTTAAAAATCTATAATTCTGGCTGCTCTGTGAAAGTAGAATTTGTTAAAAACGATCATTATTAAAATGAGATAAAGCTAGGCGTTTAATTTTTTTATAAATACTACGCCCGCACTAGAGAATCTAATCCCTGCGTCACGGGTACTTTACAAAGATATAATAGACGGAAACAAATTACACGCAGACTCACAACAACTATTTATGGATCACACAAACAGTTGTCCGGCGCGGACCTCGAACCCGCGCTCGAAGCGGCGAGGTGACTGTCGTAGCCGCTGCGCCACAGGTGCGGTCATTCATATTAAATATAAAAAATGTTTTTGAAAAATTATACATACAAATATTCATATAAGTTTGAACCAAGTAGATGCTACTGTTATGTTTTTTTTCTAGCAGCTTACCGTCTGCCAGGACGTGTGTGTTTGAGTGGGTCCCTGGATAGTCTGAGTTTGCAATTAGTTCGAATAGGTAGCGCTGTGATTTAATTTCAGTGCTTTTTTTATTTTTACGGCCCATAATCATTTGCCGGGGCAGGACTTTAAGAAGAATTTCAGAATAAAGCATATTTTATTTTATTTAATGAGAGAAAATATGACACGAGTAAGTGTGCTGCTGCTAAGCATGCCATGAGACACTAGTTATTATGTTCTGCGTACCATATTAGCTGCTCGTTACACTAACTAATGGACTCTGGTAACGACGATTAACTCGTAGAAGCTACCTCATTTTATATTTCCGTCAATCCGCTAAAAAGAAATAATATGTTGTGTAAGATAATGATATCACAGGGGGGCCCCTTAAATCTACACCTGAGTTTTATTTAAGTAACAGATTCTGTCAAGTGTTTCCTCCTCTACCACGAGATGGACTGGGTTTCCACACGGTGAGAATGCTAAGAATGAGGTCTTACATACGTATGGAAATGTTATCCAATCAGTTAATAAATAATAAAATAAAAAAGGTTTTTATTCACGTGGACTTTAAAAAAGCGCTTGTAAATAGTCAGAACATATTCGTAGTAATATCTAATTAATTTATAATTATTTCTAGGTACATATAGATATTTAGGTACACGGATTGTAGGCAATCATTTACAATAAGATTTATTTTATAACAGTAACGATATTTAACTAACTTAAATTAAGTTATTGTCAAGGATCATTGTAGGTTTAATTATCAGGATTTTAAATTTTAGCTATATTTTTACTACATATTGTCGAATGGTTCTGTCTATATTAAGGTACGAATTAAATGCTGTGTTTGTATGCTTGAAAGAGTAAAACGTGGCGCACATATGTTTTGTTACTACTTTAAACATACCTGTGTTTGTGACAAATAACGATTTTGTATGTATATAAAATACTTTATAAAATACTTTACGTGGCAATTTTTAAACTTATGTGCAGTTCACTTGGCTATATACAGGTCACAAGTTTACAACACAAATGATACAACTTGTGGTTGATATAATGGATTCCACACAGGTACTGTTCAAGAATAGACGTAGATTGGAGACCAGTCTTGACCCGAATACGTGTTCCATAGACATCAAATACTGCTTGTTGCGAATTAATCTCCCAAGTAATTGGAGTCCTATGCTATTCAATTAGATAGAAAATTGATTCATCACGTTTTGGATTGATAATTACATGTTGTTGTTTATTATTGTACACACGGCTGCATATCAAGCTATAATTTCCAGTATGAGCTGATTCCGCGTTTTATAGGATTTCCATACAATGAGAGGTCAGCTTATATTGGAAATGTATAGCTTGATATGTAGCCGTGTGTACACGCCATAACTATATTATTATTGTCCAGATTTGACAGTATAAAATAAAATAAATAAAATAAAAAAGGTTTTTATTCACGTAGACTTTAAAAAAGCGCTTGTAAATAGTCAGAACATGTTTGTAGTAATATAGTTGTATACATTAGATATTATTTCTAGTAACATAGATATTTAGGTACATCTTGTATGAAAACATTTATAAAATTTATTTTATTACAGAAATGATATTTAGCTAGCTCGTATCAAGTTATTGTCAAGAGATTATGTTTAATTATCTAGTTTAAGTCTAATATTTTTACTACATATTGTCAATGGTTCTGTCTATATTAAAGGTATTATTATTATGACGGACCTTGTGTTAATAACGACGGTCGCGCTTTAATGCTACCACCGGATCCAATGCGCCCCAACTGAGAAGACCCAGCGAAACAAACTCAGTGGGTTCATCTACTACCGGTTTCAACACGACCCAGTTGAGACGGTCCGGCGAAACATACTCAAGCGGGCATGAACACGGGATTGGTCCAATTAGAGTAATTATTTAGTAGGCAAACACAATATATGCTCGATCGGTTGTCTGAATGCTTATTATTTTAGATTATATTTAGGTATACAAAAGAAAAACTTCGAAACAATAATATTATTCATTTTGATACAGAGTCAATAATTTTAAATTAAGTATATGATAGCAATCATTTACAGATAGTTCACGTAACACAGCAGATCAGTCATGTCTATATGGCTGCAAGATCTCCAAGATACTGTAAAACAAAGGATATCTATTTCATATTATTTTTCATTAAAAAGTTCTATGTCTAGAATTTTGCTAGAGAAGCGGTTTATATTTTGATGTGATAGAATTAGAAAGTTATCACACTTCTCTATTGTCATGCTTACATGTTTAAACTACTAACTAAATTGATTTTAATAACATTACTAAAAGATGGTATAAAAAGTGACTTCATCATACTACTTATGACTGAGTTAATATGTGCCGCTACTAAACTTGCAAGTATGTTCAAAAATTTTCTTGAGACAGTACTGTACTCATGTTTACCCTACAAGAATCTATAAAACTATTTGTGTCCAAAAATATAAATTTATCACTATAATGGCTAACCAAAAACTGTAGGTGCATATTTAGCTTGTGGATATAATAATTTGTACTATCAGGCACATTGGACACATAGGGGAAGGCACACAATATTATCTTATTACAGTCTAATTCTAACATCTCAGTGAAACTATCTCTAATGTCTTTTTTCTTTAAGTTTTTACAATTTCCTATCATTAGAGTTATACATGATTTGGCACTGTGTTTATTCTGAATTAATTTATGTATTATATCTTTATAATGTAATCCTATGTTGCTGTGTGGTGACGGCGACATTGCTGTGTGGTGACGGCGACAAATATCAGAATCAGAATATCATCACCCCATCTCATCCCGTGGGGGGAGTAGAAGTCGACCGAAGGAATATCTACCAGAGGACGGGAAGCAGCTTCCTTCTGAGTACTACTACCATCATACTGCGATCGCCAACCCGCCTGCCAAGCGTGGCGATTATGGCATATCCCCTCAAGATGATTCTTGAGGGAGGCTTGTCCAGCAGTGGACTTATTTAAGCTGTAATGAGGAATGTAATCCTGGCATACAAAAGTTGACAAAGGAACAACTCAGCTTATTACAAAGCAAGGTACCAAGGCCCTTACCCATTTCATCGGAATACAGTATGGAGCTATGTTTAGTAATGTCATTTTGTGGAGATACTGGTGACTCTGATCCCAGCTGTGTGTATGACTCCACTACTGCACTACTGGTGTTAATCGGTTCCAATGTCCTACTGCTTTCAGGATTACACTTTCCAGCTAGCAATTGTATTTCATTTTTGTATGACTGGAAACTGTGATATGAGATTGCTAGGGACTTCTCAAGAGTTTTTATCTCAGAAAGCAAATACTGAGTATCTTTTTCAGAAATTAGTTTGCTATCCTCTAATTTAATTTCTTAATTTTCTAATTTGTTTAATAATGCCCTACGTTCTTTACTTAGTTCAAGTATGTATTGTTTTAGCTTGTCACTACATAAGGAATTAATGCTTGGCTGGCAGTCTACACAGTCATCGCCAGTCAAATCAATGGTCACCGTTGTATTAATAGGGAGACCCACCGGACTACAACTGGCCAACTCGTCATACAAGCTCTGATTAATGGAGGCTACTGGACAAGTTGTGTTTTTTACATAATTTGACAACTTCTCATTACAATTAATTAATTCTAATTCAAGATCTCTAATTTTGAACGGTGCTTCTTCATATAACACTCTACACTTATCAAAAGACTCTGTCTCCGCATGCAGTCTGTCTCGCTCTTCAATAGTAGACTCTAGTTGGTGGTTGAGTTTCACAAGTTCTCTTTTCAGTGATGTGTTACTATCAATGACCCTTTTTATCTCTATCTCATTCTCCTCACGCTCCTGTTTAAGTTTATGACACTGATCTTGGTATGTCTGTAAGTCCTTGAGAGCTGATTTCAACTTATGTTCAGCTACTTGAGTTGCAGCCATGCTTCGGGTCTGCATGATGTGAGGTGAATGAGGATGGGCTGAAAACAAAGAGAGGGTGAACAGAAAACTAGACAGAAATAAGAGGTTAAGATGTATTTGAAGTCAAAGGAGTGAGATATGAAAAATAAACTACAGAGATCTATAGGTAGAAATAATATAAGTAAGTATATACAAGACAGGTGGGCAATTAACTTTATAATAGATTTATAATAAAGCAACACTTAAACATTTAGTTACAAACTGTAGTGGGGCACTTTTAACTTTATCTATATGACACCTAATCAGAGTTCATTACTAGGGTCTAGTCAAGTTAACTTAGTATGTGTAGATAGGAATAAATTTATCGAATGCCAATCTTATATCAGTATAGTTATGGAGTAATTGAAGTGTGTGATGTCTGTAGCCAGCTAATTAAGTCGTCGAATTTGCTTCCACAATGTACGTCAAGCAAATGGAGACAGAATATGGCAGTGTGAAATTGGACGTGACTCACACCAATGAGTCGAATAACTGTTTGGTTAGGTTAGTATGAATGTGTAAAAATAAAGAATAAGTAATATACTCCCCGGGATTTCACACAAAAGTTTAAACTTAATCGTTGGACACGAGCAGCGCAGTGACAGACAACTGATGCGTCGACAGATATCAGTTGTTTCGGGTTTATTTCTTCAGAAAACTAATCACATTCAATTATTTAGCTTACAATTTAGATTGCTAATAGTAATATTTTATATTTTACAACGTAAAAACATTTATTTTTAAGTAATTATTAATTTTAATTCACTAGTACAATTTTGGCAACCGATCGGCAGTGTTGCCAATCCTAATTGCAGTATTTTACGATCAGTTGTATGCAAATACCAGTAATTGGGTTACTAAGCCAGCTTGGACCAAATTTCATCTTACGTGGTAACTTAAATGCCAAGAAAACATACTGTGGTTAACACCTCACAACAATTTGCCCTTAAAGAAGTAAAAGGAAATATTATATCGGCAGAAATATCAATTTCACCTTTCCAACCTACATATAAAACAAAGTTAGAACATGAACTCAGATCATTCACCTATCTTTCTTACTGTAAATGAATGCGTAAAGCCAAACCACCCAACCTTATGTAATAAATACACTGATTGGGAAAGTTTTCAGATAGAGTCATAGACTTAAAAGTACCACTTAAAACTATATAACAATTACACATAGAAGTTGAACACTTTTTTCACTCAGTTTCCGAATAAAAATAGAAGGGGCACTTCTACAAATTACAAAAATCTTTATTTTTTGAGACAAGATAAAACTCTACTTAACAATATGACCAAAAAACTTAAACGAGTAATTTAAAAAACATAACGACTAAATGTTGAAGTTTCAACAATTATCATCCTATGCCATATTGGAATATTTACTATGGAAAGCAACTAAAAATCAGAAAATAACAATCTACCTACATGTATATAAAATACTTCATAATCAACGATACAGCTAATGTTATTGCTTATCCATCATTACATAGTACCCTATGTAATGATGGAAAAGCAATAACATTAGCTAAACACATGGAGGACAAATTTACAATTTAGACAATGACTCCAGAAAAAAACCTGAATATATGCGTTTCAGTTCGGAAATACTTTGCAATACAATTAGTCACTCTAAGGGTCAGCGCAGACAGGAGGACAGGAGCGCAGCGGAGAGGATTTGATTAAGGCACTAGAAAATCAACTTTAGAGCTATAGGAATAAAGTGCATATATACTTGAACCTGACAAAATGCTCGCGCAGTCTCGCGCATTTTAATGTTCAAGCATACATGCACTTTATTTCAATAATTTTAAAGTTGATTTTCTAGTGCCTTAATAAAATCCTCTCCGCTGCACTCCTCTCGGTCTGCGCTGACCCTAACGGAAGTGAATTTCGAGATAATAAACCATCTTCACTTCGAATTCATCACAAAAAAATAAATATGTGTCTGATCTACGGAAAGTGGTCCAAAAAATCTGTAAGATGACGACGAATGAAACATAGCGTAACTCTAGAATGAAATGATGTTGCCCAAGCTTTTGATAAAGTCTAGCATGAGTCTAATACACAAAATTTAGGTTTTACCTCAACATTACACTTTTCCCATCCTTCATCTCTAATATAAAGTTTTAAAACAAAGTTCGACTGCACGTGTGGCGCAGCGGCTAAGACAGTCCCCTCGCCGCTTCGTGTCGCGGGTTCGAGTCCCGCGCCGGACAACTATTTGTGTGGCCCATAAATTGTTGTTCTGAGTCTGGATGTAATTTGTGTCCGTCTATAACATGTTTGTTAAGTACCCCGAAACACAGGGATTATATACCCTAATGCGGGGGTTGTATTAAAAAAAAACAAAACAAGAAAACGCCTATTTTGAACTGATCGAAATCAGTGCTGGACGTTTCTACGTCCTATATTGTACTCAACTTATACCTATGATATTCCAAAACCAGATAACACTATCATGGCATGGTTGGATGATACAGTAATTATGTCCACAAACCGATTGTTCAATTGGACAAGGAAGTGGAGAATACAGTTAAATGAGCCAAAATCGGCATTCTCCAAAAGCCATTCTCGGTAAATGTCAACGATCAACGGTTACCATACGTAGATACTGATAATAACTAGGAATGATACTCGACGGCAACTTCCGCTGGAAAGCGCACTTCAAAAAGAAAAGTAAAGATATGGATTTGAAATTTAAAAAAATGTACTGATACTCAGAAAATCTTCGCCAGTGGTAGTATTGAAAAAACATTTTTTTTTGTTATGCTGGATGGGTTTGCCCTTGACCACGATCTCACCAGTAAAGACGTGGTCGAAGGTGGACCACGCATACCCATAAGATGCCTGTTTACTCTAGCCTTGAATAATAATAATGTCCTCCGAGCCGAATTTCGGCCACGGCGGCCAGTCTCAACAGAGATTAGCCATCTGCGCGGGAAATATTATAGTGCTCAAGTGTGTGCGCAAACATAGGAGCACTTTCTATTCCATCACTCTCATGATCCGATGGGACGCCTATGCGACACGACCGGAAAGAGGTCAGGTACAGGACGACGGCTTTACGTGCTCTCCGAGGCACGGGGGTATAAATACCGCCAACTCCCAGACTTCGGGCTGATGCTGAGAATTTTTTCTTTTTACAGAAAAGTCCCAAGATCACTTTTTGACCCGACCCGGGATTTGAACCCAGGACCTCGTTCTCTGCGGGTGAACACGCTACCGCTAGACCAACGAGGCAGTCAGAGCCTTGAATAAACCCATGTTGTATGAGTCTGGAAACACGTCGTTTGGAATGGTGTTCCACTGTTTAGCCGTGCGTACTGCGTATGATGAAGGAGCAAAGCGCTTCCTACGGCATAATGGGATGGTTCTACTATACAAACAATTTTATAATACCCGTATAGACGCACAATGGTCCACATTGTGGGTACGGTTTCCGCACTTAGTCCCATAAGTGCGGAAACCGTACCCACTAGCATATTATTGGGATCAAATGATAATAATGATGATGCCTGTATGGGCTATTGGTATACAATTGTAGGTTTGTGCCAAAAAAAGAAACATGAGAATCATCCAAAGATTCCTAAATAAAGTGCTACGAGATAACGTAAACGTGTACTCAGTTGCTAAGATCATTCGAAAATATGCCACAGAGTTCATAATATAATAATAATAATATCTGGGGACAATGTCACACAGATCATCCTAGCCCCAAACTAAGCAAAGCTTGTACTATGGGTACCAGGCGACGATATACATACTTATATAGATAGATAAATACTTAAATACATAGAAAACATCCATGACTCAGAAACAAATATTCGTGCTCATCACACAAATATTTGCACTTACCGGGATTCGAACCCAGGACCTCCAGCTTCGTAGACAGGAGCACTACCAACTAGGCTACGGTGACCGTCACTTAAAAATAAAAGTACGACTATATTCAATACAACCGCCGAGCATGTATGAAGAATATAGTGACAGTAAACCAGGCAAAAAAGGTGTGCAAAGATGGAAATCTGTTGTATCATGTATGTATGTATTCAATAACGTCTCTGTGATCAATGCAGCTGAAACTGGGAGCGATCACGAGGCCCATTGAGCCTAAATGTCAAAATCCAGAGGTCCGACTAATGAAGTCTACGCTCCGTCCCTTACCTTTCCACGTCCGTGCTTTGGGGAATACAGTCGTCACATTTAACTTGGCAATCTATTACTAAAGAACTTTCTAGTCTTTTCTCGTTTATCTTTGATTTGGGAGCTGTCAACATTATTTTTGCGTTGGAAAAGGGTTAAGTTTGATAAAATGGATTGCGCTCGGCCGATTTCTTCGTAAAAAACGTTGAAATAGATTACTGCGAATCGGAGTATGTTTAAAATGTACACATTGTACAAAATGTATTCGGTTTTGTCGAATGGAATTCATCTTTCTTCTGATAAGGCATCAGAAGAAATATGAATGATGATTTCGAGATACATACATTACTTACTATTTATTAGCGCTTATTAACATCTAGATGTTTTAGGTTTAAATATATAGTATATTTAAATTTGCATAGAAAAATGCAAAAGAAGTGTGAAAATAGTCACCATCCTTGCATAAATCCCTTGTTACTACTTACCCCTGTGAAAAATAGTTGTGAGTCTATGTATGCATGTATAATTTATTTTTCAGATATGTTTTTTTAATATAATATGTGTTAACATAAATCTAGTCAAAAATATTATTCCTTACTTAACTGAAAAACAATTTATTCTAAACAATGCATACATACTTTTTTATTCTAAAACGACATCTTTAATTCTAAATTACATTTATGACCAGATTTTGTCCGGGACTTCGTCCGCATGGTAGACGGAATCAAACATCGAAGAGGTTAAAATGTTCCAATCCTGTGTTACCTATGTTTTAGTACTTTTCCCTTTTTTCCTAAACAAAAAAACACTCCGTATAATTTTATAATTTGATCAAACTTTCAATTACTCACTTTAACCCCTTACGGGGTAAATCTTTGTTCAAACATGTCATATGAATATAAATGCTATGCTGTAATTTGATCTGACCAAGAAAACACGTTGTTCCTTACAAACTTTGCAACCTCTTTTCACCCCCTAAGGAGTAAAATTTTCAAGAATCATTACTTAATACATACCTACGTCAATTAGGAATATTTGTGCCAAATTTCATAATTCTAGTTTCAGCTGTGAATTGATCAATCAGTCAGTCAGTTTAAAATTGTATGTATGAATAGAAACACATGGAAATATTTATAATAAAAACTGCCTGTTAAGCCAAAGAGGATAATCCCTACATAGAAGCACTGCGTAAACGTTTACTATGCTAATACCCATAATAGAAGTCTAAAACTAATCCTCGAATAAATTACCATAAACCTAAACTAAAACCGATACAATGGAAACGATATCAAAATTATACATACAGTAACTCTTAATTACTCAACTGCGATTCGCGTTTAAATGCAATGCGAATAGATTTCGCCGTTCAAGAGCGTCCACACTCCATACACTCTCCAACTAGTTGCAACTCATATAGTTGCCTAAAATGTTGCCCTTATTAATTTACGTGTTGGCAACTCGCTAGAATGCATACACGAATAATTCTCCCGAATTTAGTGGTTCAAATTTTAATTTCATATATTATATTTTGGCAGTTCGTGTTCGACGTACTTAATGTTAATTACTTGAATATGTTTATTATTTGATACTTTTTTTTAACATGATTACTAGTTTGATTTACTGTTAGGCAAACTATCAAGTAGGTAACCTGATGGTAAGTAATTAACGCCAGTCTACAGAAGCTCACAATACTAAAAAAGGATCTTGAACAGGCTCGCTTAACTTGAAGGCTGCCATATTCTACTGGATCGGAATTAAGTCCACAGTTTATCGATTCCACACATTATTCACATTCGTATTTAGACAACTAATTTCTGATTGAGTACATGAAAAGAAATCATTTTGACATTGTAGGTAAATTACAAATTAGTTGAATGACTTCCGTGGTGAAAATAAGCGAGATACAGACGCCAGCACATCAAGCTACCCCAATCTGTCAAATTTCCCCAACCAAAAGTGAACTTATGTTTATGTGATATAATTCAAAATCTATAAAATAAATTTGACAGATTGGGGTAGCTTGATGTAATGGCGTCTGTATTTCACTACTTCTGAAACTAAAGAACTTTGAATATCACAAACGGCACCATCTAGTCACCATGTTGGCATAGAAATAACAAATAAAAAAATAAATAAAAATAAAAAAGATTTTTATTCACGTAGACTTTTTAAAAGCGCTTGTAAATAGTTAGAACATGTTCGTAGTAATATATAATTAATTTATAATTATTTCTAGGTACATATAGATATTTAGATACACGGATTGTAGGAAAAGAAAAGAAAATGAAATAAATATGTTTATTTGACACGACACACACAAAATACCAGATGTAGGTAAAAAATCTGAAATTAAAGAATAACACTAATAAAATATTATTCATAATATACACATTATAATTTTAAATAAATTATAAAAATATACTAATATAAATATTGGAAATGGATTAAAACTACGTACAAACTAAAACTATAATTATTAACTTAAAATAAAAGTACTAAATTACTAAGAAAAGTAATAAAATGAAATTATTATGCTGATATGGTAATTCGTGTATTTAGACACGGATCGTTCTAGCCAACTATGACCGCAAGCTATCACTCAAGTTACTGCTTCCCGATCAATTCACAAGACTGACGACAAATGCCCGTTTTATTCTGGTAGTTAAAAAATGCATAACAATTATAACCGACAGCAGAGGCCATTTTTCATTATCATCATCATACCAGCTGAAGACAGTCCACTGCGGGATAAAGACCTCCCCAAACATCTCCACAAGTGCCGGTCTTGCACTACCCGCATACAGAGACTTCCAGCGACCATCACAAGATCATCGGTCCATCATGGGGGGCCTGCCCAAGCTGCGTCTTCTGGTTCGTGGTGGCACTCGAGGACCTGTGCCTCTAGCACGAGTTCCTGCAGTTTTGGTGGTGGTTAACATCTCACAACAATTTGCCCTTAAAGAAGTAAAAGGAAATATTATATCGGCAGGAATATCAATTTCACCTTTCCAACCTACATATAAAACAAAGTTAGAATATGAACTCAGATCATTCACCTATCTTTCTTACTGTAAATGAATGCGTAAAGCCAAACCACCCAACCTTATGTAATAAATACACTGATTGGGAAAGTTTTCAGATAGAGTCATAGACTTAAAAGTACCACTTAAAACTATATAACAATTACACATAGAAGTTGAACACTCTTTGGTTAAAATACAATAAGCTTGAAATATTACCTCAGTTCCCAATAAAAATACAAGGGGCACTTCTACAAATTACAAAAATCTTTATTTTTTGAGATAAGATAAAACTCTACTTAACAATATGACCAAAAAACTTAAACGAGTAATTTAAAAACATAACGACTAAATGTTGAAGTTTCAACAATTATCATCCTATGCCATATTGGAATATTTACTATGGAAAGCAACTAAAAATCAGAAAATAACAATCTACCTACATCTATATAAAATACTTCATAATCAATGATACAGCTAATGTTATTGCTTATCCATCATTACATAGTACCCTATATAATGATGGAAAAGCAATAACATTAGCTAAACACATGGAGGACAAATTTACAATTTAGGCAATGACTCCAGAAAAAAACCTGAATATATGCGTTTCAGTTCGGAAATACTTTGCAATACAATTAGTCACTCTAAGGGTCAGCGCAGACAGGAGGACAGGAGCGCAGCGGAGAGGATTTGATTAAGGCACTAGAAAATCAACTTTAAAGCTATAGGAATAAAGTGCATATATGCTTGAACCTGACAAAATGCTCGCGCAGTCACGCGCATTTTAATGTTCAAGCATACATGCACTTTTTCTAGTGCCTTAATAAAATCCTCTCCGCTGCGCTCCTCTCGGTCTGCGCTGACCCTAAGAGAAGTGAATTTCGAGATAATAAACCATCATCACTTCGCTTCATCACAAAAAAAAATATGTGTCTGATCTACGGAAAGTGGTCCAAAAACCTGTAAGATGACGACGAATGAAACATAGCGTAACTCTAGAATGAAATGATGTTGCCCAAGCTTTTGATAAAGTCTAGCATGAGGGTCTAATACACAAAATTGAGGTTTTACCTCAACATTACACTTTTCCCATCCTACATCTCTAGTAGAAAGTTTAGAATAAAACAAAGTTCGACTGCACGTGTGGCGCAGCGGCTAAGACAGTCCCCTCGCCGCTTCGTGTCGCGGGTTCGAATCCCGCGCCGTAAACTCTGATGTATAAGAATTGATGATCTAGCAACACCGGGATCTAAAAATGTACTCAGTTGCTAAGATCATTCGAAAATATGCCACAGAGCTCATGAACATAAAAATACGACTATATTCAATAAACGCCGAGCATGAATGAAGAATATAGTGACAGTAAACCAGGAAAAGAGGTGTGCAAAAATAGATGTTAAAGAATACTTACTCTTTAACATCTATCTATAGACTCAAAGAAATAATTCTATAATAATAAATAAATAAAAATGTTTTATTATCAGGCTTCCAGGGCCCATAGTGTGTTAGTAAAACAATATATGCTTAATCTATGTTAGTAACTATAACTAAGACTATAACTAACTAAGCCCAAAACTAGGAAACCTTATCAAGCCACATGTCTTACATGCAGCTTGATAAACCTACCCGTTGTAGGCCCATCCATTCTGTCAGCAAATACCCTCAGGATGCTGTTGCTGCTGCCCCTTACTCTGCGTATTACTGATGCGACCTTCTTGCGCATTAACGCGAAGTAGTCATCTGTATGCGCATCAGCAAACATCCCGGACGCACTACAGTAAGGCGGAAGCCTCAACAACATCCTGAAAGTGTTATTGTATTGGATGCGCAGGGTATTGGCTGATTTTTGGGTATGATTAGCCCAAAGGCTGCTGGTGTAAAATGTCTGGCAGTATGCCTTGAACAAAGTGATTTTCACTGGTACTGAGCAACCAGCAAACCTTCGCGCCACCATATTACCCCGCACAGCCAACGCCCTGCGCTCCCTTTCCAAATCACAGTCATCTTTACCATCTTCGGTAACAATATGACCCAGATATTTAAATTGGGTTACCCTCCGTAAAAGTGAACCGTTGATCCTTACTGGTGGAACATGAGTTGGACTTTTGTTTCCTCCCCTAAACACCAACAGTTCACTCTTCTTTGGATTATATTTTAATCCATGTTGCTCGACATATGTTTCACAGATTGACAATAATTTTCTTAACCCACAAATTGAAGGGCTCAGTAAGACCATATCGTCTGCGTAGGACAAGTTGTTCACACACACTCCATCGACATGGCATCCTACATTAGTGCCACTGAGCTCCACAAGAAGCTGGTTCATGTAAAAATTAAAAAGCCTCGGGGAGGTGAGACCTCCCTGCCTAACACCGCATTCTAATTTATAAGGATCAGACATTGCATTTGACCATTTTACAAAGTTTCTCTGGTTATTATACCATAAAGACAGTGTCGACACCAATGTATCAGGCACTCCAGCCCCCCGAAGCTTTTCCCACAAGATTTTATAGCAAACCAAGTCGAAAGCCTTTGAAATATCCAGAAAACAAGCGTACACCGGTGTTTTCCTATCTGTATAGTATTTGACTGTGTGCTTTAACGAAAAAATAGCACTCTCAGTAGATAGCCCAGTTCTAAAACCAAACTGCGAGTCTTGCAGATTTATGTATCTACTGAGGTGACTGTCAAGGACACTGTCAAATACTTTGGCTATCACCGTTGCCAGTGAAATAGGCCTGTAGTTCCCCTTGTCCGCTATGTCTCCGGTCCTATTTTTTACAATTGGTACAACTATAGTGTCCAGTAGCTCTTGTGGTAGGTAAGATGGAAGATGGAAGCTATAGATCTTGACATTTTAATATTAATCTGATAATTTTTTCGTTTTAAATCTTGACATTTTTAAATTAAAATTTGGCATACTTAATAATTCTTCCAAATATCATAAATTATAAAACTTTTATTATTAACAAAAAGCCTTCTTCCTCTCTTCTACTATGCTGTGCCCGACAGGATCCATAATTGTTACATAATTATAAGATTATACCATCTGTTATACATTATGGAAGCAATAAATGATTGAGTATTGAGTATCGTGACAAATGGAAATCTGTTGTATCATGTATGTATGTATTCAATAACGTCTCTGTGATCAATGCGGCTGAAACTGGGAGCGATCACGAGGCCCATTGAACCTAAATGTCAAAGTCCAGAGGTCCGACTAATGTAGTCTACGCTCCGTCCCTTACCTTTCCACGTCCGTGCTTTGGGGAATACAGTCGTCACATTTAACTTGGCAATCTATTACTAAAGAACTTTCTAGTCTTTTCTCGTTTATCTTTGATTTGGGAGCTGTCAACATTATTTTTGCGTTGGAAAAGGGTTAAGTTTGATAAAATGGATTGCGCTCGGCCGATTTCTTCGTAAAAAAACGTTGAAATAGATTACTGCGAATCGGAGTATGTTTAAAATGTACACATTGTACAAAATGTATTCGGTTTAGTCGAATGGAATTCATCTTTCTTCTGATAAGGCATCAAATGTTTCGAGATACATACATTACTTACTATTTATTAGCGCTTCATAACATCTAGATGTTTTTAGGTTTAAATATAATATATTTAAATTTGCAAAGAAAACTGCAAAAGAAGTGTGCAAATGGTCACCATCCTTGCATAAATCCATTGTTTCTACTTACCCCTGTGAAAAACAGTTGTGAGTCTATGTATGCATGTATTATATATTTTTAAGATAGGTTTTATACAATATGTTTTAATATAATATGTGTTAAGCAAGTCAATCAAGACAAAAAAATTATTTCTTACTTAATTAAAAATACAATATCATATGAATATAAATGCTTTGCTGAAAGTTGATCAGACCAAGATAACACGTTGTTCCTTACAAACTTTGCAACCTGTTTTCACCCCCTTAGGAGTTGAATTATCAAGAATCCTTTCTTAATACGTACGTCAGTTTGAAAAAAATCATGGTTCTAGTCTCAGTGTTTTCAGCTGTGCATTGATCAATCAGTCAGTTAGTTTCAAATTTTATGTATGAATAAAAATAGATGGAAATATTTATAATAAAAACTGCCTGTTAAGCCAAAGAGGATAATTCCTACATAGACAGCACTGCGTAAACGTTTACTATGCTAATACCCATAATAGAAGTCTAAAACTAATCCTCTAATAAATTACCATACATAAACTCAAACTAAAACCGATACAATGGCAACGATATCAAAATTATACATACAGTAACTCTTAATTACTCAACTGCGATTCGCGTTTAAATGCAATGCGAATAGATTTCGCCGTTTAAGAGCGTCCACACTTCACACACTCTCCAACCAGTTGCATTTCATATAGTTGCCTAAAATGTTGCCGTTATTAATTTACGTGTTGGCGACTCGCTAGAATGCATACACGAATAATTTTCCCGAATTTAGTGGTTCAAATTTTAATTTCATATATTATATTTTGGCAGTTCGTGTTCGACGTACTTAATGTTAATTACTTGAATATGTTTATTATTTGATACTTTTTTTTAACATGATTACTAGTTTGATTTACTATTAGGCAAACTAGCAAGTAGGTAACCTGATGGTAAGTAATTAACGCCAGTCTACAGAAGCTCACAATACTAGAAAAGGATCTTGAACAGGCTCGCTTAACTTGAAGGCTGCCATATTCTACTGGATCGGAATTAACTCCACAGTTTATCGATTCCACACATTATTCACATTCGTATTTAGATAACTAATTTCTGATTGCGTACCTACATGAAAAGAAACCATTTTGAAATAGAATGCAAAAGGTAAATTACAAATTAGTTGAATGACTTACGTGGTGAAAATAAGCGAGGTACAGACGCCATTACATCAAGCTACCCCAATCTGTCAAATTTCTCCAACTAAAAGTGAACTTATGCTTATGTGATTAAGTTGAAAATCTATAAAAAAAAATTGACAGAAGGCAGCTTGATGTAATGGCGTCTATACAACAGTAATTATGATTATTAGCTCACTCGTAACGTCACCATGCTGTCAAATAAGGCTATTAATTTAAGTAACGAATATAGTTTTATTTATTTACTTGATTTATTTTTGAAAACACTGGTGAAAAAGATAAAATATCCATTATTTTAAAAACTTGGATTTGGAAGTTAAATTTTTGCAGACGGGATTTAATTTCTAAAAATAGCGTTTAAAATAAAGGCATTCTTATCGTTTTAAAATATATTAAAATTAAGTCGGTTTACGTGGCAGTTCATTTTAAAATGTGAATCTAACTGATATCATATCAGACATCCAAATTAGTATTCTTACAGGATTTAAGTATTTTTCTACGTGTAGATTTCATAAAAGTGAGTCACTCAAGAACGGTTCCTATGGCTAAACAGTTGCTATTTAAGTCATTGTGATGTTTGTTTTACTATCCGTTGCGTAAATTTGAGTATCAGAGTATGAACGGCTATTGAACGAAAAATAAGTATTATTTAAAATATGAGGGATATTTTAAAATGCACTTCAAAGAACTTATAACCTATTAATTAATATATAAAGTATATAATATTTATTAATTGAATAATTTTCATAAACGGTTTGTACAGCAAATTTTCAGTTACGCTCGGGTAGCGTAACTGAAAATTTATTTCGCTTCTACTAAGTCCGCTGTATTAAATTTGAACTGCGATCGTGCAACAGACGCGCAGTCAAATCCACATTTAAATAAATAGCATTGTGTCATAAACTTAAATTGCTACTACTATATTATAACAAATTGAGATAACAGAACTATTTTGCTGTGCCATAATGATTTGTAATTAAAAGGAAGATTTTTCTAATTTGCAGTTATATACATTGCCAAAATATATTAGACTTGGATCATAAATACACATTAACAATTATACACAATAATCTACAGACGCCAGCACATCCAGCTATCCCAATCTGTCAAATTTCCCTAATTGAAAGTGAACCTTATGCTTAAGTCATAAAGTTGAAAATCTATAAAAGAAATTTAACAGATTGGGGTAGCTGGATGTGCTGGCGTCTGTACATTAACATTTTTTTCTATAATACCAAAACTGTGCAAACTATTTACCATGCTCCCGCACCTCAAGACGTTCATGTTCAGGCGTGTTTATCCTCTGACACGAATTGGATTCATTCTCATCTCTTGAACAAAATATTTAGCCACAGTTGCGCAACACAAACTACTGAACTGTTTGTCTTCAATTCTAACATCTCCAGTCTGGTTTTCATAAATCATTAACATGCAAAGTCTTGAGGCTGAACTTAAGTTAGACGGCGGTTGAACATCTGTGTTAGTTTTGGTATCAACATAATAGTAATTTTAATGTTAGATTCTACAACATGCAAATGTAGAAATTCGAACTTAAGTAGTTTCACTGCTTCTGAAACTAAAGAACTTTGAATATCACAAACGGCACCTTCCCATCACTACGTTGGCATAGAAAGAAAAGAAAATTAAATAAATATGTTTATTTGACACGACATACACAAAATACCAGATGTAGGTAAAAAATCGGAAATTAAAGAGTAACACTAATAAAACATTATTTTTAATATACACATTATAATTTTATATAAATTATAAAACTACTAACTGTGCCCCGCGATTTTACCCGCGTTAAATTTTATTAATTATCACAGCTCCTCCCCCGTAGGTGATAGCGTGATAATATGGAACAATATGAACGTATGTTGAACTGACCTCTAAGTAATATTCATGCAAAATTTAAAGTAAATCCATGTAGTACATTTTGAGTTTAGCCCGGACATACAGACAAACAGACACACAGAAGTATCTTTTTAAAAAAAATATTCAATGTACAGTTTTCACTTTTCTACGATTTTATTATATGTATAGATACTAATATAAAAATAGGAAATGGATTAAAACTACGTACAAACTGAAACTATCATTATTAACTTAAAATCAAAATACTATATTACTAATAAAAGTAATAAAATAAAATTATTATGCTGATATGAAACGTACACATTGATTCGATATGGTAATTCGTGTATTTAGACACGGATCGTTTTAGCCCACTATGACCGCTAGCTAACACTCAAGTTACTGCTTCCCGATTCATTCACAAGATTGACGACAGATTCCCGTTTTATTCTGGTAGTTAAAAAATGCATAACAATTATAACCGACAGCAGAGCCCAGTTTTCATTATCAGCATCATCATCATACCAGCTTAAAGACAGTCCACTGCCGGATAAAGGCCTCCCCAAACATCTCCACATGTGCCGGTCTTGCACTACCCGCATACAGCGGCTTCCAGCGACCATCACAAAGATCATCGGTCCATCATGTAGGGAGTCTGCCCACGCTGCGTCTTCTGGCACTCGAGGACCTGTGCCTCTAGCACGAGTTCCTGCAGTTTACTTACTCGATCACACGTACAGTTTCCTCCCATACATTGAGCACCAGCGCCTCTCGCGGAAACTATTAAGAACTAAAATTCTGGTGCTCAATGTATGTTGCACTGTTTGCCAATTGTGTGCTTGGGCCATGTCAGTTAGTTTCTGGTGGTTACATTTCTGATTCGATCGCGCAGGGAAACTCCGAGTCCCTCTCCATTGCTCTTTCGGTGAACTTGAGCCTTCTTATGAATATCATAGTGAGTTATCACATTTTTGTTTCGTAATTAGCCACTGGCAATATTGCGATCCCATTATATATTGGGAAAAGGCACATATATGATAAAGATATGATTAATGAGAAACATAAAAGTCATTAACTATAATAATGTTCTCCTAGCCGAATTTCAGCCACGGCGGCCAATCTCAACAGGGATTAGCCATCTGCGCGGGACATATTATAGTGCACAAGTGTGTGCGCAAACACAGGAGCACTTTATATTCCATCATCTCTCATGGTCTGATGTCATGGTCGACTAGCGACGCGACCGGAAAGAGGTCAGGTACAGGACCGACGGCGTTACGTGCTCTCCGAGGAACGGGGGTATAATACCGCCAACTCCCAGACTTCGGGCTGATGTTGAGAATTTTTAATTTTTTGAAAAGTCCCAAAATTGCTTTTAGCCCGACCTGAAATTTGAACCCAGAACCTCGTTCTCTGCAGCTGAACACGCTACCGCTAGACCAACGAGGCACTACAACTATAGAAACTAAAATACATATGCTTAATGTAATTATTTTCACATTTCCAACATAAAAACAAATTAAAAGTAAACATTTCTAAAGAACAACAGTAAAACCGAATTAATTAAACTGGGCGTGATCTCCTCAGGGATAAAAGAGGGAAGTTTCTACATGTAATAGTAATTTATTGACGAGGGAGTTACGTGTTACATCAATTGTTTTTGTTATTAATGTTCACCAAATTCGATGGGTAATTAAAAGTTTTGCTCGAAGTTAGATCGTGTCTAGGTGATTAATATAGTTTCTTTTTTTATGTTGTTTCTTATAATCGGACACTAGTTTATAATATTATTTTATTTAGTTTAAAAATATGTGTTGTTTTTAAAAAAATGTAACAGTTACTGCGACTGAACAAGTAAGGCCAAATGGGATGAGAATGATAAAGTTCAATATTAAATATTATGCCAATTTTATTCCGAGATTAAATAATAATAATAATATATTGAAAAGAACGATCAGTCTAACCAATATTAAATATACGAAATTTTATACGCAAAAAAATAAATATTGGGGTCGTGTACCCAAATCATGGAAGCTTGCAAATGTGCAACCCATACCCAAGAAGGGTAATCGTGCAGACCCGTCGAATTACAGACCCATTGCAATCACCTCCATACTCTGTAAGATTATGGAACGTGTATTGAACGCCCAAATCCTCAAACATCTCGAGAACAATGATCTTCTGTGTGATCGCCAATTCGGCTTTCGTCGAAATCGATCTACAGGAGATCTTCTAGTGCTTGCGACTCACCTCTGGGGCGAAGCAATTGAGAGGCACGGTGAAGCCTTAGCGGTTTCGCTTGACATCTCGAAGGCTTTCGATAGGGTCTGGCATAATAGTCTGCTCAACAAGCTTCCATCGTATGGACTACCTTCTGGCCTGTGCACCTGGATTTCGGATTTCCTGACTGGGCGGTCTATAAGAGTGGTCGTTGATGGCTGCTCTTCAGATTTCAAGGCCATTAATGCCGGTGTTCTTCAGGGATCTGTTCTCTCAGCTACGCTCTTTTTGCTGCACATTAATGACCTGCTTTTACCCGGTATTTATGGGTACGCAGATGACAGCACAGTCTCAGAGAGCTACATATCCGATCCACGGGCTAGTAGCAGCACAACCGATTCTCTCAGAGAGAGTATGGTAGAACGGATGAACTCGACTCTCCAGGTAATATCTGATTGGGGTATTGTAAACCGGGTCGATTTCAACGCCACCAAGACACAGGCGTGTCTTTTTTCCGCCAAGAAGACCCCTTTCTATCGGACACCTATATTCCGTGATGTGTCTGTACCGATATCCAATCATCTATACTTATTGGGTCTCAATTTATCTTGCGACCTGAACTTCAGCCAGTCTATCGAGTCCAAAGCTAAGGTCTCTGCAAAAAAGCTTGGTATACTTAATAAGGTGAGACGGTACTTCACGAGGGAACAGCTTTTAAATCTATACAAAGCTCAAGTCCGACCCTGCATGGAGTACTGCTCTCATCTTTGGGACGGCTCCGCAAAGTATCAGCTAGACTCTTTGGATTCGATAGACAGACGCGCTCGCAGGATAATCGATGATAGAGACCTAACAAGTAAAAAGCTGCAAAAGTTGGATCATCGGCGTCAGGTTGCAAGCTTATCGGTTTTCTACAGGCTGTTTCATGGAGAATGCGCTCAAGACCTCCATGAACTTATCCCTCCATCTCCCTTTTTTCATCGGACTACAAGGCGTCGGGAGGCTCTCCACCGCTATGTCGTTGACATCCCATTATGCCGTACGAAGCGTTTTGCTTCCTCTTTCATCATACGCACGGCTAAGCTGTGGAACAACCTTCCAAACGACGTGTTTCCAGACTCATATAACATGGGTTTATTCAAGGTTAGAGTGAACAGGCATCTTATGGGTACGCGCGGTTCACCTTCGACCACATCTTCACTTACCATCAGGTGAGATCGTGGTCAAGCGCTAACCCATTATGCATAAAAAAAAAAAAAATATATTGACTATTGAAAGGAATGGTAAAAATGTTTTATTCTCTGATTAAATATCAAATATTATTATGTAATATTGGTAACGATAAAAGGCAAAAGAGGTGGGCAAAGATCGTGAAAAACGGAAATCCGTTGTCTCTACCTACTCCTCTGGAAAACAGGCGTGAGTCTATGTATGTATGGTAACGATGGATGGGAGCCACACGCTTTTTTTGTAGCTATAATCTCTAGTTTTATAATAATTTGTATTAGAAATAATTCATTGCATACGGAAAAGCAATGTAGCACATCAAGCTACCCCAATCTGTCAAATTTCCCCAATTGAATTGAACCTTATGCTTATGTGATAAAGTTGAAATTCTATACAAGAAATTTGACAGATTGGGGTAGCTCGATGTGCTCGCGTCTATACACAATATGTTGGCCGTCAAGTGAGGTAAAATGTTAACATTTTGGTATGGTACGAATAAAGTAATATCTCTTATATATGCTCATAGTAACGCTGTTTTATCAATGAAAATTCAGCCTTTGCTCTTTTGATATAAGGTTTATTTTAGATAGTACGAACATTCGAATGAAATAGCTAGTGGTATAAACGCTGGCCACAGTGTATGGTATTAACTTAAACATTGTTATATTTCTTTGTGTATAATGAAATATTGGTAGACAAAGAAGAAAAGGTTAGATACAAAGTAACTACTTACGACTTCAAAATAAACTTATTTAACATTAAAAACACTTAAGATTTTAATTATTACTAGAAAACTTTTTAGCTCTTAATTGGCAATGTTACAAAATTATTTCATGGCTCAACTCTTCAGGGTCTCTCACAATAATTTATTTAGGTATTTAGCGTAAACAAATTAAATATTTATTTCCAGTTTTTGACGGGCTAATACCCAATTTTACGACGAAGCCCCAACTGATCCCAAATGAAACCTAAACATCGCTTTGTTATTTGTTTGAATATAAACTCGCAAAGAAGCATTTTGTTTTAATAGGTAGGTATTTGAGTTGTTTACTTCGATTGCTTTGTTTTATTTTGTTTGGGAATCGTGATCCATTTTATTCTCTTGACTTCTTACGAAAGTGGTACTTGTTATTACATTAACTTCATTTGAGACGACATTGATGATACTTCCTTATTGACCGGCGCTCATGGCCAAATGCTCTCGCTAGTCATTAAGTGATTGACGAGGTCAAGCAACTAGGCTCGCGGTCAGTCAATGGATGGGTGCAGACATGTGGGAACAGACATGTTACATATAAAAGTATAAAACAAACAGTATTTAGAGATACAGCTAGAGTCTATACCCTTCTAGATGCAGACACAGCATGCATAAAATAAATTAAAATAGCATAAAAAAGCATGCATAAAATTTTTTTTGTCCGAACTCGTAGAACAAAAGTTGTATGTGTGACAAAAAATGCTTCATTTTACTTTTAATTTAATGCAGGAGCTCAGTATCCAAAAACAGACTGTACGGAAACTATCTACAAACGGTTGAAACGTCACACTCACACTAATATACGCATCGACAAGACCCCTAAGCGGTTATCGCGGTGCTGTCATGTCAGTAGTAAGTTTTTCAGCGTTTGCGTTGTATTCCAGCGTTCATACATCCCACATACGTGCAGGCTCGGGAATTAATTACATATAAGTATGTCATATAAGTATGTCCTTCTTTAAACGAGATTTAAAAAGAGTATTAATCTCACGGTAGGCAGCGGTTTGCTGTGTCCCCTGGCACTACGTATGTCCATGAGCAGCGGTTACCGCTTACCATCAGGTGGGCCGATAGCACGTCGGCCTCCAAAAGCATTAAAAATAAAAATGCCGCGTCAAAATGAGTGGTCACGTATAAATTATCTCCGCAATATTTTTTAAAATCCATGTGCGTATTGCGTAGCATAAAGCTGTTTGAACTCAGCTTCATCAAAACGGGAGCTTTCGTATTTTAATCCTAATCTATAAGACAAATATGTTTTAATAAAAAAAAATAGGTATCAAAAACATTAAAAGTTACAACCCTACAGCTTCAATGGAGCGCAGGTACTTATTTCATCAACTAGGCTTAGTTACCTTACTGTCCATATTTATACTGTGACAGAAGTGTTCCAAGTACTTATCGTAAAACAAACCTATTAGTCCACAACTTGGGCGCTAATCTGCTAACTTATAACAATCAAATATATTCATAACTGAAATGGTACGGTGTATAAATGAGATAGGGGAAACTTGTATGGACAGCTAGCTGTATATATATATATATATATATAGGTTTACACCTACTGCAGACAACCGATCGATCATATATTGCGTTTGCCTACTAAATAATTACTCTAAGTGGACCAAATCCCGTGTTCATGCCCGATTGAGTATGTTTCGACGGACCGTCTCAAGTGGGTCGTGTTGAAACCGGTAGTAGATGAACCCACTGAGTTTGTTTCGCTGGGTCTTCCTAGTTGGGGCGCATTGGATCCGGTGGTAGCATTAAAACGCGACCGTCGTTATTAACACAAGGTCCGACATAATAATAAATAATTCAGACAATATGCAGTAAAATATAGCTAAAACTATAAATTTTGATAATTAAACTTAAACATAATCTCTTTGACAATGACTTGATACAAGCTAGCTAAATATAATTGCTATTATAAAATAAATTTTATAAATGTTTTAATACAATCCGTGTAACTAAATATCTATGTAACTAGAAATAATAATGTATACAACTATATTACTACAAACACGTTCTAATTATTTATAAGCGCTTCTTTAAAGTCTACGTGTGTCTGAGCAGGCAATATTTTTGTAAAAAGCCATAAGTAAACGAGCCTTGTAATAGTATGTACTAACTAATTAATGTAAATTTGTTAATTTTGTGTTTCTTGTATTGTGTTTAGAGTACCTATGCTGTAAGATCAACAGGACTGACATAGTCAAATATTGACTCAAAGTCCCGAAACATAATAGAAAAAAAATTAAGAAAAAAAAAGTCTACGTGAATAAAAGCCTTTTTTATTTTATTTTACTATATAAATGTCTCTTGAGGCCTATTGAAAATACGTCGATGGACTAGGCCATGCTGTGCACTTCATGTCATCATGTCAGCCATATGTCGTTTATCGCTGTACATAAGCCAAAGGATTTGCACAATGGAATAAATTTAATTCCAATACCACAATAATGAGGTCCTGGGTTCAAATCCTGGTTCGGGCCAGAAAGTGAATTTAAGATTTTTCTGTAAAGAACAATTTCTTAGTATCAACCCGGAGTCTGGAAGTTGGCAATATTTATATACTCCCGTGAATCGGAGAGCACGTAAAGCCGTCGGTCCTGGACATGGTCTCTTTCCAGTCGCTAGTCGTCCTATTGGAATATGAGAGTTATGAAATAGAATGTGTCCCTGCGTTTGTGCACACACTGGTGCACTATAATATGTCTACTAGTCTCTATTGAGACTGGCCACCGTGGTCATCATTCGACTAGGAAATATTTTTTTATTATTACATAGAGGCAATATATGTATGTATATGACTGCCTCGTTGGTCTAGCGGTAGCGTGTTCACCCGCAGATAACGAGGTCCTGGGTTCAAATCCCGGGTCGGGCCAGAAAGTTATTTTAATTTTTTTTTGTAAAGAACAATTTCTTAGTATGAACCCGGAGTCTGGAAGTTGGCAGTATTTATATACTCCCGTGAATCGGAGAGCACGTAAAGCCGTCGGTCCTGGACATGGTCTCTTTCCAGTCGCTAGTCGTCCTATTGGAATATGAGAGTGATGAAATAGAATGTGTCCCTGTGTTTGTGCACCCACCACACTTGTGCACTATAATATGTCCCTGTATTTGCGCACACACTGGTGCACTATAATATGTCTACTAGTCTCTATTGAGACTGGCCACCGTGGTCATCATTCGACTAGGAAATATTTTTTTATTATTATACATTACATAGAGGCAATATATGTATGTATATGACTGCCTCGTTGGTCTAGCGGTAGCGTGTTCACCCGCAGATAACGAGGTCCTGGGTTCAAACACCGGAGACTGGAAGTTGGCAGTATTTATATACTCCCGTGAATCGAAGAGCACGTAAAGCCGTAGGTCCTGTACCTGATCTCTTTCCAGTCGCTAGTCGTCACATCGGATTATGAGAGTGATGGAATAAGAAGTATTCCTGTGTTTGTGCACACATTTATGCACTATAATATGTCTCGCACAGATGACTAGTCTCTATGGACACTGGCCGCCATGGTCAAAATTCGACTAGGAAATATTTTTTATTATTATACATTACATAGAGGCAATATATGTATGTATATGACTGCCTCGTTGGTCTAGCGGTATCGTGTTCACCCGCAGATAACGAGGTCCTGGGTTCAAATCCCAGGTCGAGCCAAAAGTGATTTTGGGACTTTTCTGTAAAAAGAAAAATTTCTCAGCATCAGCCCGAAGTCTGGGAGTTGGTGGTATTATACCCCCGTGCCTCGGAGAGCACGTAAAAGCCGTCGGTCTTGTGCCTGACCTCTTTCCGGTCGTGTCGCTAGGCGTCCCATCAGATCATGAGAGTGATGGAAAAGAAAGTGCTCCTGTGTTTGCGCACACACTTGAGCACTATAATATGTCCCGCGCAGATGGTTTATCTCTGTTGAGACTGGCCACCGTGGTTAACATTCGACTAGGAAATATTTTTTATTATTATACATTACATAGAGGCAATATATGTATGTTGTGTGGTGACGGCGGCGAACATCAGAATATCATCACCCCATCTCATCCAGGGGGGGCGTAGAAGTCGACCCGAGGGAATATCTACCAGAGGACGGGCAGCAGTTTCTTTCTGAGTACTATGACCATCATACTGCGATCGCTAACCCGTCTGCCAAGCGTGGTCATTATGGCATATACAACATGTAACGTAATTTTTTTTTTATTTTTTTTTATATAATAATATATGGACAATGTCACACAGATCATCCTAGCCCCAAACTAAGCAAAGCTTGTACTATGGGTACCAGGCGACGATATACATACTTATATAGATAGAAAAATACTTATATAGATAGATAAATACTTAAATACATAGAAAACATCCATGACTCGAAACAAATATTCGTGCTCATCACACAAATATTTGCACTTACCGGGATTCGAACCCAGAACCACCAGCTACGTAGGCAGGAGCACTATCAACTCGGCTACGGTGACCGTCAAATTAACGCACACCCTCAGACACCCCAATTAGAATATTATGTTGTAATCATAATACATACACTAAATTTGTACTTTAACATGTATATTCATTGTTATTTACTAAATTTGTTTCTTGTAATAAATTTTATTATTCTTTATTTTGTGTTCAATGATGGAATTTGTATGAATACAAATAAAACTGCGATTTAAAAGTCTTTTAGTTCATTTCGTGGTTTTGCCAGTACAGGGTTAAAATAACGATTTATTCCGTAGTTTTAATTATTTTGGAATAAAAAATTACCTGTATTAAAAATGATATAAATCGATTCAGTAATCGATTCTGAACAAATTATTTTCAGGGTGTGCATTAATTATAATAATAATAATATCTGGGGACAATGTCACACAGATCATCCTAGCCCCATACTAAGCAAAGCTTGTACTATGGGTACCAGGCGACGATATACATACTTATATAGATAGATAAATACTTATATACATAGAAAACATCCATGACTCAAAAACAAATATTCGTGCTCATCACACAAATATTTGCACTTACCGGGATTCGAACCCAGCACCACCAGCTTCGTAGGCAGGAGCACTACCAACTAGGCTACGGTGTAGAGTTACATGTTGTATATGATGATTCTTGAGGGCGGCTTTTGTCCCGCAGTGTAATTCTTACAGCTGTTTATGATGAAATGTGTATGTATTTACGTTTTTGTGTTTTGTTAACAGCGAACCTGCTGAGCGGGTAGGATGCGGCGGCATGCACCGCATTGTGCTGCTCATGGCGGTGCTCACCAGGGCTATCGCCCCCCAAACCTACATTCCAGGTAAATTATTATATACTACGCTATAGGAAGACGCAGCGTGGGCAGGCCCCCTACAAGATGGACCGATGATCTTGTGCGGGTCGCTGGAAACTGCTGGATGTGAATAGCTCAAGACCGGCAATTGTGGAGATCTTTGAGGGAGGCCTTTGTCCAACAGTGGACGTCTTTCGGTTGATATGATGATGACGCTATAGGCCCTTATGACATAGATAAATTTGATCGCGACGTGTATTTATATTATACGCTGATTTTGCCAGAGATCACACTCACATACTTTGGGAGTGTGATCTCTAGCAAAATCAGCGTGATATTATGTTAAATAGCTTGCAACCGATATCTGGAGTAGTTTATTTTACGAATCTTGTAGCAACAAGGAACAACTTCCGTGCGTTTAAGCGCTTTTGCCATACCTACTATTGAAATCAAATATAACAGCTCACTTAGGGCCCTTAAATTGATCCTCGGGGCTTTTGCAGCTGGATTCTCTAGTTGCAGGTCTCTCGTTTTATGAGGCTATAGCCTCTTTATATCATTGTGTCTCCCGCTTTGCTCTAGAGGGAAGTGGAACTATTCATTTTCTAACTCCTCCTTTTTTCTTTCTGATTAATTTCGTTGCGGGATCCAAGACAGTTAAAGCGATTCCCCGGGACATGCCTAATCCTCACCGCTCAGTGTCTTTTCACTGTGTGCCACTGTTAATCCTGGCTTACAGGAGTTGCAGTGGCGGGCAAGGGGGAGGCACTAGACCCGATTTTAAAAAAATGTATTTATTTTTATTTATATGGGCAACTACTGATAAAGAATTTGCGGATAGTATTGGCTTCGCTTTAAAGTTATTTTTTTAATCTTTTGGACCCCTATTAATTTTAAATAACTTTACTGAAAATGCGAATATGACAACTGACAACAAACTGTTATCAAATTAGGTCAGACATCCTAAGATACTTTGTTGCATTCTTAAAGAATAAAGGCTAGAGTGAACAGGCATCTCATGGGTGAGAGCGGTTCATTTCGGCCACATCTTCACTTACCATCAAGTAAGATCGTGTTCAAGCGCAAACACATCCCGTATTAAAAAATCAGTCCAACTTTTAGGGGGATAGCCCACGCTGTGTCACTCAAGAACTTTTCTGCCCCCGCGACCGCCGGTTCTACAAGCTAAGTGCTATGTCCCCTTTCACTTCAGCTTGGAAATTCTTCCGAGATATGTAGGTAACTTCGCGTTCGCCTGCGAATTTCAATTCAACGTTTCGATCTCACAGAGGTTTTCCGAGCATAGCCCTCTCCGTTGCTCTTTGGGTAACCTTGAGCCTTCTTATGAGACCCATAGTGAGCGACCATCTCTGTTGCGTAAGTTACTCGTTATGGTTCATTTATCAGTCGAGTATTTAATGGAAATCAGGAGAGTTTGCAATTAGCGGAAATATAAAGTTCAGTCATGCTTGATATAACAATTAAATTGGACTGATTGTGCCCATCACATTAAACAGCTTGCACACGACAACAGACAACGACATTTTTATCTTCTGGTGGCAGTTAAGTCCAGTCTCCTGGTGCCCAGGTAGCACTGCGTCAAACAATGCAACATTAAAATTATGGATGTTATTATTAAGGAATGTATTCTGAAGGTACTTCCCCAGTCGGACGGCTCTTCGAGCGAATGAACGCTGTGCCCTAACTCTCTTTCTTCTTCTTTTAATTTGATAACTGCTATTTTTTATCTTAGACATGTAGAAAGGTCCTAAATATTAGGTCGTAATGCCAGGCAACTATAACTCTACCATGCAACTATTTTACAACACGTAGGATCGCTATGGGCTGGACATATTATTCTTTCTAGACCTGAAACCGCACGTCATTTTTATGTTCTGGTGGCGGTTAAGTCCAGTCTCCTGGTGCCCAGGTAGCACTGCGTCAAGCGTTGCAATATTGTACTCGCGGCTCCAACAAAAATTCACTGTCAAACTATGCAACATATATCCATTGCACAAACTTTTAAACAGCAGTGGCACCAACATCATCCTGGGGCAGGAGACTATATTATACAGTAAGTCCCACAAATGTCAATTACCTTCAATACAATTAATAACCGTAACAATAGCGTTCATTAATTACGCTGTAATTTGAGCATTGTCTGTATGGTGTTTTAGTATCTACAATTTGACATAATCGGATTATTATGTGAGTTAAATTATTTAAATTATGAACGTTATGAAATAATAATGTGTAGATGTGAAATCAACTCGAATTTATTGAATGGATATATAATTTTATTAAAAACTTACAATTAAAATTGTGAATGGTTAATAAACAAACTACCATAGTTTGTCTCACTTAAGTCTGTTTAATAGTTCAGTTACTAAATTCGAAGTCTGGTTATATTTAACGATATAAAGTGTCAACTTAAATTCACTTGGTAATAATTTATTATTCAGACGTGAAGCTTTTGACTCAAATAAAACATAAATTCAGTTCACGTACACGTTATAAAGAAAGCATAACGATTTTAAACCTTCAGATTTAAAATTGGTATTATTACTTCAAAGCGAAATAAATAGCAGGTGTCTTTTTATAACACGTTTAATTAATTTTATAAAATTATACGGTGACAACCATCTATATAATTATAAGGTGAAAAGCATCTTCTACACGGTTGCAAACCAAAGTCCCAACAGAGGTCACCCTGGTTGATGTCATCCATCTAGACTGCAGTTGTGCAGTCAAGATGGATGCTTTAATTGTATCAACATAGCTTAATTATATATTTTTGTAGTTGTTTCTATAAGTTAAACTTCTTTTGGTAATAGAGCTATGAGATTATTTATAGTTACGTAAAGAAATCAAATTTATTCAGCAGTTGAGCATTAACGTAGACTTTTACTTGTCAAACTCACAATGTAGTAGATGAACAAAATCCAATATAGTATTAATGTAATATAAAAATATATTCGGCTTTGTTTATCTACTAAATTGTGAGTTTGACAAGTAAAAGTCTATGTTAATGCACTTGGGCATTAACATAGACTTTTACTTGCTGAATAAATTTTATTTCTTAATGTAATAAAAAAAACATTAGTCCGTTTTACCACATATTTATTTTTTAAATCGTTAAATAACAAGTTACTAAGCTTTATTTATTTTTAAATTTAGTACAATTATATTAAAATACAACAATTGAAATCTTTCAACCAGTACCTTAATTGAGGCGACTATACGGTTTTATAGTTAGCAACATAGAACTGATATATTTAACTGACGGTGGCTACCTTTTATTTGTCTCTCCGAAAACTAGTAATATCCTTAAACTTCCACCAATAATTTCTTTTTAAATAATCGTTTAAGGTTTAAATAATTTGGGAAAATTACCCAGTAAGGTATTTTCAAGAGTATTCATTTCATAAAAAGAAATGATCCTCGAGTAATTTTCTCTTACTGCGAAAATCCGTATTTGAACTTTTTTCGCGAATTGGCATTAGAATTAAACGCTGCATACTACAAATACATAATATTAATAACTTAATTCTAGAAGTAAAGTTGATAAAGTTATGGCGTCATATTATAATAACAAATTTATTATTTTTTTTATTTACATATGGTTACAATGTTTTGTCTCTCTTTTAAAGTCGAACTTTTAAGCCCGTCAAAAACGCATACTGAGTTTGGCAAGCGCATACGATGCTCAGTTAAATTACCTTTTAGTTATACCTATGTGTGTTTTAGTATTGCGAGTTCTCAGGCTTCTCTGGTCTGGGTCTGGTCTTGCGAGTGTTCATGGGCGGCGGTGATCACTTATCATCAGGTGACGCACTTGCTCGTTTGCCATCTTATATTTTAAAAATAATAATAATAACAATAAATTGACCTGTTGACCTATGTACCCAGATTTCCCCTTCTTCACTTATCCACTCTATACAAGTACCTATCAGTCTGGAAGAATTCGCAGTTGCAATAAGATAACCCAGTGTGCCTAACCTATAACCTATAACCCACATTTTAAACATGCGATAAAACTGCCCGCAATAAAATTTAAATTTCATAAATCGATTTGAGTTTCTTTCTAGTTTTGTGATTGTATATTATATGCTTTATACATGAAACAATCGTTTTATATACTATACTTCTCATTTAGAGAAGTATTCAACAAAAATAGAATAGAATAGAAAATTTATTTATTCAAGTAAGTATGACTCATTATGCTAGTAGGACTTACAGCTATATTAGGAGCATACATTATAAGCCTGCAACCGTCATCCCTGCGACAAGCCATGGGAGACGGCACAGCAACGACTAATGTATTCGCAGTCCAACCTACTTGCAATCATGTTTAGGATACTGTTAGAGCTGGTCCGCACCCTATGCACGAGAGAACCGCATCTTTTACGCATTGTTGTATAAAAACAATCTACATGTGCATCTACAAACATTCCCGATGCACTCCAGAAACGGGGCAGCCCTACCAGCATCCTAAACGCATTGTTATATTGTACGCGTAGAGCGTTGTAGGATCTTTGAGTATATCCAGCCCACAAGCTGCAGGTGTAAAAGTTTGTACAGTAGACCCGATAGAGCGTTATTTTAACACTAAGTGAACAGCGCGCAAACCTGCGGGCTAGCATATTTGCTCTGACCGACAACGCTCTCCGCTCTCGCTCGATGTAACCATCGTCTTTCAGGGGTCAATACATGACCAAGATGTTTAAATTCACGTAGTATCTGTAGAGGTGAGCTGTTAAATGTTAAAAGTGGTACTTTCTCTACTGTTTTACCCCTGATTTCAAATACCATGACGACTGAAAATACATGTTAAGTTTTTTTTATTAGAAGCTTTCATAAAAAAAACCCTCTATAAATTTGATACTGAAGAATATGTAAATATTCTTCAGTATCAAATTTATAGAGGGTTTTTTACGCCTAGACGAATGAAAGCTTTATTTTATAAAATTTAATAGAATACAAATTTAATAATATAATTTTGAATGCTACGAAATTATCGCTTTGGTAATATTAAAAAGTTTGTGAATTATTCTTACCTCTCAGTACCTTTAATACATTCAGTAATATATTATTGTGTGAGTAGTTAAGTAGGTACAAAAGAAATTAGATAGCCTAGCCTTGGAAGTTATGTGCCAGTTTTTTCACCGCAATCGTAGGTAGGTCACTCATATTATCTCTCGTATCTCGATAGAAAAATTGAAGAACTTTCCTTTAATAAAAAGAAACAAATTACGCACTAGTAGGTATAGGTATATAATAATAATAATAAAAATATCTAGGGACAATGTCACACAGATCATCCTAGCCCCAAACTCAGCAAAGCTTGTACTATGGGTACCAGGCGACGATATACATACTTATATAGATAGATAAATACAAAACTTCCATGACTCAGAAACAAATATTCGTGCTCATCACACAAATATTTGCACTTACTGGGATTCGAACCCAGGACCACCAGCTTCTAGGCAGGAGCACAACCAACTAGGCTACGGTGATCGTCAATCTATATCAATATAAATAAATATGGTCTTACTTCTATGATATGATGTTCTAGGTAATTTTAAGAATGTTGTCTCTGGGTGCGTTATTGACAATTCGAAAATTGAATTCGTATTAGCACCACTAATCGCACGCTTACTGCTTACAAAACCACCAAACCGTCCATTCGACACTGGCGCATTCATGCCAATTTGGGTGGCGAGTGTATACGGAAATCAAGGGGCGTGAGTATGGCTCCCGTTCTTACCGTATCTATGAAGATATAACTATAAACTGTTAGTCGTAGTCATATATATTTTAATAAAAAAAAATTGTAGGAATTATTCACGCAAAGCAACCTCAGGATTATTCACGGGTATTTAATAAGTGTGTTTTACTTACTTAAATAATAATATAGATAATTCAATCTTCAAGAACCAATAGATAGGTAAAAATGTACTAAACTCTATCTCATTTTATGAAGAGTTCTTTTTAAGCATTCATCAAAATAAAATGTTTTCGATGATGATCCACGTCAAGGGCAAAAAATTAGCTCAATATGATAACGATTATTTCACTTTTTTCTTATCGAACCGAAAAAAGGTTTGAAGTGTAGAAAAATATAGTTACAATCTTTTACCCAACTCGGACCTTGAACCCGTAACCTCATAATCTATGGTAACCTCATAAACTCCAACAAGGTAGACTGGCCCTGACATAAGTATTAATTTAAATATGTATGTTCACTAATGTACAGATGCCAGCACATCCATCGACCTCAACTCTGTCAAATTTCTTTTATAGATTTTCAACTTTGTCCCATAAGCATAAGGTTCACTTTCAATTGGGGAATTTGGACAGATTGGGGTACCTTGATGTTCTGGCGTCTGTACAATGGCGGACTTAATTACCAAAGGAATTTTCTCTCTGCCCACCTATAGGCGGTACAGATGTATTAAGTTGTCAAAGCTTTAATGAGACTTTTTACCAACAGGCACTGAAACCAGTACTCCGCCAGGAACAACGATGCTCACAGCACCACCCACAGTCTTCCGCTCCAAAGTGACCAACAGACCCAGAAAGGGGAAAGCAGACTCCCCAATGCTGAACTACATATTCGATTCATACGCGACGAGCAACAAACATTTTCACGATAAGTAAGTTTCGTTTATAAATAAATAAAAAAGGTTTATTCCCAACAAGCATAGATAATCGTTAACTTAGTTTACATCTAAGACGATATAACTAATTGCGTTTAGTTTATATAATACTTATGAAGCATGCAACATTATAAGTACTAGCTAGGAAAGGCGTCTACCTCAGCAAATGTTACAGTAAATAATAATGATTACTGTAACGCTGATCTTCCGATAGCGCTTAAAAAACTACTAATTAAATTACAAAATTATCATGCGTATCGACCAGAGTAGCGTTTGGTTGCATCTCCAACCACTTTAAATGTCATCAAAGAGAATATAAACAACTAGTATTGCGTCATTGCTGTGTTTACCTTTGAAAACTGTCAAAGTATAAAAATATTACGATAAATATGAATGTGGATGCGGGCAGTTTAATAATTTAATAAATTTAATTTTATAAGAACTCGCAGTTTGTACAAAGTAGGTACCCACCTGTTTATATATAAAAAGGTTTGTTTCACAAATAATAGTCCTAAAATATTAAGATCGGAGTACTATGTGCGTTGTAAAGTAAAACCATGATAATTTGAACCAATGTGTAGCCAGTAGAAGGCAGTTTAGTTAGGTAAATAATTTAGCGGTCAGTCATCCATGGACTGACCTTGGGCCTAGTTGCCTAACCTCGCCAATCACTTACGGACCAGTGAGACGATCTGGCTATGAGCGCCTCGTAGTGTTGTAATGTAGACGAAACGTAGCGTGCTAGGTACATCTTTGATTGTCATGTTAAAAAAATCGGTTTTTTAAAACTCTTGAAGCGACCTATAAATTCGAAATTGATATTTTTAAATTTCATAATAAATAAATACAAATTTCAAATTTATAGTTTCCATAATTAGGATTTCAGTCCCTGATTTTACTATATGAAGAATGTTTAAAGAATGTATGAACAGTAAAATTCTTCATAAAGCAAAATTAGGGACTGAAACTAAAGTTGGAAACTATAAATTCGAAATTCGTATTTATGATGAAAATTATAAATATCAATTTCGAATTTATAGTTCGCTTCAAGAGTTTATTCATTCATTTTACGACAGTGGCCTTTTTAAACTTTCCATAATATGTACATATTATGAAAAGTTTTAAAAAAAGGCCACTAGCCAATGTATTTTGTACAGTTGACACCAGTACTGACCCAACTCATTTATTTCAATAATGTGTAAAAACATGATTATTTTTTTCCCAAATATACAGACAACAGAAAGGCGAGTTCATGGAATTAAAAATAATTCGGCTGCCTGTATAGCACTGGGTCAAAAATATAATTTAATTAAGAACGTACATCTTCATTTGCATATTCATTAATACTTCACAAAATTAAAAATTGCATTCCAGCTACGTTTTACCTTAATAAAGAAAATTTAAATGAAAAAATAAAACAAAACCAATGGGAAACGTAATACAGACGAATAAAATACATCAATTAATCAAAATTTGCATGATATTTGAATAATGTCCTTCACAATAGGATAAACGGCTCCACGACCTCGAAGACCTTGATAATAGAAGAGCAATAACCGCGTTCGTTTTATCAATGATATTTTTTTTCTCTTTTTAAATATTAAACGTTTCTTAGAAAATATTAATAAATCTACAAATTAATTTTGTGAGGTAGAAAACCGTTGTTAATAAATTAATTTAATGATAAGTTATTGTGATTCGAACATAAGTTTTATCAGCGCCTCGAGAGTCGTAATGCCATCCACTGTGAATTTTTATCGCTTATTTGAAATATTTCAGGCTTGCTCTCGGTAGTAAAAATGGTAATGTGATTCGTGATGGAAGTTATTTTTAGGGTTCCGCACCCAAAGGGTAAAACAGGACCCTATTACTAAGGCTGAGATCTATAGAGCGTACTTAGACTTTGCTCAAACTTTACTTACGTAAAACTTTGCTAAGTGTATGCTAAGCTTATAGTTTGATTTGGTATTTATAGACTTTTTGAAGTTAAGATTATGCTTAGCATAAGCTAAGACAGACAAAGTCAAAACACCAATTGTAATTTCGTTACATGCATTAACTTCTGTCTAAGTAAAGTCTGAGCAAAGTCTAAGTACGCTCTATAGATCTCAGCCTAAGACTTTGCTGTCTGTTTGTATGCCTGTCCCATCTGTCACCAGGCTGTATCTCATGAACCGTTATAGTTAGACCGTTGAAATTTCTTACAGTTGATGTATTTCTGATGCCGCAATAACAACTAATACTAAAACAAAATAAAATAAATATTTAAGAGGACTCCCATACATCAAACACGAATTTTTTGCTCGTTTTTATAGATAATGGTACGGAACCCTTCGTGCGCGAATCCGACTCGCACTTGGCCGGTTTTTTCTTTTTCAAGAACTAAAGATAGTGTGTCTGTTGGTTAACTTAAGTTGTAACAGCTTGTGATGTTTGCATAATAAGTTAAGCTAATTTGTTTAATAGTTTGTTGTTATTACACTGTTTGTCTCAAACTGCTGGTGAAAATTTACATATTATTATAGATTGATACTTACATTAATATAATATAGCTGCCTCGTCAGTCTAGTGGTAGCGTTTTCAACTGTAGACAATTAACCCTGGGTTAAAAGTCCGGGTCCGGCCAAATAGTGGTACTTATTAGAATTTTTCTGTAAAGAAAAATATCTCAGAATCATTTCGGTATTTATACCCTGGCCTGTGTCTCAGTGTGCACGTGAAACGACGGTCCTGTACCCGACATCTTTCCGATTGTGTCACTAGTCATCCCATCGGGACATGAGAGTGATGAAATAAAAAGTGCACCTATGTATGCGCCCATACTGGGGTCCTATGATATGTCCTGCACTATTTAGAGCCGATTTCACCGTTCAAATTAAACGCGATGAATTGACGCTAAACTCAGTTCAGCGTCCTGTAGCTGCGTTTAGCGTCCATTGATCGCGTTTTATTTTAACGGTGAAATCGGCTCTTAGACTGGCCATCGTAAATCTACCAGGAAGACATTATTATAATTTTAAGGTCTTTGTTGGTTTGAATTGATTTCAAAAATTACCTCACAGGATATTCCAATATACAATTGTAAGCTAACTGCTAATAAACTTATAATATTTTAAAATATAATGAACACGTAAGTATTATTAAGTAAGAACACGTTTGTACAAATGGCGGCCTTATCGCTAAGTGTAATGTCTTCCATGTAACCATTGAATGGACCAGGAGTGTAGAAAAGGCAGTTGGGTATTTGTTGATATATTAAAAGAAAGGACTTTTTTATAATAATACATCTTTCCACGTCTGGGGGCACATTAGTTATACCGCAATACAAAATTTTATCACTAGTTATACAGATGTTATGATGTAAAAATAGCGTTAGATAAATTTCAGTGCAAATATAAATATATTGGGACATCTAACACACTGCCAACTGATCCCAAAGTAGAGAGAGCCTGTTCTATGGCAATCAGACAACTAGTAAACACATTTATATTTATATTATTCTTAATACATACATAGTGTAGCAATTGATGCAGGTAGCGCTAGATCGACAGTTGTGCAGGATATCTTTAGGGGAGGCCTTTGTCCAACAGGCATATTTCGGCTGATATGATGATGATGATGATGATGATAGGTAAATAACATCTAGACACAGAACAAGTAATCATGTACGTCACGCAAAAATTTGTCCTGAGGGCGTATCGAACCCACGACCTCGATCTCTTAATTAATAAAGTTGTACTTATTTCTTAAATTTTATAATACATTTTGTGTATTCATTTTAAGAAATTTATTTTTTAAAAGACCACGCTCGCACTAGGTAACTTGTTTCTGTGTCGCTGTGTACTTAACAAACATATAATTTACGTACACAAAGTACATCCGGACTCAAGACAACTATTTATGGGTCACACAAATAGTTGCCCTGCGCGGAAAACGAACCCGGAACACAAAGTGGCGAGGCGACATCATAACCGCTGCGCCACGTACAGTTCTATAAGTTACAACATTAAGCTCGACTACGTTAGCTCTGGCTTTTTAGCGCGGTGGACAAATGCTTGCTTTTCATGCTGGAGGTCGTGGCTTCGATTCCCACCCAGGACAGATATTTGTGCGCATGAGCATTTATATCTGTCCTGAGCCCAGATTCAGTAATTATCTATATAAGTATGTATTTACAAAAGAAAAGTAGTACAATATGTAGTATATCACTTATCTGGTATCCATAGTACAAGCTCTGCTTAGTTTGGGATCAGATGGCTGTGTGTAAATAATAGCCCAGTATATTATTATTATTTGTGCTTCTTCATTCTATCCAATCAGCTCTTTTCATTCTGCACACGTTATTTTAGGTAATGTATCTGTTTCAAAATTAAATAAACCTTAATTTAAACGAGCATATTTTTTATTTCACCAGCCAGCTACAGCCTGGTATGCGGAGGCATGCTTTTTATTCTGTTAGCCTTTTTTCAGCAAACATGGCGAGATGGAACATAAAATGTGTTTTTCCTAAAATATGGTCGCAACGAGCTTGCGACTCGTAAATATACGTGAATAATGCCTTAATTGTACTTTATCATCTAACGGCTTCGCTTTTAGTACAAGAAGCAAATTTAGTCGTCTAAAAGCTTTTGATTTTGATATACTATGATGAAGCATAATAATATCTGAGGTTCAATTAGACCATTATTCACATACGGTCAGCTGATCCTAAACTAAGCAGAACTTGTACTATGCAAACCAGATAACTGACATACTACTTTTCTTTAGTAAATACATACTTATATAGATATAATTACACCCAGACACAGGGCAAACAGATATGTTCATGCACACAAAAGTCTGTCCTGGGCGGGAATCGAACCCATGACCGCAAGCGTTGACTAACCACGCCACAGGCCCGCCATGAATAGACTGTGTCCCAAAACACCTTTGTCGAGAGACCATGGGTTTTGATTTATACATCAGAACAAAATTGTGGACCGAGAATAAATTGTGATTCGTTTTTTTTTGTTGCTTTGTTGGCTTTGGGACTACATTCCGTGTCCGAGTTACTTTATAGCAACCTAAAATATTGGAACGAAGTTCCTTATCGCGCGTAGTGAAAGGGGGCTAGACGGAAAAAATTCTTACGAAAAGTTGTCACGACACTTTTTGCAGCTGTGCGGCGTGCGTATATTTCTCTGTCTCTCTCTCTCTCTCTTATAGAAAGCAAGCCAGATATTTTCATTTCTATTTCGCATTGAACAGTGTGGTGTCGCGACGATTATTTTTGTTGAGTGTATACAGGTTTTTTGTACATAATAAATAATAAGAAATAACTTCATTCCATCCGGGTGTCCCTTGACACCTCTCAAGTTTTTTGACTATTATTTGGTTATCATTCGTAAAACAAGACAAAAACTATTATTAAATTCCTTTTGGGAATTTGGAAATATTCAGAGTTAGATACGACTGTAAAAGGTGATCCTCTTGTAGGTTTTGGTGATAATATTCGTAACATCAGCAACATTGAGTATTTAAATATCTATACATATAATAAAATCGTAGAAAAGTCAAAATTGTACATTGCATATTTATTAAAAGTATAGATAGATACTTGGGGCGTGATCTACAATTGACATCGAAGCCAAAAATATAGTTTTTAGAATTTTTGTCTGTTTGTCTGTATATATGTCGGGGCTAAACTCAAAAAGTACTGGATTTACTTCAAATTGTGCATGAATATTACTAAGAGGTCGGGTTAACATATCGGCTTCATATTATCACGCTATCACCTACGGGGGAGGAGCTGTGATAATTTATAAAAATTACGCGGGTAAAACCGCTGGGCACAGCTATATTATATAAATTAAAAAAGAAACCTTCATTGTACACCACAAAGGACATTTTGAAACATTGATTATAATGAACAATGCGCGGTCTTATCGCATTAAGCGATTTCTTCCAAACAACTTTGGGATGGATAGGAATTGAATGTATCAGATGCCGGCAACGGTGCAATAAAGTGTGGTAAAAATAAAAAGAAAATAAATAATTACAAAAGGTATATTAAAAACCTAAATATATACGCTAAGTACATGAAGTCGATAGTTTAAAGATGCCAACACCTCGCCTTACTTATTTGAGGTCATTCACCCTAAATGGCACTAAGTAAGCCGGCCACTGGCGATCAGGGTTTCAGGGGCACTACCGGCTAAGTCGCCGAACATCGATTTCTTAAATGGCGTTCAACTAAATAAAGGTTAAAAATGACTTAATCAATCGTTAAATCGGCTTCCATGGGCACATGTGACGTCATAAATGGTCCGGAATCGATTGTCAACGTTGAAGCCGATTTAACGATTGATTAAGTAATTCTTAACCTTTATTTATTTGAACGCCATTGAAGAAATCGATGTTCGGCGACTTAGCCGGTAGAGTAAGAGTAAAAGAAATAAAATGAACTGAATAACATTTATCTAACCTTAAAATGAGTGATAAATAATATCTGCACTAAAATTCTCATATAGAACTTCGTCTGGACAAGTTCCGGTTGTTTAACTTATTTAAATAAAATTGAAGCTAATAGACTGATTACAACTGAATTTCACATGAAATCAAAGATACACAAGCTGGGGGTAGTCAACAAACGGCCAACAGAATCACTATTCCGATCAAATAAAGCATTCGGCGTGTACCAACACGTTCCCTAAAATACTGAAACTAATTTCGGTAATACCGACCTACGGTATCTCATTTGTCCGCCCTAATGAAGATCCTTTTAGGCCCAAGTCAAAGGCTTTTGTTACACCGGAGTGAATATGCTTTCAGTTGAAGATGTGTTCTTGGAAAATATATTTCGTATTCAAGACAGGATTTTCTCTTTTTGTATATGCTCATACCAAATATAGGCACAACAAGGAAGCTGAATTGAGTTATCCAAATAGGCCTTTTTAGACTGGAACACTTCAGTCATATACTATATATAACTTTATATAGAAATAGAAATATATTTATAAATACGGAGAAGTTTTCTTTGAGGTATCATTTACTTTGAATGAAATGAAATCTAAAATAAATAAAATAAAAAAGGTTTTTATTCACGTAGACTTTAAAAAAGCGCTTGTAAATAGTCAGAACATGTTTGTAGTAATATTGTTGTATACATTATTATTTCTAGTTTCATAGATATTTAGGTACACGGATTGTATGAAAACATTTATATAATTTATTTTATAATTGCAATTATATTTAGCTAGCTTGTATCAAGTTATTGTCAAAGAGATTATGTTTAAGTTTAATTATCAAAATTTATAGTTTTAGCTATATTTTACTACATATTGTCTGAATTATTTATTATTATGGCGAACCTTTTGTTAATAACGACGGTCGCGCTTTAATGCTACCACCTGATCCAATGCGCCCCATCTGAGAAGACCCAGCGAAACAAACTAAGTACTACAGTTATTATTTCTAGTTACTTATTACAGATATTTAGGTACACGGAATGTTAAAACATTTATACAATTTATTTTATAATGGTAGTGACATTTAGCTAGCTTGTATTAAGTTGTTGTCAAGGAGATTATGTTTAGTTGAAGTTTTTAATATTATGAATTGAAATTTAAATTTTACTACATATTGTCTTAACGAGTATTACTTACTTATTTATCGTATGGGTAGTGGTTACCCTATTATCAGAGTTGTTCAAGCCGCCCAGTAGGCCTCAGACATGGCTTAGCGACTGTTATCTAATGATTACAACCGGGACCGTCAGCTTAACGTGCCGAAGAATGGAAACGCCCTGGAATTTAACCACTTTGGCGGTCACCTATCTATGGACCGACCGCCAGCCTAGTTGTTTTACTTCACCGATCACTTACGGACCGTTTAGAGCATCTAGCTATGAATGCGCCTTTTAAACAAGTATTATTCAGAGTTAACCCTTTGACGGCTAATGATGCAAATCGGAACCATAAAAAAGACTTGAAAGTTTGCATCAGTCAACGGCTAATGGTGCGGATTTGCATTATTGTACTAAAAGTCATTAAATAAAATAAAATAAAAAGGTTTTTATTCACGAAGACTTTAAAAAAGCGCTTGTAAATAGTCAGAACATGTTTGTAGTAATACAGTTATTATTTCTAGTTACTTATTACAGATATTTAGGTACATGGAATGTTAAAACATTTATACAATTTATTTTATAATGGTAGTGATATTTTAAGCCTTATTACAAGTGCTTTGAGTTGGTTTTAGTATGGCACTATTATATCGATTAAAAAGGTGTTTATATGATGCGTTCACTAAATAATACTTACAACTGCAAAAGTTTAAGGATATCCAAAAGTTTATATATCCTTACTAATAGTTTTCAAAATCTAAACATTCCAAAAGTCGTCCAAATCTGCTGCACAATGTTTGTCAGTGTTACAATAAAAGTGTGTTTTGGGATACATTTAGTCTATGAATAGACTAAATGTCGAGGGCCTTGGCGTGGTTGGTAAATCCTTGCTTTGCATGCCACAGGTCGTGGGTTCGATACCCCCCAAAAACAGATATTTGTGGGCATGAACATGTCTGTGTGTCCTGTGTTTGGGTGTAATTATCTATATAAATATGTATTTACAAAAGAAAAGTAGTATATTAGTTATCTGGTTTCAGTACAAGCTCTGCTTAGTTTGGGATCAGCAGACCGTGTGTGAATAATGTCCCAGGATAATTATTTATATATTTATTCAATGCCAAACAAAAACAAGTAAACAGAGTCTTCTGAGTGAGTGTAGTCTATCGCGAGTTATTTTAGATATTAGTAGAGGTAGGGCATAGCGTTCATTCGCTCAAAGAGCAGCCCGACTGGGGAAGTACCTCCACCTTACAGAAGGCACTCCTTAATAATAACATTAATAATTTTAATGTTGTGTTTCAGAGTGTGAGTAAGGTTGCCAAAGCTCATTGGGGTGGGGGGAAGGGTCAGCAACACTTGTTTGCTGACTTTTAAAGGCCGGCAACGCACCCGCGCCGCCTCTGGTGTTGCGAGTGTCCATGGGTGGCGGTGATCACTTACCATCAGGTGACCCTCTTGCTCGTTTGTCGGCCTCTGATATTAAAAAAAAATTGATATAAGAGAAATGTTGCGGGAAATATCGTATATCCCTATATAAGATATTTCCCGAAAGAAAGAAGTTTCCCGAGACTACACTCATTCAGGAGACTGTGTGTCTATAGTCGGACACAAAATAAAAAAACTTTACTGATTTCAGACAATATTTTTGACCTACTGTACACAGTAGGTCGAAAATATTGTATGAAATCAGTAAAGTTTTTGTAGGATTTTTTATTGAATCTACTTTTTATTAACTGTGTTCATAACAGTATGATGCCAAGTTCTCAAGAAGAAACTTCACAAAGCAACTACATCTGCCCTTACTGGAACGGAGTAACTTGCGAGTCCTAACAGTTTCTCAGTATTATCTGTAGATGAATTTTATAAAGGAACAAATTATTTTTATAAAGAAGTTTGAACAATGGCCTTAATCTGTAAAAATTTTAATATCTCGACCTCTGAATTATCAGCAAGATATAAAATTTTATTTTATTATGCTTTGTGCATTTATGCTTTATTTCGCATGAAAATGTACAGACGCCAGCACATCGAGCTACCCTAGATAAAGTTCAAAATCTGTCAAATTTATTTACAGATTTTGCAACTATATCACAATAGCATAATATTCACTTTCTATTGGGTAAATTTGACAGATCGGGGTAGCTTGATGTGCTGGCATTTGTACATAATACTTTGCTTTAATAATTTGTACATAATATTGCTTTAAAGAAAAGTGGAAAGTTATCGAAAGTCCAGTATAATTATTAATGTGATGAATCATTATAAGTTATTGTAATTTTAAACGTCGATTTTATTTTAAACGATTGATTGTTTTTTCGTCCTTAGACAAATAATCCGACAGGGAGTTCATCCTCTCATTTTAAAACCTTAACGATCATTATGAACTTCACTGTTTTAGTCATGGTACCAGTGCGTACCATTTCGTCATTTGTGTACACTGACAACTACCCCAATTCTTTTATTATATACTCCAATCTCTGCCTAGGTTGCCTGGAAGAGAATTAAGGCCGCCAATTGTACAATTCTGTAATGCACCCTTGTTCCTTATATTTTATTATATATTCTATCTGTCTACACTAAGGTCGTGTAATAAGTGATTGTCCATGGTTACGATTTTCCTAAAAGAGCGTTAGGTCCTTCAAAAGTTGTATTAAAGTTTCGAAACGGTACTTGATACCCAGTGCCTAACATTCATCCATAAGCTACGGTAACTTACTATCAGGTGATCCGCTTGCTTATTTGTTGAGTAATTAATAATTTTTAAACATAATACATTAATAAGCAAAATATTACGTTCCATTCAGCACGCAATATTTGGGTAATTAATGTATTTTAGGCATTGTAACTATTTTACAATGCCTAAAATACATTAATTGCAAAACTAAAGTGGCAGTGGGCGGGGCACATAGCTCGTAGATCCGACGGCCGTTGGGGCAGAAAGGTTCTCGAGTGGCGATCATGAACCGGAAGACGCAGCGTGGGCAGGCCCCCTACAAGATGGACCGATGATCTTGTGCGGGTCGCTGGAAACTGCTGGATGCGAATAGCACAAGACCGGCAATTGTGGAGATCTTGGGGGAGGCCTTTGTCCAGCAGTGGACGTCTTTCGGCTGATATCATGAACTATTTTACGTCAAAACGTCTCCTTTTATTATAGAACGAGACGATAGAAAAAGGCCAGAGCATTATATAGTTAACCCTCAACAGTTCATCATCATCAACATAGTAGCCGAAAGACTGTCCACAGCTGAAAAAAGGCCTCCTCCAAGGATCTGCACATATACTATATCTATGACCAATTAAGGGTTAATTGCTACCTTAGTTATAACGCGAATACTACTTATTTGGGTTTTATATAACTTGATTGTTAAAAACACATTTGAAAAAATGCAATGATATTAAAATTCACGTTTTTGGTGTCGCCCAGAATTTTGATAAAATGTGTTGCCCATAAAAATAGCTATAATAATAATATCCTGGAACATTATTCACACACGGCTATCTGACAGATCCCAAATTAAGGTTGCACAGCTTGTACTATGGAAATCAGTTATCAGATATGCTACACATACTACTTTTCTTTTGTAAATACATACTTATATATACATATTATCAACCAGACACAGAACAAACAGAAATTATCGTGCACACAATTATGTGTCCTGGGTGGGAATCACACCCACGACCTGCGGTGTAAAAGTCAAGCACCTACCAACCATGCCAACCGGCTATAGATAAATATAAAACTTAAACCACATTGCGGTTTTGGTCTTATTTCATCGTAACTTACACGTCGGTGTGAGTTCCATCGCAATTTTGCAACCGTATCACGTCCATATAAAAGTTACCAGTTTGAATAAAATGAGTCTCGTTGGGTCACACTTTTTCTTTTGTAAAAAATACACAAACGTCTCGGCCTAACATATGTTTGAATTGTTCTCTTTTGTAAATTAGGCTTGGAATAATATCATAACTCTCTTTTTATTCGGCTACGCGGTTCCTTTTTTCTGGTATTACGTAGTTTTGATATGGAATAAAGATTTTTGTATGTTTTAGGGAGATTATAGGGGTTACGAGTGTAGTTCTTTTTGTTTCTTTGCCAAAGGAACAAGAAAACAAAACTAGAAAACTGGTTCAAGGTCATGTTAACGAAGGTAGGCTGTAATACTTGGGAGGCTGTCTGCGTAAAATTTGTTTCTTGTTTTACCGCTATTTCTTACTTTAATAAGTCACGTTTTAGGTACAATTGTTGTTACTTGAATACCTAAAAGGCAGCCAAGTGCGAGTTGGACTCGCTCATGAAGGGTTCCGTAACAGCAAGTACTATAATACCTAAAAGTTCTTGTAGTAGTTGATTGAATGAAAAGTAATGGCTGTTAAAAAAAACTACTTGCTAAATCTGGTGGTGGAAAGTTACATGGTAATGTGCATCATATATATGTTCTGTGAATGTAGGACTTAAATACGTTTGCAACGCTGACGTTCGCAAACGAATAATCTCTTAGTAATTGGGGTTCGTCGACTGCTTAATCTTTTTGATCCTTAATCAAAACAATACGATGATAACGCTCACCCAATTTTACTTTTTAATTGAAAACTTTTTAATTAAGATACCCGTTAATTATATTTTCTGCATTGAAATAATTAGTTTACAAAGCATTTACAAAGATTATCTTTATTTAGGCAAGTACTCTGACGACAAAGTTTAATTAAGCGGATTATACGGTGTCCTTGAGAAATTTATTATTTATAAACGCTAAGTTAGCCTGGTTGAGTCTGGGGTTAACATAGTTTCGGGATTTATTATATATACATGGTGGTGATAGTGGTTCAAACCTAAGGCATGCAACAAATAAATTATCTTCTCCTAAAAAGGTTAAAGAAAACATCGTCACCAAACCTGCATGCCTGAGTTCTCAAAAATGTTCTTGATGGCATGTGAACTGCCAGCCAGCGCTTGGCCAGCGTGACTGTATATGTGTAGACTATGTATGATATTTGTCTGTTTTAACGACTTGCTGTTAATTCATACATTCGAAAGTAGCGTTTAAGAATGGTTGAGACGTTAATAGCCAGTGTCCATTACTAGTTCGTCATGTGAGGTTAGACCTTAAAACGAGGTTTAAAGAGCGACGTTCGATCATCTCTATGTATTCGAAGGTCAGGTGAAGCTGTTGAAAAACTTGCTTTATAAATCACAGTATCACACTAATATTATAATGGCGAAAGTTTGTGAGTTTGTAAGTGTGTATGTTTGTTACTTCTTCACGGCTAAACGGCTAGACTGATTGTAATAAAATTTGGTGTGGAGATAGCTGACACCGTGGATTAACACGGTGTCAGCTATATATAGGACATAATTTATAAATTTTAACGCTGGTAAAACTGCGGGGCACAGCAAGTAAATGATAATTAATTATTTAATATTTTAATTTCGGCTAGTGATCAAATGTAAAGAATAGGATGTCCGCAGTGGAGGTTTTGTTCACCCACTTGTCTGCTAAAGTCATTCCTCTCAAAAATCGCTTTTTGTACTCTTGTAAAAATTTGTAACCAAAAGGTATACGACTTAAATAACCAGGTAATTTAGGTTCAATGATTTCGCTCCAAATTTGATTCTATGTAAAATAAGAAAAATAATGATTGCAATAGCTTCCACTGCCTATCTACCAATGTACGACATATAAAAAAGGGGGACGAACTGAAAAACCCAAATTTTGCTTAACAAGTTACTTTGTAACATACTACGCATTCAGTAACCTAAGACAATTTAAAACGTACATTTGTGGGGTATGGAGTCTGAGTCTAAACGTTTATTGAGAGAAACAGTTCGCATTGTACCAATGGCGGAAGATTTAGCATACTTTGAGAAGGGAAGGCGTTGTTAGTGTACCGATAAATTTACAGTTGAAGCTCAATCGATTAAAAAAAAACGAAGTTTCCTCGAAATCGCTTCATTAACTGTAAACTAAAGACGTAATGACTCAAAGCATTTGTAACAGCGTTTTAAATGACTTGTAGTACGATGATGCAAATCCGCGCCATTAGCCGTTGACTGATTCAAGTTTTTTTGAAGATTTAAGTTGGAGTGATTTAACTCGCAAAAAACAAGATGAATTAAAGAAATTCTCAAGAGTTCTTTGTCCCTAAATCTACCAAAAAATAATTGATTAGTGATGCCAAGAATTGATTCTATTCTGGGACATTATTTACATGCGGCCATCTGATCCCAAACTAAGCAGAGTTTGCACTATGGAAACCAGATAACTGATATACTACATATAATACTTGTATTTTTGTAAATACATACTTATATAGATAATTGCACCCAGACTCAGGACAAACAACACATGTTCATGCCCACGAATATCTGTCCTAGGTGGGAATCGAACCCACAAAATGCGGGGTGAAAAGCAAGCATTTGCCAACTACGCCAACAGGCCCGTCACTAGGCCATTTGGTTGTATACTGATATTAAGTTGGTAAGGCTGAGAAATGTCTCAGCCAACGCCGTATGATCTCGGGGAAAACTAGTTAAGTTTGTCTAACTTAAAACCGTGTACTAACAAGCTTACAACAAGTCTACTTTGACTAAGGTATTTGTAATTATTTTCAGCAGCAACAACAAAACTGAATACATAAGGTTTGCTGTTATTGGGACTATAACGCTTTAGTTCTACAACTGAATTAATTGTAAAAATAATATTATTATTAAAACTGATGCTAATTGAAATTGTTATTAGATAATTAATTCATATTGCGTGCCCTAACTGGGTGTCATATTGAAACTTGTAATATGTAAGACTATTGTGCACATGATTGCAATAAAGAATTAATTGTATTAAAATAAATACCTTACATATTAACTGAAACTGTAACAAACAATCTGAATATGATCGCCACAAGAGATATGAACTGTTAGGTTGGCTCGTCTTAAATATTAGCGTGGGTTACCCGTTACAGTTACTATAAAAAATTATCTACCTATATAATCCTGCTATAAAAATGAATTGATGGAATGCCAGTGTATAATCACACTTAAATTATAAAAAAAAACCAGCGTAAGCTTCTCTAAGACTAAATATTTAATCTTATTATGTTCACACCTAAACATTAAAAGCAGGAAACTAATACAAAATAAAAGAGTAGTTCAATGGCACCGCTTATTTCAAATGAAATCTCTTTCAATAGGTCCGCGAGAGGAGAAATAGATTAGTAAATGTATAAAAACTGAGTATTAGAATAATACTAATAAACCTACATATATCCTACTAATATTATAAATGTAAGTTTGTGTGGCAGTGGGCGGGGCACATAGCTCGTAGAACCGATGGCCGTTGGGGCAGAAAGGTTCTTGAGTGGCGACCACGAACCGGAAGACGCAGCGTGGGCAGGCCCCCTACAAGATGGACCGATGATCTTATGCGGGTCGCTGGAAACAGCTGGACGCGAATAGCGCAAGACCGGCAATTGTGGTGATCTTTGGGCGAGGCCTTTGTCCAGCAGTGGACGTCTTTCGGCTGATATGATGATGATAAAGTTTGTGATTATGGATGTATGGACGCATGGATGTTATTACTCTTTCACGAAAAAACTACGAAGTGGATTAGAATGAATATTTTAACACATAGGCTATTATTATATATAGTTCAACGCTGATGAAACCGCGGGCATAGCTAGTAATTCCATAAAAATTTTTTTATTTGATTTAAGCTTAATTTGTGACAGCGTATAAAGTATAACCATATTATTATACCGACCCACATACACAGACAATAGTACATTTTGAGCCTCCTTTCAGTAGTTGAATATAAACTAATTTTCAAGGTACACTCGAAAAATAGTAGGTACACCACTTTGTCTCATTTTCCTGTCCCTTGGCCTAAATATTATTCGGCAACCTAATTAGCTAACTAAACTGGAACGTGCGTGTACGTGAGCGTAGCTAGGATTGTCACCTGTTTAATTACTCCAGACAAAAGTAGTCGCAAACTAAAGTGATATAACGGCAGTTTTATACACTACCTGGTCTACTTTCAAAGTCGTTTGCATTTTACACACGTATAGTGCTTGCGTTCGCCTATATACCGTCGTCTATACTTTGTACTCTTTATTAATGACTGTTTGGTCTAGGAGTAGCGTATTCATAATAATATCCCGCATTGGACCAAACAGTGTTATTGAATTGTTTTGGGCAACAAAATAAACAGTACCACCATGAAGTTACACCCCCATGCCTTGGAAAATATGTAAGGCTTTCCTTAGCCTTTCCGGTTAGTATGCTCGGTACATGGTTTTAGGTCACTATAAAAATAAAGAATGTACCTAAGTGTTTGCGTGAACACTGGTGTCCTACAATATATCCCACAACGACGGCTAATGTCCGTGGAGACTTAATGCCCTATTCAACTCGTAAGTACGTTTATAAGTATTTCTTTTCTTAAAAATGGCGGGCTACTTTGCAGACATATAATTGGCAGACACAGAGTACATCCAGACTCAGAACAAAAATAGTTGTCCTGGAATCAAACCCGGAACACGAACTGTCGAGGCGACTGTCTTAACCACTGCATCACACGTGCTATCAAAGTCTTCAGTCTTTCTTTTTATAAGTACTGTTATGTTACGTACAATTCTTGTTGTTGATTCCTTTCACTTCTCCTTTGTAGAAACGAATTCCAGCAGGCTGATTAAGCTAGTTAATTTTCTAAATGAAACGAAGGAAATTACGGAACAGAATTTGGGATTTTAATCATCAAACTTAGGCAGAATTTATGTGGAAGTTAGAATGTTGGCCCTGAACTCTGTTAACTTTATTGAATTTAGAGCGACAAGAACAATACTTACTTGATTACTCGTAATATGTACTTTCTACCTACCGCTGCCGGTTGAGGAATACTTACGACGAAACGGAAGTAAGAATATGTATTTAAATTTATTAGAATGCTGTAGTAGAACGTACCCTACTTTCTACTAAAGCCATGAGATAACAAGTAGATAGTGTAGTAAAAATATTAGACTTAAACTAGATAATTAAACATAATTTCTTGACAATAACTTGATACGAGCTACCTAAATATCATTGCTATAATAAAATAATATTTTATAAATGTTTTCATACGAGATGTACCTAAATATCTATGTTACTAGAAATAATAATGTATACAACTATATTACTACAAACATGTTCTGACTATTTACAAGCGCTTTTTTAAAGTCTACGTGAATAAAAACCTTTTTTATTTTATTTTTTTATAGATAGATAGGAACACTTTATTGCAAATACAGAATAAAAAATTTGATATATGGACATAGTTTATATTTATGTACAATTGGCGGTCTTATCACATAAGAGCGATTTCTTCCAGACAACCTTTGGATGGACCAGATTAGCAAATGAGAAAGGGGGTTAGTAATGTACTGTAAAATAATTTTAAGCTCTATCTAATCTATAAATATAAATAAATATAGGTACACCAAATACAAAGAGATTTGAGAAAAATTAAAAAAAAGATATGGAATGCCAATATCTAGCAGTAGGATTTTAATAGCTTAGTTTTATGGTTACGGTTAATGTACTGTTGGACTTGCAAGTGTGGCGCAGCGGTTGCCTTGCCACTTCATGTCCCGGGTTCGATTCCCACGCTGGACAACAAGTTGTATGATCTATAAGTAGTTATTGTGTCCGTTAATTAGATGTGGGTAACGTACCTCGCAACAGAGGACATTTTCACGAAATCGGGCGTTGTCTTAATTGAAAAAAATTGTCATACTCTCCGAAATTATAACGTATAAATAACAGATGAATAGAAAACCTTTAGTATTCCATAATTTAACGTTTTTAATACGTTATTTAAAAATAATTTTCAAATTGCGTTGATAACACGTGACAACGTATAATGACGGTTTAAGCAAAGTCATGGTTCCTAACAGTGTAAATGATAATTCACCGTTTAGTAAATTAATGCTTTTAGTATAAATAAATATCTTGGGACAGCACACTGCCATCTGATCCCAAAGAAGGCATTCAACTTGTAAACATACGTATACAAGGTGTAAATAAATCGTTCATGTATGTAGTTTGCCTATGTAACTGACCAACGTGTAACACAATAACTTGCTAAATAAACAAAAAAAAAAAACAACTCCCATGCAAGAATGAGAATCAGTTGATGCATTTGGTATAACATTCCAAAATACTTTTATGCTTATTTCACAAAATTGTTGTGTTTTATTAGTTCAGTTTTATGGGTATATACAACTTGTATATTTCTAATACAAACATATTTTAGATAAATTACACCCTGACTCAGAACAAATAATCGTGCTCATCACACATATTATGGATATGTCCAGGTTGGATCAAACCCACGATCTCAGGGTTAACAGTCAAGGTCACTAACCACTAGGCCAAAAGCCTTAAAAATAAATCTGAGAAATTCATAAGATTAGTAAAAAGTACACACAGAAATCTTTATATAAATCAAATTAATAAGAATAGACTTCGCGACGTCCTGCGTGAGCGATCTAGACGCGACCGCGAAGCGGCGCGGCACGGCGAGTAAACAACAAACAGTCGAAACCTATTGAAGTGTCCTACGTGACAAAACGCGCGTGGGTGCGGTCTGGAGCGGCGCGAAATGAAGCGAACGCGATCAGTTGGCTTGATATTATTGCGCGAACGGGATGCGGTGCCGTCGTGTTTTTGCGGCGTCGGTGGCGGCTGCGCGAGATGATTCGCGTGTACGTAGGACATAGCCGCCGCGTCGCACCGCATCTCATTGATTTCGCGTGTCACCGCTTCGTAATCGCGTTCGCTTTGAACCGCCTACGTAGGACGTAGCGTTATGTAAATATCTATGGATGTGATTTACAAACTTAGTCCAACTGTGACGCGCCATATTAGCATACAACATTAAATTGGAAATTATATGATATATAATAATATCGTGGGACATATGATTAAATATCCTGGAACATTATTCCCACACGGCCACCTAATCCCAAACCAAGCAGAGCTTGAACTATGGAACCCAGATACCTGATATATTACATATATCTACTACTTTTCTTTTGTAAATACATACTTATATAGATAATCACACCCAGACTCAGGACAAACAGACATGGTCATGGACACAAATATCTGTCTTGGGTGGGACTCGAACTCACGACCTACGGCGTGAAAGGCAAGCATCTAAAAACCAGACCAACCGGCCCATCACATTAAATACAAATTATTACAATATTTAAACATGTCAAATTTTGCAACAATATTTAACTAACATTATTTAATAATTATTATTAAATAAAAATAACATCCTCCAGATTTGCACGCTTCCAAAATTATTCAAATCTAGAACTCAAATTGGTATGAAGTCTCAGCACATTGCGCTTGGAATAGCGGCCATTTCTTCAGAGATATTAGTTTTGAACTGGATAATCGCTGGATTATTGCAGTACACTCGACTCTTATGTATACTCACAAAACAAAGTTTAGTGGTGTTAGAAGTGGTTATCTGGGTGACCATGGAATATCACCTCGGCGCGATTAGAGTTTCTTCAACTCTCTCTATTGCACTATTATAGACCTGTGCCTCTAGCACGAGTTCCTTTAGTTTAATTACTCGATCACACGTACAGTTTCGTCCCATACATTGAGCACCAGAGTTTTAGTTCTTAATAGTTTCCGCGAGAGGCGCTGGTGCTCAATGTATGGGAGAAACTGTACGTGTGATCGAGTAAGTAAGTGAAATGATTACAGTTGCAGGAAGAATATAACTCGTAAAATGACGGACCACTAAAACAACAACCAAATTCATATGATAGAATTAAATTGCATATTGAATTATGTACAAATTGAATGATAGATAGAATAATGATTTAGAATTAAATGTGGCGTATTTGGTAAATACTTGCCTCACACGTCGCAGGTCATAGGTTCGATTTCCACTCAGGACAAATATTTGTGTGCATGAACATGTCTGTTTGTTCTGAGTCTGGGTGTAATTATCTATATAAGTACGTATTTACAAAATAAAAGTAGTATATCAGTTATCTTGTTTACATAGTATAAGCACTGCTTAGCTGGGAACAGGTGGCCATGTGTGAATAATATAATAATCCAGGATACAAAAACCCTACACCTTCAGATCCATATACAGGATAGTTTAGACATTTATCTAATGTAAATAATTAACTTAACTTATAAGAAACAGAAAAATATCAGCTAAATTAACTATAATAACTAACTACTATAACTAAGTTATAGGGCGTCGTAGAATTCCTCCGCATCGTCGGGAGGTAAGGTGCCCAGAAGGCTGGCCGCATTGCCACGCTGTATGGCAATGCTGATTCTTTGACCCAAAAAAAGGCCAGCTCTCTGGTCACGGGAAGCGTCAATCAAACGTTTCGAAATTTCCCGAAACAATAAACGTGCGTTAGGTCCCCACGGCCCTAGCGTTTCGACCCCAAAAGGCTCAAATACATAATTTCCATCCAATGTACATTTATATCTTCATCTACTAAGTTTAAAATAAGCAGAAGTAGACAAAATATAACAGTTTTGAGATAGGTAAACGTAATAAATATTCCGACATATTATTCGTCTCAAAAAGACACCTATCACAGGTGTTATAGAATCCACTATTTATTAACACGTTTGTGCGAGTTATTTAGGTAGATAAACATAGGATTACCGTGCTCGATCGACTTAGATTGTGTTTTATTGCTAAGAAATGCCGTTTTTGTGCGTATTACTTTTTCTTATTCAGTGGTTTTATTAAAAGGATAAAAGGTGAACTGACTGACACAATAACGTGTCGCATGTGGGTTAGACTCTACACACTAGAATGATTGTGTGACAAAACATATCTCCCTCTCAACTTCCGTTCGATTCGCCCGATCTCAATTTTCGTGACGCTCTTGTCTCGCATTCACCAGCTTACTCCCGAAGTCAAGAATGCGTAAGGAAATTTTGTTTAATAAAAAAAAGTATTGTGTTTTGGTTATGGTAGCCACGATATTATTGCGGTGCACGCAATTTCTAACTATTATTCGACTCGTTACTTATTATTCTAAACTAGCTGTGCCCCGCGGTTTTACCCGCGTTAAATTTTCTCCTCCCCCGTAGGTGATAGCGTGATAATATGTAGCCTATATGTTGACCCGACCTCTTACTAATATTCATGCAAATTTGAAGTAAATTCATTCAGTACTTTTTGAGTTCAGCCCGGACATACATACAGACAAACAGACACACAGACAAACATTCTAAAAACTATATTTTTTATCGATTGTAGATCACGCCCCAAGTATCCTTTCAAAAAAATATTCCATGTACAGTTTTGACTTTCCTACGATTTTATTATATGTATAGATTTGTCAAATTGTCTCTCTTAAATCAAAATAAAACTCAATAAACGATGATTATACAATACAATACATATAATAAAATCGTAGGAAAGTCAATACTGTACATTGAATATTTTTTAAAGGATACTTGGGGCGTAATCTACAATCGACATCGAAGCCAAAAATATAGATTTTAGAATTTTTGTCTATTTGTCTGTATGTATGTCCGGGTTAAACTCAAAAAGTACTGCATGGATTAACTTCAAATTTTGCATGATTATTACTAAGAGGTCGGGTCAACATATAGGCTATATATTATCACGCTATCACCTACGGCGGTGGAGCTGTGATAATTTATAAAATTTAACGCGATAATTTGTAAAACCGCGGGGCACAGCTAGTACAATAAGTAAAATAAAGTATACACAAGTTACTTGGCGCTCATCTTGACTTGGCAAAACCCCACGCGCATATGCCAGTCTTTCCCTACTTCCTTTATAACCGTAATACGACTAACTTGATTCATAAATATGAATTTGTCACTGTTATACGCTACAAATATGGCCGCCGTAATGAGAAATAATGCGACACGGCTTAATGGTATTTAGTGGCAATATTTTTAATTATCTTTACCATGGCAAAAGCAGCTATAACTCAGGCAAGATAAGGTTCACTTTACTTTAAGGCTATTAATAAAATCTGACATTTATCATGATAATATTCAGGGAATAAAGCAAACTTTGCAAAATATTATCGTTAGGGTTAAATATGTAAATGATAGACTAACAATCCATTGCCTACATTTTCTGGAAATACTGCCACTCAAAGTTCACTTTAGAATATAAATATCATAGATCGTATGTAAATGGTTCTGAAAACACGATAGTTAGATTGTATAATACATGTAACAGAATTATATTAGTGGTACAAGGTAACTAATAGTCATCATTTTATCTAGCTTACTTAAATGCTTGAGTATAGACGGGCGTCTTGAAGCTCTTGATGCCAAAAGCCAGTTCCGGAAAACCCAGCCTAAGCCCTCCTACAATTACACATACGATTCTAGTGGGTCTCTTTATTGTGCTTCCTGCAACATGACTTTCAAAACCAAGTTTGGCTTTGCTAATCATGCTCACGCCCATGCAAAGGCCCAGGCCAACACAAGCTAAGGGTGTCGTCGTCGACGGATACGTCTGGAAGGACATCATCATCATATCAGCCGAAAGACGTCACTGCTGGACAAAGGCCTCTACAATTGCCGGTTTTGCGCTATCCGTATCCAGTGGTTTCCAGCAAATAACTAATATTAGCAACTAGCTGTGCCCCGCGGTTTTACCCGCGTTAAATTTTATAAATCATCACAGCTCCTCCACCGTAGGTGATGATGATATGTAAGCCTATATGTTGACCCGACCTCTTAGTAATATTCATGCAAAATTTGAAGTTAATCCATGCAGTACTTTTTGAGTTTAACCCGGACATACATACAGACAAACAGACAAAAATTCTAAAATCTATATTTTTGGCTTCGATGTCGATTGTAGATTACGCCCCAAGTATCCTTTTAAAAAAATATTCAATGTACAGTTTTGACTTTCCTACGGTTTTATTATATGTATAGATAACAAAATCAAATCCGTTCAATCATCGAAAACTAGATTTCGCGGCTCCACTACTCTGTTTTTTTCGACGAGCGTCACTAAGCGTTTCACTTCTTTTTTCATGGATATGGCGCAGAGAGAAAATACAGCCAGTATGTTTTTTCTTTTTTAAAGACTACGCCTGCACTAAGAAAATTATATATTATAATCCCGGTGTCGCGGGGTACTTTACAAATATAGAATTGACGGAGACATATTACGTCCAGACTTATATGGGTCACACAAATTGATGTCCTGCGCGGGAATAGAAAGGACAAGAAGTGGCAAGGCAACTGTCTTAACCGCAACGATTAAAACTGCCAAATGACGTCAACTGCTGGACAAAATTCTCTCCAAAGATCTACTCAGTGGATCTATTTTCATCAATTGGGGGATTATACCGTAATCGTTACGCTCGGCGAACGGGTTGGCGATCGCAATATGATGGTCATCTTTCTCTGGTAGATATTCCCTCAGGAGATATTCTACGCTTACCGACGCGAAGAAATGGGGTGATGATACGTTGCCGTTAGCCTCACCGCCGTCAGTGTTACCAATACTACTATTTGAAAAGTACAAATTATTCTTTAATATTCTCCGATTATTCTGGACACTTAAACAGTTTGCCTAGACGCTTTAACTCTAGCCCCAAGATGATCGGAACGCAAAGAACTATATTCAAACAGAAAGATTCCGAACCACACAATATACCAAAGAGTATTCCCAAATCGTATAAGCACATGTAATATCTGAAACAACACATTCACGAGATAAAACTAAAATCCGATACAAATCTTTGTTTTATGCATGCAAATATTGATCCAGACCGCAGTGAGGCCTTTTGTACATTAACTATCAAACATCTCTGGGGTGAGTTGAAGTCACCTTAGCTACGAAAGCGACAAAATTTTAGTGTCCATTTGTGGATACACACATAAACATAAGTTTTTAGGATTCCACTTATGTAGTAACTCCGTCCGTTCATTTGTCTGTCACAGTTGGGTTCAGTTATGAAATATAACTGAACCCAACTGTGACAGACAGTAATAAAGGATTAGTCCAAATTTCGACTAGGTACGATTCTAGGCGGCGGGGATTACTTACTATTAGAGACTTTCTTGTCTTTAGTTATAAAAATTGCTTGCCAGCTTTTATTCTTTTACAAATGTTACGTACTAAAAATAGTCTTACTTGGTAAGGAATGCCTTACCAAGTAAGACTATTTTTAGTACGGTAGGTTATTATTAGTGTTTATTGGTATATTAAAGAATTCATTCTACCTACGCTTTAAATGTTTTGCAGTTATTCTGACTTTAATCTTATAATTAATAATAAAAATATAATAAAGACAACTTCTTTGTTTATACTAGTTACTCGTTATAGTTCTACTTTTTAATAAAAATATATCTGTGAAACTACTACATCTTTGTAATCCATAGAACTCCTCCGGAAAACTTATTTGATACCGATATTTGGTTGTTCAGTATATTCGATACCTGTACTTCTTAGAAGTTTGCAGAAACCTAGCTGCCTGAGTCCAAGTCGAACTTGGCCAGTTTATAAAGGTATAAAAACTAAATTATCTGTATTTTTATATTGAAAAACAAATATAACATCCTGAACATTAAATGCTGTTAGCCATTTTCCGCATCTAGGTTCTCGATTTATATCTATAAAATCGCAACATTTCACTTTCTGTTTTATTTTAGTAACAAGATTTTCGAGTCCAACATGCCCACCCGTAGACACTTTTTGCGGGTGGCACGCGTAGGCATTCCCCCAGCCTTACCAAAAAACTAAAAGCCTTAAATAAAACAAGATGTTGAGTTAAAATAGAAATATTATACTTGTGTCGAGGGGTACTTTACAAACATATTGATTTCATACACCTACGATGTGTGTTTACTTCAAGAAGGTCGTATAATTCAAGAACTTACATTTCTCTTTTTATTTAATATTGTGTACGTCCAGTTTAGTAAACCAAATAAAAAAAAACATTATCATACTGCTTAACGATGTATTTAGTTATAAAACTGGTAACTGACCAGACGGATGTGTGCTTAACGAAGTGAATCTTTAACCGTGCATTGAGGAAATGTTGTATACTATGTCGTCTCTCACGCCTAAAATGATAAAATTATGTAGTTATTACAACACTTCTAAAACTTTAAAAATTATTATTATAATTACTTACAACAGTCTTTGGGGCCGTAAGGCTCTTGAGTGGCTAGCTACCATGAACCAGAATACGCAGCATGGGCGAGCCTCCTACAAGGTCGTCCTTCGTCCGATCTTGTAAGAGTCACTGGAAGCGCAAGACTGGCAATTGTAGAAATCTTTGGGGAGGACTTGGTCCAGCAGTGGATGTATTAGGTATATGATGTTAATGATGATAATATTACTGACTTTTAACTTTTAACAGGACTAAATGTCTGTTTTGTGTCAAGTTCACCATACCTTCTAAACGATTTCACCGATTTAGATATGTATATTGAATCCTATTAGAATTCCTAAGTCATTTTTAGGTTATGTTAAAATAATACTTTTTCTTTTTCATTTAGATTTCGTCCACCATCTTTTGAGGGGACAGCATCTGAAGACACCATAATTGATTCCGACACAGGGTCTACTGTCATATTTGACTGTAAAGTGACTGCTCTAAGAGATAAAACGGTAATATTTGAAACATTAAATAAAATTATATTAATAACAAAGGATTATGTAATGAAAATAATATTTTTACAGGTATCATGGATTAGAGTTAATGAGGATGAAAATTTAGCACTACTCACTATCGACCTCGACACACACACTGCCGATGCTAGGTAAGTACTCTTAAATCGACATCACACTTTCGTTTAGCCGGGGAGTGCCTACGCATGCCACCCGCAAAAAGTGTCTACAGATGGGTATGTCGGACTCGCATCGACTAAACCTACCTACCGTGGACGTATACTGCTCCGGTGCCCCCCTTTTGCCCAGGTCCCCATGAATATCCTAGTGTCAGAGTGGTTTAAGCCCCCAGTAAGCTTCTGGCTTAACGACTGTTGCCTAACGGCGAACACTGGGACCAACACCTTAACATACCCTCTTAGACACGGAGAAGCTCAGACGGTCACCGTAGCCTAGTTGGTAGTGCTCCTGCCTACGAAGCTGGTGGTCCTGGGTTCGAATCCCGGTAAGTGCAAATATTTGTGTGATGAACACGAATATTTGTTTCTGAGTCATGTATGTTTTCTACGTATATAAGTATTTATCTATCAATATAAGTATGTATATCTTCGCCTGGTACCCATAGTACAAGCTTTGCTTAGTTTGGGGCTAGGATGATCTGTGTGACATTGTTCCCAGATATTATTATTATTATTTAGTCACTTTTGCGGTCACCCATCTATGGACTGACCGCGAGCCCAGTTGCTTAAACTTGCCAATCCCTTACAGACCAGTGAGAGGAGCTGGCGCTTTTATTATAAATAATGTTTTATATGTATCATCATTATCATATCATCCGAAAGACGTCCACTGATGGACAAAAGCCTTTATGTATAACAAACATAAATTTATAAGAAACGAGTGCATATTTGTGTGACATATTTTCTTTTATTTGAGCTCGTAAATACTATGTTTATAGTCCCCACGATGTCGGCGATGTCTTAGAACAAAAATGTACTTTTCAATTTCCGTTAAATTTCACGTCTTCGAGTATCCACATAACTAAGTCCAATTTCCACACTTGGTTACTATCAACACTATGTGAATCCCATCCGAACAGTCACCCATAAATGTAACTTCTTATTTACGTACGCCGGGATCGGAATTGAGCATGTGCTCGTGCTAAAATATTGGCCTCGTTTGGATTACCTTGGTATCTAGGGGTTATTCAGGCAATTTTTTATTGTGCACCACTCGTATATCTTTTTTCAAATTTAGAAATGGCTCTCTCAATTATCGGAATCGGGTAGCTTCAAATTGAACTTTACTTTCTTCAAGTACCTACAAAAATGTTATCTAATGTTGTTTAACTTTGTGAGGTTGTTTTTTTTTATAAATTACATTTCCTTGAACATTATTCATACACGCCCATCTGATCCTAAACTAGGCAGAGAGATCACATTATACTACTTTTTTGGAAAAAAAAATACATACATACTTAATAAATACTTACGCCTGTTTCCCAGAGGGGTAGGCAGAGACAACGGATTTCAATTTGTCACGATCGTTGCACACCTCTTTTGCCTCATCTACTGTATTTTTTTTGTAAATAGATACTGATATAAATAATTACACTCAGACTCAGGACAAACAGACATGTTCATGCACACAAATATCTGTCTGGGGTGGGAATCGAACCGGCGACCTGCAGCGTGAAAGGCAAGCATTTACCAACCACGCCAACTGGCCCGTCACCACGCCATTATATTTTATGAATATTTGTTTTATTTTTAATTGTCTGTATTATTTTTAGGTACAGGGTAGATTTAGCTGGAGAAAATTGGAAGCTAGCATTGTCGGACGCTAAGGTCCAAGACTCAGGAGTTTACTGTTGCCACGTGTCTACCCACCCCCCTATGCTGAGGCGATATAAACTAACTGTACATCGTAAGTAAAACCTTAACACTACTCTGTTTAAGGCCCAATGACATACTATTAAAGCCTTTATTTTTATTCTTCGAGTAAATCAATCAGACAAGATTTTATATTAAATTTTAGTTTTATAGAATTACTTTCAATTCAAGCCGTAAATAAAATCTCCAATGAGAAATCATACATTTAATTGTCTACGAAGCCGTGGTAGGCTGGGTTAAGCCACGAAAGTTACACAATGGTAGATCAAATTTAAGATTCTCTTGCTGACACCCTTTTAGAGGATGTATCGTGTTTATATTCTAGAAACATGGCCAACTGATATGTTAACACTTGCATGTGAAATATATCAGTAGCTTAACACAGAGTGCCAACTCCAGAATGATAGAGAGTGCCAGATCGAGACTCGCCGGACGAATAAATTTCTGATGTCCCATGTTTGGAGTCTGGAGATAATTTTATATTCGTGTAGACAGAAAACTTTTTTATAATTAGTGGCAACTCAACCACTTTTATCATTGCCCTTGTCCACAGCGCCATCAATTAAGATGAGCAAAGAGGCTTTCTTAGAAACCGGAGAAACCCTCTCACTGAAATGCGCAGTACTCCACTTACATCCAGGGGAGGCAGTTCCAGAGATGCACTGGTACAGAGGGAACAATACAGTTTCTTTGGACGAGTTGCGAGGAGGTGTACTTATAGAAACTGATCAGTTAACTTTGACAAGTCATTTACAGGTAAGTTTAAACAAAATAATATGGGTCGTATTTATTTAAAATTTAACGTTTGTATGATAGATTGCCGTAAGAATTGCCAAACTGAAGTGGCAGTGGGCAGGGCACATAGCTCGTAGAACCGACGGCCGCTGGGGCAGAAAGGTTCTCGAGTGGCGACCACGAACCGAAAGACGCAGCGTTGGCAGGCCCCCTACAAGATGGACCGATGATTTTTGCGGGTCGCTGGAAATCGCTGGATGCGGATAGCGCAAGACCAGCAATTGTGGAGATCTTTGGGGGAGGCCTTTGTCCAGCAGTGGACGTCTTTCGGCTGATATGATGATGATGATGATGATGATGATAGATTGGTCCTGTGTGGTGACGGCGGCGATAGTCAGAATATCCTCACCCCATCTCATCTCGTAGAGCGCGTAAAAGTCGACCCGAGGGAATATCTACCAGAGGACGGGCAGCAGCGTCTCTCTGTGTACTATAACTATTATACTGCGATTGCCAACCCATCTGCATATGGCATATCCCCAAGATGATTCTTGGGGGAGGCTTTTATCAAACAGTGGACTTTTTACAGCTGTTATGATGATGAGAGATTGAGTTAAGTTATCTTTATGGAAATTCTACTATGAACTATTTAATTGTCTTCAAGAATTTATTTATTTATTCATAAAACAATTTACATTGTATCTGAATATAATATGATTACAAATAAGTGCATTAATTAAAATTAATTATATGAATTACATTTACATAGGTACATTTATAACAATAATTAGATAGTAATTTTATAAGTCAAACATTTATTAGAATTATAAAACATTAAAAACAGTTAACATAACATAACATAAATAAACTACACATAAATCATTACAATAGTCAATTTTTTTCGTAATTAATATTTACAAACTCAGTCACAGAGTAATAACATTTTTTAATTAGGAAACGTTTCAGCCTGTGTAACTTATTGAATAATTATGTACTCAGTAGAATGTTTCACAATAATTAGTTTAGGCGCAATTTTATTTTTAATAGTCTTTGTGCGGGTACTTTCTCTAATTACTCTTTCTTGTTGAGTTTCAAGCAATTGCATTTACCCTGCTCATGAGCATATTAACAGATACAAAACGCTAAAGGGGAATTTCATCTTACATAGGTGCAAAGGAAGTTACCTAACCTATTTATCTCAGTAAGTTTATTCCAGTTACCTAAGCAGTGCCGACTCGGCTTGTTTGTGAAGTAAGCACCACTCAAATACAAACATAGCAGAGCAATTGTTCTTTATATTATCTTAAAGCACAGAACCCTAACCTCAAGACTAATAATAATAATAATGTCCTGGTACATTATTCACACACGTTCATCTGGTCCCAAAATTAGCAGAGCTTGTACTATAGAACTCAGATAGCTGTTATACTACACATACTTTTCTTTTGTATACTTATATAGATAATAATACCCAAATTCAAGACTAACAGACATGTTCATGCACAGAAATATCTGACCTGGGTGGGAACTATCCCATGCCCTGTGGCGTAAAAGGCTAGTATTTACTAAAAACGCCAACCGGCCTGTCAATATTGGTATATCTCAGCATACCTAAAAGAGATCAGAGTAAATCCCTACTCCAAATATTTTTGCAGCCCATATTTTAGAGAAAACAATGTAGTTTTTTATAGAAAAATGTAGAACTAAAAGTCTATTCTTGTTCTATATACATAATCTGTTCTAGGTACATTTATTTGGGCGTAAAATAAAATGATGTAACTACCTGAACCCATTTTGTACACCTGCAAGAAAATCTCTAGTTTATAGTCCGATCAAAACATTTTTTCCTTTCCAAACGAGACTTGGAATGGGTTTCTCAAAACTGAGTACAAATAAAATATCGAAAACCCATCAAGAGAAACAAAGGTTATAAAATCGTTCAAATGCCAGCCTCGCTGAAGTTAGTAATGCTCTAAATGATATTTTCAATTAGAAAGTGAGGAAAATCTTATCGTGTTTTGTTTTATGAAATGCGAGTTTATTTTCTGTAGCGTAATAAAACTGAACTTATCTGTGGCGTAATAATGATAAATGAATGCAAATTAAGCAGAGCTTGTACTATGGCAACTAGATAACTGATATACTACTTTCTTTTGTAAATACATACTTATGTAGATAAATTACACCCAGACGCAGGACAAACAGACATGTTCATGCACACAAATATCTGCACATATGGGAGAAAATCGTACCCACGACCTGTGACGTGAAAAGCAAACATTTACCAACCACGCAATATTTGTATTTTGTTTCTTTCTGTGTATTTTTTGTGGTGGCAATATTTGCGACGTCATTTGGGTTCGAACACAGATAGATGTTTTCGCATGAAATTACGGAAAACTTACTTTGAAGCGGCCTCAGGGGATTATAAGACTTTTTGCTGGCCCTAATGAAAATCGTTTGCGCTTCCCTGGTCTCTTTGCTTTAGCGCTAGTGTGACCGTATGTATATTATACCAGGTCCCAGAATCATCAGGTTGAGTTTTTTCTTTTCTGCTAATAATGATAATAATCATTTAATTCAGAAAATTATTCCATAGATAGGTTAGTAACAATAAAACTTATAGAACTATGTTAGTATACAATTCACAATAGACATAACAAAGACATAAAAAAGAAATAACGTATCATTTTATTAGGCACATTACTCTCTCCACCCAGTGTTTCTGGATTGAACAGTCGTAACGGCCAGCAAACATTTTTAAAATGCTGTAGGAGCTACCTCGTTGTCTGTGAAATAGTGACGTAGTCCTTTTACGCATTATAGCGTAAAAATCATCCACCCTTGCGTTTGCAAACGATTGAGCGAAGCACTGCAATATCGCGGCAACCCCATCAACATTCTAAAAGCATTATTATATTGTACTCGCAGGACGTTGTAAGCTCCTTGTGTATATTGAACCCACAGGCTGTTTGGGTAAAAAGTTTGACAGGTTGAATAGAGTGATTTTGACCTGTACCGTAGATAGAGCAAACCTGCGGGCTAACATGTTACTCCTTACCGCCAAAGCCCTGTGCTCTCTCTCTATGTCTGAGTCATCTCTTAAATCATCAGTCATTATATGAGCTAGGTATTTAAACCTGTCTACTATGTTAAGGGGTATTCCTTCAAGTACAACTGGAGGTACTTTTCTTGGTTTATAATTACCAGCTTTGAAAATGAGTACTACACTCTTTTTAAAGTTTTACTTGAATCCGTGTTCAATAGGATACCTTTCACAGATGCAAACAAGTTTTCTGAGAGCATTAATAGATGGGGCTAACAAGACCATATCGTCTGCGAAGCTAATGTTATTAAAAAATACATCATCAATGACCCATCCGACATGCGTCCTGCTAAGCTCGTTGATCAACTCATTCATATAGAGATTGAACAGGCTTGGGGAGGTAACTCCCCCTGTCTTACGCCACGTTCTAGACAGTACTCATCGGACTAAATATGTACCCATCTCACCTGGTTAACTTGATTTCCGTACCAATATTTTAATAAGCAAGTACAATCTGCCGGCATGCCGTGTTGTTGAGCTTTTTCCAAAGTTTATAGTAAACCACCGAGTCAAAAGCTTTTGAAAAATCGAGGAAACAGGCATACACCGGCGTGTCTCTGTCAGTATAGTACTTAACTGTGTGCTAACGACTTAAAATAGCGCTCTCGGTGGACAGACCCACTCTAAAGCCAAATTGTGCATCATTTAAGTCAAGATGTTTAACTAAATGGCCACTAAGCAAACAGTCCAGCACCTTTGCTGTTATTGTAGCAAATGAGATGGGCCTTTAGTTTTACCTATCAGAGACATTTTGCTAAGAAATATTCTTAATAGCAATTCTCTCGACCTTTGTAACCGATATTTGGCCATGTGTACTATTATCGGTTATCAATTATATGAGTATGAGTTTTAACAAAGATGCTTTTATGTGAAAACTAGCTCTGCCCCGCGGATTTACCCGCGTTAAATTTTATAAATTATCATAGCTCCGCCACCATAGGTGATAGCGTGATAATAGGTGACCTATATGTTGACCCGACCTCTTAGTAATATTCATGTAAAATTTGAAGTAAATCCATGCAGTACTTTTGGAGTTTAGCCCGGACATACATACAGACAAACAGGCACACAGACAAAAATTCTAAAAACTGTATTTTTGGCTTCGATATCGAATCTAGATCACGCCCAAGTATACTTTTCAAAAAATATTCAATGTACAGTTTTGACTTTCCTACGATTTTATTATATGTATAGATAAGATAGAGACGAGATGTCGCATTTCCTTATTCGCTTTTAAAGCCGACAAAAATAAATGGGTTTTCAACCTGTTTCTTTTATTTTCTTCTTTGTTTTTCTTCCGCCAAATAAGTAAACTAATTAGTCTAGAAATGTACTCAAACAACAGCAAATAAACCGAGAGCGTCTCTTTAAAAATCTCATAGCTTATTTACATTTCATCAACTGTTACTGTTTTCCGCAACTTAGTGCGGGGTTAAAAAATTGTGTTTAACCACCAAAATGAGGGTTACTAAGTAAGCTTGTCCCTCACAGGGAACGTAATTATGTCTGTAAACGTTTATAGTCTGTGGAGATAACAGAGCGTATGATATTTACCGTATGATAGCCATGAGTTAAGTGGAGCTGTGAGGTGTGGTTTCAGTGAAAGCGTATAAGTGTATTTTAAAATCAGAACTATATTACTATTTGTAAGTTCCTTCCTCCCATATACGTTAAGGCTGTCGAATGAACACTCTGTTACGGTTTTCCCATGAGACTACTACATGGGGCCGTTCAAAAAAGGAGTTATTATTTCTAAAGGGTCGGCAAGGCACTTGTAGCGAATATCTAAGCCCGACGGCGGCGGGTTCGAAGCGTCGCGTCGTGGCGGACTATAAATAGAGCTTGAGTGGCGTACGACGCACGGATTCCTTAAGTGAGGTTATGCGGCCGATTCCCACAGCCTTTGATGAATATTGATTGATGATTCACCGGTGGCGTGATGATATGATGATCACAATGAATGAAACCCACTTGATATGATTAACTTACTTGTATATTCCATTAAAAACGTATTAATTACACTGATCACATCTTTGATAGACCGCCCTCGCGGTTGCGTCCGAATGAGAGACAATGAATAGATGACCAATGAGCGATCAGATTGACAAAACAGATAATCGAATGAAGTAATGACGACAATATTTAAAAATGCAAGCACAGGTGGCGGGAAGTTTGAAAGTGAACTAATTATATATTAATTACATTGAAACATGTTGATTTTGCGTCAACAGCACTAATGATGCCCCTGGTGTTGCAAGCGGTCATAGGCTACAGTGACCAACTAAGTTTTATATATATAAAAAATCTAAAACTAAAAGTAGCGGTAGTAATTATGCAACACCATTCTCTGTATCGTTCCACACGATTATCAATGCAAAAGTACTTGTATATACATCGACGGGCGTTTAGTATTATTTTATTAATAGGTACAAGATGATTGCTGTTACAAAAGAAAATCTGAAGTGTAACATTTCAATAGGTATGTATAATCAGTCAGCCCGTGATCACGATCAATGCAACTTCGTCTAAACGTCGGATATAACTATAAAATCAGTCGGTTTAACACTCGTCAATAAGTTTGTATAGGTATGTATACATTGGTGCGCGCACTGGGTAAATAAATAAAAGGAATACACCATTCGCGCAAGCTAGGCTAAAACTTAAGAGCGTCATAATTTGAGCCGCTTTTTGTTGAATTGGCCTGACAAATTAAATCATATATACGCAGTACTTTTTAGTAGGTAGTAAGTTTTTATGAAGTGACGTAGTCAACGACGGCTTTTACGAATGAGTGCGAAATGGAAATTTATTTTTTTCTAACGTATGATAAGAGTTACATTTGGCCACCTTCCCCTATATCATGGTCTAGATGACTTTTCGATTAAACTGCTCGTTGAGTGTTCACTCAACTTATTATACACTACTTAGTATAGACTCAAGATTATTAAGAAAGTTGAAAATATTTAAGTAATATATTTTACGCAAATATTTCTCCATGTAGGTATATTAAAGTACTGTGTACAATATGCGTGTGTCAACAGTACGAGTACCTATACATACGTATACTTTGAAGACAAAAACAAACTTAGGTAATTTATTAATCATCATAAATCACAGATATTAAATAAATATGAGTATATTCTAAAATGAGGCGTATTAAATAGCATTGTATCACCCTAGTGTCAGAGTTATTCAAGCCGCCTAGTAGGCCGTCTGACGTGGCTTAACGACGGTTGCCTAATCGCTCCAACCGGAACCGTCAGCTTAACGTGCCCTCCGAAGCACGGAGACGCTCAGAAATTAAACCACTTTGGCGGTCACCCATATATGGACTGACCGAGAGCCTAGTAACTTTACCTCACCAATCATTTACGGACCGGTGAGAGCATCTGGCATTTTATTTAAAAGCCAGGACAATTGGAGTCGCATAACAACGTAGAAAGAGACGGCCTGACACGTTATTGCGATACATCAAAACGTTGACATAAAGAGAGACATGAATGGCTTTATTGGATTTTTAATAATTTATCAACCAACTAAAGAAATCAAAGCATTTCAAATGCACTTATTTATACATAACATATATAATATAATTACACAATTGATACATTACATGATAATTTTGTTATGTTTTTGAATTTATTTATTAATGTTTGCAACCCTTACTCTTGTATCAAAATTATTCAAGCCGCTTATCGGAACTCTGAAATGGGTAAACGACAAAAGTTGTCTTCAAACTCTCAGTCCAGGCTAAAGACTGATAGTTCAATAAGTTTAAAAACTTAAACTAGTCTGGCGGTCACTTAACTATGGACTGTCCAAATGTCTATGTGGTTAACCTAACCGATTGGTATCAGACTGGACTGATAACCACTAACTATTACAGCTAATTTTGTTTCAAACACTAATTGTATATTTTTAATTATCTCTTTTCTTCTTTTTTATCTATATACCACACTTTACCCGCGTTAAACTTTATAAATTATAGCCTATGCGTTAATCCAGGGTGTCAACTAACTCCACACCAAATTTTATTAAAATCGTTCCAGCCATTTAGACGCGAAGAAGTAGGTAACAAACATACACACTCACACAGTCACAAACTTTCGCCTTTATAATATTATACGAGGTGTTATTTAGATACTTATATAAGCTACATTATCCGTCGCCGAGTAAATCCATTCAGTAGTTTTTACGTGAAAGAGTAACAAACAATTAGTAGGATATTGTATCTGTGTATGTTATAGTCGTATATAATAAAATATATCTGATACTAGTTGTTCTGATCTATGACGTAAAATAGCCATAATTAGCAGTTTCATAATTTAATCAGACGTAATTAACTTCGTAATTAATAATTATATAAATTCCGCTGTCATTGCCACCCTTCTTTACCTACACCCTCAAGGCCTGGTAATTCTACCTCCCCGTTTGGTCTAAATTGCCGCAATATATCTGCGGGCTAAAGTGTAAGTGAGACTTAAATATCTCTCTTACTCATGAACTGAGAGCTGGTACAAAAATGCAACCTCAAAAAAATATGTTAAGGTAAAACGTAATGGTTCGCCTAACATCTTTTCGTCTTATCTCAGATGTAGTTACTTTATCATATGCTGTAAAATTGTCTCGTCCCATAAATAATAAATTGCATAGATATTAAAGTATGTCTTTAATAGAGGTAGGGCACAGCGTCCATTCGCTCAAAGAGCAGCCCGACTGGGGAAGAACCTCCAGCTTACAGAAGCCATTCCTTAATAATAACATTAATTAGTTTAATGTTGTGTTTCTGCGTGTGAGTAAGGTCGCCAGAGCTCATCGGGGTGGGGAGAAGGGTCAGCAACACTTGTTGCTGACTCTTAAAGGCTCGCAACGCACCAGCGACTCCTTTGGTATTGCGAGAGTACATGGGCGGCGGTGATCACTTACCATCAGGTGACCCAATTGTTCGTTCCTCGCCCTATATAAACCCATATAAACAAAAATGTGTGGACGAAAATACATTTGAAACTACAAAAATAAAGAAAAAAACAACATAAAAGTATATTACTCTAATTGTAGGCGATTTTAATTTATCAGAAGTTGAATGGATATGGAATCCAGAAACAGTCAGTTTAGTAAATACAACTACCTCTAATAATCTAGTCAATCGCATTTTGGATACCATTGCATTTAATGGTCTATGCCAATGTAATAACGTCACCAATGCAAACAGTCGAATGCTGGATTTAGTATTTTGTAATTCTCCTTCACACACAAATGTGCGTGGAGCGCAAACGAGTATTGAACCAAAAGATTTTCACCATCCTAGTATTGAGATAAATTTAAAAAAAACAAATAATGGACCCCTGAAAACGAAAAGACACCTTAAATACAATTTTTTTATGGCCGACTATTGTTTAATAAATGAAGAACTTGCAAAAATCGATTGGAATAACGTATGGAAGGATGTAGATCACGTTGATGACATGCTTGACATTTTTTACGACATTTTAAATCCAATCATCTTCAAATATACACCTATGCGCAACAATTGCAATGAAAAGTATCCAATGTGGTTCAGTTCGTCATTACTCAAAGCCCTTCAAGAAAAAAATAAATATCACTCAAAATATAAAAAATATGGCAACCCGGTTGATAAAGCAACATTTAATCTCCTAAGGACAAGATGTGACGAAATGATAAAATATTGTTACAATAACTTTAAACAAAAAGCAGGCGAAAATCTTCGTAAGTGTCCTAAATATTTCTGGAAATACTTAAAATCCCAAAAAACATACAGTTCAACTATTCCGAGTGAAATGCGTTTAGATGACACATTTGTTAAGGGCGGCAAGGAAATAACAAATCTTTTTGCAAGGAATTTTCAGTCCATTTATAATTCACATGTTTTAACACCAGCTCTAAATAATTCAAGATTAAATAATGTTGAACATTTTGCCATTCATAATTGCATAATATCTGACGAGATGGTTCTTAGAACTCTAAAAGATCTAGACAGTGAAAAGGGAGCAGGACCTGACGGACTCCCACCGATTCTGCTTAAAACTTGTGCTGATCTGTTACACATTCCTCTTGCAATAATTTTCCGTAAATCTATGAAATCGGGTGTTTTCCCTTCAGCATGGAAATTGGCTCATATAACACCCATATTCAAATCGGGCGAACCAGATGTTATCTCTAACTATCGACCTATTTCTATTCTATCTACCCCTGGGAAGGTTTTCGAGTCATTGGTCCAAAGGAAAATTCTCTCGCATATTGTCACCAAGATTAATAATAATCAACATGGCTTCTTGCCACATAAATCTACTACCACCAACTTAATAGAATTTGTAACGGATATTTCTGAAGCTTTGGACGACAATAAAGAAGTCCATGCTATTTATACGGACTTCCGGAAGGCGTTTGATTTGGTAAATCACTCGATACTTCTTGAAAAGCTCTCCTCAATGGGCATTCATGGTTCCTTACTGAGGTGGTGCCAGTCATATCTTTTAAATCGTTCACAACTAGTATCAGTTTGCGGATATAAATCTTACCAGTTTTTAGCTCCAACAGGTGTACCGCAAGGATCACATTTGGGTCCCCTTTTCTTTTTAATTTTCATTAACGACCTTGCCCATACCATTACAAGTAATTTTAAAATGTACGCAGATGATTTAAAGATCTACAGAAGTATATTAAGTGCCAATGATATGCAATGCTTACAAGCTGACATTAAAAAAGTAGAGAACTGGTGCGTGTCAAATTGCATGACTTTAAATCCGGACAAATCCTTTCATATAAAATTTTCACGAAAAAAGAAATCTTTTGTTGGTGTCTATAAAATAGAAGATAAAATTATAAAAGAAGTTTCTGTCATTCGTGACTTAGGGGTGTTATTAGATTCCGCTTTGACTTTTAGATTTCATATAGACGAAATAACAAAAAAAGCATCAAAACTTTCAGGGTTTATTGGACGTCAGTTGAGAATTTTTCAGAATCCGACACTAACAATTGTCATTTTCAACACCATAGTACGCAGTTTACTCGAATATTGCTGCAATGTTTGGAGCCCGGGATATCAGGTCCATTCAGACCGAATCGAACAAATCCAAAAGAGGTTTATGTATCATATAGCATACACTGATCACAAGTGCCGCACTGTACCATCGTATCAAGACAGGCTAAAGTACTACAAAGTTACTTCCTTACACTCGCGCAGGAGAGCCTCTGATGTAACAATTATGTTTAAAGTCATTAATGGTTTAATTGACACCCCAATCATTCTTGAACGCATATGTTTTTCGATTCCTCGTCAGGGGAGCAGGTTGTGCAACAGAAAACATTCTGCTTACCACTTTCCAGAACCAATATTGATACACATTCACCCATATACCGCATGGCCAAAATTTGTAATGCACTGCAAAATGAATTTGATATATTTAATTGTTCTATCACCTCACTAAAGAAAAAACTTAAAAATTTAGATAAACTATAAAACACTAAGTAAATAAAAGTCAATTAGTAATTTATTTAAATTATTTTGTATAAGTTTTTAAAGTACTTTTAATTTAGAATTTAGTTTAAGTTTTGTTTAGGTATGTTAATTTATATTATGCATGCTGTGTCTGCATCTAGAAGGGTATAGACTCTTGCTGTATCTCTAAATACTGTTTGTTTTATACTTTTATATGTAACATGTCTGTATCCAGTTTTGTAGACCAATAAACGAAAAAAAAAGGAAAAAAAAAAAAAACAAAAAAAAAAAAATATAATCTCTCTCTATATATACTGTTTTCCTAGCCGTGTGGTTTCTGGCCTAGAAATAATAACAGGGCCACCCCTTACCATCGCATGGGTGTCGTGAAAGGAGACTAAGGGATACACCAGGTAGTCGGGCAGGAGTGCCACCTGTGTATTAGATACTAACTAACTGCGGTCACCAACTCGCATGCCAAGCGCAGTGACAAAAGCAAACCCATCCAAATGGCAACATTAAAGGAACCTTTGGGGGGAGGCATATGTCCAGCAGTAGACGAAATCAGGCTGACGATGATATTATATATTTGTCTCTTTATCTTTTGTTTATCATTAAACATAAGAACTTTCAAATGAAGAGTAATAATTCAAATATTACTGAAATTTTTTGTTCGGCAATTTTTATTGTAATATCACTGTTTTATCAATTTTTTTAATAGAGTTATTTATTATAAAATTAAAATATGTGTAAATAACATTGTTTAAGAGTAGGCGTTTGCAGGCGTGAAATAAAGAACTTCTTTCCATTAACCACATTATATTTGTAGTTAAAAGTTCAAAATATCATACCTCAAAAAGCAATTCAGCGGGTCACGTATTACTGACCCTTGGGTAAGGTTAAAAAGGCATCATCGTCAATAATAATAATTAGTAGGATACTTACCTTCCTAAGTGTATTTTTATTAGTACCCCGCACTTCAAATTTTACGGATTATGCTACTTGTTTATATTTCTATTACGTAGATATTTTGAATTTGTTAGGTGTCACAATAATAAACCCTTGAATAAATAAAATCTCCATGTTTTACGTGACATACGACGTTTACGGAGCTAACACTACAAACCAACGCACCACCTGTTATTGGTTTGCTCGCTTCCGTTCTGGAAATTTCGACCTGAAAAATGAACCTCGCGGTCGTCCGAAGACTTTGGTCGACAATGACGAATTAAAGGCGGTTGTGGAAGCTGATGATACACAATCTACGGCTGAATTAGCAGCAGCTTTCGACGTTAGCGTCAAAACAATATTGGTCCATTTGCGTCAAATTGGCAAGGTAAAAAAGCTTGACAAATGGGTGCCCCACGAACTCAATGATCGCCAGCGCGAAGTACGCGTCGAGACGTGCCTTGCACTGCTCAACAGACACACAAATGAAGGAATTTTGAACCGCATTGTTACCTGCGATGAAAAATGGATTCTGTTTGATAACCGCAAGCGCTCAGCAAGTTGGTTGGATCCTGGTTCAGCACCTAAACAATGCCCTAAACGAAAACTTACCCCTAGAAAAGTGATGGTCACTGTTTGGTGGTCTAGCGCCGGTGTGATTCATCACAGCTTCTTACCAAACGGGGTGAGCATTACTGCAGATGTGTACTGTGAAGAACTGAGCACAATGATGGAGAAGCTGGCGCATCTCCAACCAGCATTGGTCAATCGCTCGTCTCCGCTGCTCCTGCACGACAACGCGCGACCTCATACTGCACAGCAGACGGTCTCCAAGTTGCAAGAACTGGGGTTGGAAGCTCTCCGTCATCCGCCCTACTCACCAGACCTTGCGCCTACAGACTACTACTTTTTCCAGAATTTGGATAACTTCTTGGCGGGAAAAAAATTCAATACCCGAGAGGCAGTACAAAATGCCTTTGAAGAATTTGTTGCCTCCCGTCCAGCTGATTTCTTTAAGAAGGGCATCAATAAACTGCCACTGCGATGGCAAAGATGCATTGATTGCATGGGTGATTACTTCGATTAATACAAATAAAAAAATTCATGAAAAAAATTCGTTTAAATTTTTTCATACAAAACGGCAATTTCATAGGTAAAGACCTATTATTATAAAACTAAATGTACAAAGCGCCTTAAAACTAGTGTTACACTTTTGTAATGAAACCCAAGTACGTCAGTGCGTGATTTCAATAAATAAAAACGTTATAGCCATAATTTTCGAAATAATTTTATATTAATTTTATTAAAACAAAAATGTGTAATAAATTATATCTATTTATATTAAAAATAATTAAAACTAAGCTAAGATATAGACAGTTCATACCCCTACTAGGTTTAACCCACAGGCGTTTTAGTAGCTTACAAAGTATACTTATCTATTTAAAATGATTTAAACATCATTAAATTTTATGACTTAAAATATACAGTTTAAAAATTAACTTATTTTAGAATACTAAAAAACTTCTCACTCGCATCATTATATCAACGTTTGTTTGAAATTACAAACTATACTTTTAGAATTATTATCGTTAAGATTATATATCTAATAGATAATGACTTATTTTTTGTTTTTTGTTCATAAAATTTGTTAACAAAAAACTTTATGCTTTTTACATCTTACTTTGTTAATAACAATCGCCTTATGCGCCGCCAAATGCATCAAATAATTTTTCAATTTCATTCCGAATCCAATGACCGATCACTCATATTTTTATATGCTTTTCTTTATTCGTTTTTTTACTTATTGACCACACCGTTAGAATGTATATTCGAAACTTAACACAAGATAGTACGTAAATTATATTACGTACGTTAATTTGTGTAGCGCTAACTTTTATAATACAAACACTAAATTAAACTCTATTTACATACAGCACCTGTACTTACCAACTAGATAACCTAAATCAACTACACCTCATATGTATAAACAGATTATACTACTGGAATATTTTATAACTTTAGGATTTAATTAACAAAATAATTTCTATCAATATTATTATGGGTAGGTATTATAGTTTTAATAGGTCATGGATTAAGCTATATAAAACCGATATTATACCGATAGTTTCGTAGAACACGCAACAACCTGTATAATTGCATACTGTCTGTTGAGTTGAATAGGTAAACAATTGAAGGAACCAAGAACCTCACGTGTGTGTGTGTGTGTCTCACTCTCTCTCTGTGTGTGCGTGTGTGTGTGTGTGTGTGTGTGTGTGTTTGTGTGTGTGTGTGTGTGTGTGTGTATCCACAATTGAGCATACGAGGATTTCTTTCCGTATAACGCTAATATGCGGGTTAATCTGGTTAAAGCTTATTTCTTTAATCTGAATCTTCATATTGTTTTACATTCGGATTTTGATACGAACCGTAACGAATTTCGGTTTCCACACTATCACACGCTTTTGTTAATGGACTTCAACGCTAGCATATCCTTTAGCTTTAACGAATTACAAATACATAACAAAAAAATTTTCGTTGTTCTAATACATATTTTCAACTTTGCTATACATTTCTTTGTATACAACCAATTCAAAAAACAAGAATACGGTCCGGCTCATGGCAAAAAGCTACCATAACTAAACATAACATATTACCCTACTAACGCCGTTAACTCTAATAATCTTGTCGACCTTACTCAGGTACAAAAACAGAACAGTATAACGTTGTTAACATAGTAATTCTATTAACCGTAGCGTAATCTGCAAGGTTTTGCTCATAGAACAAGAAAACAATAAGCTTTACTGTTCTAAAGCTAAGGAGGGTGCAAGCTTCTATGTGGTGTTAATGAAACGGGATGAAATGCAACTATAATATCCTGGGACATTATTTACATACGGCACTAAACTAAGCAGAGCTTGTACACACGGCTACACATCAAGGTATACATTTCCTATATAAGCTGATCTCGCGTTGTATAGGATTTCCATACAATGACAGGTCAGCTTAAATTGGAAATGTATAGCTTGATGTGTAGCCGTTTGTACTATAGAAACCAGAGAACAGATATACTATTTTTTTTAAAACGCATGGTACTTTAAAAACATATAATAGACGGACACAAATTACATCCAGACTCAGACCAGCCAATTATGGGTCACACAAACAGTTGTCCGGCGCGGGCCTCGAACCCGAGACACGAAGCGACGAGGCGACTGTCTTGCATTTAAAAAAAAGATTAGAAAATACTGTTCCCTATTTTATAAATTTATATTGTTTCAGGTGGCGCGACTAAAAGTAGAAGATGCTGGTAACTACACCTGCGCCTTAGAGTCGCCGCTACAAATGAAAGCCACTGCCAGAGTCCACGTTTTGCAAGGTTAGTACACCTGCACCAAATTGGATCGTAAAATGGAATCTTGTTTGAAAACTGAATCTAAAATTATTGCCGAGTTTTGCTTCAGTCTCCAGAGCTTAGATTTGCTGTTTTAGATTTGTTAGGCGGATAATACATGAGATGAAAGTGATGAAACACACTTTTCGAGTTGTATTGTATGTCTTCTTAACGAATATTCTAGTTTATACTATAATAAAATACAAATATACCATAATATTTACGGTAAGTTTCGTAGCCGATGCGACATTGGAGCGTTCTTGCGTAAAAGTTTGTCGGGATCCGCGGGATGTGACGCACTTAGGTACTCAATACTATGCACATCGTCTATGGCGTAAATATAAGTGTGGGTGCAAGAACGCGGAAAGTAAGTTATCCGTATAGCAGATGGGCTTTTCCGTCGCTGACCACGTGATCACCAACAGGACAACCTAGGACAGACCATCCAACTAGGTAGGTCCAACTTCGAGAAGGAGGTCAATCGTAGAATCCAACTCGGCTGGGCAGCGTTTGTGAAGCTACGTAATATCTTCTCGTCCCAAATACCGCAGTGTCTCAAGTCGAAAGTCTTCGACCAGTGTGTGTTGCCAGTGATGACTTACGGAACAGAGACGTGGTCGCTCACTATGGGCCTCATTAGAAGGCTTAAGGTCACCCAAAGAGCAATGGAGAGGGCTATGCTCGGAGTTTCCCTGCGAGATCGAATCAGAAATGTTGAGATCCGCAGGCGAACCAAAGTAACCGACATAGCCGTAAGAATTGCCAAGCTGAAGTGGCAGTGGGCAGGGCGCATAGCTCGTAGTACCGACGGCCGCTGGGGCAGAAAGGTTCTCGAGTGGCGACCACGAACCGGAAGACGTAGCGTGGGCAGGCCCCCTACAATATGGACCGATATCTTGTGCGGGTAGCTGGAAATCGCTGGATGCGGATAGCGCAAGACCGGCAATTGTGGAGATCTTTGGGGGAGGCCTTTGTCCAGCAGTGGACGTCTTTCGGCTGATATGGTGGTGGTTAATATTGATATTTCTTTTTATTTTATATAATTGTATATACATGTTTCTAATTAAATACGTATGTATTTATTATTATTTATTTTGGGTTGGTTTAAAAATGGATAAGTTTGGCTCTCATCTGAGGTGTGATTTTAATAACTATTGCAAGCATAATCGCGAACTACAACTGTCAATATAATAGGTCTTTACCTATGAAATTGCCGTTTTGTATGAAAAAATTTAAACGAATTTTTTTCATGAATTTTTTTATTTGTATTAATCGAAGTAATCACCCATGCAATCAATGCATCTTTGCCATCGCAGTGGCAGTTTATTGATGCCCTTCTTAAAGAAATCAGCTGGACGGGAGGCAACAAATTCTTCAAAGGCATTTTGTACTGCCTCTCGGGTATTGAATTTTTTTCCCGCCAAGAAGTTATCCAAATTCTGGAAAAAGTAGTAGTCTGTAGGCGCAAGGTCTGGTGAGTAGGGCGGATGACGGAGAGCTTCCAACCCTAGTTCTTGCAACTTGGAGACCGTCTGCTGTGCAGTATGAGGTCGCGCGTTGTCGTGCAGGAGCAGCGGAGACGAGCGATTGACCAATGCTGGTTGGAGATGCGCCAGCTTCTCCATCATTGTGCTCAGTTCTTCACAGTACACATCTGCAGTAATGCTCACCCCGTTTGGTAAGAAGCTGTGATGAATCACACCGGCGCTAGACCACCAAACAGTGACCATCACTTTTCTAGGGGTAAGTTTTCGTTTAGGGCATTGTTTAGGTGCTGAACCAGGATCCAACCAACTTGCTGAGCGCTTGCGGTTATCAAACAGAATCCATTTTTCATCGCAGGTAACAATGCGGTTCAAAATTCCTTCATTTGTGTGTCTGTTGAGCAGTGCAAGGCACGTCTCGACGCGTACTTCGCGCTGGCGATCATTGAGTTCGTGGGGCACCCATTTGTCAAGCTTTTTTACCTTGCCAATTTGACGCAAATGGACCAATATTGTTTTGACGCTAACGTCGAAAGCTGCTGCTAATTCAGCCGTAGATTGTGTATCATCAGCTTCCACAACCGCCTTTAATTCGTCATTGTCGACCAAAGTCTTCGGACGACCGCGAGGTTCATTTTTCAGGTCGAAATTTCCAGAACGGAAGCGAGCAAACCAATAACAGGTGGTGCGTTGGTTTGTAGTGTTAGCTCCGTAAACGTCGTTGATGTTGCGTGCCGCTTGTGCCGCGTTGCTGCCACGACGGTACTCATATTCCATAATTACTCGAATTTTTAACGTATCCATGATGACGAAAAAGATTGAAATGCGATGAAAATGTAACACTAATCAATAAAGAAATGACTACTTTTGGAAAAAAGAATCCATGTTTTTAAAATAAAATTAATTTGAAATTAGAATTCTTAGCCAAACAAAAATTATTTTGATTTGAAATGGCCAGTACTGCAGAACGGCAATTTCATAGGTAAAGACCTAATATATGTATATTTGAAATGTGCTAATACAGCTCTTTTATTTGATTTCCAACACATATTCATCAGTTTTATTTTTTTTCCATGAAATTAATGTGCTGAGCAATAATTTCTAACCAGCGGACAATCAAGACACTTCGATGAAAGTCAGTTTGGAAATTATAAGTGAATAGATGATTATACATACATAGTTACAGACACCAGCACATCTAGCAACCTAATCTGTCAAATTTCGTTTATATATTTTCAACTTTAGCACAAAAGCATAAGTTTCACTTTCAATTGGGGAAATTTGACAGATTGGGGTAGATTGGTGAGCTGGCGTCTTTACATACCCATATAGGTATATACTAGTCAAAATCATTGCCGCGTCATAGTCGGGTAATAATGCAACAGGGGCGCTGTTGCATTATTACCCGACTATGACGCGCACTAACTGAAATAAAGTATTTAAATATCTATAGAAGCTTACTTATATTTAAAAACCACTATATGTAGTTACAAATAATATAATTTGAAATATGACAGTACATTTTATAATAATGTCATATGTAAGCTCTGTAGACATATGTACAAGTGGGTTATAAGTTTTCCAATGGCGAAGTTTTCTTACAGTTTTATTTGAATCTATAGAAAAGACAATGTTTACCATTCAGCGCCTGTTCATATATCTATGTATAATTCAATATTTTATTGTACCTGAATCAGGAACTAAAATATAAACAATAGAACAGTTACCGCCCAGGACAGATATTTGTGTTAACATGTCTGATTGTCATGAGTCTGGGTGTAATTAATTATCTTTATATGTAAATATTTACAAACGAAAAGTCGTATATATAATATATCAGTTATGTGGTTTGCATAGTACAAACTCTGTTTATTATGGGATCGGATAGCCGTGAAAAATATCTTATGTGAATAATGTCCCAGGACGTCCCAGTTGTGGATTGTAGCCTATTTCTTAAGTATTTTTATAAAATCGAATCTTGTCATAAGTCGCTCAACTTATGTTTGTTTGCGCTTGACCACTATCTTACCTGATGGTTCGCTAGCGGCGTGCAGCCTTTACTAGCTAGGATACTAGGCTAACACACTACTTGGGCCGCCTATAACTTGCGGTCAGCCATTGGACACAACGGTGCTTAGGATCCCGCTACCTTCAATGACCAGGCATCCTTTACAGGAATACCAGTATTCCTGGAACCGGGCTGTCGAAGTAACGTAACTGACTATAGCCATTTTTGAAAATGGTTTCACATAGCGTCACGTCGTAAAATGGCTTATACTACTGTGGCAACTCGGGTTTCGCAGAAGGCTTGTGACCAGCTACTGTCGAAGCCTACCACCGGGAATATTGCTACTATTTTGCGCTACCCAGGGGTCACGTGTAAGGTCTCCAGAGCTAAAGCCTTCGGACCCGGTAAATTTAAATTTTAAGCCCCATTTAAGCCCCAACAACTTTTTATTCTTTACATAATATTGACGCTAATATTGCCAGTTTTAATACAAAAAGAAAAAAGTATTCCGCTACCCAGAGGGTGTACCGTCTCTAGACCTAAGGTCTAGACGGGGTAGCATTTAACCCCCAACAATATTTTTTTTGTTTACATATTGACGCTAATGTTACCGATTTGAGCACTAAAAGAAAAATGTGTATTGCGTACATTCAGCCTTACCCCAAAGAATGAAGTTATACTAGAAAGATACTAATAATTATTTTGTCTCAAGTTAAAACTTTTTAATAGACAACAATTTGATTATGCTTCATATCTCTTGGATCCAATTTATTTCAAAATAAGCTATTATAAGGCAACATTTTAAATATGTGCGTTTAAAAAATAATGTCATTATACTTACACAACGCCGCCGTTGCCATATAATAATGATAATATTATGTAAATTTAAATTTGAATCCAAGAATAATACAATTTTGAGTCATAAAGACACCCATTTGTAAGGAGGGCGTAATATTATAGCATTATTACAGTAGTTCGTATTAGTATATGTACTTAGCTGTTACTTGACTTATGTGAAATGCTTTGATATATCGCCATCCTATTTACATTAAATGTATGAGTATTGTTATTATAACATATTATATACTAAGGAGATGAGGGTGAGAAACAGTAGTTAAATAGTAGCTTTTCAAGCGTTAATATCTTGTAATGAGATTGATTTAATTTTAATTTGTTACCCGGATCATTCATGAGATGAAACACACTTGTCGAGTTGTATTAGTCTTCTTAAAGAATATTCTAGTTTATACTATAATAAAATACAAATATACCATAAAATTTACGGTAAGTTTCGTAGCCGTTGCGACATTGGAGCGTTCTTGCGTAAAAGTTTGTCGGGATCCGCGGGATGTGACGCACTTAGGTACTCAGTACTATGCAGATTGTCATATACATACATATATATGTATATAGACTCACGCCTGTTTCCCAGAAGGGTAAGCAGAGACGACGGATTTCCATTCGTCACGATCTTTTTCCTCGTTTACTGTCATTATATTCTTCATACATGCTCGCCGGTTTAGGGTACTTCTTACCTGCCCTTTCTTGAGAACGTCTCCGATTTGGTTAGAGAATGTTGTACGAGGTATTCCCCTTCCAGTTGTCCCATTCACACGGGCCAGGTATACTACGTGTCCAATTATCTTCGTAAATATTACAAAATATGTATTAAATAATATTCATCATCATTACCATGTCAGCTTATTGACGTCCACTGCGGGACAAATGCCTTTCCAAAAGATTTCCACAATGGAGTTGTATCCATGATTTAGGATATGCCATAATCGCCACGCTTGGCAGACGGGTTGGCGATCGCAGTATGAATTTCATAGTCCCCAGAGAGACACTGTCCATTCTCTGGGAGATATGCCCTCCGGTTGACTTCTATGCCCCGACGGCATGAAATGGGGTGGCAATATTCTTTGCCGTCAGCCACACAGCAAATAATACTCAGTGTTAAAATATGTGACTTTTCGAGGGTTTTATTTTGTGTGCGGTAATTTTCTTCTCTGAAAATACAATAATTAAAATAATTTCATTATTTCAAATCGTCAATTGAATAGTGACCTAAAAAATACGACATTAATGATTCAATAGAGAATCCTTCGTTTGCTCAGCACTTACAACAAAAAATACTTTGTTTGCTTATAGCACAAGTTACTTTGATCAAGTCATTACAATGTATAAGGTATCACGCACTCGTAGGTTTTGCACATTAAAACTCCGATACGTTTTCCACACACAATAGTTAATCGAACAAAGTAGCGTACTAATTGCGAGACGTAACAAGGAAAGAATTGAATTATATCCTACCCTATTAATATTATTATCAGTGATTAGCAATTGAGAGTCTTATATCGATTAATAATAGTTTTATAAGTAAAGTTATTGTAGAATTACTAATTGATACAATGATAATCACTAATTAAATAAATAATCACAATGTAAATATGTAATTATAATATAGCAGCTACGCCATCACCATTCCGCGGCTATTGAGTACTTGATAGCAAAGGCTTATAATAATCGGAAAATTTGTGAAACTGGAGAAAAAATACTTTTACATTAATATTATACTAATCACTTACATCTTAGTAGATCACTCGGTTTAAGGCTTACAAGGTAAATTTTCACCCTCTATTATTGCCGCCCACGTCAAACAAATACTCGTCATATTGCTACGTGTCTATATGCTACGAATATTCGTAGCACTACGCGCTACGTCTATTCCGCTTCGTACTACAATGTTATAAAACGCTTAGTATGTAAGTACTGACACTACTAATACTTGACGCTATTACAGTCATATTTCTATAGAAAAACGGTGACAAACTTCATGTCTTCTTCATCACATTTTGACCTAAAGGTTATTTAAGTAACGAATTATAGGATAAGACTTAAAGCTTATTTAAGTAACGACTTATAGGATAAGCCGCTTAGACTTATAGGACAAGACTTAAAGCTTATTTATGTAACGTCTTATAGGATAAGTCGTTACTTAAATAAGCTTTAAGTCAAAGTGTATAGGGTATATATAGATTTAGGCAACAGAATGTTTGGACATTCATCATCATCATATCAGCCGAAGGAACTCCACTGCTGGACAAATGCCTCCCCCAAGGTTCTCCACAATGGAATCCATCGGCTTCCCGTTCCCTTGCAAGATCGTCGGTCCACCTTGTTAGGGGCCTGGCCACCCTGCGTCTTCCAGTTTGTGGTCGCCAAGGCCGTCAGTACTACGAGCTACGTGCCCCGCCCACTGCCATTTCAGTTTAACAAATTGGGTTATGACGGCTACTTTGTTTCGCCTCCCGATTTTAACGTTTCGCATTTGTTCGCGTTTTTGTTCGCGGGATACTTCGGGCATAGCATAGTTTGGACATTGCTATATTTTTTTTATTCATAAAATATACTAACCCTACGACAGTCACCCTCACTTAAAGTATTTTGTTTTCAATTTCTTGTTTTCACAGCTACGAATAACATCATAAAATGGCATCAGCATTTTTATTACAAAATGTCTTGCAGATTTCAAAGTGTTTGCCTGAATGCAATATTTTAACGTTGCATTTTCCTTGTATCTCTTTCAACTTTACAATCCTTGTGGACACTTCTATACAAAAGTTTTCCGAAATGTTTATTTGTGTTTGCTATAGAGATTTCAGTTATGTTTCATTATTTGTTGCATTAAAATTATTATGTGGTTTGTCGTCTTATTATAATAAAAAGTGTTTTTCAATGATTTATGAGTTTATATATTTGAACATCGTTACATACATATAGAAGTGACTATTGCCTATAGCAAAGCATCTGCTCCTGCCGCAAAAAAATTAAAAGAAATAGTAGTATCATCATCATCATCATCATGACAACCGAAAGACGTCCACTGCTGGACATAGGCCTACTTGTGCGATGGTTAGGCGACTTTCACAAGATCATTCATCCACCTTGTGGGGTCTGACCACGCTGCGTCTTTCGTTTGGTGGTCACCACTCGAGAACCTTTCTGCCCCAACGGCCGTTGGTTCTACAAGCTATATGCCTTGCCGACTGCCACTTCATCACGGCAATAAAGAATAGTACATAGGATTGAAATTTATTCATCCTTGTTCCAGCAAAACTAAATTAATAGAAATAATTATAAGACAAAACACAGTTATCTGTAATTTGTCTTATGAGAAATATTTTAAAATGTCCCAAGCCTGTCATTAAAGGAATCTTATGATTCCTTTAATAAGAGGCTTGGAGTTAAGACATTTTAAAATATTACACTAACGCTTAATTTTCTATCATCATCATAATATCATCCGAAATACTCCATACGCATACGTATAAAGAAAAAAATAAAACGGTAGTTGACTTTGCCGGGGTTTTATATTCTCTGCTTAAAACTCTATTGAACCACTGATCGAACCATTTAGAGATTTTCAGAAAATAAATAAATTCAAAATGGCAATGTCCAACCGTCTAATTTCTTTATGTTTCAATTTGCAAGATTTGCTTACCAGATATAAGTACCTATATTTTCGGCAGTTTAGTGTGGTCTTTTTATCGATTGTAGGTATTTCTCTTCTTCGGAGAAGAAAATGAGCAATGCACTTGTATGGAATAACGTTTCGAAAACGTTTCATAATCGTTGATTTCTATATTTTGATTTTCTTCGCAACCGTACTACAGTATGCATCTTATATGGGCTGGATAGATGTAACAGTTTAGATTAGATATTCTCCAAGGTAGATGTAGTAATTAACTGCACTGCACTTCGTTATCTGAATAAAATTGTTTGAATAATTTCCATATGGATATGAAACAACCTTAAAGACAAAACCTTTGTTATATTTTAACAAAGTTGAATAAGCAGAGAACCGCATTTACAAAGTCTACTTGAATTGGCAATATGACTGTATTCTACGAAATTGTTACACGTATTTAATTCTAATAATTTATTAATGTAATTGAATTCTAGAACGTTGGGAAACGGAATAATTTAGTTGTTTATTCAAACGGTCCCTTTTGAGGTTAACCTACTGTAAATACAATGGAGAACAATGATATTAACGAAGCTTCATAGAAATTACAAACGCCAGCACATCAAGCTACCCCAATCTGTCAATTCAAATCAGTCAATTTCTGTTATAGATTTTCAACACACAAGCATAATGTTCATTTTCAATTGGGGTAATTTGACAGATTGGGGTATCTTCATGTGCTGACGTCTGTACTTAAAACTTTTAACGCTGTGGGGGGGGGGGGGGGGAGGGTCACAGTTCATTCAAAAATCAACTGTTATATGTCAATATTTTTATAATTACGTCGGTATTACTATATCTAAAGGTACTCCTTTAGATGAAATTTAATTGCTCCATAGAATAAAATGTGTAATCAAAACTGGCCAAGTGCGAGTCACACTCGAGCACGAAAGGTTGCATACTATCTATAAAAACGGCAAAATAATCGCGTTTGCTGTATGGGCGCCCCATTACATCTTTGTTTTATTTTAAATTAATTATTTATTGTTAAAGTGAATATATAACTAAATATTCTGTGGATATTTCAAGCGTCTACCTGTTGCCGTTCTCAATTCCGGGCAAAAACTATAAAAAAATAAAAATTGCTTTTGTTCTATGAGAAGCCGCTTAAATATTTATTTTATTCTGTTTTTACTATTTGTTCTTATAGTGACAACAGAAATACAAATTCATTATTTGGGGAAATTTCATGCTACTCCACGCTATATTCACGTGCTTGCTGTCAAATAACGATTACTCTATAAATATCGTGATGATCCAACTAGTTTGTTTAAGATTATACTGAAAGTACACCTTTCTGAAATGAGTAAATCGAATAAATAACTATGTTTTGAAAAATACTTGAGGCATTTATAATTTTCTTCATCTGTGTTCGTATGTTATCTATACATATAATAAAATCGTGGGAAAGTCAAAACTGTACATTGAATATTTATTAAAAAGGATACTTGGGGCGTGATCTACAATCGCTATCGAAGCCAAAAATATAATTTTTAGAATTTTTGTCTGTTCCTCTGTATGTATGTCCGGGCTAAACTCAAAAAGTACTACATGGATTTACTTCAAATGTTGCATGAATATTACTCAGAGGTCGGGTCAACATATAGGCTACATATTATAACGCTATTACCTACAGGGGAGGAGCTGTCATAATTTATGAAATTTAACGCGGTTAAAACCGTGGTGCACAGCTAGTATCTAATAGATTACACATAAAACCGAAAGTACGTACACGAATGTCTCGAACAGTAACTCAGGTAACATATTTAAACAAAACTTGACACTCTCGAATTAAATTTTTAAACTCTCACGTGCTACGAAAATACTAGAGGCAACAAAGAGCTTGCCTTGAAATATGTTTAAAAAATTATCAAATTTATGTTTACCTCAGAAATATCACACTAATATTATAAAGACGAAAGTTTGTGAGTGTGTATGTTTGTTTGTTCTTCACACCTAAACGGCTGGAGCGGTTTTAACAAAATTTGGTATGGAGTTAGCTGACACCCTGAATTAACACATAGGCTATAATTTATAAAGTTCAAAGTGGGTTAAACCGCAGGGTACAGCTAGTAAAAGATAATGCTGGTGATCTGTCTTTTATACTGTCAGTAAAATCTGCCCCTAATATAGCTCGTATGAAAAGAACAGAGCTTACATAGAACTGAGAAATTACTATACACTACTTTGGTGTAAAAGTCGGCAAGTTCTATCGTGTCGCTTAATTTAACTCAGTATCTTGCGACACTAAATTAACATAAATAAAGATGTCCTTCCCTTTGGAATATTCCATATCTTCTATATATCTATATACAAATAAATAAAATTGGAGTGTCTGTTTGTAATATTGAAATAACCGGTTTTGACTACATAAATATAAATATATATACGGTACATACACAAAAAAAAACATTTTTACAATTTTTGTCTGTCTGTCCGTCTGTTTGTTCCGGCTAATCTCTGAAATGGCTGGACCGATTTTGACGGGACTTTTATTGGCAGGTAGTTGATGTAATAAGGAGTAACTTAGGCTACTTTTATTTTAGCAAAAGTTATTATTTGACTAAAAACTAAAAAAAACGAATTAACACGCGGACGAAGTCGCGGGCACAGCTAGTTTGAACTAAAATTAGTATAGTTGGAGTTGAAAAAACAAACTTTAGAAGTGGAGAGTAGAGCTCCAGGAATTTTGTAGTTAATTTATAGGAAAATAACACATACAAACAAAGTTTAGGGTAATTTGATTGCTTTTAGATAGAAACTCTTTATGATACCTTTTTGGTGTTGCCCTTGACCACCTTAATAGTAATATCACATTTAGGAGCTTATAGTTACAAAACTTGATGTTTCTAACATGTGATCTCGTCCAGACCACCAAGGACATGATTATTTAATAGTGGCAGGATTTGGTGTGACCTTGTTAATGGTACCAAATATATCAGTAGAGGAAGTCAAAGTCAAAGATTTATTTGCAAGTAAATATGGTTTTAAAAGGTCTTACATTGGTAGCACAAAAGTAGCTTAACATATCTAATCATATAATAATGACATGCAAATTTGTGAAGACAATTATTTGGCCTGCAGGAATTCCTTGACGGTATAGAAGGAATTCTCAATTAACCAGTTGCGTAAAGATTTTTTGAATCGACCCATTGGAAGAACCTTAATTTGGTCAGGAAGCTTGTTATAAATCCAAACACACATTGGATAACAGCTTCGTCTATATAGTTCCGTTCTCATTCTAAGAATAATTATTTTAATAGGATATTTAGTTTTGTAGTTACATTTGTTTCCCAGATTTTCATACATGTCCGGGTAAGATTTGGTAAATTTACATATTTCCTCAATATTGTATGTTAGTACAGTGGTTTACAGGATGTAAGTCTACATTACAAATCGCACGTATGCACCTCTTTTGTGCGATTAAAGCTCGATATGCACAGAGTTTCCCCATACCAATATACCATAACGCAGTATTGAACCAGCATATGCATGATAAACCTGTAATGTGGCTTGTCTACTAGTCAGGCAGTAGTCAGGAAGCTACTGTTAATACATGCAATATCATAAATAGCTACATACATGTTACGTTAATATTTATATGTGTAAGTATATGGGATTTAACGTTGTGTCGTTCAATCCTAAAGTTTATTATTTTAAAGACAAATCCCGCACTAAGAAAATGAATTCCCGTGTCGCGGGGTACTTTATGGGTTATAGATTGACATATGCAAATATCATTCAAACTCAGAACAACTACTTATGGGTCACATAAATATTCGTCCTGTGCGGGAATCGATCCCGGGACACGAAGTGGCGAGGCGACTAAAACATTGCGCCACACGTGCAGTCTAATAGTGATAGGTATAACCCTGAAACTTTGCTAAAACTCATGAAAACTTTGTGCACGTCGCACAATTATTGGCGGGGCATTCCACAATCGAGTAATCAAAACTTAGAAGGACTTAACAAGGATATTAGTGGAATACGCTGGCGATTTTAACTTAAAATTATCCTATGGTCACAAAGTTCAATTGAATAATCATACAACTTACAAGCCACATCAGATTTAGGCTTTTATCAGATTTTGTATCAGATACATCTAAACATTTCCCAGATATAATACCTTGAATATTAAATTTAATATTCAAGGTATTATATCTTACGTATACGGGCTGGTTGGCGTGATTGGTAAATGCTTGCCTTACACGCCGCAGGTCATAGGTTCGATTCCTAACCAAGACCGATATTTAAGTGCATGAACATGTCTTTGTCCTGGTCCAGTCTGGCTTTAATTATCTATATAAGTATGAATTTACAAAAGAGAAGTAGTGTATGTATTACTAGCTGTGCCCCGTGGTTTTACCCGCGTTAAACTTTATTAACTATCAGCTGCTCTCTCGTAGGTGATCGCGTGATAATAAGTAGCCTATATGTTGACACGACCTTTTAGTAATTTTCATGCAAAATTTGAAGTAAATCCTTGCTGTATTTCTTGAGTTTAGCCCGGACATACATACAGACAAACAGACAAAAATTCTATAAACGATATTTTTGGCTTCGATATAGATTGTAGATCACGCCGCAAGTATCCTTTTAAAAAATATTCAATGTACAGTTTCGACTTTCCTACGATTTTATTATATGTATAGATGTTGTTAGCTGGTTTTGATAGTACAAGCTCTGCTTAGTTTGGGATCAGATGGTCGTGTGTATAATTCACACACAGCCATCTGGCTCATGCCAATGTCCCGGGATATTATTATTATATCTGGAAAACGCTTACCTTCTACATTTACCTTCTACATCAACCTATATCAACATTTCGCGTCAGTGAGTAATGTTTGAAAATTTGATAAATATTATGTAAATTTATACTGATATAAAATGCCCATAAAATGTACGTTCAGACCCCAGAAGATTACGTCAATAACCCGCCAGATAAGGTTAAATACATTACTATACAAAAATAATAATGTTTCCCTTTTCCTTTAATGGAAAAAATAATATCAAAAGTTCGGTAGGTACTACAAATGATTCGGTAAAGCCCTTTTGAAGGCTCATCATTTATGTTTATTTCGATCCTTATTGTTTTTGCACTGTAGGCTTGTCTAAATCTATCAAACGTGAACGTAATCTACGTTTATGTGAGACTAACTGTGCCCCGCGATTACTCCGGCGTTAAACTTTATAAATTAAGGCCTATGTATTATTCGGATATAGTATTATAAGCTATTTTACTATAAACTTAAGGTCAGGGACTCGACTGACGGCTTTATAGGCAGTGCAAGGTACTGACTTCGGGATGCTCCATTGAATTTTTGCAGAACAGCTACTACCAATATTAATTTAGTTAATACTAGCTGTGCCCCGCAGTTTTGCCCGCGTTATATTTTAAAAATTATCACAGCTCCTCCCATGTATATATAATATAATATGTAGTCTATACATACGTTAACCCGACCTCTTAGTAATATTCATGCAAATTTGAAGTAAATCCATGCAATACTTCTTGAGTTTAGCCTGGACATACATACAGACAAACAGACAAACAAACAAAAATTGTAAAAACTATATTTTTGGCTTCGATATCGATTGTAGATCACGCCCCAAGTATCCTTTAAAAAATATTCAATGTACAGTTTTGACTTTCCTATGATTTTACTATGTGTATAGATTTAACTAAATATATATTGCTGTGTGGCTGTCGGCAAAGCATATTTCCACCTCATTTCATCACGTGGGAGGCGTAGAAGTCAACCTGAGGGAATATAGACCAGAAAACGTTCAGAAGTGCCTCTCTGTGTACTATGACCATCTCACTGTGATCGCCAACCCTCTGCTGGCGATTATGCCATATCTCACCAAGTAATAGACACTATCTTGTCTAAATCTATTGGGGAGGCCTTTTTTTTTTATTTATTCAGCAGTGGACGTCATTTGGCTGAAATGTAGATGATGATATATATTTTTGGAAGCTTCTGGATGCGGTTAGCGCAAGGCCCGAGGAGAGGGAGGAGACCTTTGTCCAGCCGTGGACCTGTTTCTACTGACATGATGATATATTTATATCTGTTAATTTATTTATTTGGTTCACCAACAATTGTTTACACCAACAATACACAGGATTACAAATATTACAATAGTAAGCTAACCTAAGACTGCATTACGCATATTTATGTAGAACACAGAACAAATGGTAAACATAAAAAAATTATTATAATAACACAAACAAGAAAGAAAACCGCAAGGGTTAAAACATTTTTTTGAAAAAATATAAATGCTAATAACGACAGAATCAAATTATTATACGAAATACTTAATTTACTCTTAAAGATTAAAGCTTCTCGTAACGATTTAAGTCGATTACCATAGATAACACTCTTCCTTTGATTTCCTCTGTACCATAAAAACGAGCTAAATGGTTACTCGGTAGCTGAACTCGGATCAAAGTAATTAACATTTGCAAAAATAAAACAAAAGTAGCAATGGACTAAAGGCTTCCGGTGGTCTCTTTTTAAATTCTCATTTCGTAGTACACACGGCTACACATCAAGCTAAACATTTCCAGTATAAGCTGATCTCGCGTTGTATAGGATTTCCATACAATGGCAGGTCAGCTTATATTGGAAATGTATAGCTTGATATGTAGCCGTGTGTACATAGTGCGGCAGTATACAACTCTCGGAACGTTTGAAACTAAATTTGTTGTACCAATCTACATTGGAATTGCGTTTTACGAAGATGATAGACAACCCTATTCAATGGTATTTCTCTCTTTACAGCGATAATGAATATTAATAATTTTACAAACTAGATATAAAAATAGTCAATTTACAACATAGATTATACTTATTTATTATATAATTTATTACTTACATGATAATTCCTTGCTAAATCAATTCTATATTAAAAATGTACGTAAAAATAAACTACAAAAATCTTATAGACAAAAACTAAAACGAAATAAAAAATATATCATTTCAATCACTTTTAACGACGATTTAGGATGAAATGAAATGAAATAATGATATTTATTCAGCACTTGGGTATTAACATATAGTATGTACACGTGTACTTGCCAAGCTCACAATGCATTTTATATATTATAGTATAAAAGTAACAAAAACAATATTAATTAGTCCGTCCGTGCGGTCTGTATTATCACATATAATTTTTTTAAATCCTTAAATAAATAATAAGTTACAAACAATTATTTAAAAATTTAGTACTACTATAGTAAAATTAATGACTAGCGCAGAAGGCTCTCAGATTACTCACACTCTTCATATTCTTGTAAGATTTATGTGAAAAGGAATAGTAACGTAGTAAAGCCATTTTATTCTACTTTACCTCCAAATGTAACTTCATTCAATTTAAGGATTAATTCTACTTAAAAAGAAAACAATTTACAAGTAGAAAATAGCATTTAATAAATATTTTTCTGTAATAAAATAAATAAAAACCTTCCGATTCCAAATAGTACTTAATCATGTCAGCCGAAAGTTGTCCACTGCTGGTCGTAGGCCTCCTCCAAACGTCTTCAAAACTTGGCAGTTGGCCTTCGCCGACCTTGCGGGCAGCGCGAGACCGGCGTACTTATTGTCAGTCAAAGACGTTTGAAAATAATTAAAACTTAAGAGTTCGGAATCAATTTTAGACGAAATGGAAATAATAATTGGACAACTACAATTGTAGATTTCACCAGAAAGGGTTTTGATCTCAGGCGATAAAGCTTCTCGAAACTTAATCAAACTTGATACTCTTTACAGTTCAAGTATTTCTAACTCTCTACTTACTTATTAATGTAATCATGAATCTAAAACACGGTTTTATTCACAGGATCAAGCCTGGCAGAACTTCAAAGCGGTGTCAAAACTACCACAAGCTACTTGAGTCTACTACTAACATCCTTACTGGTAATCCTCGGTACACGGTATGAAGGGATAAGGTGACCTATTTAGACGATAGAGTAAACTTGTTCGAAGGATGGGAAGCAAGAATCGAATTTTATAGCGAACTTTATTTACAGTGCTAGTTTAACCCTTTGGGATTTATTTATCACCATATTTTGAACCTTATAGCGTGGAGTTAAAGTTCAAAGGAACTTAAATAATTCCCAATAAGGGGTTAAAACATTGCCTATTGAAATCGTGTTTTTGTTTAGACGATATAGATACATGTTCATAGGATAGGAAGCTAGAATCAATTTGATAGCGAACTATATGTGCAGTCCTGGTTATCTATTTGTGAGCTCTGTCGATTTATTGGACACCATATTTTGAACTCTACGATGTTGACTTAAGGTTGAAAACCAATTAGAGACATACATAATACACGATAAAGGGATATTTTTAGTGACGTTAAAAGAGCGCTTTGAAAAAGTAATTCGATATAAATCTCGAAGGGTGGTCAATACTTTATCCTTGGTTATAGAACTATTAATTATTCTATATTTATCTCCATTATATTATATTCTATATTCTTTATTAAAATGTTTTTAAAAATCGTAACCGTATAGAAGATAAATAATAAACAGCTACCTTAACAACTGCGCCTTACGTGTCAAAAAGTCAAAAGTAATCAGTCATAAATGTAAATAATTTACATTTATGTGGAATCGTTATATTTTTTACCCTACCGTGCAGTGCATGACGTGGCAGCTACTGAGAAACACTGCCAGAAAACTCAGTAGGAATCCTTTTTTAAAATAAAATATACTTAAGATTAATTACAATCATGTGTGTTGACTCAGAACAACTCAATCCCAAGCACTTTTATCACTTAAAGAATCTGATATTTTGTAATATGCCCTGCTACACAATTTGACCCAGTCGTTAAGGTATTAGCCTCGCTGGTAGCTCAGGTCCCTTGTATATTTCGGGTTCGAACCCCGCAAAGGAAAACTGTTTACATGTGTGACCCACATATGTGCGGGCCTGTGGGTGTACTTTGTGTGAGTTACATGTTTATAGAGTCAAGAGATTCAAGAATCCATTTATACAATGCGGTCGATACTTTTTTAAACAATTATAAACGAAAACATGACCAACCTTCGAGTTTTTGCAAGTCAGCGCAGTAAGTTTTCTATTTAATGCTAACTAAAATCATTGCATCGAGTTTTGATTTCGAATAAAAAATGTTATTAAATATAATATTAATAGTTGTACGCCAGCACCTCAAGTTACCCCAATCTGTCAAATTTCCCCAATTGAAAGTGAACCTTACGTTTTTTAAGTGAAACAGTTGAAAATCGATAAAAGAAATTTGACAGATTGGGGTAGGTGTATGTGCTGGCATCTGTACTGTTACAATTAAAGTTACCGTAGTAATATTGCTTAAATTATGAATTCGAATAAAAAATGTTATTCGAATTCATAATTTACAACAGAGACATACTAAACTACAAATAAATTCAATACGTCCATTCTTTATTTTTAAGACATCATACAATTTTCTAGTATCCTCGCTATAAAATTCAAAATTGTGAATTAATATTCAAAACATTGTTTTAAGTATTTGTTTGGGGAATAGAGTAAACTTAGTGACCGAGCGGTTAAAGCCCCCCAGTTCTGAGGTTTCACGACTGTTGTATATTAATGTCAGCCGTGACCGACAGCTTAATGGGCTCTACTAATCACTGAATCTCTATGTAATTAAACAAATAACCATGGGCGCATTCACAACCTTTTTAATTTGGTACAATTGTATCATAATAACTTATATACATATGACCACCCTCCAAGTTTTTTGTGTTCTATTTAATGTGTCAACGAAAATCGATTCTAGTAGCATCGATTTTTGATTTCGAATAAAAATATTATCTGAACTCATAATTTACAATAGACATACTAAACCAGAAGTTCTTTATTTTTTGACGTTACATAATTTTCTAGTATTTTCACTATCGTGACCGACAGCTTAATGAGCTCTACAAATTACCGACCCGCTATGTAATTAAACTAATAACGGTCACCCATCTTTATACTGATCTAAGTGATTCTAAACCTCATCAACAGTTAACTGGTAAATGGAAATGGCCATGGGTGCTTACTCATTATTTTTAATTTGGTACAATTGTACCGTAATAACTTTATACATAGTAGAATAACATTAACTTAATACACAACGAATCGTTTTAATTTTAGTACCCCAATGTTAATTAACATGAAGGGTAGGTTGCTAATTGTTATGCAGAGTTCTAAAAATTAATTCTTGCTTACCCAGTGTGGGTGGGAGATCCTTAAATGAAGTTGGAACCGTCCAAGGATCTTTGGGTATAAGGACCATTAGTGAGAGTGTAAATAGTTTGTACAAAAATTAATACTAATATTATATAGTTCATGTTAATATTGAAGGCGATCGGTATCCAGCTGCTGATGTTTAGTAGGTACAGCCGGGGACTTAACTGTTGAGCCACGATAAAACCCTGTCACAGTAAATTGATGAAATTACTTTTGCCAATTAGTGTGTTTTACTGTACTTTGTTTCATTGGAAAGTTTCTATTGTGGATTAACAATGAAATCCCGTAACTGTACACGAATATTTAGTAATAAGATGGTATTATATTCCATGTTACTATAGAGTGAATGTATTTAGTTTTGAAACGTGTTTTATTGTTATTCGATATGTTTAATTAACGCTGTAATTGTTTCAGCAGAATTCCATGTTAAACACCACATTTAAACACTATCCTACACGAACAGTATAACAAAATAAACTGTAATTTTATATTGAAGCAAAAATTACAATTAAGTGTTAACGGCTGGGTCCCGCGGGTTTACCCCCGTTAAACTTGATTAATAATAGCCTATGTGTTATTCTGATATGTAAGCTACATTATTTCAAAGTTTCATTAAAATCCGTCGGGTAGTTCTTGCTTAAAAGAGTAACAAACATCCATACATCCATACTCTTAAGTAGGAATAAAATAAGTCGAAATAGCCTGGTGGTTAGACCGCTGGACTGTAGAGTCAGTGGTCTTCAGTTCAAACTCAAGGCTTTTCAAATTCATGTGTATATTGTATATTAATTATCTATTACTTAAAACGACGAAGAAAATATCGTGAGGAAACCTGCATGCCTGAAGGTTATCCGAAAAGTTCTTGATGGCATATGAAGTCTGCCAACCAACACTAGGCCGGCTAGTCCACTGGTGGACTATGGTCTATGCCTCCTCTCACGATGAGAAGGCAAAGGCAAAATTATGTTCAAAACAATCCTAATAATATTATAAATGCGAAAGTTTGTGAGTATGGAGGGATGAATGGATGTTTGTTACTCTTTCACGCAAAACCTACCAAATTAATTTTGATGAAAATTTGTAGTAATATAGCTTATATATCCAAATAACGCATAGGCTATAATTTATGAAGGTTACCGCGGGTAAAACCGCGGGGCAAGGCTAGTGTTATAATATATTATTATTTTTAAATCAGCTTTCAACCGTCACTACTACAATAACTTATTCATCGATCCGCAAATTGCGTGGATAATCAAACACAAAGCATGTTGTGATTTCTATGCGAGTCTACAGCACACCGTTTAATTATGCGACTGTTTGTTCTGAGTAAACCTTTGTTTAGTGTGTATACATAAATGAAAATCTACTCTAATTCAACGAGCTTTAGGCTTGAGTTCTATTATACCTATAGTTATTATGGATACCGACTGACTTCACAAATGGCAGTTTTAGATAATACATATCACTAAATAATCTCTTCATATCACTTAATGCACTATCACTTTTCTATTGAATTTTATTTAACTCGCTAAATGACAGTACTTTCACTGTACGTTTAATACCAACAAAACAAACATATGAATATAATAAATATCTAAAATTATTGACCAAATTATCGCCAACCAATTAAATTAATAATGAACCAACCATCGCGGCATCACAGTGGTGATTAAACAATTAAGACATATTAACACAATGTATTTGTATACTAAACTATTATGTTAACTTTACTGGAACCTATAAAATATTAATGAAAAAAATGACAATCTTTCACAAATATCAACATAAGTATATATAAATACATATGTATAATACAAAAATGTTAAAATAAATTTCACAAATTAATATATAATTTCACAATATTAATCGAACCTCGAATTCAGTACTACTTTGAAACCGATACCCTCGTATCAATACAGAAGCATTTTCTTTAAATTAATATTATCAAACATTAAATAGCTGATTATAAATATATACAGTCTAAAATTTCATCGTATAATATAAACATACATATGTAAATATAAAATTAATAGACAAACAACATCAACAGTACCACACAGAGAATTTTCTCCTGACCCTTGAATATTTAAAATGATTACTAATTCTTGTTTTTTTTTTTCAATTTTATCAATCTTGATTTCAGTTATATTATCCATCATTGCTTCGTACAGACGCCAGCACGTCAAGCTACCCCTATATGTTAAATTTACGCTATTGAAAGTGAGTCTTATGACTATGATAACCTCTATAAAATCTAGAAAAGAAATTTAACAGAATGGGGTAGCTGTATGTACATAAAGTGTATCCTATTTTCAGTAAATTTAACCTTGTAAAACGTTATATTCCAATTCAAAGCCTTTAGCTGAATATTATGCTACTGATAATACATATTTTTGCAGTATCCTCAATCCTTACCCGTATTCAGGAAATGATTGATGAATTGAATGATTGAGTATACTAATATATCTTTCGTGTCATTTTCTTATTTCTATTGGGAAACGTCTGCCTATAAACATCTCTTTGGTCAGATACCATAATTAAGCGAAGAACTGATTTGACCTGAATATCTAAATTAAATATGACTGCGATGTTTGAGGTCAGCCAAATTACGTCCACAGCTCGACAAAAGCCTCCTCAAAAAATGGGGGTATATGCCGTAATTGCCACGATTGGCAGATGGGCTGGCTATCGCAGTTAGATGATCATTGATCATCTAACTGCGATAGCCAGCCAGTCACAGAAAAACGCTGCTGCCCGTTCTGTGGTAGGTATTCCCTTGGGACGATTTCTACGCCCCCCACGGCGTGAATTGGGGTGATAATATTCTTCGCCGTCATCACACAGCGATGATTAAACCTGATCAATAGGATCATCAGAAACTATTAGACTTTTGGCTTCCCAATGAGACCGAAGGTGTTTTCGATACACGTTGAGAACACTACCTCAACCACTCAGACACGAAAAATAATATAAAAAGTTGTACAATGGTGGTTCAATTAAAGGCAAAAATGAGGAAAATTATTTAGTATAATATTTTTTGCTAAAATGTAATTTGTGCATACATTATTTTATATTTATATATAAATAAATTATAGCATTAGACCTTGAGTTGGGAATGGTATTTTGCGAACTGATACAATGTTGTAACATTTTCTTTCACGGCCAACTTACCAAATATCTAGGCGTATTATTGCAATATACGAAACAAATGTTGCCAATATTTGTTTTGAATTTGCAGTAATATGCCGAGACATTTGGCATGAACCAAATCTAGAATCTGTTTATTAGATGCGCTACAATTGTTAGTAGGATACAAAAGATATTTGTTTTATTCAAGTTATTTATGTATATCAACAGACATAGGCATCATACATGTGTATGTTTTCCTTAACAACTTCTATCTTTATTAACGTTTAGTTTATTGGAAATTTCGTACTAACTCGTACAATAAATTGAAAACATTAATTTTAAATTTACTATCAGTCAATTTAAATCTTCAGACATGTGGAGTTTCAAATTTTTTATAAAAGTGAGTTAGGACTTCATTTATATAGTTTTATTGATATAATGTATTTATTGTTATTATATTCTTGATGAACACTTAAAGTATTTATTTTAATGTGTTACAGTTTTAATTAAAAAGTTGAAATTAAATAAAAATTAAAATCCATTATAATTTAAAAATTTAAGTAACGTAACATACTTTTTTTATTAACACCATTACAATTAAAATAAATACAAATATAATTGAACTTTAATTATATAACAAATAAAAATTAGAAAATGTTAGGTTACTGTTTAATTTTTACTATTTTTTTTTAATTAAACGTATATTATATATTTCATTTATTGTATTATATTATTTTTGTAATTGTTTATGGAAGTAGGCCTCATCCAAATTCTAGTTTTATGGCAATAATTCTTTTATGTCCACACACTTATTATTTATTATTGTAGTGGAATAAGTACTATATCTGTATCTTTCATGTTAACGCACTTCACTGTAAATACATAATTGAATACTTTACTATGCACAATAATCTCTTCTTATAATTATCGAATACATTTGACAGTAAACAGTTGACTTAGCTGTTTAATGTAGATATGTCTCTTCATCTGTTCTTACATTGCCCTAACACAGAATAGGTATAAAATGTCAAATACTGTTAATAATAATATAATAATAATAATAATTGCTTTATTTTATTTTCTCACACAGAAAAATAATTAATTAATTTTTTGCATAACAATTAAGGGGTGAAATTTGTGTGAGAGACTTTTTTTTGTTATTAAGTATTATTGTCAATCTCATGCCACTTATGGAAATTAATCAGATTTTATTTTTTATTTAAACTACTTAAATTACTAATTATTTCCTAATTATTTTTATTATTATTAATTTTTGCTGGATTGTCACTTATGTGAAATAATCGATAAATGTTAATTTAATACTAATAATTTTATAAATAATATCATTAATTTCTCAATTCAGAACTAATTTACCAATACAAGAATATTTTGAATACCTTTAACTTAATGCTTAGTTTTATAGTCATATTTTAATCTTAAATTATTTGATTATAATTCGAATAATTAAACTTATCAATAGTATTTACCAAATTTATACTGAACTTAAACTAAAATGAACTGTTGGTAAATTTGTAGTACTTAAAGTGCCATTTCGGTCTTGCACTGACAAGAAGTGTCTTTGGTTTTATTTTATATTGTTATTTTGTATTTTGGTTGTCGAGGAAATTTTCTGTATACATCTTCTTCTTCTCCTTCTTCTAAATCAGCAGTAAAGTCGTAAATAACAGCGTCAGTGTACGCTCATCGGTACATCAAAATTTTACATAGGTTTAAGTCTCTATTACTCAGTTTACAAGCTTCAGTGAATAACATAAACTTTAAAATACTTTACCGTCATCATCATCATCATTACAGCTAAATACGTCCACTGCTGGACAAGTCTCCCTCAAGAATCGTCTTGCGGGGATGTGCCATAATCGCCACGCTTGGCAGGCGGGTTGGCGATCGCAGTAAGATGGTCATAGTAATCAGAAGGAAGCTGCTGCCCATCCTCTGGTAGATATTCCCTCGGGTCGACTTCTACGCCCCCCACGGGATGAGATGGGGTGATGATATTCTGATTCTGATATTTGTCGCCGTCACCACACAGCTTTACCGTAACGTATGTAATATATAATTTCACATTGTAAAGAATACATCTCCAAGGAATCAATGTGTGTAGTTGTAGCTTCGTTTTTTTAGTTATCTATATATCTTAAATAATATCAATACTGATAACAGATATTATAAACCTTGAATTATGACTTAAATTGTTGTAAATTCAATGTTATTAAATTCAACTACATATATACTTGGGAAAAATTGAAATATATATGGCAAGTAATAAACAATCAAAGACGCGAGATGTGTGGTAATTAAAGAATTCAAAACCCAAAAATGTTGTAGGTACGATTTAAAAAATTGATATATTATTTTAATCAACCTTATTGCAATGGCAGTATCCATTTAGATATTCGTTTAAATTTTTTTACAACTTTGTGTACCCATAAATTTCTAAAAATAGCTTTTTTGATTTATTTTATTTTTATTATGAGTACAATAAATAAATTATTGTATTTTATTATACTTACTCATTACATATCAATGTACTGTATACATATTTCTAGCGTACATGCGTATAGTTTATCTAATAAATGAATGTGTAAATATTGTCCGTAAATATAAATCGCAATATTCATAATCATTGATAAATATAATGCTGTCGAATTTATTGTTCGCATAATTCAGAATGAATATTTTCAAGTTATCACTGCGTTCATTTTTAGATAAGATGAGTATACTTTAGCCTACAATTAGAAATAAATTAAGAATATTAAATATTTACTATAACGGTAAAATCGCACAGGATTATAAAAATATCTAAAATAGAACAAAGTCACACAGACAATTTTGGATAGTAATTATATTATTTTATTATTATACATTTAATAGTGTATTAAAAGTTATACTGAGTATGTATTTATACAAATTATATTTTATAATCCTGAGTGTGCACAGTATATAAAATATAAACAGAATATTGAAGTTAACCTAAGGTATAATAATTTGAACTATTTAGTTAACAATTAAGATTCTAAACGCAACATAACATTGAAATTTAAATATTTTGATGTCTGAGATAAATAGCTACGTAAATATATTTACAAATTAATCATAATATTTAAATTTGTATTAGTTATTATTGTTGTTATATTAAAAAAAATATATTTGTCATTAGTTATGTGCGTTGTACATTCGATTAAGGTTTACAATCTGTGATCAGTATGTAATACAAAATTATGGCTATTACACAGCATGTGATTAGAATATGTAAATTGGATATATTAAAGGCGGTGACATCACTAAAATTAGTGGTTTCCTCAAGTTTTTGGACAGTACTACGTGTTCATCTTGATTTAAACACACGCTAAGTTTGCCTATATTTTGAAGAATATCATTGAACCCAAAAACTTGATCCTACTAATTTCGGTCGAAAGAAAAAAATCACAAAGTCAGTTCTAAAAATGCTTAAAACTATATAATCTCAAATTGTTATTAGGTATAATATGACTGTTATGACAGTTTTGAGTCGATTTAATAATTATGAAGTTTCTTATGTTTTGTTACCTCTCGTTGAGAACGAAAGTTCAGCCGCAGATAATGAGGTTCTGGATTATAATTCTGTGACGGGTGAAATAGCGTTTTGAATTAAAAAAAAACCCACCTATATGTGTCATATAAGTCAATGGGTGTAACACGCTTAGGCCTCGCACGGGATTTAAATCGTGTTGTGTTGACCAGGCATACTGTCGGAATATATGAGAGAGTGAGGGAATAGATTGTGCAGCAGTGTTTGCCCACACACATCTGCACTACAATTTGTCCTTCGTAGTTGGCTAATCTCCGTTGAGAATCGCCGCCAGTCAAGATCACTCTGTCTCTTTAATTATTCATTTTAATAGATATATTTAAATAAATTTTATAACATTCTATTTTATTCATAACATTTTATCTAACAAATTCTCTAATTTATCACATCCTTTAACGTTTGTTACATTTAGTAGAAAGGTTAAAATAATACCTGACTGTATACCAAAGGTTAATCAAATGTTTTCCCAAAATGTTATCACAGCAGTAAATTATTAAAAAAGCTAAAAGGGCTTTATATTCCTAAGCTTAGCGAAGCATAACCATGATCACTCGTATAAATATGTATTTATTTAGTCCAGTGAGTTTTGTGTGATTTGGTCTGTTCATCTAGAGGTTAGTGACCTTGACTGCGAAGCCAGAAATCGCGGGTAGATCCCTACCCAGGACAAATCATTGCGTGGTCAACAAAATTATTTGTTCTGTGTCTCGGTATATTTTTTCTGTAATATGTTGTATTTAGAAATATAAGTGTATTTATCAGTTGCCTGGTTGCCACAGTACAGGCTCTGCCTAATTTTGAATCAGATGACAGTTTGTTAGTTGTATGAGATAAAAGATGTGTATTCATTTATTATTTACTAGCTGTGCCCCGCGGTTTCACCCGCGTTAAACTTTATAAATTATCCCCGTAGGTGATAGCGTGATAATATGTAGCCTATAAGTTGACCCAACTTCTTAGTAATATTCATGCAAAATTTGAAGTAAATCAATGCAGTACTTTTTGAGTTTAGCCCGGATATACATACAGACAAACAGATAAAGAGACAAAAATTCTAAAAACTAAATTTTTGGCTTCGATATCGATTGAAGATCACGCCCCAAGTAGCCTTTTAAAAAAAAATTCAATTATTAATAATATTCAATTCAAATATTCAATTTATTATATGTATAGAAAGTTTGTTATTTATTCAAACGAGGCTGACTTATTTATTATTAAAACGCTTATTGGATAAATATTAACAATATAACAGTGTAATGAAGTAATTTTTATTGGCATTTCTAAACATTTTGATGTCTGTATCCTCTCTGAATATGCTGCCCAACTACCCACCACTTCTGCTATATTAGAATCATTTTCTATGTATCGCAACTCATTATTAATATATTTAAAAATTCTCAGCGATTCTTATCGTTGGTAGGAAAAGAGTCATCTGTATATATGAATTGCATCTAGATATATACATAGACAAGAGGCATATAGGTCACAGATTGTAAATATATTTTTATGTAATATTAAACATATCGGTGCTTTCGTTGACTGTTGATTTAGCGTAACTATGTGTAATTAAATTATATGGTACAGTGTAAGTCATCAAATGAAAATATAAATTATTACGTGTGCAATATTGTGATAAATTAAGATTTTTTTAATAAAAGTCCGCATGTAAATATTTGTAGTTTTATTTAGAGTCACCATTTTCTTAAAAGTAGCGTAATTCACCATCTACAGAAGACGGATGGTAGGACCGAATCGGATTGGGGATGATGGGGATGAAAAAACTAATGACAATATTACAACACAAACCAATCACAGTGTTGCATAACAATAGAGTTTTTGTAAACTCCTAATCATGTCTCTGATTTGTTAGGGTACCTATGTGCATTAATAACCAATCGATTTTAAATCTTAAAGTATAATATTTATTTGGTACGAAAGCATTGAAAATATATAGCAACCGACCAAGCTAAATATTTCAACAATTATTGGCTGTAGGTAGTGCCAATATTATGATGGGGCCAGAAATGTCCTAAAATTAAGAAACTCAGGTACTAATTTTCCCTCTTCTACGAAGAACAACGAGCCTCTCACGGTCACAAGTTTCCGTAATAATGACTACGAAAATATAAATTACTAGCTGTGCCCCGCGGTTTTACCCGCGTTAAACCATATATATTATCACAGCTCCTCCCTCGTAGGGGATAGCGTGATAATATGTAGCCTATATGTTGACCCGACCTCCTAGTAATATTCATGCAAAATTTGAAGTAAATCCATGCAGTACTTTTTGATTTTAGCCCGGACATACATACAGACAAACAGATAAACAGACAAAAATTCTAAAAACAATATTTTTGGCTTCGATGTCGAATATAGATCAAGCCCCAATGATCCTTTTAAAAAAATATTCAATGTACAGTTTTGACTTTCCTACGATTTTATTATATGTATAGATAAGGCATAGTCCTTGATAATATATATAACAAGAGACAGAAAATTACTTGAGGGACCAATTATTAGAAATTTTGTATGATCTGTTAATGTTAATATATTAAATATTTGGGTACGAAAACTGTCTTAATAATTGAAACGAGATTTATGACCTTAATAAAAAGCAACGAAAGACGCAACGTGGGCAGACCCCCTACAAGATGGACCGATGATTTGTCAGGGTCGCTGGAAGAGGCAGTTGTGGAGATCTTTGGGCGGGAGGCCTTTGTCCAGCAATGAGAGTCTTTCGGCTGATATTCTGATGATGATGATGGAATAAAAAGCAGCAATCCCGTAAATAAGCGTTTGAATGAAACGACAGATCAACAACAATGAGGCAGGTGAGAAGCTTATTTTATTCGCTTATTATATCGTTTTATTCCAAGACTGGTCCTGACTACACAACCTGAAGTTCAAAACATAGCCTTTAAGTGGCATTTCATTTCCCCATGACATTGTGATAGTTGCTGACGAACATTTGCAAATCAAACCCACAGTTTATTACTAAATAGAAAGTACTTAAAATTCAACGGAGCATATTATTTAAAATAATATGAGTTACGCAAATCTTGTAACGAGTTCCATGTATTCAACTATGTTTAAACGTAAACATTATATTATATGAAAAGCTTCATTAACAAGTAAAAAACTTTAAAAATATAACGAAGGTTGTATCTAATATTTTTATTTGAATTTATAGTTATTAGGTAACTTGCAGCAAAACTCTAAATTGTTATTGGATGCATGCATGGTTGGAAATCCATCACAGATACCGCCACTTTTTACCAAAATCGAGTAATGGTGAATTTTATTTATTAGTTCAACAACGTTTTTTTACACTTATTACAGACTAGCTGTGCCCGCGACTTCGTCCGCGTGTTAATTAGTTTATTTTGTTTTATTTTTGTTTTTTCCAAAATAAAAGACTTTTCAGAAATAAAAGTAGCCTAAGTTACTCCTTATTACATCAGCTACCTGCCAATAAAAATCCCGTCAAAATCGGTTCAGCCATTTCAAAGATTAGCCGGAACAAACAGACAGGCAGACAAAAATTAAAAAAAATGTTATTTTGGAGTATGTACCGTATATATATTCATATACATGTAGTAAAAATCAGTTATCTCAATATTACAAACAGACACTTCAATTTTATTTATTTGTATAGATTAGAGGATACATATGTTTATAAACAAGTCTAGTGTAACAATCACTGACAGGTAAGCACCGCATTTATAAATAATTATACATGCGGTTTTATTAATAACACATATATATTATGGCCTTTGCGTCTGTTACAGACGATTTACGGCGCATTGTCTGAGAGACATTTTTTTATGGTGGCTAAACAAACCAATGCGAGAGCGACATAGCCTGCCACAGGCCTGACAAGAGAAGTTTTTGACGCTTTCATGTCGCTTCTGTCTCTTATCAGCAAGTACTCCGAACCAGGCTTCATCACAGATCTGACGACCCTCCACTACACTTTTGTGCCATTCAACTCTATTTTCAGCGAGCTTATCCCAGCTACCGTGGTAAATTTTAAAAGCGGCCATATCCCGCTTGGTGCATTCTACATACATCATTATAAAAAAGATACAAAAAGAAAAACAAAGAAAACAGACAAAATCACATTATTCAATTATTAAAATTAAAAGGACATTCTAATAGACTCAAAGCCCACGATGGCATTCTTGAACACATTTGGAAGAGCACTGGTATTTCTATTGTAACATCATGGTGCCTTTGCAATCGGAATCAATTTGTTACCCCTGAACCTTTTAATTATACCACAGCAACTGTCTCCAAGATACTGCAGATATTGCCAAAGCTATTTATGAGAGACTTGAGAGCCCCTACTCAAGATAAAAATACACATAGGAGGACCCTGTTATTCACTTTCTATATAAGTATGTATATCGTCACCTGGTACCCATAGTACAAGCTTTGCTTAGTTTGGGGCTAGGATGATCGGTGTGACATTGTCCCTAAATATTATTATATTACAGCTACAAGACCGCTGCTGGACAAGCCTCCCTTAAAATTCGTCTTGGGCGGAATTGCTATAATTGCCACGCTTGGCAGACGGGTTGGCGATGTAAGGTATACCGTAAACCAATTAATTTCCCGAAACTACAGGGCCAAACGTTGTATTGTAGCTCGTGTCATCGTCGTACTCGACGCGTTCGAATCTCCAATTAGGATCTGCTGTTTATCGGTGTCATCCTTTGGAACAATAGCGTCACAGTAATTGCCAACGGCTTTCCATGCCAACATATTCGGTATTAGAATTGGCAAAGTTGAGCCTGCCCAGTGGGGTCTACCACTTGGTTGACCAAACAACTCCAGTCATTCTACCACGTAGAGAACTGTTGATTGACTTCTTATGAGTATATTGTGTGTGTGGCTGCACGTCTAATCTATTAAAATTAACTACCGCTAAACATCTAGGTCGGACGCTTTGAAATTGGCCTTAAAAAAAAGAATAGCCTCGCTTCTTAAAGGTTGTCATATCATACCGGATCGGAAATACCCCTTGGTAGCTTAGTTAGACCTTGCAATGGACAGACAAATTACATTTACCAATATTTTTTATTTATAAAATTACTATTAATTTCATTATTCATTTCATTTGACATGTTTGTAATTTAATTTGGTATGTAGTTTTATTATATTGTTTTTTTTTTCTATTGACGTGCATAAGTGTATGTAATGTACCTAAGTGCAATAAATATTTTAGATTTTGATACCTCCGCAGCTAATTGATTCTCAGAGCGGTAGTGCGCGGCAATAAATTTCTTGTGAAACGCACGGTGGTAGATGAACATTCATCCAGGTGATAAGGATGAAATTTCCACTTTTTACGGTCTGTGGCGGATTGTGGCGTCAGGTATAAGGTAGAACAATTCCTCTAAACACCCCCCGTGATAAATGCGGTAAAGGACTCGTAGAGAATAATTCATACTTGAATTTGATAAGTATCTTAATTCTCAAATAAAAAAAAATATCTATAAAATTCTACACATCAAAATGTATTTGTATCTGTGACTAATATTAATTTCTAACATATTAGATAGTCTAAGAGACGTGGAAGATCGTCCTTCACCGATCTGATAACCAGATGAGACGTATTTTTTATCAAATATTTTTTATAAACAAATATGCCTATAATTTTTATATACTGTGGACACGGGTCTCATCGCGATAAATATTTAGGTAGATCATTACCTTGTTTACCCGACGTTTCGGCATGGATTGCACCAGCCGTGGTCACGGGTCGACTGGTGTGGCTCGGCAGCGTCGTCTCCGTGAAGCTCGGGTTTCGGTATCTACCCTCGCATGGTCTTGATATTTTTCATTTTCCTTTACGAAACTGTCGGTACACACGACACTAATGACATCAGCGCCCGGGCGCACTACGTTGGTTACACGACGATGGCACTTCGTTATTACAGGATTCCAAGATGGTGAGAATTGATATGTTTCTTTATTTCAACCGCTTCACGTACTATTCTGGAGTAATAGTGAAACGTGAAGCGGTTGAAATAAAGAAACATATCAATTTCAACCGGGAGGACGGATACCGCCTCTCACCATCTTGGAATCCTGTAATAACGAAGTGCCATCGTCGTGTAACCAACGTAGTGCGCCCGGGCGCTGATGTCATTAGTGTCGTGTGTACCGACAGTTTCGTAAAGGAAAATGAAAAATATCAAGACCATGCGAGGGTAGATACCGAAACCCGAGCTTCACGGAGACGACACTGCCGAGCCACACCAGTCGACCCGTGACCACGGCTGGTGCAATCCATGCCGAAACGTCGGGTAAACAAGGTAATGATCTACCTAAATATTTATCGCGAAGAGACCCGTGTCCACAGTATATAAAAATGTGTACAAATCGCGAAAGTTTAAAAACATTAATGCCTATAATTGCTTGCCTATCGAAAAGTGCTCATGGCTATTTTTAATTAAATTAATTTTTATCGATTTTTTTTCATCACCTTCATCCTTTTGATAACCAAAGAAAATTTATTCCACTGATAGTTTTTAATACACAGAATATGCCTAGGTATGCTTGCCTACTCATTTCAGTGTATAACTACAACATAGCAGCTGCTCGCTACCAGACCGTAGAACGTATCCGAGTGCGCATGCTCGTGCACATGTGAGTGACAGAGACAGCATTTATTTACACTTGTCAGTAATTTTGAACTCCAATTTATTACAACTAATTTTGATCTCAATTTTTATATTATTTTACGCTATACATACTTACAGCTATGCAATAATCGAAAATAAATAATTTGCCACATCAGTAGACGACACACTTTGATATTTACAGTATCTTTATTACTTGGGCAGTAAGAGTGATTTTCCAACTGCAATGTTTCCACGGTCATGGGGTTGACCCACAGATTACCAAAAGTAACCTTAAAATAAAACTGGCTATAACTTTTATATCCCAAGTTCTAAAGATCTAAGAAATTAAAAATGCCTTTTCTATCACATTAACCACCAATTAAAACATAAAAAATACCGTAACACGAAATTTTACTAGCGGTACATTTTTTTTTATTACTGTAACTTTGTTGTAACACGTGTAATGATAACCAAGAAAATCCACCGATTCTTTGCTTAATTCAATATCTCCATACTTAAAGCAATGTTTTTTACGGAAAGCCAATTTTAAATAGCATGTTTTAAATGAATGTTCATTAAAGTCAAGCGAGCAGCTGGTATGTTGTGTCCTGCTCTAGCACACGGACCTCGGACGCTCTACTTTCTCTGTCGCACCTATCAAGTGGCTAAAACTCTAAAAGTTTTTAGCCTGGCAACAGTACTTTAATAACGATTTTTCGCAGGCAAGTTTATATGACTAATTTTGAAATAAAATAATCTAAAATTTGAGATAACTTTTGATAAGTTAGCAGATCGATGGAGTCACCTATTTTGACTTACCTGTTTACACCTGCTTGCCAGCTAGTTATACACTGAAATGAGTAGGCAAGCATACCTAGGCATATTCTGTGTATTAAAAACTATCAGTGAAATAAATTTTATTTGGTTATCAAAAGGATGAAGGTGATGAAAAAAAATCGATAAAAGTTAATTTAATTAAAAATAGCCATGAGCAATTTTCGATAGGCAAGCAATTATAGGCATATTTGTTTATAAAAAATATTTGATAAAAATTACGTCTCATCTGGTTATCAGATCGGTGAAGGACGATCTTCCACGTCTCTCCTACTAAGAGGTTCGCAGTAAATATCTGTCACCGAGCAGTAAACCGTCAAAGTTCGGAGCTTCCGACCTAGATGTTTGATGTGATTTATTCAGGGCCTTAACCACCAGCCGTGAGTGAAATAATTTTAATATTCGTGTGAATTTATGTACTTTCAATTATAAGTCTCGTACTAACGAAGGCTGACTTGTCTGTTTCAAAAGTCAATTAGTAAATTAAATAAACTTATTACATTACGATCCATACTAATTAAAGTACAATGTTTTTACCTGACTTCAAAAGAAGGTTGATATCCATACGACCGTATATTTTCTTGTTTTTGTATTTGTCTTTCAGTACAGCTACTATAATAATACTTTATTTTATTTAAAGGTTACAAAGACCCATAACTTGTATTATCTTAACTAATTTTACAATAATTATAATTAACTAAACTAATTAAAATAAAATTTAATACAATAAATGAACATAATAAATTTTATTAAATTACAACAATATAAACCAATTTAGATTGACTGTCCTTTATATTGTGTTAGTATTTTATTATGTATATAAGGACAATCAACCTTATTGGCTATCATATCGACGGGCCTGTTGGCGTGGTTGGTAGATACGCTGCCTTTCACGCCGGAGGTCGTGGGTTCGATTCCCACCCGGGACAAATATTTGTGTGCATGAACATGTCTGTTTGTCCTGAGTCTGGGTGTAAATTATCTATATAAGTATGGATTTACAAAAGAAAAATAGTATATGTAGTATATCAGTTATCTGGTTTCCGTAGTACAAGCTCTGCTTAGTTTGGGATCAGATGACCGTGTGTGAATAATGTCCCAGTATATTATTATTATTATATATTTAGGAAGCTGTTGGCACTGCCGTGAACTCTAGCTACCATAGAGGCTACTCGTTTTCGCATTATAGCACTAAAGCCATCCACTTGTGCTTTCGCGAACATGCCGGATGCGCTACAGTATCGCGGCAGCCATAAGATTAAGATAAGATAAATACACTTTATTGTACACCATTAACAGAACACAATTTATGATACAGTTAATTATATTAAAAAGGTACAATTGGCGATCTTATCGCTTACAGCGATCTCTTCCAGACAACCTTCAGTTGGACCATACTGTAAGGAATTTGGAGTAGGGGTATAGTGTATGGTGTAAGAAATTAGGTGATAATAACTTAACACTAATAGTGATATCTACTTAGTTGTAGTACTACCACTAATTAAAATACTTATAATACTAAAACTTATCTATATCTAAATACAAATAATAATAAATAAATAATATTCTAACACATACATATATATAACTATATACACTTAAAAATCATTCGGAATGGTCCCATGTAAACTTTGTTTAAATCTGTTAATATAAGTAAAAAATTTAATTGTATATTCTTAAACAATTATTATTTAAACAATATTCAGAATTTAAAGGTTAAAAAGTAATGTTACAATTTTCAGTACCGACTAAACCACTGAAACTTCGAAATCCGCTCTTAATATCTACCTTACAAAGACGCCTCCAGCGTCAAAATGTATAGACAGATGCGGTATTGACTGTACGACTCAATTTATCCATCCGTCAAACGATCTGTCAACAATTGGAAAGGTTATTTGATGTGGATGTCACTGTGTTAGGCTTCAGAAATTTAGACAAATAATATATCGTTTGTGCTATATGCATATTGCTACATAATACTAATAACATAAAATAAAATAAATAAAATAAAAAAGGTTTTTATTCACGTAGACTTTAAAAAAGCGCTTGTAAATAGTCAGAACATGTTTGTAGTAATATAGTTGTATACATTAGATATTATTTCTAGTAACATAGATATTTAGGTACATCTTGTATGAAAACATTTATAAAATTTATTTTATTACAGAAATGATATTTAGCTAGCGCGTATCAAGTTATTGTCAAGAGATTATGTTTAATTATCTAGTTTAAGTCTAATATTTTTACTACATATTGTCAATGGTTCTGTCTATATTAAAGGTATTATTATTATGACGGACCTTGTGTTAATAACGACGGTCGCGCTTTAATGCTACCACCGGATCCAATGCGCCCCAACTGAGAAGACCCAGCGAAACAAACTCAGTGGGTTCATCTACTACCGGTTTCAACACGACCCAGTTGAGACGGTCCGGCGAAACATACTCAAGCGGGCATGAACACGGGATTTGGTCCAATTAGAGTAATTATTTAGTAGACAAACACAATATATGCTCGATCGGTTGTCTGAATGCTTATTATTTTAGATTATATTTAGGTATACAAAAGAAAAACTTCGAAACAATAACATTATTCATTTTGAGACAGAGTCAATAATTTTAAATTAAGTATAACATTGTATTGGAATCAGCCAACCATTCTGGGACAAATTTAAAGACTATGAAAGTATTCGATGGAACTCTGGTTCTCGTCTTCCTTCTTGTAAATGCGAAGTAAATCTGAAACCAAATTTTCATTGAAATTTATATTATTATGGTATGGATACAAAATAGTCTAGTGATTACACCGTTGGGCCCTGCAGTCAGCGGTCTCCAGTTAAAACCCAAACGATAAAAGCCCAAAGACCACAGATTTTTCGAGTTCGTGTCCCCCAAGTATCTCTACAATGGCCGGTTTTGTGCCGCTCGTATGTTGCAGGGTGCCTGCACACGCTACTTCTGCCGGTTCGTGGTCACCACTCGAGAACCTTACCGCCCCAGCGGCCGCTGGTTCTACGAGCTATACGAATTCATGTGCGTAATAGAAATTATTTATTTCGTGCATAACACTATGAACGAAAACATCGTGAGGAAACCTGCAAATCCGAGTGTTCTCCGAAATATTATTGATGGCATATGAAGTATGCCAACAGCACTTCGCCAAAGCGGTGGACTATGGCCTATGTCCTCTCACTACATGAGAAACCCTTGCCCTGCAGTGGAACAGTAATGGCTTGCATCACCACTAAGCTGTAGTATACTCCAGTGCCGACGATATCATCAGCACAGCAACCATATAGAATGTAGCAGCAAATTCTGAGATATACTCATCATTTCTGCCTTGCTGCATTTCTGCGGGTATTTTTGTTTCTATTCGTTTAAAAATGAATTCAATAATAAAATATTTAAGTAAGATATAAACAACAGGTTTAATAAACTACAACCTTAAGTGGACATCGTGCCCAAAAGGCAATCAGCATTCCTGACTCAAAAATGGGCCACCCCACTGCTCTGGTCATGAATAGCTCAAATACGAAAACACGGATTGTATAAAGTTTGTGTAAGAAAGCGACGTCTGGTGAAGAAACATTTTTTTTAAAGACTACGCCCGCATTATGGAATCTAATCCCCGTGTCGCGGGGTACTTTACAAACATATAACAGATAGACACAAATTACATCCAGAGTCACACAAATAGTTGTCCGGCGCGGGACTCGAACCCGCGACACGAAACGGCGACTGTCTTAGCCGCTGCGCCACACGTGCAGTCACATTGCTTTCACGTGTCATCGGGATTAGAAGGTGAAATAGTATAATGTGTTTACGGTATTTGATGCTATCCTAGTTGGAATGGATAGATGATATTGTTGTCGCTCGAACAAGGCACTGATTGTTCTGAACTCCTGCGGTAATAAGATATATCCGAGTTAGTGAAGACCGTTATTGCAGTGTTAGTGATAAAAAAACACAGAACAGTTACAAACGCCTAGTGGGAAAGATATAATTCTAAACCCATAATAATATTGCCCTTACAAAATAGAAAAAGAATCATGAAGTTGAATGACTTAACAGGATTCGCTGTAATTTTCCCAAATAACACAAGGCACTGATTGTTCTGAACTCCTGCGGTAATAAGATATATCCGAGTTAGTGAAGACCGTTATTGCAGTGTTAGTGATAAAAAAACACAGAACAGTTACAAACGCCTAGTGGGAAAGATATAATTCTAAACCCATAATAATATTGCCCTTACAAAATAGAAAAAGAATCATGAAGTTGAATGACTTAACAGGATTCGCTGTAATTTTCCCAAATAACTAATTCCCAAATAACTAAATCCGTTCCGAGATCTAAACGACATTTCTCAGAATACAGTTTGGAATACTTATAATAATGCCTTCTAATACATAATGTTTCAATCAAATAAATACTTTTTGATACTTTCCTTAGCAGCATCACAAACTATTGTAAGCAAGACTTCGCTGAAGAAATAATTAGTGGTCGCTTTGATAGAAGTACGGAAGCCAGCACATCCAGCTACCCCAATCTGTCAAATTTCTTTTAAAGGCTTTCAAATTTATCACATAAGCATAAGGTTCACTATCAATTGGGGAAATTTGACAGATTGGGGTAACTTGAGGTGCTGGCGTCTGTACAACTATTTATTTTAGTGTCTAATTGGTTGAGGTACTGTTCTCGACGTGCCTTACCTTCGGTCTCATTGCGAAGCCAAAAGTCTAATAGTTTCTGATGATTCTATTGATCAGGTTTAATCACCCCAGGTAGCTTGATGTGCTGGCGTCTGTACATATTTTGTTTCGACGACCGCTACTCACTCGACTATCCCTAATAATGATTATACACTGTGGGGCTTGTTTCCAGTTACTTCATAATTTGCAGTTGATAATTCATTTTTTATGTTCCCTTGATTGGTTGCTTGCTTATCGTATGGGTAGTGGTAACCCTAGTGTCAGAGTTGCTCAAGCCGCTCAGTAGGCCTCTGACATGGGTTAACGACTGTTGTCTAATGACTACAACCGGGACCGACAGCTTAACATCCTCTCCGAAGCACGGAGACTCTCGGAAATTAAACCACTTAGGCGGTCACTCATCTATGGACTGACCGCGAGCCTAGTTGCTTAACCTCGCTAAGCGCTTACCGGCCGGTGAGAGCATCTAGCTATGAGCGCCTCATGTTCCCTAATGTTTTTGGTATAAAAATGTTTATTTGATCTTTAGGAGCAGTTCTTTGATCCTTTGTGAAATTTCAACTGTAGTGCAATCATACTAGACAGAAAATGGTCTATGGTCTATGTGGTTTTATAATACGACGTTTAATTTAAACAATAATACACTTGTAAAGATCAGCGCTGTCACTGAAACTTGTATGAGTAATTTGGAATTCTTAAAAGAAAATGATATTATCACTCTGAATAATATTATAAAATCATCCTTATATACAAGTTCTAAGAGAGCTTAACAAAACTGAGCTATGGCTCTATGTTTTTTTCAAGCCTAACGTCCAAGTTGTGCCAAACCTTGATACAGGATTTCTCTTGGGTTTTGTTTTAATAACACTCGTAATGATCCATTCTCACTTACCAACCGTCACTGCCACTTTTATTAAACCAGGCCCTAATAATTGTATTAAATGAGTTAGAAAATGACAGGTGACAAGTTAAACAGGAAAATAAGTCGAGTTTACAAGTAACTTGGGTAACTGAGTTGGTAGTGAATCTGCCTTCAAAAGTTTACAAGTTGGATCCTCGTACACACGGCTACATATCAAGCTATACATTTCCAATATAAGATTCATCTCATTGTATGGAAATCCTATATGAGATCAGCTTATACTGGAAATGTATAGCTTGATATGTAGCCGTGTGTACAAGACACACATTTGAGTTCATGTATATTTGTCTTGATCAGGGTGATTTCTGTGTATTGTATGCACATATTTGTATAAAAAAATAAATATATATTTCATCCAATAAATTCGCTGTATAGTATCCATTGAACAGACGCCAGCACATGAGCGTAAGGTTCACTTTCTATTGGGGAAATTTGACAGATTGGGGTAGTTTGAATGCAATCTGTACAAGTTTTACTTAGTTTGGGCCAGATGACGCTGTGTGATATGTACCGGTTATTATTATTACATGATTATTTAATTTATATATTCTCAGACAGTGTTTGTTAATCACGTCATTCAAAATCACGTGGGCTTAGCCAAAGTAATTTTATTTTTAATATTTTTTAGGCTACTGCAAACTTATATTCTGAATCATATTATCATCAGCCTGATATCGTTCACTACTGGACTGCCCCTCCCTCAAAAGTTTTCCATAACGTTGTCATTTGAGAGTTTTGCCGTAACCGCCGCGCTTGGCATGCGAGTTGGTAACCGCAGTTATGTGGTAGTGAATACACAGGAGGGGCTACTGCCTTTCACAATACCCACGGGATGTGGTGGTTCTGTTAATTTTTCTGAGCAGAAACCACACGGCTAAGTCCTCCTATGCACTATGCGATTAACCGGAATGTGGTCAGCCGTCAGCAATCAATATTCCTGACCGGTTGCCGCATCACAGTCCGAATAAAAACTACTTTCTCGTGCAAATATCTGAGTACGGTCAGCCGGACGGCTGGCCACATTGCGGCTAGCCGCATAGTGACAAGGAGGCCTAAGAAAGAATAATCTGAATCTAATGGTAATAATTTTCTAACTATACGGAAGGTTTCAGCTGTCACTTGGGCGCTAATTGTTATCAAAAAGAATTAGTATACGATAAGCTTAAATTGCAGTGCAGTGTCTCAAGTCGAAAGTCTTCGACCAGTGTGTGTTGCCAGTGATGACTTACGGAACAGAGAAGTGTTCGCTCACTATGGGCCTTATTAGAAGGCTCAAGGTCACCCAAAGAGCAATGGAGAGGGCTATGCTCGGACTTTCCCTGCGGGATCGTATCATAAATGTAGAAATCCGCAGGCGAACCAAAGTCACCGACATAGCCCGAAGAATTGCAAAACTGAAGTGGCAGTGGGCGGGGCACATAGCTCGTAGAACCGATGGCCGTTGGGGCAGAAAGGTTCTTGAGTGGCGACCACGAACCGGAAGACGCAGCATGGGCAGGTCCCCTACAAGATGGACCGATGATCTTGTGCGGGTCGCTGGAAACAGCTGGATGCGAATAGCGCAAGACCGGCAATTGTGGAGATCTTTGGGGGAGGCCTTTGTCCAGCAGTGGACGTTTTTCGGCTGATATGATGAAGCTTAAATTAATCTTCGTAACAGTAAAAAATACTTATTTTGTTCAGGCCCTCAAAAACAAATAATAATGTTTTTTTTCCTTGTCCACAGTGCATTTTCGGTTTCAAAAGATATCTCAATGGAATTTTCAAAGGATTTGCGCTTGTTGGCTACATTGTTACTGTCTGTCTCGTAAAATATTTGGACAAAATTCACTTATGTGTGTTCTGTTTTTAAGATGTGCATTTTGTTCTGGAACAATATATAGGACGAGTTTGTTAACAACTATTGCAATATTATTTTTGGTTACCTTTGCGCTTGGACATTCATTGGATACTTAACGTCGGCTCTTCACCTCAAATTATATAAGATGCAAATACGGTCGCATATAGATACTGCTACAGGCCTCGATCTCACTGTTGGACTTGATCCTTTTGTCGGGTTTGAGACATGCTTAGATATCACCTCGATGGATATAGTCGTGTACCATAATAAAGGTATATATATATTCGCTGTAAAATTGTTACAGTTTTGAATATCATATACATACGATGTGTTATTTGTAAAATGTCTTTAAACTTCAAGTGGCCACGCGGCGTAAAATCTAACGCCCTCTAGACATTTTCGTTCATTAAATCGTCATTTCTTTTAGCATGATTGGTAACCTATAATTTTTCACAGTGCACGAAACAAACATTTGACTTCCTTCCTTCTAATTCTTAATCCCTGTAGTATCCAATAGATATTAAGGTAGGCGACCGCTGCCATTATAAAGGACCGGGCGACCGCTTGAAGGTTAGTAAATTACTCTTCATACTAATAAGTACAATCGGTTTTATTTTAAGTACGGGAGAGAGTTGTTCGCCTGTTGCAAGCTAGCACCGCAGGTTTACGTTGCACAGGTCAGATCAAGGCAACTCTATTATAGGCTTACTGTTACTCACATACACACTCAGGATCCTCTTAGTGATCCCCCACACTAGCGTCTTTTGAGCATCGTCGTCGTTTCAGCGGCCGCACAGCGTCGACGCGACGTCAACGTCGCCTCGAAGAGACGCCATCGCTGGCCGCCTGCCAAACGCCCCAGGCTTACGCGACTCCAGCCCAACGTTTTTAACAACAACGCAACGCCAGCAAAGCGTTCAGCGACAGTCAGAGCTGACGTCACGTCGCGTCCTCACTGTGCGGACGCTGACACGACGTGTGATGTCACTTAGGGCTGCCGTGATTCTGTACCGTCTCAGCTATGTAAACTTAACACACAATTTTTCCCAATTATACAAAAGCGTAGTGCTTAGGTCCACAACGTCACAATGACCGGTCTTGTGCTGTCCGCATCCAGCGGTTTCTCGTGACCCTTACAAGATCGTCGGTCCACCCTGTGATGACTTATTATATATATAATACAACCAGACACAGAACGAATAATTGCCCTGGGTGGGGATCAAACCCACGACCACTGGCTTAGCAGTCTGGATCCCTAACTACTAAACCACTAGCGTGGTTAATAATCAAATGTTTAATTTTATTGTCTTTCAAATCGTGTCATTTGTTTTGTTTTGTTCATTATGTTATAGGACTTTTTATTAATTCTTGTACGGTAATAACTGCTACATAATTTATTTACACACCAACTAAACGATCGAGCATAATCATGGTAGCTTGCTAAAGAAAGAATAGAGCAATATGTTTCTATTTAAATGTGACTTACTATATGTAGAATTGAAAGTGGATAGGATGTTTGGATACGACCCTGAGGACCGCCACATCGTGTAGACATTCACGTCGATGACAGCTATTCGTATATGTTTTTACGAGGACATATTCTTTTATTATATACAATGCATCATTGACATGTAAATAAGCCATTGAAATAAATATAACTTATTTTCTTACATTAGTTTTAGAGCCTACAGAGTTTAAGGTAACTCGCGGTTAAACTGTTAACTGTCACTTAAAAACAGTATTTTGAAGGTAATCAAAATGCAACGGCGTATAGTTTTAACTCGAGTGATGGAAAAGAAATGTAATAATATGAAAACAGCAAATGCAAAGATAAAGCAATAAATCACTTAAAAAAAATGTATTAGATGTCACATTAAGTGTTTTATTGGTTCCAACTATATTGTCACAGAATAACGAAAGCTGTCTTATTGTAGTTTAGCCATATTTGTGTCATAAAACTATTCTAAAATATTTTTGGAGAAGTATATGAGTTTGTTATCAATAAAAATCTCGATAGCAAGGCGGGCACCTGAAGCAGCCCCCTTTTATGATTCATCATCATCATCATCATCATTACAGCTGACAGCTCTCTTTGGAGGATATGTCAAAATCGCCACGTTTGGCAGACGGGTTGGTTATCTCATTAAGTAGAAAAAATAAAAGCAAATATAAACGAAAAATGGGTCATCTGCAGAATAGCTGCTCATTTAAAATCACCGCCAGGAAGCACCACATTGGTTCTCTACCTCTCTAAACTATGACTTTGTACATGTTGCTCATATCAGCGCTTGCGACTTTGCTAGAACGTAGATGTAGTATTATAGATGACTTTAATTGTTAATAAACCGATCACTGTATTTAAGTACCTCGTTGATCTACTGGTAGCGTGTTCAACCACAGACAATGAGTCTAGTTCAAATCTTGGGTCGAGTCAAAAAGTGAATTTATTTTTTTTTCTGTTCGGGACATTTTTCGGTATTAGCTCGAAGTTGGAACCCATGTAAAGCCGTCGATCTTATACCTGACCTCTTTTCGGTCGTGGCACGCATTATCACCCCATAGGATCATGATCAGGTAACATTACCACTGTCTTATTCCGCATTATTCATGGGACTAACAGACGAACTAGATCATCCCCAAAAATATTGATATTTACTACGGTAGTAAGTCTTACGTACAGACGCCAGCACATCACGAATCGTGATTTTGTCTGTCAAAATCTGTCAAATTTCTTTTATAGATTTTCAACTTTTTCACAAAAGCATAAGGTTCACTTTCATTTGGGCAAATTTGACAGATTGGGGTAGCTTGATGTGCTGGCGTCTGTACATATATTTTATGCGATTTAATTTCTTCCTACATATATAATGTTTTGAAAAATAACTGTTTGTTTATACCCAAGTGATAAATAAATTTTATTCATTGTTCATTTAACTGTTTAAGAGGTTTGCCATGTCATGTGTACAAGGTAACTCTATTTTCAACAACTCTATTTTCTATACTAAAATAGTTTTGAGACTAATATACAACTACTAGTCACTACTCTGAATTTTAGTTAAAGTTGTATATTGCAAAGTTGTTTTAATTTATAGGAATGGAGATGTTTGATACAACTGGAAACGGTATGTCCTTTATATATTATTTAAAGTTCATTAGAATATTATGCAGACTGTCTGTTGAAATCATTGTTTGAACTGCAATAAAACTTGCTGGACACGACCATTACTCAAATGATTTTCAACCATTTCTTCTGTCACTATTATCGCAGAGCCTCTCAAGTGAAACTCTTTTGTGGACATTATTCCAAGTTTAAATAAGTTACTCCAACGTGTAACTGAAGAACACGGCAGGGAATTTTCCCCTTGCTGTAAATTTTGATTGACTTATTCCGTAGTGCAATTATTTAAACACTTTATTATATTAGATTAATAGCTGTGCCCCGCGGTTTTACCCGCGTTAAATTTTATAAATTATCATAGCTCCCTCCCCCGTAGGTGATAGCGTGATAATATGTAGCCTATATGTTGACCCGACCTCTTAGTAATATTCATGCAAAATTTGAAGTAAATCCATGCAGTGCTTTTTGAGTTGAGCCCGGAGATACATACAGACAAACAGACACACAGACAAAAGTTGCAAAAACTATATTTTTGGCTTCGATATCGATTGTAAATCACGACCCAAGTATCCTTTTAAAAAATTTTCAATGTACAGTTTTGACTTTCTTACGATTTTATTATATGTATAGATAATATGTTGATCCGACCTCTTAGTAATATTCATGCAAAATTTGAAGTAAATCCATGCAGTACTTTTTGGGTTTAGCCCGGATATACATACAGACAAACAGACACACTGACAAAAGTTCTAAAAACTATATTTTTGGCTTCGATATCGATTGTCGATCACGCCCCAAGTATCCTTTTAAAAAAATATTCAATGTACAGTTTTGACTTTCCTACGATTTATTATACGTATAGATTAACTGAAACTTGACTGTGTGGCTGACGGCAATGAGTATCACCATCCCATCTAATCTCTTAGGGTATTGCCGGAGAACGAGAAGCAGCGTCTCTCTGTGTATTATGACCATCATACTGCGACCGCCAACATGACTTCTGGCAAGTGTGGCGAATATGGCATATCCCCCCAATGACACATAGACATAATAATAATAATATCTGCGGACAATGTCACACAGATCATCCTAGCCCCAAACTAAGCAAAGCTTGTACTATGGGTACCAGGCGACGATATACATACTTATATAGATAGATAAATACTTATATACATAGAAAACATCCATGACTCAGAAACAAATAATCGTGCTCATCACACAAATATTTGCACTTACCGGGATTCGAACCCAGGACCACCAGCTTCGTAGTCAGGAGCACTACCAACTAGGCTATGGTGACCGTCAACGTATATAAACATAGTTCTATTGTGGAGATCTTTTATGAGGTCTTTGTCAAGCAGTGGGCGTCATTTGGCTGATATGCTGGTGATAATTAACTTAAATGGAGTTAGTAATTGCGGGTATTTTTATAGAGAGGTATTTATAAAAATAAAATATTCGGACTATTTATGTGTTTACTATCTAATAAATAAGCCAGATTTCACAGCCTTTATTATTTTTTTATTAACAGACTATACACTGATTAAATTCACAGACTATACTGTGTCATGTCTGTATTACTTATTAAATGCTCGTTGCACAGTCAGCTAAGAAAATAAGTATACCGGGCATAGATGATGAAAAAGATTTCTCATAGCACTTTTAATCAAAGTTACTTTGTTACTCCTAGAAAAATATCATCTGCAATCATAGCTATTGCATCACCAATAGCTAAGATGCTGATACAGATGCTGTACCACCCTGGCATACAAAATAGTGAAAGAACGTGTAGAATTTACAGTTTCCTTCTTGTGAAATCAATAATCTATTCTCTTTTGTCCATTGTACAATGCACAGTAAATGTGAGTGTAGCTTAAGTATAGTAATGATAAGATAGATGTAGTTCCATTGAATAAAAATTCATCAGTTAGGTATTATTTCAAAATTATAGTTGAATGTTATGTGCAATCGATACTATCAAATGTTTTATGAAAAATCTAAGAAATTAAAAAAAAAGTATATAAAACGTTTTTATTCACGTAGACATTAAAAAAGTGCTTGTAAATAGAACATGTTTGTAGTAATATAGTTCTATACATTATTATTTCTAGTTACATAGATATTTAGGTACACTAATTTGGTCAAAATTGCTCACACGTCCTCAAACTTGAACAATAACTATTAAAATTAACGTCAATATTAATATATTTGCAGATACAACCAAAGATGAAAATCCAATGCAGAAACTGGAAGAAGCTTTGCTTTTATGCAAATTCGGCAGATTTCATGTACTTCTGATGGTAGCATCCATGTGTGCAATAGTTGCAAATTTTGTAATAATTCTTTCAGCTTCATATATTTTACCGAGTGCCGAATGTGATCTCAATATGAATATTATGGAAAAAGCAATGCTAAATGCAATGCCTTTTATTGGTAAGTATACAGCAGGATTATTCTACAGACGCCAGCACATCAAACTACCCCAATCTGTCAAATTTCTCCAATTGAGAGTGAACCTTATGCTTATGTGATAAAGTTGAAAATCTATAAAAGAAATTTGACGGATTGGGGTAACTCGATGTGCTGGCGTCTGTACATTCGTTATATTCAACAATCTAGAAGCATAGCTTCGCTTAAATGGATACTTATGTTCACCTCGATACATCTATAAATACCTCGACTGGGTAGTAGATTTGAATACTCCGCCTAGAATACTCAAAATAAGAATAGAATAGAATAGAATACTAGCTAGTACCCTCTCATCTAAACTATCAACATTTATAGGGTATTTTTCGTAGACCTTTGGCAAGTAAAACCATTTTATACTACAAGTATAGGCATAAATCTGACAACTTTACTATTTTATTTCAAACATTAAAAAGGTAAAGTTACAGGAACAGGCTTATAATTTTCGTGTATATTTAATTTAAAATTTTGTAATTAAACTTTATCCAATTTAAGTGTTAGTACCTAGTAGTATTATACATATTACATATTATGTTACACTAACAACAAACGTTAATACATGTCTAGATTCCAATACTTTATATTTTAAATACCTAACAATACATTTAAAATTAACATTAGCTAGCTTATACCAGTTTTTCAGTCACCACTTACTAGTCAGGATTAAATTTGATATTTAAGTAAATAAAAAAAACAACTTCAATCAGGTTACCCAACTAATTTAGGCATGAACTGTTAGAATCTGTTGTGGCTTTTATTTTGTATTTTTAAATAATAATTTTGTATTTATATATTTAGTTTGTTTTTGTAAATTTAGATCGTAATACCAAATAAGTTGATGTGATTTGTACATGTCATGGTAAAACATAGTGCACGTAACCTTTTTTAAGACCAATCATTGTATTCATACCTATGTATCACATAAAAAAAAGAATAACCACAAATTCTTATAAGTAATTACAGGTTTTGGAATCTTAATTTTGGGAACTACTCACATAAAACTGATTAATTGTTTTGAGTTTATAGGTATGCTTTGCGTTCATAAATTATATTTGTAAAGTACCCTGCGACGACGCAGGGAATCTTTCTCTGGTGTGGGCGTGATCGTTAAAAATAATATAACGAAATATAGAATCGAAAATTAATTATCAAAATGTGTGTAATGAATTTCTCCAATTTTTTTCATGCTAGGTATTAATTTTGTTTTTAAACATAATATGAATAATATATCTCCTTTAGGGTCTGTTTCACAATGTCCAGATAAAGTCCCAAATAAGCTAATTGCAACTTATCTATCGAATAAAGACATCGTTAGCGTTTCATAATTCATAAATAGTACTAACTGGCAAATATTCTGCAAAGTAAACTATTGGTCAGATCATGCTTCAGATAGCTTAAGTGATAGATAAGTTATCTGACAGATGTCATTCGATGCTTATTTCGGTGGTGTTTTTGGTTAGACTTGGCTTTTATTGCAAATAATTTAATAAAATGGTAATATTTGATACTATTGAAGACCAAATTGATGAAATTTTTGATCGTGTAACGGAACCGCGCATAAATCCGACACCGCTACGAAAAACACCACCGAAACACCGCAACAAACAAAATGCATTAGTTGACATTAACATTTGACGTCTATTTATTTGACTTTCGTACATTTAATTTCACGCAAAAAAAATCAATTTATGTATGTATTTTTATCTGATAAAATAATAGTTAGAAGATGAATTTGTAAATATTTATGCATACCTGAGAATGGTGACCATAAAAAAATTGTAAAAAGATATTTTTAGGTATATTTATCATAAGAAATTTATTTATAGGTTGTCCGTTACGTAAGACGAAACGACAATGGTGAAACGCAATGTGTTTTATCCAGAACTTATATCTGTCAGTTTATTTATTTGTTAGTTAGCTATCCGACACTTTACCTGGACATTGTGAAACAGACCCTTAGACTTATGAATATAGTAAGTATCAATGCACAGGTATTCACAGGGGCTAAACGTAATTTCTTAATTTTTGTCAGGCCAGGTTTCAGTTTTGTATTGAAGCATGTGAATCTATAACCTTTAGACACATCACATATTATTATGCATATATAGTTTAGATGCACAAGTGTTCACCCTCCATAACAATTTTTTCGAGTGTGTGTCGGTGTGTGTGGCCAGTTTTTATTTTTGTATAAATATTTGTATGACAGATGAATATGGTTTCGATGCACAAGTGGGCACAGTCCCTAATGAATAGTCTTAATTATTTTCAGGCCAGGTTTCTGCTGCACTTTTTATAGGATTTCTCACTGATTCTTTTGGACGAAGAATATTTCTGATTGGCGGACATATTTGTATCTTCCTATGTAACATGTTTCAAGGCGCTGCACAAACCTATTGGGTGTTGGCACTTGGCAAATTAATCGATGGAATTTTGTAAGTTATTTATATTATGTTCTTGCCGCCAGTAGATCCTAGACCAACTAGATCAACAGGTCTAGTGGTGTAGTGACCAAGACAGCAATCCAGTACTAATTTAGATTCATAGATTTCATATATTTATTTAAGATATAAGTGTGCAGACGCCAGCACATCAAGCTACCCCAATCTGTCAAATTGCCCTAATTGAAAGTGAACCTTATGCTTTTGTGACAAAGTTGAAAATCTGGATGTGCTGGCGTCTGTAAATATAGTTTTATTTCAACAAATGATTGTGCTTAAAACGTAGTTGCCTTGTATGTATTTAGAAGTATGTTTATCAGTTGTCTGGTTACCATAGCTCAGGCTTCGCCTAGTCTGGGATCAGGTGGCTGTGTGTAATTATCCCACAGCCAAGATATTTTTATGATTATTATTCTTCAACCGAAAGTTTTTTTTATTAAATAGGATGACAAACGTGGTGATGGGTCACCTGATGGTAAGTAATCACCGTCGCCTATGAAGATAAAGATGTTACAAAAGATATTTGTAAATTTGATCTGCTTATATGCCTAGTACACAATATAAACTGACCTCTCATTGTATGGAAATCCTATACAACGCGAAATCAGCTTATACTGGAAATGCATAGATATGTAGCCGTGTGTACGTAGCTTAAATTTGATGCAGGTTCGATACCCGGCGGATGATTAATTTTAAGACAAGTTATGGGTTCAGATTTACGGTTTGCATTGCTGAAATGGTATTTTACTAAAATTTGAATATTGTTTAAATTTTGTTTTCAGCGTGAGTGTATGTTTCAACACTACATCAGTAATGGTATCTGAGTGCACCCACAAGAATGTGAGAGATCAAGCTTTAATTGTATGGTCTTCGTTTTTATCCGTTGCTTATATTGTGATTGCATTTATTTCATGGGCGATACTACCACAGCAGTGGGACATAATAATTTTAAAAGGGTATTTTGGTAAGTACTAGGTGGCCCTTTTCTAGCTTTGATATCTTTCTTTTCGTATCAAAATCGGCAATATATTGGCATGACTTTTAATGAATTTAAAGATAACTAAAGGATTAGGGTACAACAACCTACTTGTTAGTAAATTTTAGCCTGATTTTTAAATAATAACGAAATATAATATCACCTAAAGTCGTGCAAATCTATTGCACAACTTTTATAATCATTACATTTTCAATTAAAGGTTCAGTTTCACGTAAAAAAAACATAAACATTCTTTGCTCAAATTAAGCCAATCATTAGATTGGGTAAATTTAATGATTATTTGGCTAAATCCACAGTACAAAAAAGACATATAACATAGTAAGATGGATAAACCCATTTTGGTCAGTCTGATATATAATGCGTACTATTAAATAATTCCACGTATTATATACCAAATACGCTACAAAATTTATATAACTTCTCACTTGAAGTTGAAACTGAAACTGAAACTAAATTTTATATGGGTAGATGTTCAGCTTATTGCATTTTGTAGTTACCCAAAAAGATACTCATTTGCGAAATATCTAGCTTTATAGTGGTATTTTTTGTTAAAGATATGTTGTAAAACAGGGTCTTTTTCACAATTATTCATTACTTACTTTCAGAGCTCCACTCATGGAACTTTTACTTATACATTTGCTCAATTTGGAGCCTGATAGCGGCAATATTATTTTACTATTTACCTGAAAGTCCAAAGTTTCTTTTATCTTGTGGACAAGAAGACGAAGCGTTAGATGTTATCAAAAAAATATACAGCATAAACACAGGAAAAGATGCTGCTACCTTCCCGGTAAGTGAATGAAAGATAACAAAAGAACGGAATTTAAATCCAAAATATAATTTCTAATCTAAAATTAATGCAAAACGTAAAATTAAAATATTGCGTTACAATTGACAATGCAAAATGAATCTTATTGTTAAAAGAATAAAATTGTAATGGTCTTGTTACTAAATGCACATGAGTATTTGTTTGAAAACCATTTAAGTCCTGCTTGATGTAACCTCAAAGCTATTATATTATTTTATTTAAAGATAAACAGGTACCAGTTATTTCTATTCTGCAGTGTAATAATAAACTGTAAGCAGAAACTGTGGATTAGTTTTACTGAAAACTGGGTCATGGCAAATTAATTCCTCAAACTGACAACCATCTGAGCCACGTTCCTTAAAGTGTTGTCATTACTAGAATAAATACTTACGAGAATCCGTGACAACACTAGGTACCATACGGAAAGTAACAAACACTTTATTTAGAACTATAAATATAACGATACCTTCAGGTTCTAATGTCGTATGAACTAAAAACCTGCTTTTCAAGAGAGCCGTAAAACTTTTTCTTTTCATAAAAATATCATTTTTGGGGTTCCGTAGCCAAATGGCAAAAACGGAACCCTTATAGATTCGTCATGTCTGTCTGTGTGTCTGTCTGTCTATCTGTCTGTCCGTATGTCACAGCCACTCTTTGTTTGAACGAGATCTAGTAAGTAGTTTTGTTTAAATGCGTCATAAATCATAAACCGCAATTTACCTTTCATTTAATCAACTGAAATACTTGCTGCTGCGGAACCCTTCATGGGCGAGTCCGACTCGTACTTGACCGGTTTTTTTTATTTGAGAAGGCATTAAAAATGTCCAAAAGAAAACATTTTTAGAATTTTGCGATGAAAAAGTCTATATATTCAAAATATGCCCAACTTCAGTACTTTGAAAGTTAGCTCCCGTACAATGATGTGACTGGGTGAGTGTATAAGTACCGGTACCGGTTTAAGATTGATTAACACGTAACAATTTGAGACACACATTTCAAATTGACCCACTTTTCTGGTAACAGTTTGTTAAGTTTAACACTTAATTAAGCAGCGACATTTATCTTTTGAACGCAAGTTAATCTACTATCAAAAAAACACTATTCCTATGAAGGAAAACTGCAACCATTTTCTTTTACATCTAAATAAATATTTTATACGCAAGCTGGTTTCGATTCGAATAGCTTAGGAATACGCAGACAGTGCAACGTATAGATTGTGGTGATAAATTAGATAAACGCTGACAAATGTACAATTTGGATTTTACAAAGGATTTGGATTTGAAAGCTTGTTTGTCTGAGAGTCCGAATGATAATGATGACCTGCGTCTTTTGACCATGAGTCAGTATAAATCGTTTATACATTTTTAGTGTTTATTGAATTTCTCACGGCAATGTTGTAAACCCATAATCGCCTCGCCGTGATATATGTACCAAGTTGATGAAGGAAGGCGGCAGCCCGCGCGTTTTTTAGAATTGCTTCAGATGCATCATCCAAAGTAATTCCATCTCTTTCCTAGATATGCAAACTATCATCAACTGGATCAACTTGTGTCGTTTTAGATTACATCATTGACGGCACCAAATACGATCGTTCCTGCTAGCAAGACTTCGCTAAAAAAACAATTAGTAGTCATGTTGTTGGAAGCAAAGAAATTGTTTCGTCCACCGTTAATCACTCGCCTGTGTTTGCTCATGATTATACACTGTATCGGTTTATTTACGTAAGATAATTTCTACTATTTACTTACTTACTTATGGGCAGTGGTTACCCTAGTGTCAGAGTTATTAACCCACCCAGTGGGCTTCAGACATGGCTTAACGACTGTTGTCTAATGCCTACAACCCGGACCGATAGCTTAACGTTCCCTGCTATTTCTACTTACTTTTCAATGTTTTGTATCCAATAATCCATATTTTACTCTACATCTTGGCTTTTATAATAAGAATATAATATATATTCGTTCGTAATATTTATACGAATATATATTATATTCGTTCCGCGTTATAAATATTTTTGTCCCTGCCCTTTTGTACTGCGTAATACTTTGGGTTAAAAGTTCGTGATAAATAAAAAAATGATGATGATAAATCATCCTATGACACTCCACAATAACATAGCTTTCTATTGGTGATTGGAGTAGATCCAGAGATTACCCCTTACAACGTCACAAACTCACAAACGTTACCGCTTTATAATATTAGTATAGATAAATATTTCCTTGTTTTATTTTAGGGCCTGCAGTTTAGGGCTTTGGTACCCTCAAATCTCAACAATAATAGAATCATATCAAACTAAAAATGGTGATAATGGTATGTTTTGTGAAATGATTGATGACTATATGACAAATAATTTAAATGATAAATTACCAGAAACGAACAGCACTGGGTCCGGAATTTGTGTATCGGTGAGTATATTTTTTATTTTAAATAAAAATCCAATATAATGTAATATTTTGCAAATGTGAAATGACAGCTAATTACTAGCTGCCAATTTCCCTTTGGTGGTAAGTTTTATACAATATATTTTAATCTGTCGTTATTTTACGAGGATATGAGGCACATCATAACGGCTATTATTTTAAGTATAGTTCATTATTAAATTAATTACATTCGTTAACTAAGTGATTTATTTCTGGACTTCTTCAAACTGACTTTTTTATGAATAACATGATTTGTTTTGAGCAAAAACGATGCAAAGTCAATGTTTTAAAACTCTTGTTTAAGCAATGAATTAGTAGATTATTTCTTTTTTGATCTTCTGAACTTTACTATATAGTTTCTTGTCACTTTTATTTTTATCACCCTACCTAGGTGCATTTTTAATTTCTGTTAAGTTCCAAGTAAATAAATTAAAAATAAAATAACGTCAAGCACAAACCCATATGTGAATTAAAATATACTGAGAATCTGGATAGATCTTTAGTTATTCTGGGTCTTTAGTTATTAGCTACTACCAAAAATAATGTCAGTGTGTGTAATTTTGATTAAGGTATACTATTTGAGCTTTACACTTTTGACTCTGGTAGACACTACAGTAACAGCAAAAAAATTCTTCAAGTTTTCACTTTTTACAATTACATTATAATGCAATAATGCTCTTTTTTACAGCACGTTTTCGGTTTCAAAACCTACATCACTGGAGTTTTGATTGGATCATTCGCTTTATTATGCTACATCATGAATGTCTGTCTTGTCAAGTATTTTGGACAGAAGCCGCTTATGTTTATCTTGTTTATAATGTGCGCATTTTGTTCGGGAGCAATATATTGGACTAGTTCATTAACGATCATTGCTATATTGTTTTCGGCTGCCGTTGCACTGGTACAATCTGCTTTGGGACTGCTATATAACGTACTTGTGAGAGTGTTTCCTACTTCATTCAGGTTAGTACCATTTATTTTTGAGTTCCTACGGGATGTTAACTTTGACAGGCATATTGGTCTAGTGGTGAGTGACTCTGACTGCTAAACCAGAGGTCGTGGCTTCGAACCTCACCCTTGACAAATCATTGAGTGATGAGCTTATCGGAAGAGCAATGGTTACCCTAGTGTCAGAGTTATTCAAGGCGCCCGGTAGGCCCCTGACCTGGATTAACGATTGTTGTCCAATGACTACAACTGGGATTGACAGCTTAACGTGCCCTCCGAAGTTCGGAGACACTCAGAAATTAAACCACTTTCACGGTCATCCATCTATGGAATGATCGCGAGCCTAATTGTTTAACCTCGCCGATTGCTTACGGATCTATGACAGCATCTAGCTATGAGCGCCTCGAAATTGTATAAACAAAAACTAAAATATTTTTTTTTCGAAAAGTGTCATGATCTCGGTTGCTACTATACTACTGTAAGAGAGTGGATTATTACTTAAAACTGCAGTTAATTATAATCCACTTATCCATCGCCGAGTATCATCGCCGACAAGATATTTTAGAATACTTAAAATACTAATATAACTAAAAATTATAAAATTAATTTTTCATATATCTTTTTATGAACCTCTCAAAAAAGTAAAAAAACATATTATTGTTAAAATTTTTGGTTGCAGAGCTTTGGCGTTTTCTTTCGTAATGATCGCGGGAAGATTTGGTAACGTTTTGGGAAGCATACTGTTCCCAATAATGTTGCGAGTTGCATGTATTGGTCCGTTTATATTTCTATTCATAACAAATATATGTAAGTAAATTTTAATTCTATTCAGTAAATAAATATGTGCTTTTAGTCCGACACGTGCTTTTGTGTTTTTTACGTTATCAGTCCCGCAATCAACAATGTTCTCCACATGGAAATGCCCAAAATCAAAACTCGTGTTATTGCAATTATACATTTATCAATTCTAAGAAGCCTGAGTTTTGCACCGATTGCAGAAGATTATAATGCTAATAAATATTTTTAGAAATCGGTTACAAAGGACCAGATTTTTTTTTTGTTCCTATTTGTAGAAATATGTATAACCTTTTATTATGTCAAAACTAATCGTGACTTTAAAATGTAAAAGCTATAATAAATAATTTCATAATTTAGTTCCTATTTAGTGTAGGTTAGATTTCATAGTCTTACATTTCCGTTTACAGTTGCAGCTATACTCGTGTTGCTGCTGCCAAATCCTGCAAAAGAAAAAAATGGCAGTGGAGATCAATGATAATGTACCTTCTGTACAGTTACTGTAAAACACCGGCCGGGTGTTCTGAATGTTAAAAGCGTCATTACAAATGAATATACATATTTATATAATAAGAGATTTTTTATTGATTGTTAATTGAATTTAGTTATGTATAATTAAAATATATAATTAAGTAAAATAAAGATATGTGTGTAAAAATGTTTTAAATCAAATGGCTGAAGTTTTTTTAGGGTTATCCAATCCCTGTGTACTTAACAAACACCAAATTACATCCAGAATCAGAACAACTATTTATGGGTCATACAGATAGCCTCTACCATTATCTTAAGAGGATGTCGCTGGATCACCGGGTCAAGGGCCAGATACAGAAGGCGGCAATTATGGGAACGGAACGCATCGTGAGGAGGTTCCTCACTCTGTCGCACTGACCACCAGCGGCCTAGGGCGTGTAACACCGACGCTGAGGCCTGTTTATTACGTATTTGTTTGAATATTATAGTTTTATGTATCAATTTTATTAGAATAAATACAAAAAAAAAACAAATAAAGCGAAATAATAGCATTATTCACTTCATATTTCTATGGAATTCAGACATTTTAATGATATACCGCAAACAAGTCCGGCGTTGATACATCTTCCATTGTCTAACAAATATGCGTAGGTCGAGTAAATGCTCGTATTAACTAGACCAGTTAATACAGGTTTTTACTCGACCTACGCCTTTTTCAGTAAAAGTTGAATCTTGAATTTCACTCTAAAGCGCGGGCATTGTAATCGTTAATATCGAGCAAAAAAGAGGTAGGGTCTCAATTTGTTCCGTTTTTTCTTTCGTGTACTAATAGATCTTGCATTTGAAAACTGATTTACGATTTATTTTCAGTAGAAGCTGTGCTTGTATTTTATTTTTTCTCTTGCCATAATCACTTAATTGGAAATTTGCTGATAGAAGTTCTGGTGTACAGTTGCGCGTAACGATAAAATGCTTTGTGAGATGAAGTCAATGCTGAGCTGGACTCCATGCTCGGGGTAAACGAGTGATGTCCGATTGTGTGCGGAGTAGAAAATGACGACTCTTTATGTTGAAAATATCCCGTACGATGTGTAAAGAATTTGTTACCAATTCTGAATAGAAAAATTAGATCTGTTACATATATACAACCATCAGGGTGAACATGACAACCTTTATTTGCAACAATCAATACAACCTGCGGTTTATTCAAATACAATTGTCTTCTGGCCAAGTGCTAGTTATTTTTTAGGAAATAATCACGTACATTCTGTAAATTACATACGAAAATATCTCGATAGTGAACTAAATATGCACAAGTAGAAACAATGAACAAGGTATTTATTGGGTTAACAGAAACTTGTGTTAAGCTGAATTTGCGGGTTTTATTATTGATAAAGATGGAGTTAAGACAGATCCAGACATAAAACCAATATTGACTTCACTTTATTCTGTTTCAGAAATAAATTTATATTATTTTTTATTTGAATTAATTGATTCTTGTGCTTGTTGATTTTTTATGACAAATTCATGAATAATTTAAGTCATTATACAAGTCCTCTTTTTGTTTTATTAAAGAAGGCGATGTGGCCATGTTAGTTATGGTCTTCAAGATCACTGAGGAAGAATTTGCAAGTACAGAAGGATTAAACCATTTTGATATCACAAAGCCGTGAGATGAGAGCTCTTGTATCCTGAAAGCAGGTTGCAATTACATAGTGTGCCCATATTAATGCCCCCAAGCTGTCCGAGTAGAGTAGACGTAAGATCCAATACGGTCAGTTAGATATCATACAGGATGTTGCCATAATTTAGGCAGAAAAAATGTACACTGGTATTTGTGAAGTAGTATAAATAAACTTAAAGTATATTTGTAGAAAAACAATATTAGAGCGTATATTTTACTTTCAGATGGCAACTACTAGGTAAAAAAACTCAAATTTGTGTTTAAAAAATTTATTTCACCGTTTTTTTTTTGTTATATATTTTATTTAATTGGCTCTTAAACATGGGATGTTTGTATGATATTTATTTTCATAATACTATTACGAGCCAATTAACTTCCTTAGCAATTTAAAAAATAAGGCCTATTAAAAGAAATATAAACTAAAATTATTAAATATTTAAAATTATAAAATTTAAAAATAATAATATTTAAAAATATTTTATTTACACTATAAAAATAAATCCGTTGTCTCTGCCTACCCCTCTGGGAAACAGGCGTGAGTCTATGTATGTATGTATGTGTATAAAAATGAATAATGTAAAGACATTCTACATTTTGTATCCGATTTTGCTTAAGAATTATGATATACTAGCTGTGCCCCGCGGTTTTACCCGCGTTAAACTTTATAAATTATCCTATGTGTTAATCCAGGGTGTCAGCTAACTCCATACCAAATTTTAATAAAATCGCTCCAGCCGTTTAGACGTGAAGAAGTAACAGTAGTATTTGGTAAATAAATAATAAAAAAAAAAAAAAACATACATACACACTCACAATTTTTCGCCTTTATAATATTAGTGTGATTATAACAGATTTTTTTAAGATGGTTGGCAGGGGTAGTATTAGTAATAGGTCTGACTGATCATGAAGTCTTTATTACATACTAAAATTGTCAATGAGTCCGTAAACTTTTCAAATACTCATTAATGTTCTGTTACATGTGCTGTGTATATACCTAGAGCTAAAATTGTTGATGATGGAACTAAAATAGTTCTAGTAGCTTAATATGTTCTCACAATGGACCAATCTCGAGGCTTAGTGCGAAAACAAACCGCCAAACTAACTATTTAGGCACATTATTTCGGAGATGCTATTTATATCTTCATTATGCCAGTAATCCGTTAAAACCCCCTTTAAAATGTACAATAGTTCATTGATATGTAAATAAGACCTTGAAACAGTAACAATTGAACTGTATTCCGTATTTTAGGTAACTCACGGCAAAACTGACCGGACTACGTCATATAGTCCGTGATAATGCATAATACAACCTTAATATTAATTTATGGTGTACCTTTAAATAAATAAATAAATAATTGTGCCTGCGTAGTAGTTAGTAGCAGTCGTTATAGTATTGACGGACCTGTTGGCGTGGTTGGTAGATACGCTGCCTTTCACGCCGGAGGTCGTGGGTTCGATTCCCACCTGGTATAAAATATTTGTGTGCATAAAAATGTCAGTTTGTCCTGAGTCTGGGTGTTAATTATCTATATAAGTATGTATATACAAAAGAAAAATAGTATATGTAGTATATCAGTTATCTGGTTTCCATAGTACAAGCTCTGCTTAGTTAGGGATCAGATGACCGTGTGTGTATAATGTCCCAGGATATTATTATTATTATCATCTAGTTGTAACTATTTGGTCGCTCCAATATTTATCTGTAGTAATGGGTTTACTTGCTATAGATTTACGGATCGATTTAAAACATATAGATTTGTAACTTAATAAAATAAAATAAAGACAACTGCCCTAGGGCATTTTTTGTATGCCTAATAAATTAAATCGCTGTACCGTAATGACTAAGCCACGTTGAGACCGGTGATAGAGAACCCACTGAGTTTAAATATCTATTTGCCTCATACGTTAGAAAATTAACCAAAATTAACAATAATTATAGAGAACATAAGGTTGTCTGGAAGAGATTGTAGTTACCGATAAGACCGCTCATTGCATTATATTTAATACAACTGTTGTGTGTAAAATAAAGAGTATTTGTGTTGTACTGAATATAATACCAATACTCTTTAATTTATTTATTTAAGGATCTCCAACAAAGAATAAATACAAAAATAAATGCATGCATCCAAAAGGTGCATGCAAAAGGAAGTGAGCAGTGTTCTTCTTCACTTATAGGGGACCCGGGATTGCGTAAATTATCTAATAAGTAAACTAATAATTTATACACTAATAAAATATTAATATAACCATATACTAAATAAATTTACAAGAATGCTTACTAGTTCATAATAACATTATAACATATCTTATACAAAAAAAGGATTCTTAAAACTAGAACAAAGCATAATCTCGAGGAATTAAATAAAAAATTAAACAATTCATTGTAATAATTATTGGATGTAGTTAGTATCTTCTTTAGGTCCTTCCGGAATATTGCCAACTTTGAGCAGATATCAATAGCAATAGCAAATATAATAATTAATGTCGACGAAGATTTACATTTAACGGTAAAATGCAAAAATTATTTAAATATAGTTTTGAAAATAATATGAACAGGCATGTTTAAATTGTATAATATACAATATAAACACAGGAAGGGTCAAGGATTCGTTTCCGGCGTGTAAAAGTAAAATATGATTTTTTTTTTGCGTGAAATATTTTGGAAGGATTTTTTGCGTGTCACCCAAATGACGTTCACTGTTAGATAAAGGATCTTTTGGGATGGATAGCATGACATTTTTGGGGAGGCCAAAAGATCTCTATAATAGAATTGTGTCCATCATTTGGAGGGATATGCTATAATCACCACTTTACGATCGCAGTATGATGATCATTTATTTATTTAAGGATCGTCAACGTTACATACACTCATGCAGTTATAGGACACGTACATACTTAAAAATAATAGTGCTGCAACACTTAAAGACGACCACAGCATTACAATTTTACATTATTGAAGTTAATTACAACAAATTAATTAAAAACTTGCACTAATTACAAAAACAAGCCATAAACAATAAACATCGAGACGAGACAAAAAGTAACATGAAAAGCAGAATACGGACAAATAATAAACTACAGAACATACACAATTAATAACATTAATAGCTATATACATAAAAAATAACATACAATAAAATAAAATAATAGTGGAAGGATAAAGTTTAAATACCAAAAATAACATTATTAACATTAAACAAAAAACATTGAATTGAATTGAAATAATATAATATGAGAGAAAAGTCTTATGCAAGCTGGTATGTCACAATCTTTTCCTTAAATTGGCTAAGTGTGTCAGAGAGTATGTCAAAAGAACAATTTTTAGCGTCATTATTATTCATAGTGCACAGAGAGACGCTGCTGTCCATTCTCTAGTATATATTCCCTCGGGGTATCTTCCTCCCCATGGCATGAGATGGAGTAGTAATATTCGTAGCTCTCATCGACACTGCGAAAAATAATTAATTAATTGTTCACAAACATGGGTACACTTATAACATTGGATGTTATATATTAGTATTGATGGGCGCCATGTTTTACCTTTTGGCGTATGAACGGACGGGCCTGTTGGCATGGTTGGCAAATGGTTGCTTTTCACGCCGGAGGTCCTGGGTTCAATTCCCAACCAGGACAGATATTTGTCTGCTTGAACGTGTCTGTTTGTTCTGGGTGTAATTATTTATATAAGTATGTATTTAGAAAAGAAAAGTAAAAGGGATCAGATGGCCGTATGGAAATAATGTCCCAGGATATTATTATTATTTGCAAACTCCTTAAAAAATTACAATAATAAAATATGTCAACATTATTCAAATTGGAGAAACGAAAATAACAAAAATCTACAAAAATTCACTGATTAAAATTAAAGTGATTAGTATACACACAATATTCAAATTAATAATAATGACAATTATTGACTACTAAAATATAAATCTTTAATTATTACAGTTTATTTAATATGATTTTGTTGTAAGCAAACATGCTTTACGTATAACCTATCAATGATGAAACAATACAATGTGTGACATCTATTATACAGGTAATAATTTAAACTAAATGGAACTAAACGCGTAACAGCGATTAGATAATTGTACGATACACATCGGCAGGTGAAATTACCTTACGAAGGATGTAGGGATCCTTCGGCTTTATTGAATGGAAATTGATGGAATGTTATTGTTTATTACCTCACAATAATTTTTATTAACTAGATGTCATCGGTTCTGTGCGTGCATTAGCCCACATAAGAGCCAATCACAATGTAAAAACAAAAAAACAATGTTAAAAAAAATCGAATACAAAACGCAAAAAAAGACGAAAAAAGCAAGCCCGGAGTTGCTTTGTGGCTTTCTTCTCCGGGTCGTTAATCTAGGTAGAGAAAGCCGCAGAACGGCGCTGGCTAGCTAGGGTAGGATCCTCAGCGGCCAGGATCGCATTGCCTCCTTAACACGTGATCGATAAACCTGTGCAAGTGATCTGACCCCCATTTCGAATCCCATCTTTTTACTTCAACGGCGGCCTGAGCCCCATAAGGGTGCCCTCAGGTATTAGTCGCTTAAATTAAGCTACTGGTTGAGAGCCTTTTGCGCTAGTCAACTGGTAGTTGTTTTCAGTTCTTTAATTTTAATATACATTTGTTAAATGTAACAATAATAGCTTAGTAACTTGCTATTTATTATTTATTTCAGGATATTAAAAATATATGTGACGAAACAGACCGGACGGACGGACTAATTCAGAATATTTTGTTGCTTTAATTACTGTTTTTAAACTGTATTTATGTATTGTCGCAAATATGATAGCGCCACACATTAGTTACATTATTAACTTAAGCATCATACACGGAATTTATCCCGAGAAGGTTAAAACGTTAATAGTAATACCATTACACAAAAAGGACGCTAAAACAGACTTAAAAAACTACAGACCCATCGCTTTAATACCTATTATTTCTAAAATTTTTGAAAAGGTAATATACAATTCTTTGTACTCATACTTAGAGAAATACAAAATATGATAAAAGAATAATATGACAAAAGAACAGAATGGGTTTCGTAAAGGCAAAAGCATTAATTTGGCAATTTATAATTTAATAAAATCAATTCTACCTAACATGGATAAAAGAATACCCATTTGCGCAATATTTATGGACATGACGAAGGCCTTTGACTGCGTAGACCATAATATTCTCATAAAAAAATGAGTGCATACGGAATAAGAGGTAATGTACTCAATCTTATGCAATCATACTTAAATAACCGAAAACAAATCACAGAAATCACTCAGATATGTCCAAAAGCAGCCAAAGAGCAAAAAAGCACATCTCAGCCCAAAATTGCTAAATATGGAATACCACAAGGCAGCGTATTAGGACCATTGTTGTTCCTAATTTACATAAATGATCTCCCGAGACACATTAAACACCCCATGGTATTATTTGCCGATGACAGCACGGTAATAATAAAATGTGATGATCACAATACTTATGAGTCCGAAGTAAATAACACACTAAATATAATAATTCGGTGGCTAACAAATAACAATTTACAAATAAACCTAAATAAAACCAAAATTATGCATTTCCATCAGAGATTAAATATTAGTGACCTCAGTTTGATTTATCAAGGCGAAATAGTAAATTCAATTAATTTAACCAAATTTTTAGGTATACATATTGACAACTAATTATCATGGAAAACACATGTAGGTGAGATCTGTAAAAAATTGAACAAATCAGCCTTTGCTCTGTATAAATTAGCCAAAATAGCTAATCGGGAATCTGTCCTATGTGCCTATCACGGAAATGTCGTATCCGTTCTGAGGTACGGCATTATATTCTGGGGTAATTCAGTCTTGAAAGAAACTATCTTTAAAGCCCAGATAAGATGCATCAGAGCCATATGCGGCCTTGAAAAACTACAAGCTGCCAACCATATTTAAAAAAATTAAAATTGTTAACATTGCCCTCATTGTATATTTATGAGGTAAGTATGTTTGTTACGACGAACACTTACTTATATAATATTGCATATAAAAGTCATTACAGAAAACTACGTGACAAGAATAAACTGGAGCTTGAGATCACATATGGCGCCGGCACAGCACTGCTGAGTAAAAGTTTTCTTTGCATGGCACAAAAAATATTCAATAAATAACCAGATGACATTAAAAAATTAACAATAACGCAATTTAAAAAATGTCTAAACAAGTTTTTGGTAGATAAATGTTATTATACAATTAATGATTTCCTAATAGATAATATCGACATGAATAATTTTATTGACATTTTCCACTGAATTATATTGTATTTTAGTATTGTAATATTAAATATTTGCACGCCTTGTTGTGGCAAAATATAGAGATACCTACTAACCCTATTCTGTAACAACATTATGTACTGACCTATATTGCAAATAACATAATTTGATTTGATTTGATTTGTAATACATTGTGATCTTGACAAGTACACGTGTATGTAAATACCCAAATGCTGAATAAATTGTATTATTTCATTATGATTTCTTTCTGGCTGTTCACCACACCCATATGTAATAATTAAACGTGTAATTTTAATGTGTCGTTGTTGAATGTTAATTACGATTTAACCATTTAATTAAAAATATATTTAAGCAACTGCCAAGTGTACGTGTCCTGTGGTTCTGTTATAATTATTATTTAACCACATGAATCGTAACCACATAAATTATCACCCTTGACAACTTTTATTCTATAATTCCCAGCGCAGTATATTATATTAATGTATTTCATCATAATCATATTAGCCGAAATACGTCCACTGCTGGGTAAAGCCATCCTTTTCATAATCTTCATTTGCTTCCACAAAAAAACAATAATTTACAAAAGTAAAAGGACAATTTTACCTAATGTATCATTTTAGTCTAGACTATTTGTATCGTAAAACTAACCGTTTGGCCAATAAATCCTAATAACCCATTCTTGCGACCTTTACAATTTTTTGCACAAAATGGATCAATGAGGACTTTTCAGGATTTCATTAGAGTGGCATTCCTTACGTGTCTGTAAATTTTCAGCTTGTTGTTAATTAATGCAAGGGTCAATGTCTATTTTGACCGGGCTATTATTTAATTAGGAATTCCTTCCCGAGTTAATCACGCTCCTCTTTCAAATTGGATTTTCGTCAAAATTGCGTCAAATTATTTTATTACATCTAAAGCAATAAGGCGCTTATAGCCAGTTGCGCTCACCGGTCTGTAAGTGAAGAACCTATGCACGCGGTCAGTATATATAGTAAATGGGTGACAATGTGGCTTAATTTCGAGCATCTCCATGCTTCAGAGGGCACGTTAAGCTGTGGGTCCGTTATTGCCGTTCGTTAAGTTGTTGTCGTTAGACAACAGTCGGAAAGCTATGTCAGAAGCCTATTGGGCGGTTTGAATAACTCTATCACCGGGGTAACCGCTTCCCATACGAAAAAGAAATAAGAAAGTAACGAACTTTGTATTGATTTTTACGTCAAACGCATGTGAGTTGTTATTCGACGGTCACTGTAGCCTAGTTGGTAGTGCTCCTGCCTACGAAGCTGGTGGTCCTGGGTTTGAATCCCGGTAAGTGCAAATATTTGTGTGATGAGCACGAATATTTGTTTCTGAGTCATGGATGTTTTCTATGTATATAAATATTTATCTATCTATATAAGTATGTATATCGTCGCCTGGTACCCATACTACAAGCTTTGCTTAGTTTGGGGCTAGGATGATCTGTGTGACATTGTCCCAAGATATTATTATTATATTATTTTTGCTTTTTACATAATACAATTTAAGAAAGTAGCCAGAATCTAAGAATTGTCATCAAGTTTAATATAAGAAAGTAGCCAAGCGATTGCATTTAGAATATACTGTTCAATAAATTGTTGGCAAACGACTACAGCCCGTGATCTCTATAGATAGATATTATGTACCTGTTGGAAAGGCTTGGCACCTTACCTAAGATATACCTTACCTGGATAAGCAGAAAATGCGAGGTAAAACGGCCGCACATGTGCTCCTTGTGTCATAACGAAAATCCGGAGGGAAACGCTGCGATCACCAAGAACTCTTACCGATGCTCTGAGAGGGTTAATAATAATAATATAATAATAATATCTAGGGACAATGTTACACAGATCATCCTAGCCCCAAACTAAGCAAAGCTTGTAAGTATCATTTTAGTCTGAACTATTTGTATCGTAAAAGTAACCGTGTGGCCAATAAATCCTAATAACCCATTCTTGCGACCTTTACTTTTTTGCACAAACGGGATAAACATGAGATTGTTTTGTTTGCGGATGATACTTCATTGACGTTTAAAATAAATCGACAATTACGCAATTTTGACGAAGTAAATGACGCAATCTCTAAAGTTGTTCATTGGTTTAATGCTAATAATCTTTTGCTAAATGACAAGAAAACTAAAGTCATAAAATTCTCTACACCTAATGTGAAACAGGTGGCTACCAATGTACAGCTTAATGGAGCTGGATTGACCCCTGTTGAGTCAACTGTGTTTTTGGGTATCACAATTGATTCAAAACTACAATGGGGCCCACAAATAGAAAAACTATCAGGCAAATTAAGTTCTGCTGCATATGCTGTTAAAACTATAAGACGGCTTACTGATGTGGATACAGCTAGAATGGTTTATTTCAGTTATTTTCATAGTATAATGTCCTATGGAATTCTTCTCTGGGGTAGCGCTGCGGACATTAACACCATATTTGTATTGCAAAAAAGAGCTGTAAGAGCAATATATAAACTTGGTCCGCGAGAATCTTTGAGAGAGAAGTTTAAAGAGATTAACATTCTGACTGTAGCATGTCAGTATATATATGAGAATCTAATTTATATGCATAAATATAAAGACTCCTTCTGTAAAAGGAGTGATACTCATAATATAAATACTCGATATAAGCATAACTTTGTGTTACATACCACCCGTCTCCACAAAGTAAGTAACTCTTTTATGGGGCAATGTATAAGATTCTATAACAAACTTCCCAGTGATATCCGAGAAATGTCTATGAATAAGTTTAAAAGAATTATAAAAGCCAAATTGTGTAGCAGGGCTTATTACAAAACTTCTGATTATTTAAGTGACAAAACAGCTTGGGATTGAGTCGCTCTAAATTAACACATTTAAATACAATGTAAATTTATTTAAGAAATATATATTTTAAAAAAGGATTCCTACTGAGTTTTCTGGCAGTGTTTCTCAGTAGCTGCCACGTCATGCACTGCACGGTAGGGTAAAAAAAATTGACGATTCCACACAAATGTAATATTTTAACGGAATAAACGACTTTTGAATTTGAATTTGATCAATGAGGACCATTCAGGATTTCAGTAGAGTGGCATTCCTTACGTGTCTGTAATTTTTCAGCTTGTTGTTAATTAATGCAAGGGTCAATGTCTATTTTGGCCGGGCCATTATTTAATTAGGAATTCCTTCCCGAGTTAATCACGCTCCTCTTTCAAATTGGATTTTCGTCAAATATTGCGTCAAATTATTTTATTACATCTAAAGCAATAAAATATTTCATGTATTTATGCTACACGCTAGTCGCAGATATGCTTAAAACTTAAGGACACGAACAAATTTCATTTTGAGCCAATTATATCACTTATTCCTGTAGTTTTCTCTTTCTCTTGATGAAGTGGAAACTACACCCAGCAGTAATTGAAGAATTAACAACAGTTTTAAGTTGGAATAATGGGTAATAGAGGCAATGCCTACTTGCTTTCTTTTTCCGCAAACAAAGTAATCCATTATCATTTTATTTACGCCATTCTTATTCTTATTCTTCTGGTGGCGGCTATTTCCAGTCCCCGGAGGTCCTGGTAACACTGCGTCCAGTTATGAACTATTGTGCTCGCCGCTCTAACTAAACTTCTCTGATAAGTAATGGAATCAGGCGTTACTTTGCGGAAATCCATAACAATCAAAATACAAAATCAATATTTAGTGTTAATTCCGCTAATTGTCAGTTTAATCATGCTGGGATGCAAATTGCACCGCCCTCCCGCCCGCAAAAATGTGCACATGCAAGAAGGACAATATAAAAAGCAAATTACATGCGCCAGTACGATACCCAACACGTGTTTCGGTCCTCCACGGACCATTCTCAAGGGCTGCTAACTCGTCGAGTGCTCGAAGGAGACTAAAAGCCAACGAGGCGAGCGCTCTTTTATATACTACCAACCGCATGGACAATTATTTCTAACTACCCCCAAATATTCGTAGTAAAGGAGATGAAACTAAATTTGTTTGGTCATTCAACAATGCAAAACTATTACTGCTATGTTTTAATATTTCTAATTGTTCCAACACACATAACCGGAAGCTTTTATCACAACTATGTAAAATATTATACGTATTATTGTCGCCCAAGGAATGGCCAGTTTCAATTAAATGTTTGGCGTAATGAGATTTATCAGGATGGCCATTCCTATAAGAAGCTACATGCTCTTTATACCGTATTTCAAAATTTCGGCCTGTCTGACCTATATATACCGCGTCACAATCATCACAGACCAACCTATACACGCCGGATTTCTTGCAATTTTCTAAATTATCTTTTCCATTATTAAGACGTCGTATAGTTTGGTCCGTCCGAAATGCAACGTGAATATTATTTTTACGCAGTAAATTGGCAATTCTATCTGAAATTGGGCCCATATAGGTCAGACTACCAACATATTTGTTAATACGGTCAGGGGGGCATGCATACAGTAAAGAGCGAACCCTACATCTCTGATTATTTTTAATCAAATTATCAATAATAGATTTTGGATAACCGTTTGATAACGCGATTTCATAAAGAATATTAAGTTCTTTTTTGTAATTCTCATTAGACAAGGGGACCGACATTAACCTATGAACATAGCTGCGGAAGGCAGCTAGTTTATGTTGATTGGGGTGACATGATGAAGCTGGAATAGCCATATCGGTATGTGTTGGTTTCCGATATATTTGAAATTCTAATTTATTATGGACATTAGTGATGGTGAGGTCAAGAAAATTAAGGGATTTTTGTGATTCTAATTCCAATTTAAATTTTATTGTAGGGTGGAGATTATTTAATTTAGTAACAAATGAATCAATTTGACGTTTGGTACCAGACCAACAGATTATTATGTCATCAACGTATCTATAATAAAATAAAATGTTGGGTTCGCCCACTATATATCTACGTTCAAAATTATCCATAAATATCTCTGCCATTAGTGGACTTAACGGTGAACCCATGGCCAACCCTTCCTTTTGGCGGTAATATTGATTGTTAAAACGAAAATAATTTTGTTGCATGCATATTTTTGTGAGTTTAAGTAGATCATACATCTCTCCAGGATGTAACCGTTGTCTCTCAAAGTGTTCACCCAGAATATGTGAACATTCCTCATGAGGGATATTGGTAAATAGACTATCAACATCTAGGGACAGTAACTTAGCGGAAGATGGAATTTGAGTATCTTTAATTTTTGAAATTAAGTCTAAACTATTTTTTAAACTGAATTGAGGTTGAAAGAATGCTTTTTTACTTAAAAGGACGTTAAGATGTTTGGCTAAATTATACGAGGGGGCACCAATATGAGAGACAACAGGGCGAATAGGAACGTTTTCTTTATGAGTTTTTGGCAACACTTTGAGAGACAACGGTTACATCCTGGAGAGATGTATGATCTACTTAAACTCACAAAAATATGCATGCAACAAAATTATTTTCGTTTTAACAATCAATATTACCGCCAAAAGGAAGGGTTGGCCATGGGTTCACCGTTAAGTCCACTAATGGCAGAGATATTTATGGATAATTTTGAACGTAGATATATAGTGGGCGAACCCAACATTTTATTTTATTATAGATACGTTGATGACATAATAATCTGTTGGTCTGGTACCAAACGTCAAATTGATTCATTTGTTACTAAATTAAATAATCTCCACCCTACAATAAAATTTAAATTGGAATTAGAATCACAAAAATCCCTTAATTTTCTTGACCTCACCATCACTAATGTCCATAATAAATTAGAATTTCAAATATATCGGAAACCAACACATACCGATATGGCTATTCCAGCTTCATCATGTCACCCCAATCAACATAAACTAGCTGCCTTCCGCAGCTATGTTCATAGGTTAATGTCGGTCCCCTTGTCTAATGAGAATTACAAAAAAGAACTTAATATTCTTTATGAAATCGCGTTATCAAACGGTTATCCAAAATCTATTATTGATAATTTGATTAAAAATAATCAGAGCTGTAGGGTTCGCTCTTTACTGTATGCATGCCCCCCTGACCGTATTAACAAATATGTTGGTAGTCTGACCTATATGGGCCCAATTTCAGATAGAATTGCCAATTTACTGCGTAAAAATAATATTCACGTTGCATTTCGGACGGACCAAACTATACGACGTCTTTATAATGGAAAAGATAATTTAGAAAATTGCAAAAACTCCGGCGTGTATAGGTTAGTCTGTGATGATTGTGACGCGGTATATATAGGTCAGACAGGCCGAAATTTTGAAATACGGTATAAAGAGCATGTAGCTTCTTATAGGAATGGCCATCCTGATAAATCTCATTACGCCAAACATTTAATTGAAACTGGCCATTCCTTGGGCGACAATAATACGTATAATATTTTACATAGTTGTGATAAAAGCTTCCGGTTATGTGTGTTGGAACAATTAGAAATATTAAAACATAGCAGTAATAGTTTTGCATTGTTGAATGACCAAACAAATTTAGTTTCATCTCCTTTACTACGAATATTTGGGGGTAGTTAGAAATAATTGTCCATGCGGTTGGTAGTATATAAAAGAGCGCTCGCCTCGTTGGCTTTTAGTCTCCTTCGAGCACTCGACGAGTTAGCAGCCCTTGAGAATGGTCCGTGGAGGACCGAAACACGTGTTGGGTATCGTACTGGCGCATGTAATTTGCTTTTTATATTGTCCTTCTTGCATGTGCACATTTTTGCGGGCGGGAGGGCGGTGCAATTTGCATCCCAGCATGATTAAACTGACAATTAGCGGAATTAACACTAAATATTGATTTTGTATTTTGATTTAAACTTCTCTGTCTAACCCTGCAACATAGATAAATTGCAGAATCATTTTGGCAGGAGTATCGATAACATCGTCCTGGCGCAAGAAGTGTTGGCCCAGGACGGTGTTACGTTTATGCATCAGTGGCTCACGGTGACAGAGCAGGTGTAGAGGTGTTTCGTCTGCGGTATTGCAGAATTTGCACACTCTACAGTCTCCGATATTTACGCCATACTAGCATTCATCATCATCATCATCATATCAGCCGAAAGACGTCCACTGCTGGACAAAGGCCTCCCCCAAAGATCTCCACAATTGCCGGTCTTGCGCTATCCGCATCCAGCGATTTCCAGCGACCCGCACAAGATCATCGGTCCATCTTGTAGGGGGCCTGCCCACGCTGCGTCTTCCGGTTCGTGGTCGCCACTCGAGAACCTTTCTGCCCCAACGGCCGTCGGCTCTACGAGCTATGTGCCCTGCCCACTGCCACTTCAGCTTGGCAATTCTTCGGGCTATGTCGGTGACTTTGGTTCGCCTGCGGATTTCGACATTTCTGATGCGATCCCGCAGGGAAAATCCAAGCATAGCCCTCTCCATTGCTCTTTGGGTGACCTTGAGCCTTCTAATAAGGCCCATAGTGAGCGACCACGTCTCTGTTCCGTATGTCATCACTGGCAACACACACTGGTCGAAGACTTCCGACTTGAGACACTGCGGTATTTTGGACGAGAAGATGTTACGTAGCTTCCCGAACGCTGCCCATCCGAGTTGGATTCTACGATTGACCTCCTTCTCGAAGTTGGACCTACCTAGTTGGATGGTCTGTCCTAGGTAAATATAGTTCTCTACAACTTCGAGTGCAGAGTCACCAACTTTCAATTGAGTGGGTGCAACATGGACGTTTGACATGATTTTCGTCTTATCCATGTTCATTTTCAGACCCACTTGTTGAGAGACTCTGCTGAGGTCGTCGAGCATTGTACCGAGGTCTTCCATGGTCTCAGCCATGACTACGATATCATTGGCAAATCGAAGGTGAGTGATGTACTCGCCATTGACATTGATGCCAAAGCCTTTCCAGTCCAGAAGCTTGAAGACGTCTTCCAATGCAGCGGTGAACAGTTTCGGAGATATAACATCTCCCTGTCTCACGCCTCGCTGCAAGTGGATAGGTTTCGAGATCTGGTCCTGGAGTCGCACTGACATAGTGGCGTTATCATACAAACACTTTATCACCTCGATATACCGGTAGTCAATTTGGCACCTTATGAGAGACCTCAGCACGGCCCATGTTTCGATAGAATCAAAGGCTTTCTCATAGTCCACAAACGCTAAGCACAGTGGCTTGTTATACTCTTCGGTCTTCTGTATAACTTGCCGCAGCGTATGTATGTGGTCTATGGTGCTAAAGCCTTTTCGGAAACCGGCTTGTTCGGGAGGCTGGAAGTCGTCAAACCTGCGCGCGAGACGGTTCGTAACGACCCTCGAAAACAACTTGTAAACATGGCTCAGCAGTGTGATGGGTCTATAATTCTTCAATAGGGTTTTGTCGCCCTTTTTGAAGAAGAGCACCACCACACTTCTGTGCCATGCTTGTGGCGTTTGACCATCTAGTATGACGGAGTTAAATAACTTCTGAAGGGCCCGTAGGATTGGTGTACCACCCGCCTTCAGAAGCTCTGCTGTAACTCCATCATCACCAGGTGCCTTGTTGTTTTTGAGTTGTTTGAGAGCCATTCTAATCTCGTACAGGCTGACGTCCGGGATGTCTTCGGTGTAATGTCGGGTTAGTCGTGCTCTGGGATCTGAGGCATGACTTTTGACAGGTGGCTGTGTTGTCGTATATAACTGTCCGTAGAACTTCTCGATCTCTCCCACCAACTCAGGTTTAGACGTGACGATTCTACCATCCTCAGTCTTCAGCTTCGTCAGTTGGGTTTGTCCAACAGACAGATCTCTTACGAACACTTTAGAGCCTTTGTTCCGCTCGATGGCTTCTTTAATACTACTTGTATTAAATTGACGCGTGTCGCGAGTCAAAGACTTTGAGATCTGTCTGTTGAGCAGCCGGTATATAGTAGCATCATCTGAGGATATCAGAACCATTTTCCGTATTACTTCCATAAGTTGCAGGGCAAAGTCTGTTTGTACGCTGGGCCTTGAAGACCTTAAACTCAGCCGCATGGACAGCTTCTACGAGCCTGTCGTAGTATGAGTCCACTTCCTCGCAGTCTGCTAGGCATTCGAAACGGTTTCGCAGTTCGAGCTGAAATGGTGGGTTTTGGAGGTGGATAGGTAAAGGTCGGCGCGTAGACTTTATCAGTCTGGACCTCTGGAGCTTGACATTAGATTCAATGAGCCTCTCACCAGTCTGTGATCGCTTCCGGTTTTAACCGCATTGATCACAGAGACGTCATTAAACGTCTGTCGTCTCATCGATAAGATAAAGTCTATCTCATTTTTGTTTTTGCCATCGGGGTTCACCCAGGTCCATTTGCGGTGATCCAGCTTCCTGAAGAAGGAATTCATCATAAAGAGTCCCTCCTTCTCCATGTCGGCCAACATTTGGCCCCGAGGGTTCCGGTCTCCAGTTCCAAATTGCCCCACTCTCAGCTCATTCCCGAATCGTTTATGTTATGAGTTCGAGGTATGTATGGCTCTAGAAATATCCTCATACATGACCTCAACCTCATCGTCGGAGTGCGTTGAAGTCGGCGCGTAAACCAGTATGACCTTCAACGAATACGTTATAAGTTACGTTATAAGGTATGCCGCCCTAGTCGACACACTCTCGAGTTTCACTACGTTCCTTGTGGACGAGGGACTTTTGAACTATGAACCCGACATCACCTTGGAACAGTTGGTCGCCCTCACGGAAATATAGCAGGTTCCCGGATTTTAGGATTATCGTAGGGAGGACCCGATATTCCTAAAAACTCTTTGGACTTCAGACAAACCTATGATATCCCACTGTAACCTGCTCAGTTCCTTCTCCAGTTCAATGATATTTTCGTCGGTCCACTGTGTGTGAGTGTTATATGTTGCCAGGGCCAGACGTTGTCGGTTTTGGTAACACGGCGTCTGCCGGGGATTTTTAGCACCCCGGTTTCTTTTTCCTTATTTCCTGTTTCTATTCCTGAATCTCTTATCCCAGCGATTGTGATATTGTGTTCCATAATTCTTCTATCAGGGTGAGGCTAATTGGTCAATAGGGATTTCAATAAAAGCTCAAGTTGTTATAATATTACTTGTTTCATTTTTAGAATCTCTCGACAAAATCGGGTTTATTCGTTCAAATCTCTTAACTCTTTTTTTCTTCTTAGTCAGTGAAATATTGATGTCTATTAAAGAACTAAGTTTCCTTTTTATTTTATTTTCTTCTTTTGTGTCCGGATTCCATGTAGATCCAGAATCAGAAAAAGGTTCTTCATTTGTAAAAGGCGGCATTGGTTCGATACCCGAAATGAGACTTGACCCTCTGATTACCTTTGATGACAACTTAATTTATTTAATTTTATTTGCCTATCATCTTATAATTAATCATTATATAGTTGTAGAATAAATAAATAACATCAAGTATTTATAAATTAGGTACGTTATATCAGAATTCTGAATCGCAGAATTAAATAAATAGAGTTATTTAGTTTTCCTAGAACTAAGTTAGTTTTGTGAAAGAATTTATAAGTTGAGGAAAAAATCAACAACTCAAGTTATTTAATTTATTTGACATTCATCTTGTCATTGACCACAGTTATTGATTTATTTACTGAGTTATATAGTTTTCCTTTAAAAAAATTGTGTTTGTCTGAAGATATTTATTATTCCATCTGTCATGACCTGTCTGACAAAAATGGCTATATCTTTGGAACGGAATAAGATACGAAAACGCCTGTAAGGCTCAAATATGCGGCAGGTTTTAGGTGTTTTGATAATAGGATAAAGTCAATTTCGCCAAAATCCGAGTTATTTAATTTTCCAACTACGGGGACGATATATGTTATAATTAAGCGCTTTCGAATCTTGAAGGAGATTTTGTCAACAACTACCCTCCTTAAATCCCTGTTGCTGTCTTCCAGACTCCAAGTTCAAGGAATGCACAGTAGCAGGGATTATTTACCTACCATTGCCATCTGGCAATAGTATTAACTATCAAATAATTTATCAATATATCTAATTTGAATGTTGTCTATTAATAAAATCATTTAATTGAGTAGTTATAAATATAATCTGAAAAAAGTCTGTTATACCTTTTCTTTGAAGAAGAGAAGAGTTATAGTGGTCAGAATCTGCGCAGGACTGTGCGTAAAAACAGGGAAGAATTATTCCATTTCTCTCATGATCCGACGGGAAAGTTTGCGACACGACCGGAAAGAGGTCAGGCACAGAACCAACGGCTTTACGTGCTCGCGGGTGTAATACCGCCAACTCCCATATATCTGGCTGATTCTGTGAAGTTTTCTATACGGAAATATTCCAAAATCACTTTTTAGTCGACCTGGAATTCGAACACAGGACGTCATTATCTGCAGTTGAACAGGCTATCGCTAGACCAAAGAGGCAGTCAAAGAAATATATAATTGAATATTATAAGAAGAATCAAAAGTATTTTCGTATTTTTTAGGCGTCAACTTCCAGCGTGATCTGTTGCAACCATACATAATTATATGTAATTTAATTATATTAGATTAAATTTTTCATCGGTATGACATATTAAATTTTTCATCGGTATGACATATTAAAATATCACCGTAGCCTAGTTGGTAGTGCTCCTGCCTACGAAGCTGGTGGTCCTGGGTTCGAATCCCGGTAAGTGCAAATATTTGTGTGATGAGCACGAATATTTGTTTCTGAGTCATGGATGTTTTCTATGTATATTGTATTTTTCTATCTATATAAGTATGTATATCGTCGCCTGGTACCCATAGTACAAGCCTTGCTTAGTTTGGGGCTAGGATGATCTGTGTGACATTGTCCCTAGATATTGTTATTATTATTATTATTATTATTATATAATTATATGTAATTTAATAGACCATACAGATGAAAAACTTATAATTTAGTCTATATTAAGGTATGTTATCAGTTTGCGTTACAATTATAGGTTCATTTAAGCTTTTAAGTTGGATCAATAAATAATTTGTTATAATGTTTTGTTGTAATAATTTGTTTTGATTTTTAAAAAATACAATTAGATTTATTTTATAATAGTAATGATATTTAGCTAGCTAATACATATTAAGTTATTGTCAATGTCATCATGTGTAGGTTTAAGTATCGAAATTTTAAATTGTAGCTATTTTTTTTTAAAGTAACTCTCATCAAATGTTGAGATCAGTATCAAATATACTTAAACACAACGTAATATTCTCATAAGTTCCTCTTGAAATCTGAAGGGCAATACGCCTACCACAGATTTATTCTGGGAAACTTTTAATGACAATTACTCAAGTCCACTGGCAAATTTGAATTACAAATGGTCGTTTTAATAAAACCTTTATGTGCCCTTATAAAAGCAGTATCGTTAGCAATTTCCTGATTGAATAGCGGGATTTTATGGAGACTTAATTAATTGCATCTGTTTGTTTGTCTGGCTCATTTCACTTGTTTAAACGAATAAAACGTTAAATCGATTTTATATGTTATTGGTGACTTGCAAGTTTACAACTTCATCAGCATATCAGCCGAAAGAGGCCCACTGCTGGACATAAGCCCACCCATAGTTCCTTCCCCAAGCCGTAACCATTGAAATTTGATTAAAAAATATAATAAGCATACATATAAGAAATATGCATATAGCATAACATATAAGAAAGATTGAGAAAAAAAAACATAATTTGCCGGTATTTCGCTATTGTTGTGGTTTCCAGCGACCCGGACCAGATCATCGGTCCATCTTGTATGGGGCGCCGGGCGTGCAGAAGCTGGAGAACCTTTCTGACCCAATGGCTTTCAGTTCAAGTTTGCATAGTAAGTAATACTTTTTATTCAGTATTTAGCTTAAATGAAGCTGATTTAATACAATCAACTAAGTTACAGGCATTGACTTTGTTCATTTATGCCCTACTATTAAAACAATGCCGAAATCGCAGTGCCAATAGGTTCGCAAACCACTATGATACATATAAACCCGACAAATGTAGGAAAAACTATTAATATATGGGATTACAAGCAATCTACATATTAATAAAAATAAATCCATTAATGCAGGTTAGTCAAAGACAGTCAAATCAAACCTTTCAATATCAATGATAATTGAACATCAATAACTCTAAAAAATTACACATTGTTTTTAGGAGTAATTATATTCATACATACAGCTTCACGCCAGTTTTCCAGAGGGGTAGGCAGCGACAATGGACTTCCATTTGTCACGATCCTTGCACACCTCTTTTGCTTCGTTTACTGACATTATATTCTTCATACATGCTCGCCGGTTTAGGGTACTTTTGACCTGACCTTTCTTGAGAACGTCTCCGATTTGATCAGAGAATGTTCTACAAGGTCTTCCCCTTCCGGTTGTAATGTATTATATCATCATCATCATCATCATCATATCAGCCGAAAGACGTCCACTGCTGGACAAAGGCCTGGTATTATATTATTGATAGTAAATTGTAATGGAAACAGCATGTTGAAATAATATGTAAAAAATATACAGCTTTTAAAAAGTACTTTAAAATTTGATATCCGATATGTGGTGCTTATTTATTATCATCATCATCATCATATCAGCCGAAAGACGTCCACGGCTGGACAAAAGCCTCCCCCAAAGATCTCCACAATTGCTGGTCTTACGCTATTCGCATCCAGCAGTTTCAATTTTTTATCATAGCTAAGTGGAAACTGTTTTACGTTACGGAGTTGTTTCTTGGGGTAATGCCATTGATAAACTAGATGTGTTTGTTGCTCAAAAAAGGGTATAAGAGAAATATGTAATTTGCTTTCAGGAGAAAGCTGCCAGCAATATTTTAAGACCCTTAAACTTCTCGCTTTCCCATTATCGTATAATTACGATATAGCAGTATTTGTTAAATCTCAGACTCATTTATTTGAAATTAGAACTCACGATGATTCGTGAATGCAAAAAGATACTATAATACTGTTCTGGTTAGAAATACAGCCCTACTTCAAAAAAGGATATATAGGATGGGCTCATTAGTTTTTAATCAAATTCCTTCAGATATCAGATATCTAAATTTACCCTTGTTTAAAAAGAAACTAACTAAATTCTTTAGTAACAATGATTTTCCTTTATTATAGACTTTTTGGAGTTAGATCATGTAGTCCGATCCGCTTAGGTATTTTCCATATTTCTTTTTACTGGGTAACAGTTAATAGATTATTCTTTTTATAATATAAATACGTTCACTTTTAGAAAAGTGAAAGTTAATAAACTGTAAAATATATTATAATATGAATAGTCTGGTCAACAAGTTGAAAATCGTGTAAAATAGAGATAAATATGAGCAATAGGTCATTGGATTCGAAATGACCTCTAGACAAAATGTTTTGAAGGTTTTAACAGCATAAAAATTTGCAATTGGTATTTACAAAATAAGATGTAAAAGAAAATGTATTTGATCTCTTTTATAATTGTTCCTTATCCCGCAACACCTTAACTATAAAAAAATCTTAGTAAATTCAAGATTATACATAATTAAGTATGATATATTGTATGCATGGTTTTTGAAATAAACCTAAATATTTTTATTATTATTATTATTAGTACCTTTTAGGGTTCCGTAAAAAAAACGGAACCCTTATAGATTCGTCATGTCTGACTGTCTGTCTGTCCGTCCGTAAGTCACAGCCACCTTTTTCCGAAACTATAAGGAATATACTGTTGAAACTTGGTAAGTAGATGTATGTACTGGGAACCGCATTAAGATTTTCACACAAAAATAGTTAGAACTAACACCCAAATTTATTTTTAGAAAGTGTGGGGTATTGAAAAATGATATTGAGGTTCCTAATATCATATTTTTCTAAACTGATTAGTTTGCGTGATTGACATTTCCAAAGTGGTAAAATGTGTCCCCCCCCCCCCTGTAACTTCTTAAATAAGAGAGTGATAAAACTAAAAAATATATATTATGATGTACATTGCTTTGCAAACTCCCACCAAAAATTGGTTTGAACGAGATCTAGTAAGTAGTTGTTTTTCAATACGTCATAAATCATAAACCACATTTTCTCTTTCATTCAATCAACTTCTACAAGAACTTTTACATTATTACTTTTATATTGTTACTTGCTGCTACGGAACCCTTCATGGGCGAGTACTACAGCACAGTAACTAATGACTACCGTCAATAGTGAGACTTATAAACTAAAATGACTAGCCTGATGGTCTAGTGGTTAGTGACCCTGACTGCAAAGCCAGAGATCATTGGTTCTGGATTATAATTTACTTTTTTTGTACTTGGGTGGTGATCAAATCATCTGGCTTTGAAGTCAAGACCTCTGGTATTGAAGTCAGGCTCAATAACCACTAGACCAACTAACAGGCCAGTCATTGGTCTTTTATAGTATAAAATAAAATATTGGCATTTAACGGTCACCGTAGCCTAGTTGGTAGTGCTTCTGCCTACCAAGCTGATGGTCCTGGGTTCGAATCCCGGTAAGTGCAAATATTTGTGTGATGAGCACGAATATTTGTTTCTGAGTCATGGATGTTTTCTATGTATTTAAGTATTTATCTATCTATATAATTATATCTATCGTCGCCTGGTACCCATAGAACAAGCTTTGCTTAGTTTGGGGCTAGGATGATCTGTGTAACATTGTCCCTAGATATTATTATTATTATATGTAACATTTTCGCAAAGGCTTTTCCGAATTGAGTTCTGACAATAATAGTATCTAAAGCCTAATTGGCAAAGCACTGGAGACTTAACTTAAATAATATAGATTAAAATCCTCTCGGTGGTCTAAATCCGTGATTCTCAGGAATTTATTAGAAATACGCCTCACTTTCTGAAAATACTTATTTTAATGTTATTTGTTCGGTGTTGACGTATCAGTCGAGTACTTGTTCCTTACTTTATTAGTAGTTATATATATGTATTGAAAAAATATCTTCTCATTTACGTACATGTATCTTTAAATGGTAAATTACTTTATAAGACTTATGTAACCAGGCCCTTCAAAATGTTTTTTTTGTATGACACACTGGCCAGATATAAAAATACTATAAAAGTACTATTTATAAGTACTAATTTGAATGTTCCAATTTTAAATTTACCATTTTTATACGAGCTCATTTGCGAAATCGTGTCTCTCTTTAAAACGCGATCAAATCTAGGGGCTTCCTGAATACTACACCGGTTAAACTGTTAGGTTACCTGCTTTTCAGTCCTGAAATGGCCCTGTGTGACTTTGTTGTTCCCCAAAATAAAAAGGTCTACTGACAGAAACACAGTTTTCATCGCCAGAAGATGTATTAGCTGCATTCGAGCGAGCTGTAGAAGAGGTGTCTGAAAATAACTGGATAAATGCTTTAATAATTTGATCAGACGCATGAAACTTTGTATAGACACTAGTTGAGAGTATTTTAATAAGATATAAAAATAATTAATACTATATAGATTCTAGAAATAGCCTGAGTATGTATATATGTAGGTAATATCATTTAGATATTCGTCTTTTTGCTTTAGTCTTCCATTTTTTAATTTTAATATAGTAGAACTAAATTTCAAAATAATAGATTAGTAAATTGCTATTTATTTAAGGATTTCAGAAAATATATGCGATAGAACAAACCGCACGGACTGACTAATTAAATTTTTTTGTAACTTTTTACTATCCACTATGTTTATGTACTGCATTGTGACCTTGACAAGTACAAGTGTATGTTAATACCCAAGTGATGAATAAAATTTCATTTCATTTCATTTCAATAATTGAGTCTGATTTTTTGTCGTGTAGTGAGTTAAGTTATAATTCTTACCAAACACCATATTAAAGCGATCTCAAAAATTTTGTTTGTAGTTAAATAATTTCCGTATGTGTTAGTTACAATGATAACTTATAAACTAGTTTTGTAAAAAATATTTCTGGCTGTTTGAGCATCGTGGCAGACCCTGGGAAATGTCTACTTGACTGCGTGCAGCCGTATCCACCTTCCCAAGATCGGAGAGTCCCACGTATCGACCAACGTTTTAAAAATGATGTTGGGGCTGGCGCGCATACGACGTAACAGAGATGCAGACCTCTTGCGCATGATGGCCGAAAAACTATCAACTATATGCACATGCTTCTTGCTTTAGTCACATGGCAATAATCATAATCAAGTCATTGACGTATCTAAATAATTATTCTATAATTAAACTAGCTGTGCCCCGCGGTGTTACTCGCGTTAAATTTTATAAATTTTCTTTGCTATAAACCTCACGGAGCCCGAGACCTTTCCAACGAATGCAAAACCGTATAAATCGGTTCGTGCGTTCTGGAGTTATAGCGTCAGGAAGGAAAACCCGACTTATTTTTATATAGTAGTTTATAATAATATGTCTTCCTCCGTTAGTCTTATACTAAAAGCGTATACAATTAAGAAACAAACCTACGTAACTTATGTTGCAACCTTAGAACTGAGTGTGAATTAAGCTAAAATGAGATAAGCTAGAAATGTTCCCGTTTGTGGTTGCGCTCAAACCGCCATTTTCTCGTAAATACGTTTCGTCTGTTATCGCAACAAACTGAGCTGAGTCGCTTCTTGAATTATGCAAAAGTTGAGTCCTTTAGTTGGAAGTAATCCGCCTTTTATTTGAATATTATAAATACAATCACGATATTGCTCCTCTAAATGTTATTTTGTTTAGTGCCTGCTTATTTAAAGCTTCGTTATCTCAATATTCAGAAAACTGCCTCGACTGCCTCGTTGGCCTAGCGGTAGAGTGTTCAACCGCAGATAATGAGGTACTGTGTTCAAATCCCGGGTCGGGCCCAAAAGTGATTTTGGAATTTTTCCGTAAAAAGAAATTATTCAGTATCAGCCCGTAGTTTGGAAGTTGCTGGTATTACACCCCTGTGCCTCGGAGAGCACGTAAAACCGTCGATCATGTACCTGACCTCTTTCCTGTCGTTACTCTAGTCGTCTACTCTAGTAGTCTATTCATGGGAGTGATGGAGTAGAAAGTGTCCCTGTGTTTGTGCACACACTTGTGCACTATAATAATATGCTGCGCATTTGACTAATCTCCATTGAGACTTGCCGCGCGACGTTGGCGAAATTCGGCCGGGAGGGCATTATTATTCAGAAAATCTAAAGAAAAGCATTTTAAGCGAAAGACTGTTCTTACTAATTAGATAAGTATAATTAACGTTTTGAGGGAAATGTAAATAAATCTGGTATTCTTGGAAGTATTATTAAAGTCAAAGAAAATAATTACTTCTCTTCTTAAGAACTAACTCTGAGTTAACTATCTGCTATATATTTTTGTGAACGTGTAATAAGGAAGTGTTTTTATTTTAAGAGCAAAAAATAATATAAAAAAAGTTTCTATTCACGTAGACTTTAAAAAAGCGCTTGTAAATAGTCAGAACATGTTTGTAGTTAAATATTGTTATTTGTGTGAAAACACGTACAATAAGATTTATTTTATAATAGTGATGATATTTAGATAGCTTATATTAAGTTACTGTTAAAGAGATCATACCTATTTAGGTTTAATTACCGAAATTTATAGTTATAGCTATATTTTTACTACATGTTGTCTGAATGGTTCTGTCTATATTAAGATACGAATTCAATATTATTATTTTGGCGGAACTTGTGCTTATAACAACGGTCGCGCTTTAATGCTACCATCACCATGCTCCATATTGTATGAACCTTCGTAAAAACATTTCACACATCAATTTTTAAATGAAAAGAGTGGCTCATAAAAATTTGATACCGAATATGAATACAAATATTTGACATGCTTTCATGCACGGTTGGGTAAAGAATGCAATGATTAAAAATAAAACTTTTATAAATTTATACGCGATTATTTTACGTTCTTTTGTAGCTTAATGAAATATTGCTAATGGTTTTTTAATTTGTTACACGCGTTTGAAGACAATGTAGAAGCATCTTTTGATTTTGATTTTGAGAGATTATATTAAGAATTTCTAGTATCTATTGTCTTGAAATTTGATTCCCACAATGGTATTATGAATATATCATTATCTCGGCGAGTATTCTATATCTTCAATTATTCCGTTTCTGGCCCTGTGCTAATTATCAATTATAACCGTTTTTAGGGTTCCGTAACCAAAGGGTAAAACGGGACCCTATTACTAAGACTTCGCTGTCTGTCTGTCTGTCCGTCTGTCACCAGAATGTAGACACTGAAATTTTCACAGATGATGTATTTCTGTTGCCGCAATAACAACAAATACTAAAAAACAAAATCAAAATAAATACTTATTGGGGCTCCCATACAACAAACGTGAGTTTTTTTGCTAGTTTTTATAGTTAATGGTACGGAACCCTTCGTGCGCGTGTCCGACCCGCACATGGCTGGGTTTTTACATCATTATAATACAACTCTTCTATGTTGCGAACTATATTTAGCGTAACAACATCATTATATAATAAATACACATAAAATGACTTAGTCCACGTGTACATTGAACACTTCTACAGCCAGCGAAGCCTTAATGCAAGTAAACTTGGTATTAGATATTGAAATTTAATGAGCTATGTTTTAATTATAGAAAGAGCCTATCAATAAAAAAAAATTATTAAATATTCTTTCTGTGTCGAATGTTTAGGTAGGCAGCAATATTAATACAAAAACACAAACAAAATAGTTAATAGTAACCAGAAATTAATGAAGCATGGTAGAATACTGCATAAAAATTTCATCGGGTATAAACTTTTCTACCTACCGTTAATTTTTCGTTTACGACTTTTTCATTACAAGCTTAAAATGGCATATTTTTATTATGAATGTAATCAAGCTTTTACTACTAAATATACATTTTGTTGTATAATAATACTTTTATTCTTTTTTATTTCCAGATAATCCAAGCTATTTGTTTTTTTACACCGTCCCCTTGGAGTTGAATGGAAATAATATAATAATAATAATTTCCCTGGACATTATTCACACAACGCCACCTGATTCCAAACTAAGCAGAGCTTGCACTATGGAAACCAGATAACTGATATACTACATAAACTAATTTTCTTTTATAAGTACATACTTGTAATAGAGAGGTACACCCAAACTCAAGACAAAGAGAGATGCTCATGCACACAAATACCTGTCCTGGATCGGAATCGATTTTATGACCTGGCGTGAAAAGCAAGTACAAAGGGCCCGTAAATGAATGAGGTATTTACAAAAACTTGTAAATGTATGTAAAAAAAATATGCACCGTGAATTTTATTGCACTTCCAGAGAGGTACCTAAGAATTTTTTATATATATTCCTTTTTTTTTCATATTTGATATCGTCGTTTCCTATTAAAAATATGAATCTGTAATAAAATAAATTTTATAAATGTTTTCATACAAGATGTACCTAAATATCTATGTTACTAGAAATAATATCTAATGTACTATTTACATGACTATTTACAAGCGCTTTTTTAAAGTCTACGTGACTAAAAACCTTTTTTATTTTATTTGATTTATAATGATGAAATAATGAAATGACAAAAATTCTAGTTAATACATATTCATTTGGGACTGTTACGGTTTTCCCTCGGTTAATTCCGTAAACCGAAGGACGTAAATGATGTTGTTACGCTAAATATAGTTCGCAACATAGAAGAGTTGTATTATAATGATGTAAAAACCCAGCCATGTGCGGGTCGGACACGCGCACGAAGGGTTCCGTACCATTAACTATAAAAACGAGCAAAAAAACTCACGTTTGTTGTATGGGAGCCCCAATAAGTATTTATTTTGATTTTGTTTTTTAGTATTTGTTGTTATAGCGGCAACAGAAATACATCATCTGTGAAAATTTCAGTGTCTACATTCTGGTGACAGACGGACAGACAGACAGACAGCGAAGTCTTAGTAATAGGGTCCCGTTTTACCCTTTGGTTACGGAACCCTAAAAACGGTTATAATTGATAATTAGCACAGGGCCAGAAACGGAATAATTGAAGGTATAGAATACTCGCCGAGATAATGATATATTCATAATACCATTGTGGGAATCAAATTTCAAGACAATAGATACTAGAAATTCTTAATATAATCTCTCAAAATCAAAATCAAAAGATGCTTCTACATTGTCTTCAAACGCGTGTAACAAATTAAAAAACCATTAGCAATATTTCATTAAGCTACAAAAGAACGTAAAATAATCGCGTATAAATTTATAAAAGTATTATTTTTAATCATTGCATACTTTACCCAACCGTGCATGAAAGCATGTCAAATATTTGTATTCATATTCGGTATCAAATTTTTATGAGCCACTCTTTTCATTTAAAAATTGATGTGTGAAATGTTTTTACGAAGGTTCATACAATATGGAGCATGGTGATGGTAGCATTAAAGCGCGACCGTTGTTATAAGCACAAGTTCCGCCAAAATAATAATATTGAATTCGTATCTTAATATAGACAGAACCATTCAGACAACATGTAGTAAAAATATAGCTATAACTATAAATTTCGTTGCGTGAATAATGTCCAGGGAAATTATTATTATTATATTATTTCCATTCAACTCCAAGGGGACGGTGTATAAAAACAAATAGCTTGGATTATCTGGAAATAAAAAAGAATAAAAGTATTATTATACAACAAAATGTATATTTAGTAGGAAAAGCTTGATTACATTCATAATAAAAATATGCCATTTTAAGCTTGTAATGAAAAAGTCGTAAACGAAAAATTAACGGTAGGTAGAAAAGTTTATACCCGATGGAATTTTTGTGCAGTATTCTACCATGCTTCATTAATTTCTGGTTACTATTAACTATTTTGTTTGTGTTTTTGTATTTATATTGCTGCCTACCTAAACATTCGACACAGAAAGAATATTTAATAATTTTTTTTTATTGATAGGCTCTTTCTATAATTAAAACATAGCTCATTAAATTTCAATATCTAATACCAAGTTTACTTGCATTAAGGCTTCGCTGGCTGTAGAAGTGTTCAATGTACACGTGGACTAAGTCATTTTATGTGTATTTATATTCAATAGTATATATTAGCTGTAATAGCGCTGAATAAGCATTTCCTTGATTTTTTATCCTATAGAATAATGAAGAAATGGACGAGAAATTGTCCCAAATTGTAAGTATATTTTTAAATATACGTACAATTTGGGACAATTTCTCGTACTATTTCATTTATGAAAGGTGTTGCAATAAGCAGTTCTTATAACGATTGTATATAAAAATCAACTTCATTTAATAATTATAGTAAACAAAATGTAACTAATAATACGTTCCCACATACACATAGTCTTGGTTATAACTCGAATATATCAAAAAAAGCATTACCTATCTATCATAACCACCATAACCATCATAATACTACTTATCTAAGTAACTTCACCAGGAGGTGATAGCACCCTCTCCTGGTTGAATTACAATATTTAAAATTTTGAAAATTACAATACGTTGAAGGTTGATATTTTAACATACAATTATTATATTTCATCAAAATCCTGTCTAAGTATGAGGTCCAATTCTATCAAGCATCATATTGCACTGGCTGACACCAAAAGGTGACCCCGTCTCATTTTGGAGTCCAGCCAAAATTGTTCTCTGGAGCAGATAATTTATGTAACTAAATACAGCAAAATTATATTCATTTGAATTTTCAATCCATTAATGTGATTTACAATTGGTATTCTCTTATTAAATACTCTGGTTTGTGTTCATTTTAACAGATAAACATCTGTTTGTGGTGCCAATATTTCGTTATAATGTAGCGACATATTTACGTGTATCGAAGACAATCACGTTGTTGTACAGACGCCAGTACACCAAGCTACCCTAATCTGTCGAATTTCCCCAATTGAAAGTGAACCTTATGCTTTTGTGATAATGTTGAAAATCTATAAAAGAAATTTGACAGATTGGGGTAAACATTGCTGTATTCGCTCTTTGAGCACTTATATAATACTCTGCAGTTGATATTAATAATAATATCCACACGGCCAACTGATCCCAAACTAAGTAGATAGATAGATAGAATACTCTTTATTGTACACACTCAGGCGGAAAGAAAATACATCGGATATAATATAAAGAACATAAGGTACAATGGGCGGTCTTATCGCCTTAAGCGATCTCTTCCAGACAACCTTTGGATGGATAGGAACTGAAAGTAAAGTAAACAGTAGCAGGTGTGCAACAAATAAATTATACTAAGGAACTATGATAAATATATTGCATACCAAAAACTTAGTATGACTTCACAATTAACGTATGTTAATAAACATATCATACACTAATTATATATACACATATAATATATATATATACATACATACATACATACATATATATGACAATAATAAATATATAAATATTATATTCAAGTGTAAGAAATTATGAACATAGGTAGTGATCCTTCACAAGTTTATTGAAAGTAGGGAGAGTCTGGGCACGTCTTATAGAGATTGGCAGAGCATTCCACAATCTCACGGCTTGTACAACAAATGACTTATCCATGAATGTAGTTGAATGTGTAGGTGTATGCAGCTTCAAGTTATTTGTTGACCTTAGGAATCGCGAATGTGTGTCACAAAGGAAAACAAAACGTTTTTTGAGATAATTCGGAGTACAGGGATTGAAAAGTATATTATACAATAATGAAAGAATATGGGCATTCCGACGAAGACGAATTGGCAACCACTTAAGCTTTATACGAAATAATGAAATGTGATCATATTTGCGGAGACCAAATATGAATCTAATGCAAAAATTTTGGAGTCGCTCAAGTTTATCCAGTTGTTCTTCTGTGAGGTCAAGATAGCTGGCATCGGCGTAGTCGAGAATAGGCAAGAGAAGAGACTGTGCAAGCGCAGTTTTAGTGGTAATAGGTAGGAAGTTACGAAGGCGCCGCAAGGAACCTGCTGATGCGAACAGTTTTCTACTGACAGTTTTAAGCTGTGGACCCCAAGATAATGTGTCGTCGATAATTATCCCCAAGTTCTTGACGCTGTCCGTAAAAGGAATGTTGGTTCCATCTAAAGTAACCTGAGGAAGTTGTGACCAGTCCACTCTAGAAATCATTCGAGAGCTACCAACGACAATAGCCTGACTCTTCAGTGGATTGATTTTGAGTCCATACGCGTGACTCCACTCTCCTATTCGAGCCAAATCATGATTAACCGCGGTAATGGCGTCTGGAAGTTTCGCAGGCGGTGTATGGGAATAAATTTGGAGATCGTCTGCATATAGATGGTGGGAGGAAGTAATATTATTGGATATTGTATTTATAAATATAGCAAAAAGTAACGGAGAAAGAACGCCACTCTGTGGCACGCCAGCAACTGTATTGCACCATGACGAAAATGTGTCGTCGATACAGACTCTTTGCCGACGGCCAAGCAGGTAAGACTGAAACCAATCAATCGCCGTTGGAGATATATTAAGTGAGCTCAGGATGCCAAGGAGAATGTCAAAATCTACAGTATTAAATGCGTTACTGAAGTCAAGTAGAAGAAGAACTGTGAGCTTTCCAGTCTCCATAGCATTCCTGATGTCCTCCGTAATATGGACCAAGGCCGTCACGGTACTGTGACCGGGTCGGAAACTGGATTGCATTGGATTAAGGATATTGTACTATGGAAACTAATATACATATTTTTTTGTAAATACATACTTATATTGATACTTACACACAAATTCAGGACAAACAGACATGTTTATGCATGACAAAGATGTCCTGTCCTGAGTGGGAATTGAACCCACAACATAATAAATTAGTTTTATGATCTTGCGCGTGAGTAAGATTTTCAGAGCTTATCGTGGAGGGGTGAAAGGTTGTGTTGTGACGCGGTGTGTATGTTTCTATGCCGAATTATTGTAAATTTGTAAAATACTGCAGTAAAGGCACCTTACTATTCTCATGAATAGAAAATATGAACGTCTGATGATAATATCAATGATACCAAAGTTTATTTCGCTTTTGAACTTCCTCATCTTATTTTCATATTTAAATTCAGACAAAAGTTGCCCACAAGTCAGAGCAAACTAAAATATTAAATAATAACTTCCACGGAACGAGACATGATTGCGAAAAAGAGGCCACAGGTGAAAATCAGCTCTACAGTCATCTGTGGCAGAATGCTGAACTGTCGCCTTTTAGTCACTAAGGTGCTTAGTAGGAGTACCACATCGAATAGGTGCGTAACATTATGGATAATAGATAAATGTATTAATTATTGTTTATAAGTATCAAAATATGTATGTTTTCAACTGTGTGTTGTACCCTATTGCTTAATTTATATTGATGTACTTTATTCGTCTAATAAATATATATATCGGCGCAACTACATTAATTAACCAAAAACAAATGCGTCATAGGAGTAATTTTAAGTCTTTGTTTAAATTACTCTTAAATAGTTAGTTAAACTTAATGAATTTAGTGTTAAAAATCAAGTTACGATTTATAAACCATCTTAACATTTGTACAATTGATGATTTTAATAGTTTAATTTACATTCGTTCATCGAACAAAGACAATACGTAACATGTTTGTCACCGCACATTTCGTATAAATATGGCCGACGTGTCGAGTACAAATCTAGGCGGTTAGAGCCCACGCTCACCCCTACTGTCCGGTGAAGCAGTAAAAGCCAAAAGGCTAACTGCACGCGTCAAGTTAAAAAAAAAAAAAAAAAAAAGTACAAATCACTTTCGCTCGAGCCGTCGGACCGTACGGATCACCTTGTATCGAAGATTGTTATGGAATAAAACTTCACGAAACATATTTCGGGTTTTACTATCGCCATGAGTAAACAACCTTCAGTGGATAAACAACGTGCAGATAATAGTGACGTCAGTCTTGCTGACGTCATCATGACTAAAGACATCGATACCCCCGTTTCTCCGTTATATATATATATTCTTTTAATTCTTTCTTACATATTAAAACACAGATACACTTTCAACATACGATTGGAATAGGGTTACCGTTTGGCCGGATAAATGTGATTATGTATGGACTTTAAAAGCCTAGAGCGAACACCAAATTTAATTACAGACCAGATTTTTATCAAGCCGACTATGTACACGCAATTTTTCGTATTAAGAAACTGACAAGAGCCAATTTGGTGTTTTTATGCATGTTTTCATTTGCATTATAGACAAAACTCACGAAGCAATCTCTAAATAAATATTGAAAAACAAAATTTAAAGATATGTTTAAAATTTATCAAATGAATTATAAATACGAGTAGCCATGCATGGTACACTTTATGTCATATTGCAATTTATATAGAATTTCAATTTTTTTGTTCTATTTCGAACTACATGTTCAGATAGTAGAGGAAATAACTCAAATATTGCAACCTCAATAATGTGGAGATGGAAGTGTAAGAATCTCGTATTTCCACTGTCAGTAGTGCGTGTAGAAAACATTGATTTAAAACAACTTTTATGAATTTTTAATGCTATATCTCGGTTTGTACAGTTCCCTCAGAATCATGTTATGGGTACCTTAGTTTAAACAATAAATATGCAGGATTATTTAGTATTTTGCTCAGCGCATCTATACTACGATAGATAGACTTATCCATTGCAGTTTTTTGACCATTATAAGACCAAGAAATCAGACATTTTTTATATAAAAAAAGGATGGCAAACGAGCAAGTGGGTCACCTGATGGTAAGTGATCACCGCCGCCCATGGACACATGGTCGTTTGTGCGTTGCCGACCTTTAAGAAAACATTATTGCTTCGTTATTTTTTTATTATTTTCATAGATTATTTCTAGGTCAGTCAAATTTTTAAGCCTTAGCGTTAATTGCATTCGATTTTTTTTTATTAAATTAATATTACTATGCCAAACAATTATTGATGACAATAAATTATTAATGTCAGATTTATAGTCATTTATTGATTTATAGTTATTACAGTTTATGGACACAGTACTATCGTCAGCAAATAATGTCAATTAAAGGTAAGTTGCATTTGGGATATCGTTTTCGTATAGCAGGGACCCCAATACACTACTTTGAGGGACACCATATGCAACAATTTAAATCACAATTTTACATATATTGCATCTTTAAGAAAATAAATAAAGTTTCTGTTGGGACTATTTTAACTAGTTTAGCCAGTTTTATGTCCATTCTATCTTGACACGTAATTGTGGAATTATACGAGCGCGATTTACGTGTAGCGATAAAATTTGCGCTTATCAACCTCTTAGGTATTGAAGAATTGTCAGTATTTCATGTGATAATTTACATACAACGCAAATATAGGGTCGTATGCATTACAACGCAAGAAGACAGAAAAAAGGTCCTTGCAAACAATGTCAACCTCTAAATTTAGTTATTTTTGAAAATGAAATCTTATAATTTCTAAGAAAATTAACAGTTGAAAAAGTAATTTAAAGTTTACCACTTTCTTATTACTTTTGCAACTTATATTCTTTTCATAGTTTTCTATCGAGATCTAATACTGAAATTGAGAATGGAACTTATAAAAAATTTATTTATATAAAACAAAACATCAACATTTAATCAAACTAAAAAGTAGAAAAGTAATTTTATAAGAAACAAAATTGGATTCATTATCATTATAAGTATATTCCATTCCTTAGTAATGTTGAATTCAATTCTAAATATTATAATTTCTTGTATACTTGATATAATATAAATAAAAAAAGGTTTTGTTTCGCTGGGTCTTCTCAGGTGGTCATTACTTACGATGAATATTGACAATTAGTACAAAAAAGCTTAAATAAGTATGCCATTTGACAAAATGATTACTATAAAAAATAATGATAATTCTAAATGATTGAATATAAATCATAGATCAAATAATGATGATGATGTGATCCCGGTGGATTTCGGCCACGGCGGCTGCTTCTTCTCCTACTGCTGATGATTGCCTGCTGTTCCCATTGCGAGGGCTCTATGCTACAGTTCTTCATGTGGCGCTTAAGCACATCTTTATACCTGATTAGTTGCCCGCCATGCTTTCGCTTGCCCTCCTCAAGTTCCGAGTAGAAGATGCGCTTAGCCACTCGCTGCTCTGCCATGCGTGACACAGCACCGCACCACCGAAGCTGTCACCGCATGAGATATGTCTCAATTCCATTCACATTGGCTCTTCGCAGCACTTCTGTATTCCGTATATAATCAGACCATCGGATGTTCATGATCTTGCGTAGACATCTGAGGTGGAAGCGGTCGATCATTCGGATGTGCTGGCGGTATACAGTCCACGTTTCGGCAGAGTATAGAATGTTAGGCAGCACGACTGCCATGTAGACAGAAATGTTGGTCGCCAGTTTTAGGTCATGTGAGCGGAAGACCTTGGTATCCAGTTTACCGAATGCTGCAGCTGCTGCATTGATTCTGCTGTTTATCTCAGCATCAAGGTCGCACTTGGATGTTACTGTGCTCCCCATCGATCCCAGATCGAATAATTTTATTTTTTTATTTTTTATTTATTTATTTATTTATTATCTCATCACAAAACATTGCTTACAATAAACATGATCCAGAAATAATACTTGTACCTGTCCACGGTGTCCAGGGATGGAAAGAAACAATATTATAATAATTCCTGGCTAAACTGAGCACGAAGAATCACTGATAATTTTAATGTATGTCGGACGAACAACAACCGCGCTCAGCGTGCCACCCATGGACAATTGGTAAATAGGAGTAAACAATCTATTTTGTGATTGACTGGTGCCTGATGTAGGTTCTAAAGAACCTGTATTACAGGTCACCAGGAGCTCACTCCACTGATTGCTTATTCCTACCATGCAGGCATTTTATAATTATAGCTGTAAATTTTATAATAACTTATAAAAGTAAAAATACTAGAAATAAAACCAAGTAAAAAAGAAAAGTAAAACAAGATAAAGCAATTACAAATTAAAAAATAGCAAACAATCAAACAGACTATGAAACTCAATTAAAAAAAGACTAATTAAAAGAGAAACAAAAACTAAAAAAAGAAAAAATTAAAAACAGCGTAACGTTAGATATTTTGTGAGTATTATGATAGAGTGAGTGTATGTATTAGAGTGAAAGATTTTTGTGTGAGCGTAAGTATAGTGTAATGGGCTTTAGGGCAGATACAGCAAATATAAATGTATATTACTGGAGTCTTTGAAGATACATAAACTTAGAAAAATAATTAGGATAAAGGCTGTAGTATATTTTCAGTTTGCTCATAGTTTAATGATTTTAACCATTTAGTTACGTTTAATTTACAATTTTTTGATGTTAAAGAATAAATAGAAAGAAGTGTGTTAATTTTATTGTAGATAAACGGGCCGAGGAAGCCGTAAAAGTTACCAGCGTGTTGTGTTCGGAAACTTTGAGTGGGACATACTTTGCCTTTTCGACGTTTTGCCTGTACAAATGCCGGGTGATAAGCTAATTGAGAATGCTGTTTTAAAACTATTTGTAGTATAAAAATCTGCCGAACAGTAAGAACGTGTGGGACGTTCTTGATCGTCCTGTAATTGAGAAAAGTGCTGAGGTTGGGAAACGATATGGAAGTCCCACACTGACCTTTAAAATCGCTCGCTGGGCCCTCTCTATCTCAATTAAGTGGGTTTTGGCTGCTCCTCCCCACGATGTTATGCAGTATGCAATTAATGATTGAGATAGTGCAAAGTATACTGCTTTTATTGTTATCTTATCCGCAACGTTTTAAAGATTTTTAAATACATAAATTAGTTTTCTAAGTCTAGTAACAAGTACTGAAATGTGAGGTTTAAAGGTCAAAGACTGGTCAACAATGACACCAAGATATTTAATACATGACATTCTATCAAGACTGGGGCATATGCAAGTGTCATCCAGGCTCTTACAGCCATGAACTTTTATAACCATTGTTGATGGAGGTATAAGATTAGATCTAAAGGCAAATGTGTTTTCGTGACATTTAATGATAGCAAGTTATCTTTTAACCATAAGCAGACTTGATTTAATCCTATTTGGGCAATATTAAAAACTTCTTCCCAGGTGCAACCGTTAAATAGAAGCGCGGTATCGTCAGCATATGTAAGGATTTTACAGTTACTAAGTTTCATATTACAGAGATTGTTAATGTAAACTAAGAATAAAGTGGGACCCAGGATACTTCTCTGGGGAACTCCACAGTTGACAGATTGTTCATTACTTATATGGTCATTTATTTATAATTTATTTATATTTATAATATATTTGTACTAAAAACAAAATGTGTATAGGCAGTTAACCTATAATACCATGTTCGCAAAGCGCTTTTACAAATCTATATGATTTATTTAGTTCTGTTATCTAGCCTGTAATTAGTTGTTCTTAAAATTGTTACTTATAAATCCATTCCATTTTCGACAGGTAGCCATACAAAATATCTGAATGCGTTTATAACGCAATAAGCATCAGTAAAATATTAATTGAATGAAGTGTCACAAAGTATCAACAAATATCAAAATAAATACCAATATTATCTACAAAATAATTAAATAAATTAAGATATATATTTTGTAAACTTAATAAATTAATTCATGTTTACTTGCTACGGTAGTGTTGCGAGTATCCATGGGCGGCGGTTCTCATTTACAATCTGGTGGCCTACTTGCTCGTTTTTATTGGTATCATACAAAATACTAGACTTAGCTCTTAAATAAGCATTATTGACATAGAGTTACGCTGCATGTTTTATTTTCATTTATTAAACTTTTTTCAATCCCTTATAAATAATAATGTTTGCCAGCTCGCCCTATCATGCCCCGCAAATATTGGAGGGCAGCAAATATTTACTAAAATTGACTTATAGTTCACCCTTCAACGGGATTGACCTTTGTTGTTTTAAGAATTTTATTTTCATATTGTTTTATTTACTTTCTTTTTCCTTACTTGGGTATGTAATACACCGATATAATATATTTCAATATATTTCAATATATGATTTATAAGTTATCTTGGAGGTTGTGGTTATTTAGGGTACAATAATCGCTTTCTTCTTCTTCTTAAAAAGTACTAAGGCAATTATATTTCGAAATAGTGGTATTTAAAAAAAAAATATACAGTACAAAATACAAAAAAAAATACAAAAATGATTTATTTCATCTCCACAAATTACATGATATTAACACGAAACAAATAAAGTTGACAAAATGTATGAAGTAGCAATTTGTGGGAGATCTGGAGTCCAAACTAAGCCAAGGCCTGTATTTTGGCGCCTGGAGTGCCCCCCGAAACCTAGTACATTATATACAGTTATGGGAAGCTACTGAAAAATCCAAATTAATGAAATACTGTATAACTGTATTTTATAAGCTTATCAGAAGTAAATTAGGTCATCAAGGTCTTAGTTAAGTTACACAATAAAATAAAAATAAAAATATTATATATAATGTGCGTCCATTATAGCTCATTAAATATGTTGAATGTTGTGTTTACCTATAAGTAGCTAGCTACATTTAGATGCGAATGTTAAAGGTTTTATTATCTTTTAAAGATTAATATTAATAGTTAAGTTGTTTTCAGTAACAATTCATTATTAGAACTTTACTTGAACACCAATAAGTTATTATTTTATTTATTTTATAATAAGTAAGATTTTACCACAACACTTTATTATAAATGAATATTTCTTACCGTGTCAACGTTGCTTAGTAAAAATTTATATTAACATACGCAGTGTTGCTTAGGAAAGTGAACCTTAAATCAAGCTTTTGACACATTTGTAGTCCTAAGATCTTTTGAACAGTTATGGATTTATATACATTGGGATTCGGAAGTATGGGGCGGCGAAACTAACCAAGTCAGTCGCACAAGGCTTAAAACTCATAGGGTAGCAATCAAATATTTATACCAAGCGTCAGATTATATTTCCTACTGAATACCATTAACGAGAGTCAGTGATGTTCTTTTATTATCCAAGACAAAACAAATTAATGTGCTTATCGACGCACTTAAGGCAAACCTGAAACTAACCAGACACCAAATCAAATATTGGTCTTTGGACAAAATTATTCAGTGTAGGAACCAAACCCGGGCTTTCCAAATATTTAAACACGACCGGATAGCTTGCACTTCTCGGATACAGAGCATTTTAAGACAAATACAAAAAAAAAATACGCAATAACTTTTGTATTTCGGGAATACAACGGAACAATGTCTTTATTACTTTTCTTTATACTCTTTTCTCTTGTATAATGTTCTTCATATATTAAGTAATTATAAGACCGTTGTGGAAAATTCCAGACCCATGTCTCTTCAGATGAACAATACTACCAGTGGCATGTAATAATATATTTATAATATAATATATTTATTTATTCGCCAGGAACATGGTTACAAGATGTTATATAAAATTGTACAGACGGCATGCGAATTATACGACATAGGTAACTAATTATTATAAAGAAATTTGATAAATTTAACAATAGCACATACATAGTCTATACAATAATACCACATTGATTAATATGTCTATTAGATATTGGAAATTGAAAACTAATTAAGAACATTTGTTTTATGTTATTATAAGCACATTAAAGTAATGTAAACAGTTATATAAAGTCTTATATGAATTATTACTTGCTGAAGTTTTAAGCTACCGAAGAATAAGATGCTGATCAAAGAGACCATATGCCAGAGAATGATGACGTTCACTGTAATTGATTGTGTGTTGTGATAATAATTAAAAAATACAATGTATATAGGAATATGGAGATTTTCATTAAATAGATACGGTGGTTTACTAACTTGTACCAAATGACCCGATATCAGCTTTAGGCTTAGATTAAACCATAAGCTTCTATTAATTAAATAAAATTTGTAAAATTTATTCAAAAGTTTCATAAACTTTTCGATCCATGTTCAATTGTATCAATTACGTTTTTAAATAACAATTTACAATCTAAATAGTAAATTGAAAATATCTGAGGATTAAGGCTGACACTTTGATTCTCTTAAATTTATATTATTCAGCTTAAACACGAAATTATCAATAAGGTTGCGACTAAAAAATTTAGTAGTTGCCAAGAACTGGCCAAGAATTTCTATGTTCATGAATAATAACTACATTTGAGACTTCTATGAAAGTACCTATCTTAGTGTCTTTTGGATTTTAGTGACGACAACTGGTACTACTTAAGTGCTAAAATTTGCTCTACAAGAGACACTATTATATTTTAAATGTCCCATGACGGTAGTAGGATCAAAATTATTTAACTTTACCAGTAAAATTATCAAACAACGGTATAATCCAATTGATATTATAGGTTTATACGACGGCAGTGTTTTTTTTTGCTCTTCGTTCAACTTGTTTACTGAACGTCTTCTTGAGCCCGGGACCGACAGCTTAAGGTGGGTACCTTAAGCTGTCGGTCCCGGTCCGAAGCACGGAGGCGCTCAGAAATTAAACCAATTAATTGTCATACGGGTAACTCGCGTAATTAATTATATGCTGAATTCGGCCAATAGTTTCGACTTCTCCAGAAAGTTATCTTCAGAGCGAATGCGACCCCTACGACGTCGCGTCTCGTCCTGCACACATATATATAATTACGTGAGTTTGCCGTTACTATTTGTTATTATGGTAACTCCTGACTTAGTATCATCTATACATATAATAATCTTATAATAAATCTGTACTAAAATATTTTTTGTACATCGAAAGAAAATCCAAAAAGAATAGCCAGGGTATTAAAGAACAACCAGTAAAACCCATTTCCAGCATTTTTAGAATTTTTGTCTGTTTGTCTGTGTGTCTGTTTGTCTGTTTATATGTTCGGGTATCACGTAAAATATACGAAAGCAATGTAGATAACTTTGATACACAACGATTGAGCGTAACTTGAGGTAACATTTAGTTTTTGTTTTATTGCAATCGGTTCAGTCTATCAAAAGATATTAGATTTTAAAGTAATCATGAAGAAAAATAACACACATTTCGTTATTTCAAGATGAACTAATGTTTATAGTTGAACTACATAACTGTCCGATAGATGTCATTGTGGATATTAAGACATCTCTTTTCTGAATGAACTAGGTTGATAGTTGATTTTTATTTCGATAGATGTCGTTGTGCATTTCTTTTGACTCGCGGTGTTAAGATTTGCCCGTGTTTGCTGATTGCATGAGGTTTTGAATGTTCTGAATTGTTTCGAAATAAGGTCTTGGTTGCCTAGAAGTATGTCGTTGTCAAAAATTGGTTATTAAAAAAATCTGTTTTCTTTGGGCAGATTGAATTATGTATAAAGTTGGATTTGTTATAATTTAATTTTAAATTATAATGTCAGTCGATCGAAAGTTTGTGCTGTCGATTCGTTTGTAACGGGAATGTACAGACGATTCGAATTTTATTGAGCCTGTCCGATTGGATGTATTCGAATGTAGTAAATAAACCCTGTCTCTTATAATTTTCTCAGCACATATCTATATACCTACCTATGTAAAAGAGGAAACTGACTGACTGACATACAATTTTGCCGGTAGTTACTTTTTATGACGTATACATTCACTAAGGAAGGGTTTTTGGAAATACTAACCCTAAGGGAGTAAAATAGAGAATGAAAGATTGTATGGAAATCCGTCATTTTTGAAGTTAAAGATAACCATCAACAAATCGCAAAGTCCAACTCTCAAGTTAGCTGGAATTGACTTAAGGAAGGCGGGCAGGTTCACGTGGCGTGCTCATGTGTGAGTTCATCCCACAGTCTGGTCCATGTAGTGCGAGGACCTTTTGCTGAGCTCCGTAAAGTTGATGATATTGAACATCCCACATACCAGGCCGCTTGAAGAGCACGCCATTTATTAGATGGAGGTCAGCATTGGGATGACGCTCTAGCGGAAAGCATGGGTGAGCGATAGTCCACATCGCTTGCGACATTTGTTTGCCATCTTATTGACCTTTTGTGCGTTATCGGGTGCTAACCAGTTATGGCAATAGTACCATGACAAGTTTGCTGATAGATTTTATGAGATATGTACAACTAAATACTGATGGAGAAATTCCTGACAGGGTACGTGAAATTTGTCACAACAGGTCCTTATTGGCTATTCAAGAGATAGTTATAAGTATAGGAGGGAACTTAATCAGTCAGAGGCTGCGAAAATGCACAGGAGTTTGCCAATTTATTGTAAAAAATAGGCGATGGCACATACCCCGTACAAGATGGAAGTTATTTTGATTGGTAATCTCTGCTCTTACGTTACATCACAGCAGGAGCTAATTTCTTCTGTGTACGGAGATACCACAAACATGGGAAATCAAGCTGGTTCTTGGCTATGTGAGCGAGCTATTTTGACTCCCCGCAATGACCAAGCTTTGGCAATTAATTTCAAAATATTGACTCATGCGTCCGGGAATAGTAAAGAATATAGCTCAATAAATACAGTTATGGAAGAAGATGACGCCACGCACTACCTGGTAGAATTTTTGGATTCCCTCAGCACACCCGGACTTCCAGCCCACAAAATAGTTTTAAAAATCAGTGTACCAATAATTCTCCTCAGAAATTTATGTCCTCCCAAACTTTGTAACGGCACTCGGCTCAAACTCAAAGCTGAAATATTAACAGGTTGCGGTGCCGGTGATATTGTTTTTATTCCAAGGATACCTATAATTCCTAAAAACTTTATGAGTAAAAAAATTGTATCAGTATCCTCCCACAGCGCTATACACAAAAAACACATTGTTAAGTTCCGACATCCACGCGAACGAAGTCGCGGGCACAGCTAGTATATATATATATATAGCCATCAATCTATGCAAATTTCATGCATGTTACGGAATACGCACGTCTGCGAGCGCTCATTACTGATTCGTACGCGCACAAAAATATGACCACTACGTTGTTGTGATAGGGGCGAATTTGTTATATCATCTTTTAGATTGACACTTCAATGCGATTCCACACTAGTCTAGTACGAATTTATATTCGTAGTTCAGCGAATAGTTAAGTGTCTATAGCAAGTTAGAATATTTAATGCAAAGGAAACCTTAGTGGGCACAATTTGGCTGTGAGTGACAATATGCTGCTGATTAAAAACAGCGTATATTGTCGAAATCTGTATTATGGTTTAACATAGGGATTATCTGAACGTAAAATTATTGATCCGCGTGTGCCTGTCGCGGCGGACGGTGACGCTGTGCCCCCTTCGTTGCGCGATGCGCTGCGTCCCGCGCCCTTCGCCTTCTCCGTCGCCTGCGCTGACGTTGTTTTGTTCTAGACAAGTATGAAAACACGTTTTTCATATGGCTCCCATATGACAAACGTGTTATCATACTTGTATAAATATTTATTTTATTCTGTTTTATAGTACTTTTTGCTCTAGCGGCAAAAGAAATACATCATCTGTGAAAATTTTAACTATCCATCACGGTTCATGAGATACAGCTTGGTAAAAGACGGACAGACAGACAGACAGCGGAGTCTAAGCAATAGGTAACAGTAAGGTTGATATTATTATATTACACCAAAAAGAAAATAGCAACATTCAATGTTTAATTAAACCTGCAACTTGCTTAATTTCTTGCAACAAATGTTTATATTTGACTTAGGTACTTGCTTAATTTCTCGCTACAAATGTTAATGTATAGCACTAACAGTGTTCGCTGTTGTATTTATACATGAAAGCTATGTTTATTTGTATATTTTCACAAATCAGAGTGAAAGCAGTATTCCTCAAACAATTAAAATAATAAAATTCATATGTTTGAATGTTTGTTAATAGCAATTGCTATGAAGTCTGTTCAAGTGTTTTTTACTAACTCAGTATCACTAAAAAGCAGCTGAACAGATTTCATGGCAATAGGGAACGGCGCGATAGGTTATTTTCTTGTTTCTTTTACTTTATTTTATTTGGTAGACCAAAAATAGTAAATAATAAACAGTACGCGAATGAGAAGTTTGCACAAGTAAACTAATGTGTAAAATTTAGGTTGTGTTACCACATTTATAAAAATTGTATAAAAGTGTATAAAAATTTCTCATATTGTGAAAGGCTAGCATTAAATTTTAAGAAGACATCTAGGCTGAGGTACCCGTCTCGCTGCCTCAGATTTGCTACAGAATGTGTCAATGTCCAACTTTTTTATAAGTATGTCAACGTTGTTACTTGCTCGCCACAATGCCCATCTCTCCCTTTCAAATTGATGAATACAGCTAAATAGTAAACATAAAAAAACTTGAGAGGTGTCAAGGGACACCCGGACGGAACGAAGTTATTTCTTATTATTTATTATGTACAAAAAACCTGTATACACTCAACAAAAATAATCGTCGCGACACCACACTGTTCAATGCGAAATAGAAATGAAAATATCTGGCTTGCTTTCTATAAGAGACAGAGAGAGAGAGAGACAGACAGAGAAACATGCGCATGCCACACAGCTGCAAAAAGTGTCGTGATAACTTTTCGTTAGATTTTTTTCCGTCTAGCCCCCTTTCACAACGCGCGATAAGGAACTTCGTTCCAATAAATATGCATAATAAATCGTTATTTCAAACACATTCAATTATTTACCAAGTAAAATATCTGAATCTAACTATATTATTCTATACATTTGTAACATTTGACAGACCGGTTGGCGTGGTTGGTAAATGCTTGCCTATCACGCCGCAGATAGTGGGTTCTATTCCCACCCAGGAGAGATATTTGTGTGCATGAACATGTCTCTTTCTCCTGATTCTGGGTGTAATTATCTATATATGTATATATTTACAAAAGAAAAGTAATATATGCAATACGTCAGTTATCTGGTTTCCATATTACTCAAGCTCTACTTAGTATGGGATCAGATGGCCGTATCTGAATAATGTTCCAGAATATTATTCTTATTTACCTAACTAAATACGTGATTCCAAAAAATTGTTCATCTTTAATACCCAATTTAGGCATAACCATTCAAACTATTAATCAGGCGTGTACCTTGTATAATCAATAACGATATTAATCATACAACTTCACAATCCAACGTGAATACATAATAACTGCCGCAAACCAAATATTATTAGAAACTTCTATAAAAATATTACGTAAAAACGGGTAGCGAAGTTAGCCGGAGGCAAACCAATTGGGTGGCGACATTTTTCATACCGAAACATTCCAGTCATGACAGGTTAATTTGGCTATAAACGATACCTCAATCTGGTTTCCTTAAGACCCGAGTTCAAAACGGACTTATGAAAGCTTTCCATTATAATGTGATTACAGTTATGAATACTGACTTGCCGAGATACTGAAATATAAATTAGGTTCAGATTAGACTAGTACATGTTGTGTTTTCCTCGTACAAGGAAATATGAATTATTACTTACAAGACTGATGTTGATTTCTTGCTCAACAAATTTGATATTTGCCGTGAAGACGTGTAACGTTGTCGTGTTATGGTTATTTTCAAGAGAAATCAAGAAAAAAGCGAAACGAAAAAGGAATATTTGACGACGTTAACGTTGCTAAGCATAGATTGCAAGTTCAAAAATTTAGAAGAGGAATTGATCCATAACCGTATTATTTGTAGAATCAGCAATACAGTCTGTTAAATATCGGAAGGAAATTAAACATATAAAAAACTTGTGTGTACTTATGTACACGCGTTAGAAGTTATACTTCTTAATATACAACTTGAACATAGTTATCAATTTTCATACCACCTAGAACTAACGTCATGCTGTTATTTTTACGATGCGCGCGCATCGTGCGCGCGCATCACTCTCATACTCGTAAAAATTCACTCTCATACATTTTCATACCACCTAGAACTAACTTCATACTGTTAAATTTTTTGGTGTCGGTGTGCGCGCGCATCGTAAAAATTCACTCTCATCATTTTTCTCCATCGCGCCAAAAGAAGTATAACTTCAATAATTCGCTGGTAAAAGGAGAAACTATGGTTTATTTAAATGCGCAAAACTGTGAATTGACATTGACGTATCAAATCTTACAATAACACAAGAATTTTGAATATAAAGTGTTCCAAAAAAGGTTCGATTCGTAACACAGTCATTAGGAGCTTCTGTTATGAACCGAAGATTTGATTTTGTACTAGGCAATTAGCATATATCAGTGTTCTGTAGTAATCGTTGAAAATTATAGACGGTTGGTTAGAAAAAGCGTGGGCCAGGTGTCTCTCAAGTGAACGTAGTCAGTACGAGATGTGCCGTCCACAGAGGGCAACGGTGCGGTGAAAATGAGTGTCGGGGACTCGGGGTCACCTTTACGGGAGGCGCTGGAGTATCAGCCTGATCGCTTGGAATACATATGCCTTAGTCCAGAAACCACACTGCTAAATTGTGGTTGTGATTTACTTTACGTTATTGTGATTTAGGCGATTGGTAAACTGCCCCGCATGATGCAAGGTAGTGCGTGAGTGCGTATTCTAACGTTGCTTGTAAGTATCTCCGTTTGTATAGAAAACACGCAGTAACCAACACACAGAACACGCATCTGCATGAACGCGCGTGGACGCAGTTTCAGTGTGTTGGACTGTGCGTGTTTTCTATACAAACGGAGATACGCAACCTTAGAACATGAATTACGCTGAATTATGCGGAGCAGTGTGCCATTCGCCTTACCAACCATAAAATATATTATTAATCGAGTAACAAGATTTCAAATATATCGTTTACGAATCTTTTAATAGCACTGTGTAAATATTTTTCCCCTTCTTTTTGGTAAATATTAATATTTGTCCAATTTCTTCAAACTCCTTTTTGAAAGAATTAAATTCTTTTCTAATCACTTCGTCAATTCAGACAAGTTTAGTAGTCTATCTCTTTCTTTTAAAATTCGCTTTATGGTATCTTAATAGAGCTGGAGGAGAAAAGTCTATTAAATTGCTTGCGGCGGGTTCATGAATATTTAGCATTTCAGATCAGTCATTCGGTTTATTTCTTAATATAATTATTTGTTGACCATTGGTTGTTTTTTGTCAGGGTCTACTAATCTAAGTATGGTTGGATGGTAACGAGTTAACTTCAATTATCTACGTCTTAAAACTTACTCTAGTACAGTAATGCACAAGAAGCAGTAAATTAAGTGTCATAATTAATTAAGTAATAACTCTGCAAAGATTATAGGAAAATTATAACCAACATCGATCTTCACTTATCAAAAATAATTTATATTTATTTATTGCATACATACATAGACTCCCGTCAATTTCCCAAACACAATATCAATTTTTCAAAAAGATAAATTATTTACGTTACGTCAGATTTGCCAACCTTTTAGATTTACCTATTATCCTCTCCTAAGAACAGAGTATGTTAAAGTTTGAGATGTTTTTTTTTGATAATTTAATGACTGATTTAATTAATGTTGTATAATTGTGTGCCCTTTACGCTTGCGAAACCTAGACGTTACGACAGAGAGATCGAGAAAAGCTAGAAGCATTTGAGATGTGGTCTTGGCGTCGAATAGAAAGAGTCTGATGGACTGAAAAATTTACAAATGACGAAATCTTAAATAAAGTGCTAGAAGAACGGCAAATTCTAAAGATTGTGGAGAGTAGACGAGGAAACATGATTGGTCATTTAATTCGACACGACCAATTCATCACCCACATCATGGAAGGCAGAATTGAGGCAAGAAGAAAGAGAAGGAAGTTGTGAAATTGGAGGCTTACAAGGAAGTCAAGGAAAAAGCTTACGATAGAGAAGGCTGGAAACTCCTACACCGACAAGACAACACTTAAATTAGAGAGAGAGAGAGAGAATTTGGTGCAGTGTACGTGTTCAGTTATTCGGTTTATTAAAGGCCTGTTAGAGCGGTAATAGTCCTGTCATTCTAGTTTATACAATCGAATGTAACTCAGGACGAACTATGTTTTGCATAGCTGTCACAAAGTCATGCCGCGCAGTGTTGCATTTATCGATTAGGAATTTAGCAATATAAGTGTGTTTTAGCATCGGGATTTTATTAAATTGCTATTATTATTTGTTTCTATGTTTGCATGTTTTGGTGCGAGTAACTTAATCAACCAAAAACGCCATAATGGATAAAAGTAGATGAAATTAAGCACGCAAAAATGTTATTAACTGGATTTACTTACCTATAGATTACTTTTTGTGTGAATATGATGGAACCCATTACTTTCCCACTGCAGGGTAAGGGTGTCTTCTCCTAATGAGAAGACATAGGTCATTTTCCACCACGGCCTAGTGCGGTGCTATCAAGGTATTTTTTGTAGAAATTTCAGGCTATGCCGTTTTAAAAGTCAGTGATCTTGGGTTAATAATATTCTGGGACATTATTCATTATTCCTCTGCCTATTACCTGCCCTATTACCTGCTGAGTTTGTTTCGCTGGGTTTTCTCGGTTGGGGCGCATTGGATCCGGTGGTAGCATTAAAGCGCGACCGTCGTTTTAAACACAAGGTCTGTTATAATAATAATACTGAATACCTTAATATAGACAGAACCATTCAGACAATATGTAGTAAAATATAAATTTCAATCATTAAACCTAAACATAATCTCCTTGACAATAACTTAATACAAGCTAGCTAAATATCACTACTATTATAAAATAAATTGTATAAACGTTTTAACATTCCATGTACCTAAATATCTGTAATAAGCAACTAGAAATAATAACTGTATTACTACAAACATGTTCTGACTATTTACAAGCGCTTTTTTTAAAGTCTACGTGAATAAAAACCTATTTTATTTTATTTTATTTTATTCCAACGCGGCCATCTGATTCCAAAATAAGCAAAACTCAACTATAGAAACTAGATAACTGATATACTACTTTTCTTGTGTATATAAATACTTATATAGATAATAACACCCAGACTCAAAACAGACATGTTCATGGATACAAATATGTGTTATGGGTGGAAAAAGAACCCACGATCTGCGGCGTGTAAGGCAAGTAGGGCGCATCCGGCCCGTCAAATGTGATCTTGACAACACTGGATTTCTAGTATCCTTTGTCTTATTCTAAAGTCAACGCGGAGGAAGATTTAAGCAGAAACTTTCTATGCACGGACTATACTGTCACTATTGAATTTTAATCTAGAATGTATCTTGGTATGAAATTTAACACGACAGGTTTCAAACATGTTTCAATATGATACGAGTTTTAACCGAAACATCCCAATTTTTACATCAATTAAGTTTACGACCTCGCGAAAAGAAAACTTAAATTAGTGTCTATTAACATCAAATATTCCTTCAGAAAAACCGAACTGGTGATCAGCAATTCCGTAGCAGATATAAATAATATATTTGCGAACACCAATTGATTATTCATGAGGCATCGTATCTCGACACGTTCGATAAGGAACTGCTGCGATGACGGAATAATTCGCCTTTGGACAGAAGCTCGGAAACATAAACCGTAAAAATAAGTAAGTCTATCGCATACGTTCTTAATGAACCCGAACATTTTGAAAGTAAATTGTTTAGCTTCAAATTAGTAGCTTTGTCAATCTGTCGTTTTTCAACTTTCTATTCCAAATATGGAAAACCAATTTCGGAGTGTGATCTCTGGCATAATGGGCGTGTTATTGTGTTAAGTGGCTTGTAATCAATATATGTAGAATTGTTCATTATATAGATCTTGTAGTAAAAACGAACAATATTATTGGAATCAAGTAAAATTAGGTCTTGATAGGACCTTTAAAATATACCCTTGGTGCTTTATGAAAGACTCATAAATCAAAAGAATTGCAACTAGCCAGGTCACCTCTGAGTCCAATCTGTAGTTGCAATTCTCCTGTTTTATGAGGCTCTAGCCTCGTTATATCATTCTGTCTCGAATTCTGCTTTGGAGGAAAGTGCAACTGTTTTTCCAACTGTTTCCCGTTTTTTCTGATTAAAGTCGTTGATCAAAGGCATTTTATGGCCACTGTTGATTCTGGCTTACATGATTTGCAGTGGTACTTAACATGAAGGGACTAGTTCCATACCGACGTTTAGCTTAACAATGATTAGAGAAATTTAGTTTCCAAAGATATTTTCAATTTCTTGTCCTTAATATATTATTATTTGCTGTGTGGTGACGGCATAGAATATCATCACCCCATCTCATCCCGTGGGGCCTAGAAATCGACAGAGGGAATACCTACCAGAGAACGGGCAGCAGCGTTTTCTGTGAACTATGACCATCAAACTGCGATCGCCAAGCGTGGCAATTATGGCATGGTGGACATTCTTTGGTTGACATGATGATTACGGTGAATACATTATTATTTGCAAACCCTCCACTATTTGAGCATGCCCGATGAATTCTCCGATTAATTCTAGCAGACGAATGTGCAAATTATCTCTATTATATTAATCAAATTCAGAACCACGTACATACGAGTATATTCTCAAATCCTCTCGAGTCACTTGTATTAGAATATTCAACAGTGTCCTTAGGCGTCAAGGTATTGTTCAACTTGAAATGGTGTCACCTACGTTCGAGAAACTTCTTGAATACTACACTACGTTCAGAGAAGCGACAAATATAAATAGCTTTGCAGGCTACTTGTAAATTATTCAGTATAACATTGAAACCCTTCTCTTTCACGGCTTTACTGAACCCGTTATTAGTCATTCTACAGAGAACAGCTATAACTACTCTAAGCAATAAATTAATAAACAATTAAAACAATCAAAATGCCGACTTCAAAACCAACTTACACGTATAAAAAATCTTAGCAATATGTTGGCATAGTTGTACTTTTTAGCTCGTTGTGATGTCGGTGTTTTTTTAATGGATTTAATTAGTAGTTTTTCTCGCACGAACATTTAGCGGATTAAATAATTTTTAAACGTAATCTAGGCCTTTATAAACTGGAAATTTACTTACCAATCATAAAATGCTTATTTGTCAATCGTAGCAAAATTAATATGGGGTTGGCACGTTTGCGATCATGATTATAATAATATCTAGGGACAAGACTTATGCAATCGGCATAATTTATGAAATCGATTTTAATATAAACGCTACGCAACTACGGAACTACGCAAAAAAAATTGAGCTTTCTTCCTTTTTGAAATCGATTTGAAATGAGTGACTAGTTTGTTATGAATTCGAGGTCAAACCCAACAAAATGTTGAAATAGACACATAGCAACTTATTAGAAGGTATAAATGTTTCATCATCAACATTATATCAGCCAAAAGACGTCCGCTTTTGGACAAAGGACTCCTCCAAAGAACTCCACATTTCTTGCGGTACTACGAGTACCGCAAGAAATGTGGAGTTCTCCAACAGTTCCCAGCGACCCTCACAAAATTATCATCACACCTCTTCGTTAGTTGTTAATTTTCCCTTTACTTGTTTTATTTTTGTAAATTTCTAGAACCGATTTGTCTTAATACTAAGTATTATTTTTCATTGCATAACAATTCATTAACAACACTATGAAGCTGAATCATTATACTCGTATTATTAAAACAACAATTACGGATACTCAAACCCGTGGATTTAACGCTCGAGTATTCTTCAAAAGGTAATGAATTCAATCAGCTTGTTAAATTTTAATTATAAAGCAATTTGACTGAATGATCGCCTTGGTGATGAAGCAATAAAATTACTTATATTAATTATTGGTTTATTGAATGAAGTGGCGGTGGAATCAATAGAGTTGGTTATCCATCGTAAAAGTTATGGCGTGATACACGGCAATTTACTCCGCATTTCATATTAATAAGTTAAACTTTGGAAAGCAAATTGACTACTTAAACTCAAGTATATAAACTTGGAGTAAAAGCTTCTAAAATACATTTGTAAGTAGGTTGTTATGTGCATGAGTGACGGGGGTGAAAATAAATTATTCGCGAGACATTACGGTTGATGCTGTCATTTCCACACTTTGCATAGCCGAATGTTTGGCCCGGATGCCATTGAACAAATTCAACATACTACAGGATGTCTTAAAATTTGTACTGAAACGGAAAAATATTGTTAAAAGATAAAATTACGAATAAATGGAACTTGTAGTAAATAATTCACGTCTATTAGTGAAGTCATGAAGGCTTAATGAGGGTGTATATGTACGAGACTCGAGCAAAGTCATAATATATATTTTATCCTACCATGCAGTGCACGACGTAAGCAGGGATCATTTTTTAAAGGTTTTTCAATGTTTATAATTCTTCTTCTTAGCAGCGGTCTTAGTGTGCATATATTTTATACTAGCTGTGCCCCGCGGTTTTACCCGCGTTAAATTTATTAAATTATCACAGCTCCTCGCCCGTAGGCGATAGTGTGATAATATGTAGCCTATATGTTGACCCGCCCTCTTAGTAATATTCATGCAAAATTTGAAGTAATTCCATGCAGTCCTTTTTGAGTTTAGCCCGGACATACATACAGACAAACAGACAAAAATTCTAAAAACTATATTTTTGGCTTCGATATCGATTGTAGATCACGACCCAAGTAAACTTTAAAAAAATATTCAATGTACAGTTTTGACTTTCCTACGATTGTATTATATGTATAGATTATATTTTTTATATCTTGATACACATAAAATAATAATATCCTGGGGCATTATTCATCTGATCCCAAACTAAGCAAAGCTTGTACTATGGAAATCAGATAACTGATATACTACATATACTACTATTCTTCTATAAATACATACGTATATAGATAAATACACCCAGACTCCATACAAACAGACATGTTCATGCATACACATATCTGTATCGGGTGAGAATAGAAACCACGACCTGCGGCATGAAAGAGAAGTACCTATCTACCAACCACGCCAACCGAACAAAATTAAATGGTATGATTTATAGTACAATTAACGATACTATGTATATGGCAATATAAAAAAAAGTAAAAATGTTTATTTGAACAGAATAATAGTTATAGGTTTGATTACAGAATAGTGAATGTACAACTTTACAAAAAGTACTAGTACTGTCTCCCAAACTAGGCTAATGCCTGTATTTCGGGAAACAGTGCTCATTCTAATAGGTTTATACAATAAAACATTATTGGCAATTTACATATGTGTAAGTTTTAAAGAAAATTAATTCTAGGTATGTAAGCGGTATATATTTGTACTATATAAGAATGGGTGTGTGCGTGCGTGTGTGTGTGTGTGTGTGTGTGTGTGTGTGTGTGTGTGTGCATGTGTGTGTGTGTTAGTGTGTGTCTCTATCTGGTAGCTTTTACTCAATGTACTTTAGCAGTGTTATTATAATCTAGCTGGAGAAGCCAACTGGTTGTGATCGACTTAACTTCATGGATGTTGAGGCCTCTAATGTTGTGATTTTTGTTAACCATGTTGTATAGCTTACATGAGACACTCCTATATTGACGTCTGGCAAAGGCGGTTCTGCAACGAGCACTTGAGAAGACAGACTGCTTACTACGTTTTTTGGGATCATGAGGTGGCATAGCTTTATGCATTCTTAAGATAATCCGTTGCACAAAGAGCTGTCTAACAGATAAAATTTTGTTCTCAGTGTACAATTGCTTAGTAGGGTATCTAATCGGCTTTTTGTTCATTACTTTATATTTCTTTATATCAGACAAAAACACTCAAATTACTATTTCTAAAACAAATAATTCCAGAGTCTATGTTTGCTATAACAAGTAGCGCCACCTACTCATTGTACTGATTACTGTTTGCCGTTTACCTATATTATTGTTATTACTTTGGATGCTAAGGTTTTATCACAGATGTGGAAAATAACTAATTACACTACAAAGCTACATGTCAACCTAAGCTTATCGGATGCTTACATATAGGACATGGTCGAATGGTTTTAGCGCCTGCTTCTGCTCATTGCTATATCATTTCTGTAATAAAATAAATTTTATAAATGTTTGCATACAAGATGTACCTAAATATCTATGTTACTAGAAATAATATCTAATGTATACAACTATATTACTACAAACATGTTCTGACTATTTACAAGCGCTTTTTTAAAGTCTACGTGAATAAAAACCTTTTTTATTTTATTTATATTTATTTATGCAGTAAAGGTAGATTTGATTTGGGGAATTACATCCATTGGAGAATAACATTAACTATTACTAGAAGCACTGCTGGATATAGGCCTCCCCCAAAGGTTTATATAACGTTGCCATTTGGAGGGGTGTGCTGGAGTCACCGCGCTTGGTATGCGAGTACTTGCGAGAGCGCTGAGAGACTACCTGCTATATTCCTTAATCACCTTTTACGCCACCCACGAGAAATTATGGAGTGGTCATGTTATTCTTTCTAGGCCGGAATCTGGCTAGCTTTACTATCACCTAATTTAGATTATTTTTTATCCATCATTTTCAGATACGCCGTGCCGTGCACAATGGAGTGTTAGTGCCAACTTTAATGTATGGAAGTGAAAGTTGGGTATGGCAGAAAAAGAATGAAAGAAAAATAAATGCAGTGGAAATGAGAGCTCTGAGAAGTATGTGTGGTGTGACTTTGAAAGACAGAATTCGGTAGTATTTCGACGTGTAAGAGAGCGTGTGTGGTGTGAAAGAGGATGTAGTCACAAAGATTGAAAAAGGTATGCTGAGATGGTTTGGCCATTTAGAAAGGATGAATGGAAGAAGATTGACAAAAGAAGTATACCTGGCCTGTGTGGATGGCACAACCGGAAGGGGAAGACCTCGTAGAACATTCTCTGATCAAATCGGAGACGTACTTAAGAAAGGTCAGGTCAGTAGTACCCTAAACCAGCGAGCATGTATGAAGAATATAATGTCAGTAAAAAAAGCGAAAGAGGTGTGCAAGGATCGTGACAAATGGAAGTCCGTTGTCTCTGCCTACCCCTCTGGGAGACAGATTACTGCATTATTTACGACTATGCTCATATCCAGATCCTCTCACCGGTCCGTAAGCTATCGGTCAGGTCAAGCAGCTAGACTCGCAGTCTAAGCCGCCAAAGTGGTTAAATTTCTTATCGTCTCCATGCTTCGGAGGGTACGGTAAGCTGTCGGTCCCGCTTGTAGCTATTTAGCAACAGTCGTTAAGCCATGTCAAAGCCTATTGGGCGGCTTGAACAACTCTGACACTAGGGTAACCACTGCCCATACGATAAGTAAGTTCTACTGCATTTCAGGTTCAGGTTTTAGAACCCTGTATAAATCCATTGCCTTCAACCTATCGTAGCAACAAAAATAAATTGATACGCGTGTCGTTGGCATCATCATATGTATTATAACAAGGTCTCACAACATTTTCCTCATACCTACGTTTCTGATTACTTAAGTAAAATAACTAGTATCTTGTTACAAACTTTGAGTGTCACATCAAAGTGACTGCAAAATAATGGCTTCTGTACGCTTCTCTTGGGTACGAAGGGTAACAAGCCGTATAATAAAATTAACTGAATAAACTGGGTCGTTTTTTAACCCTTCATTGTAGAGAGGAAAAATAATAACGCTTATATGGTGACGGGTCTACTGGACCCACCTGTTTTAGAATGATGATCAAAATAAAATAATGTTATATATTTGAGCTCACTTTTCCATCGTGATGGATAAACTGAGTTTGTTTCGCTGGGTCTTCTCAGTTGGGGCGCATTGGATCCGGTGGTAGCATTAAAGCGCGACCGTCGTTATTAACACAAGGTCCGTCATAATAATAATACCTTTAATATAGACAGAACCATTGATGTAGTAAAAATATTAGACTTAAACTAGATAATTAAACATAATCTCTTGACAATAACTTGATACGAGCTAGCTAAATATCATTTCTGTAATAAAATAAATTTTATAAATGTTTTCATACAAGATGTACCTAAATATCTATGTAACTAGAAATAATATCTAATGTATACAACTATATTACTACAAACATGTTCTGACTATTTACAAGCGCTTTTTTAAAGTCTACGTGAATAAAAACCTTTTTTATTTTATTTCTTTTATTTATAACTCTTTGCAGTTCAAGCAGCTCGATTATAGAATGAGTTACCAGCTTCAATGAAACTTTCTCAGAGCATACTTATTTTCATTAATAAATTGTCAAATACCACAATGTGTCTCTATCATAATAATAATTAGTATGTATTTGATATTAATAAATCAATATAACAATATAATATAGTGTGTAGTATTACAGTATAATATAGTTTCTTATTTATATTTATGCATGTGCAATAATTTGTTTGTTAACATATTTTTAGTTTTCAGTAACCGGTATTAGTTACATGCAGTTTGTATCTCAAATGCCTGAAATAAAAACAACAAATATACAAAATTAAATAAAATTAAACAAAATTACATATCCGTAGCAGTGGGTTCAATGGACCCAGGCATTCGACAATACTGACCTTAGGAGCAGCGAGCGAAGCAGCCCTTTGCACTGCGCGTGTATCGGCTTACAGCAGAACGGCACTTAGAAGCGGAGAATGGTGCAGCGTCGGCAAATTTTTATACGTTGAAAGTTTTAACATGGGTCCATTGGACCCAGGCATACATTAAAGAGTTAATCTTGTACAAACACACAACTACTTAATCCACTATTGATATGTAGGTAGGTATTTCTATTTTCAATCTGGTGAATTAAAATTCTTTAATTTCATTTCTTTTATACAAATATTGTACGAGTATGATTGTGCAACAACGGGGCTTACCCTTATTTTTATTTTCAATATGTAGTATAATTATTAGTTGGTTAGTGGGTAGATTGAGTTCTTTGGGTATTTCAGACTGTTCATAATAAACAAATGTCTGATATACCAATCCAGAGAGACACTTATCTACATAATAAGTGGGTCAAATTCGTGTTCGCGTATCTCCGTCGTCTCCTCCAATTGCTGCTTTATAGTACTTACAAACTCCTTAAATATTTATAGGTAATTTTGTTACATATTAATATTCATAATTTTTTATAGTCATTCGTCATACATAATAAAGAGACCTTGTCGGCGTTTTTGGAGTATCTAAATGAAATTGCGTAAACAATTTTTTTTATACAACTTAGTTGGCATACAAGCATACGGCCCACCTGATGGTAAGTAGTCACCGTAGCCTATTAGCGCTTGCAACACCAGTGGCATCATTAGCGCGTTGCCGACCCTTTGGAAACATTATAACCCACCTTTTATTGCTCACAGAATACTAAAATTTTATAATAGCGCAATACCAGGCTTTGTGGAGATCCTTGGGAAGGAATTTGTCCAGCATTGGACGCCTCGCGGTTGATATGATGATGTAAATAATATAAAAAAATTAAAATTTTGAACCGTGTTTGTTTTTCATTTGAGCTGTTATAAATATTTGCCAAGAAAATAAATATAAATAAAGTTAAGAGGCCGGCAATATGTATGTTCTTGCTTTTCACGCCGCAAATCATAGGTTCGATTCCCACCCAGGACAGATATTTGTATGCATGAACATGTCTGTATGTTCTGAGTCTGGGTGTAATTGTTTATTTAAGTATGTATTAACAAAAAAACGTAGTATATATAATATACCAGTTATCTGGTTTCCATAGTACACGCTCTGCTTAGTTTGGGATTAGATGTCCCAAGATGTCATTTAGGGGATGATAAAACATTTCACAGAACTCCGTTAAAATCCACAAGTCCACGGTTTTTGGTGGATAAAGTCGGTTCAGGATCGAAGAAACTGGAAGCAGTGACAATTTAAATATTGAACGGAACATTTAGCATTCGATTAACTATGCAGTAAACCAACTAATTAATATTTTACCTACATTAACTACGTAAATTAACGTCGTATCTTTTCTCGGCTGGTATTAAAAAAAAGTATTGAAAAGCCTGTGAAGCTAATAAAAATGATGAGGACGCCTCCACGACTTTGTTATTAGGGATACTTATGAATAATGCAAAGCGGGAAAAGTAAATTTAAGAACAATGGCTGATGTTACACTTCACATTAAAACACACTTTTTTAGGTAAACGGAGTGAACGTCGCGTAATTATAACTTAGAATAAAAAAAACATGTAATTTTTGAAAAAAAAGCAACTCTTACTAATCTTCTATATAAAAATAAGTCGGGTTTTCCTTCCTGACGCTATAACTCCAGAACGCACGAACCGATTTCCACGGTTTTGCATTCGTTGGAAAGGTCTCGGGTTCCGTGAGGTTTATAGCAAAGAAAATTTATAAAATTTAACGCGAGTAACACCGCGGGGCACAGCTAGTTAGCTTATAAAAATATTGTTATTAATCATGATTCAAAACTATCCAATTATGTGTAAAATATTTCAATTTCGAATGCTTATATCCTACTAATATTATAAAGGCGAAAGTTTGTTAGTGTGTATGTCTGTTACTTTTCACGTCTTAACGGCTGGACCGATTTAATAAAATTTGTTGTGGGTTTAATTCACATCCAGGATTAACACATAGGCTATATATAATTTATAAAGTTTAACGCGGGTAAAACCATGGGGCACAGTTAGTGAAATATAAAACAGAATATCAACAACTATAAAATATACTTCTGTTTAATAGAGATAGGCTTATGTTATGGTCTAATGCAAGTTTAAAAAAATATAGGATAATATTAGTCACTCATCATGTCAGCCTAATAACGTTCACTGCTGGACAAAGGCCTTATTAGATTTATTACAAAAAAAATATTACTTATAATGCAAAAGATTTATTACACATAATTCCCAGAAGTTATGCCTGGCCGGTGCGACTCTCCGGTGGATATGTCACGAACAGAAATGTAAAAGTACTCATGCAAATAACAATTCTAGTAATTGTATGAGATCGTATTTTCTGGAAATTCAAACTAAAAACAATGAATCATATAGTCATAATAACTGATAAAAAATGTAAACAATTGAAGTTACCTATTATAATATAATACTTAAATTGCCTTTTAATTTCTAGAATCGCTAGCTGTCTTTGCGAAAGAAACGAGTCAGGCACATGTCAGGTAGCTGAATTCTGTGAAAAGTATTTTTAGCTGATTATTTCAGTACAAACTTTGTGTAAGGAAACGAACTTGTGTCTCCGACTGGCCTATTTTCTGTTTCTTGCAAACATTTATTTTAAGATTAGACATAAGAGTTTAGAGACGATCCAAATATAACTGAAATCAAATCAATACAAGTCCATTTTAAAACAATATTTATAATATTACTTGCAGATTTATACCATAACGATAACACTTAAAGAGAATGGTTTTCAGTTACTTAACAAAATTGAAAAAAGATATTGCACACGCTCAACAAGTACCACAAAAACAATACTCGATCATGTTAGTACTACTATAAAAAACAAGGCTTACCACATGACTTTAATTGAGAGTGCAATGTCAGACCATAAGCAAATTTACTTTGAATTAAAGAGAACGAGACCAGAGCGACCCAAGAAAATAAAATACCAAGCAACCGACTATAACAACCTGTACAAAACAATTCAAAATAACACCACAGAAAACATAAATATCCAGTTTAAGACACTGGAGACATTACTTTCACAAGCAATTTCAAGTAATAGAATAACTAAAACTAAAATACAGAACCCTCCGAAGCAAGACTGGATTAACAAACAACTGATTTCAGCAATAAACAAAAGAAACACATTATGGGAAAATTTGAAACAAGAACCACAGAACAAAAACCTCGAAGAGGAATTTCTACGCCAGAAAAATATAGTACGCGAAGAAATACAGAAAACAAAAAATCAATACTATTATAAAGCCTTTAAGTGCTGTGAAAAAAATAACTTTAAAATGTGGCAACTGATTAATAACCTATCTAATAACAAAATAAAACAAAACTATATTCCCAAAAAATTAGATACAAGCCTAGGCCAAATCTCCGACACTGAACAAATATGTGAGTGTTTCAATACCTTTTTCTCAAACATAGGTGTGGAATTAGCGAATAACATTATTAGACAAAAAGTTCAGACAAAAAACTATACAAATGTTCCAATTATTTCAAAACCGAAAACCAGCGACAAAGAACTGACCGAATTCAAACCAACTACAATTACTGAAGTGCTTAAAATTATTGATAGTCTAGATGCCAATACGAGTACTGGTGTAGATGGTATCAACACAAAGGCCATAAAATGTGTAAAAGATTTGATAGCCCCCACACTTACCGATTGCGTCAACAATTGTCTCAGAGAAGGAAATTTCCCAGATTCACTAAAGATAGCAAGAGTAAGCCCAATATATAAGTCAGGTAATAAAACTGACCCAGGGAATTACCGTCCCATATCGGTATTGCCAGTCCTATCAAAAATTTTTGAAAAAATATTATATGTTAGACTAACTGAATACTTAGACTCAATAAATTTCTTATACAAAAAACAATACGGTTTTAGGGCTTAATCTAACACACTTATTACTACGACTGATTTAGTCACATCTTTAAAATTAAATATTGACAGTAAAATGCTCTCACTAGGTATTTTCATTGACTAGAAAAAAGCGTTCGATACCGTGAGCCACGATCTCCTTATGACTTAACTCAAAAACCTGAATATAAAAGGCACCTGCTACGAAATGCTACAGTGTTACTTTACAAACCGATACGAAGTCGTGAAACTTGATAATAAAGAAAGTAAACCTCAATTAATAACGTATGGTGTCCCTCAAGGATCAATATTAGGCCCTCTAATGTTTTTAATTTACATCAACGACATACATGAAATTGGACTAAAGGGAGATATATCGTTATATGCTGATGATACAAGCTTATTCTACTCCGGTAAGGCAATATCCTCGATCATAGAACAAGCCCAACATGATCTAGACCTGTTGCATATCTGGCTACAATCAAACTTACTAACAATAAACGTAAGTAAAACAAATTATATAATTTTTGCGAGCAGAAACAAAAAAATCGATACATACAAAAAGTTGACTATTAATGGCCAGGAAATTAATCGAGTAAGTAAAGAAAAATACCTTGGTCTAACAATCGACTGTCAATTTTCCTGGCGACCCCATATAGAAAATATAATTAAAAAACTCACGTCACTCGCGGGAGCATTGCGTAGTATGGTGCGGTGCCTACCCAGGAAAGTCAGATATACTATCTATAACTCCATGGTCAAGTCCAACATAGATTATTTAATCGAGGTCTGGGGTTCAGCTACTAAATCTAACTTACTAGTACTACAACGGGCTCAAAACAAAATAATAAAAGTACTCTTTCAGTATCACTACTTAACTTCGACCAAAAAAATTTACACTGAGACAAAACTTATGAACCTTAACCAAACGTATAAGTACAATATATGTTTACTCATCAGAAAGATATTGACCAAAGGTATACATTCGCAAATTATATTTACAAAGAAAATACAGACGCAGGAAATTATCACCAGACAAGCAAATAACATAAGTCTAATAACACCCAAAACAAATTATGGTAAAAAGAATATTATGTATGAAGGGGTAAAGTTATATAACAGCTTACCGAAATATATTAAAGAAATAAAATCAATAAACTTATTTAAAAAAATATTAAAAAATTACATAGTTAAAGACGTCTCCCTGCTGACCTAAAAGAAACAACATACGAAAATAAAACTAATATAACAGTAAAAAAAAAAAAAATACTTTGCATATATATATATATATATATACATATATATATAAATTTAAAAAACAACAACAAAATAGCCGTTTAACAAAAGTATTAAAAAAAAAACTATATTTTTATTTCGAAATATACTTAACCGCTACCACCATATTCTTTGTACCACACCGTGTATTAGCCTCATATTATTATTAGCTTAGGTACGCAGCGCGCCGCCGCGCTGCATTAGGTATCTTCGTTGCAATTGTAAAATATTTTATGTTTTTTAGGTATTAAGTACGTAATATGTTTTTATTTTATTACTAGAATAACATTTAGCATGTAAGTTTTTATTCATAAGTTAAGCTGCGCTTGGCAGGCACTTATTATGTTACATTATTGTAAATTTCTCTTTAAGTGAACGTATTACGTTCTTTTGAGAAAATGAATTTCTTTAACCACAGATTTACTTTGTTTTAGTGTTAATTGAATTTAGCTCTAAAAATAAGGACATGACCTCTTGTCTCTTTAGTGCTTAGAGCGACAGCAACAGGTCGTTGTCTGCAACCAGCATGTAGCGTCCCGACGACTCTCTTCATCTATTCTCATGACAAATGAGGATGTCGCCACATCGATTAATTTTTTTCAGTTCCAATGCAGATATTATAATAAATATAAATAAACTAGCGGTCCGGTACGTGCTTAGCTACGTATAAGGAATAGTAATAAAAAAAATATTATTAAGTTCATTGTTTCAAACAAAAAAATATTTTAAATTCATAAAAAATGTTGATTTTACACTTTTTCAAGACTTTTTTTAAATATTACGTACAAATCTTTCCTGGACTTCCACGAATAATTCAAGACCAAAATTAGCCAAATCGGTAAAGGCGTTGTTGAGTTATAACATTACAACGAAAAGTGGCATTGATTTTTATATATATATAGATAATTTATTGGACGCAGATAAAATAAAAATACAATCACAGGTGTTTACTGATTTTTGTCATGATTAATTACAAAAGGTACGGACACTGTTCTCCAAACTAGGCTAAAGCCTGTATTTCGGGATAATGGCCGTTTTATGCAATTTAATTAACGATATTAACTTAAATTAATTTTCCACAACTTGCAATTTCTCTTTATGTTTACAAAATATAGGGATAATTTAACTTGAACGTAGATATTAAAGTAAGAAACCAAAATGGAAGACTAGATGTGGTAAATAATAATTAGATAAATTTTCAAAGTTTATACTTGATCCCTTTTCACTTTTGATGTCTGTACTTTATACTTGATTCCTTTTCACTTTTGATGTCTGTATGTCCTGCCCTGATGGCAAGTCTCCATTAAACCTGGCAGTGGAAGATAAAAATATGGAACGTATTGCAGGATGGCGTCAATTTATGATGACGTTATTGAATGTTAAATTAATTCAATGGTAATTCTGTAAAATGATTAATTAAACCATTTGACACGTTAGCAAAATTAATATAAAGAACAAATGTTCCCTAAAAAGATTTTTCATAAGAATTTTTCAAAATAATAGAATAACCTCCCTCTACTATCCTTAGTAGAGCGAGGTTATTATACTATATAATATATAGTTTTAATACTAATAACGAATACTTTAAAAACATTAATACTTAATTAATATCACAAGTGTTTATATTCATATACTTCTTCCCACTGAACGAATGTGACGTTCTTTCCACTTTCAACTCAACTACATTCAACTCAATACAAAACGTGAACTAAGGAATCATCTAATCAACTCAAATACTCGAAAAATTCGTGAAAACACATGCAGATATACCTAAATGAAAACATTCGCAAAACAACGCAAATGAAACCGCATAGAGATGTATAAATTTTCTCAATTCGACCTAATTCAATCTTCTTCATATGTTTTGTGTACTGCAACCATATCCGACATTTAGCATTGAAATAAAAAGCTGGAATATACGTCGGGACGAATTGCACATAACCCTCCAGTCTTTTGGGATTTCTTTTCCCTAGGTTTCAAGATGACTGCTAGTAACACCGTACTGTAAAATATGGGTATGAAAATTATGTCGCCGTAAATACTGACTTATTATTTCGATAGCATGAAATAATAAGTCAGTATTTGCTAGTGAAAAGAATGATGATGTTAAGATTTTTTTTCTTAAGAGTCAACGCCTGCCTGTAATGAATCTCTGTCTTGCGGAGTATATTACAAACAAATAATTGATAAACTTAAAGTATACCCAGACTCAGAACAAATACCTATGGCTCAGTTATGGATACCTATATACTCGTACCTATGGATTTTCTCAACAGTCGCCTTGTAACAACTACTTGTACACATTCTTTATGAGGACCCCGCGACTTCATTTTCCAAGAACAGGCGATGTTTTCTAAGAAAAGCATAATAGAATTTAGACCGAATCCCTATGAATTTAGCACAATTTCTAGAAATATACATTTATTTTAAGAATAAACTTAACTTATGTGTGCAAGAAGAAATTTATTTAATAAGAAATTTTAACAATAATGCTATAAACTAAACTAAAATAAACTAACTAAAGGCAATCCATTAAGCGCTCCGCATCGGCATTTTGATGCCTTCCCTTGGGTATCGTGCCCAGAAGGCTGGCAGCATTGCCACGTTGTATGGCAATGCTTATTCTCTGTGCAAAAAATACACCAGCCCTCTGGTCACGTGTGGCGTCGATCAATTTTTTAGAGATGCTCTTGAAGAGTGAACGAGCACCTGGACCCCATGGTCCTAGTGTTTCAACCCCAAATGGCTCAAAAACGTACTTACGCCGCTTGAGGTTCTCTGCAGATGTAGCAGCAGCGCCCGCAGAATTCGAGGTTTGAGGAAGGTGGGATGGTGCCAGGGTATCCACGCATGTTGCATCCCACACCAGATGCCTGAAATGCCTTATTTCTAGAAATTAAATTATGGATCAAAATTGTGTTTTTATGTACAACGTACTGTTTCACTTCGGTGTAATCTACAGCCTTTGTTATTCGCATGTAAATGTAGGAGTCATATTGAAATTCTAAGGATTCCGTGGATGTAGGTATTTGCTTTTTGTACGCGTACGCGGTCTTTCTAGATGAGTCTGGGAGTCTATTAATGGTGACATGAGTAATGATCGCCTGAGTTAACTTTTAGTTGGGACTGAGAAATATGTACCTATGCAAATGAAAAGTGACTGGTTAATGCTTACAGAAACATCGCTCCGGAGTTAGAATGCTTATATAATATAATATGTAAAGAAATACCAAGTGACGTTGAATAGATTTAATTTATGTTTACTTTATGGTAAGTTGACTTGGCCAGCTAAGGAAGATTGCTAAACAGCTTTATGATTTTTGACGTAAACGCTGTCATTTTTGAGTGGTCAACATATTAGACAAATAATTGGTTTATTAAAGAACATTAAATATCGTTTCTCTGTTTATACAGGAAAATAAATTTTTGGTTTCACAGAGTGATGACAAATCAAACAAACTTGATTTGTCATCACTAGGAAAAAATGATAAAGAACAGACTTATTGTCTTATATATTATTTATTTATAATTACCTTCAAAGAGGAGCGTGTGTCAATTTTGACATAGTGTGGTCAAGAACCTTTGATAACCAAAGTATAATAATAAATGCTCTTACAGCTATTAAAATACTTTTCCAATTTATGAGTTAACCGTTTAGGTTAGATACAAGGCGCTCATAGCCATGCTCTCACCGGCCCGTAAGTAATTGGCGAGGATAAGCAACCAGACTCGCAGTCAGACCATGGATGGGTGACCACCAAAGTGGTTAAAATTGTGAGCGACCCCGTGTTTCGGATAACAACGGCAACAGTCGTTTAGCCATGCCTGAGGCATGCAAAATACCCCTATGGGTATTTTCCGTTTCGTAGCCGGGCTAAATATTAAAAAACTTAAATTTACACTTTCTGCTGGTCTATCAATCTTATGAACTCAAGACATACATAATAATATGTGTCGAAGACTGGCCAATGGCCATTGTCAATGTACCCTACCCTGTGCTCGATTTCTCGGTCAACCATATCCGGCGGGGTAAAAGGTCACCTACAAAATGTTTTATTTTAACGAGTAACAAGTGTATAATCTCTGTAACACTTATACTCTGGAAGTTAAAATTTTTATGGAGTCAAGCAATTGGAACTCAATTTGAACTTACCGAACTATGAGAGTTCCTTGAGGGACTTAGAACCCCATGCGCGTGGTGACGTTAATATTATTCCATTTCGTATTTATCTTTGATGACCCCCGGGGAACTAATCAATCTGCTTCTATGAACAGACTGATTAGTTCCCAAAGGCTTCTAGCCAATGGACAATGGTACTGGACGACAACAGTAGCTTACCTGGGACTAATAATTAACGTCACTTTTTAATTTGAGACTTAATAATAGAAGACTGTATAAAGATGGTTTCTTCGTGCCAGTTAGCGTATGTTGCTCTTCACGTCGCAGGTCGCGGGTTCGATTCCCACCCAGAATTTGTTTACTTATCTTATATGTGTTTGCTTATCTACCTCTATAAGTATCTATTTACAAAAGAAAAATATTACATGTAGTTTATCAGTTGTGGTTTCCTTAGTAGAAGCTCTGCTTAGTTTGGGATGAGATGGCCGTGTGTGAATTATGTCCCAGAATATTATTTTATAACATATTGTAAGTACAATAATAATTTAGTTAATAACATTACACTTCACAGTTGCTTAAAAATGCATTCATTAAAAAGAACGGTAGATAACTTCAAATGCAATATCTATATATGTATATTTATATTATATCACTATATCCTAGTTGCCTATTGTCCACAAAAATAGATTACATTAGTTAATTAGGAGACAATAGAGTTATATCATATATTAAATTTATAATATACTAGCCTTAGTGTAGGTACTATAGTGTAATAAATTATTGTATTGATTGGCTTACGTAACATAATCAAAGTAGTCATATAAGGGATAAGGTGTATGGTAAGAGGGAAATCTCCTGGGTGCGATGGTCTCAGCATCGAACATCTAAGGTATGCAGGTTCGCACTTACCTCGTGTCCTTGCCCTGCTTTTCAACTTATGTTTATGCCACTCTTATCTACCAGCTGACATGTTGCGGGCACTGGTAGTACCGGTGATAAAGAGAAAAACGGGAGATGTCTCAGATAGGTCTAATTACAGGCCTATTTCGCTTGCCACCATCGTGGCTAAGGTACTTGACAGCGTGCTCAGCTCACATCTTAATAGGCATATCCAGCTTCATGATGCTCAGTTCCTTTTGAGTTTGAAGCATGCTGTCAGGTACTATACGGACAGGAAAACACCGATTTATGCGTGTTTTTTAGACCTTTGGATAGGTCTAAAAAACACGCATAAATCGGTGTTTTCCTGTTAGCTTTCGACCTAGTTTCGTTTGACTTGCTCTGGGAAAAGCTTAAAAAGACATCGGTACCGCCAGAGCTCGTAACTCTACTGAAGTACTGGTATTTAAATCAGGAGAGTCGTGTGCGTTGGGCGGGAACACTGTCACAATCGTGCAGGATGGAATGTGGGGTGCGGCAGGGGGGGGTGACCTCGCCTTTACTGTTCGGTTTGTACGTAAATTTGCTGATTGAGGAACTGAGCAGTACACATGTAGGCTGTTTCATTGATAATGTATGTTTTAATAATATAAGTTTCGCCGATGATATGGTACTGCTCGCTCCCTCTGTCAGCGCGCTCCGTAAGCTGCTTAGCGTGTGTGAAGCTTACGCTACGTCACATGGCCTAATTTACAATAGTAAAAAGTCCGTGTACATGGTCTTTAAGTCTGGTACCAAACAGCCCCATCATGTACCACCCATATGCCTTAATGGGATAGCTCTAGAACGAGTAAGCCATTTTAAATACCTGGGCCATTTGGTAACAGAGGATTTAAATGACAGTTTGGACATGGAGAGGGAACGTAGAGCATTATCGGTCAGGGCTAATATGCTGGTTCGTAGATTCTCCCGATGAACGGACGCAATTAAAGTGATGCTATTTAAAGCATATTGCACCTCGTTATACACGGGGGCTCTGTGGATTAGATATACCCAAAAGTACTATAATGCTCTACGGATCCAATATAATAACGCATTTAGGGCCATGTTGCGGTTGCCAAAGTTCTGCAGCGCGTCGCTGATGTTTGCGGAGGCGCATACTGACAGTTTTGACGCACTACTGCGGAAAAAAGTTGTATCACTACTATACAGGCTACGCAATAGTCAAAATGAACTGCTGCGCTCCATAGCAGCTCGTTTTGACAGCCCAATTGTGTGGGTAATGGTCCAAAAGATCAAATCTGTTCTAGATATTAAGTACTAACATAGGCTAATGTAATTGTAACTAACATGATTTTTATATTATTTTATTTTAATATTATTTTATTTGATTTTATATTGATACTAACATAGAATAAGTGTATTGTTACTAACAAAATGGACCCTTTGTTGGACTGAAATAAAATGATTAATAATAAATATGTCTCAGCATAGCCACAGCGCTGATAATGAAATGAAATAATGAAATTTATTCAGCACTTAGGTATTAACATCCACTTGTACTAGTTAAGTTTACAATGCATTAGATAAACATAGTAGAATATAGTATAAAAGTAACAAAAGAAAATATTAATAAGTCCGACCGTGCGGTCTGTCTAATCACATGTATATTTTTTATCCTTTAATAAATAACAAGTTACTAAGCAATTATTTTTAATTTATTTACTACTGTATTCAAATTAAAGAATTGAACACAACGAGCAGCTACGCAGAAGGCTCCCACCCAGTAGCTTTTAGCAATGAACTAATTAAGCGACTAATACCCGAGGACACCCTTATGGGATTCGGGCCAAGCACTGAGGGCCTTTAGCGGCCGTAAAAAGACGGGATTCTAAATAAGGGTGTGATCACTTGCACGGTATAACCGATTACGTGTTAAGGGGCCAACGCGATATTCCGACAGCGCCTATTTTAACAAAATAACTATTACATAATGAAAAGAAAGAAAAGATTATGCAAGTATATTCAAAATTAAATGAAGAAAATAAAATATTATTATATGTATTACATTATTGTATTGTATTATTATTTTTATATGTCCCAAGTAATTATTATGAATTATATGATTTATGTTTTATTTATACATGCGGTGCTAACCTGTCCGTGATTGTTACACTAGACTTGTTTATAAAAATATGTAATGTAAATGTAATGTGTTATAAGTGTAAACAATTGTTGGTGAGCCAATAAATTAATAAATAATCGGTAACGAACCTAAATATATATAATTTTTTTTTTTTTTTTAATACGGGACTAGTCCCTCCCTCTTACCCACCACTGCAACTCCTGTAAGCCAGGATCAACAGTGGCACACAATGAAATGACACTGAGCGGTGAAGCTCAGGCATGTCCCGGGGAATCGCTTTAACTGTCTTGGATCCCGCAACGAATTTAATCAGAAACAGAAAAAAAAGGAGGAGTTAGAAAATGAATAGTTCCACTTCCCTCCAGAGCAAAGCGGGAGACAGAATGATGTAAAGAGGCTATAGCCTCATAAAATGAGAGATTTGCAACTAGAGAAGCCAGCTGCAAAAGCACCGAGGATCAATTTAAGGGTCCTAAGTGAGCTGTTATATTTGATTCCAATAGTAGGTATGGCAAAAACGCTTAAACGCACGGAAGTTGTTCCTTGTTGCTACAAGATCCGTATAATAAACTACTCCAGATATTGGTTGCAAGCTGTTTAACATAATATCACGCTGATTTTGCCAGAGATCACACTCCCACAGGATGTGGTGAGCAGTTTGTTCATATTCGTTACTGGATGTTGAGCACAGACAGATCGGTGAAGATACTAATTTGAAACTATACAATTTACTTTTAAAATTGCCGTGTCCGGTAAGAAATTGTGCAACACAATGGTCTATGATTAGCCAAGTTTTATTTAACCGTTCGCGTACGTCCGGAAAGAACTGTTGCAGATGGCGACCCTTGGTTGACGTATTCCATCTACATTGCCATTCATTTAGTAGTTCGTTATTTAAGTCAGCTATTGGCATAAATAGCCTGGTTATTTTCGCACGGTCGCGTAATGATAAGAAATCATTTTCTAAATTATCGCGCGTAGAATAATACATTGCTGCTCGTCTTTGTACTTCAAGATCAACCGGTAGTACACCCGCTAGGACAGGTAGGGCCTCTGTGCTCACTGTTCTATAGGCTTTACACAGAAATATCAACGCCAACCTCTGGCTTTGTAGTAATTTACGGCGAGCAGCTCCGATGGTAGCCCTATCAGCCCACACAGGCGAGCCGTAGCATATACACCCAAGATAGGTTGCCCCGTAAATGATTTTAAGAGTATTAAAAGAGAGGCCCCAGGTTGCCGTCGATATCCTTGTAAGTGCAAAAAAGTTTCGCTTAGCTTTTTCCCCAACTGATTTAATATGTTCTATAAACGAGAAATTCTTTTCTAAAACTAAACCCAAATAACAGGTTGATATTTTGCGTTTTACAGTAACATTATTAAGTTTTACGCCCGGGGGGGATTTTAGTTCACCTTTAAGAAGGAGTTGGTAGGTTTTATGAGGAGCAAATGTAAGGCGATTTCTGTTACCCCATTCACTTATCATACTTAAGCAAGTTTGAGCCAGATTTTCCAACTCTCTCCTGGAGTTACCCTGTATAAGTAAGAGGCCATCGTCAGCATATGCCGTTAGAGAGCAGCGTGATGGCAAGGGTAATGTCAAGAAGTCATCAAAACCCAAGTTCCAGAGATACGGCGCGAGCACTGAGCCCTGGGGGCAACCCATGGTTAACGATTTAGTGACTCTGAAGTGACCAAGCTTAAGAGTTGCAGAGCCATGTACGAAATAAGATGTGATTATCGAATATATATTACTGTAACAACCGCGTAACTTAAGTTTTTGTAACAAAATTGGCCACCAAGTATTATCAAACGCCCCTGAAATATCTAGGAATATGGCCAAAACGTATTTACATTCGGACGAGTTTACAGCTTTCCTCACTGAGATAGCTGCGTCCACTGTCGATTTACCCGCAGTAAAACCAAATTGATTTCCGTGAAATTTTGGTCCTCCCGGCAGCAATCGCGGTACAATAAGTCGTTCTAGAAGCTTGCCTAAGGAAGGCAGTAACGTTATTGGTCGGTATGACTTAGGGTCTTCAGGCAGTTTATCGCCATTTTTTGGTATAATACGAATAAAACCGCTGCGCCAAGAACGCGGAAAAGTCCCTTCAGATATGCAACGATTAAAAACTTTTAGTATTGAATCACCGGATTGTTTTGTGGCTTCTATTATCATTTTGTTGGATATTTTATCTTCACCTGAAGTTTTGTTAACAGGTAGCGATTTCACAGTATTCATAAACTCATTAATTGTAGGAAGACTAGACATATAGGTAGCGGGTGGATTGTTTGCCCACTGTCTAATCTGCTTATGGTAGTCATTATCGTTCAAGGAACTATCATCAGGTATGAGCGAATTAAGTAAGGATTCCGTGGTCTCCTCTATGCCACTGGTGTAGGTATTATTGATTTTTATGTTTTGAATATAAGCTAAATCTATAGACCTATTTGCTTTAAACTCATGGTATAGGGGCGACCACGGGCCTTCTTTATCTAATTTATCGACTATTTTTCTAATAAGATTGCCTTTGGATTTCTCTATTGACGAGCGGTAACGTGAACGAGCTATTTTGAGATTTATATATGCATTATTTAAAACATCGCCTACAATTTTACGTTTTTTTAGTTTATTATATTTTTTACGTGCTCTCCGAAATTCACATCGAACTTTAATTAAGTAGTTATTCCACCAATCGCATCTTCGAATATTAGTGATAGGGACGCGGCCTATGGCAATATCGGCACAGTAGGTAAAAGTGTCCGACATCATTACAGCACATTCCTCTGTTGTTAGTTCATCCCGGGTGAAATCCCTGGCATGCGCGGCAAAAAGAGCTCTGAAAAAATCCCAATCGGCCCCTTTGAGCCGATATCTATAGTTACCGTAAATAGCCGTAGGTCTTTGTGCCAACCGAGGAACAAACTCGTACACGATTAAGCGGTGATCACTGGATGAAGCGTCAGGCAAAACACGCCATCCATCTATTCGGACGTCTGAGCTTGAAAAAGTGACGTCAATAAAAGATTCGCCAGTAGGGCTACAATAAGTAGGCGGTGCATCAGGAGTGTTATGTATTGATAGATTCATCTCAGCGACGAAATCTTCGACGGCGTTCCGCCGTTCTGTATCGCTTGAACGGTATTTGCCATACCATAACGTAGAGGATGCGTTAACATCTGCGCCAATAATAATTTTGTGTCCTTTGAGGGACATCAAAACATGGCGCAAGTGATGTAAATGGGGACCGACAGGATCTGAATACTGAAAATAACAGCTCACTACGTAAACTTTCCAGGATGGAGATGATATTTCAGCGACAGCACAGTGTGACGTCATGAGGTTTCGCATAGCGCTTACCGTAAAATTAGTACGCGTTACGTAAATAGCAGCCCGTGATTTGTTGTCTAGCTGCACCAATTTATTTTTTAAACGCGCATATTGATATTGTTCTTGTACAAGCACTATATCTAAGTTGTATTCATTGACTAAAGTTTCCAACTCTGATGTCGCAACCCTATCGTTGTGAAGATTTAGCTGCCCTATTTTTAAGTAAGCCATATTAATATTTGGTATTTAGCACTAACTGCTCAAGTTTATGCTTAAATGTGGGGCAGTTGTCCGAGCCGCATTTGTGGTCGTGAGGTTTTTTATATGTTTTACACGATGCACAAACTGGTTTAAATTCTGGGTCATCGTGGTGCTTACATGATTTTGTGGGATGTGCTTCTGCGCATAAGGCACAGGTAGGTAATTTATTACTACAGTACTTGAAAACATGCCCATATTGCTGGCAGTTTAAACACAGAACTACCTCTAAATCATCAATAAAGCGGCATGTAGCCCAGTCGATGAAAAGTTTTTCTTAAGTGCTGACTAAATGTTTTCTAATCTCCGGTTCGAGCTCAATTCCCACCCACTTGCGCCCATTAGCTACGTTACGCTTGCGCACAATTTTAGTTTTAGACGTAAAATCGTCTTCGCTGACTTTAAGATCACTATCTTTCGATGCCTTACGGCCGAAAAGGGATAAGCGACATTTTTTGAGAAATTCAGTTATATACATACTTAGAATCGCCTTTTTTTTCTGCGTCGATTGGTCTAGGTAACGTTTGCCTACGTGAAACTTTTTGTCGGTTACGCGGTAGGAAAAATATAGACTTCTGTCAATTTATTTCGTTATAAACGACTTCAATTTTTGTAAAATTATTTTTTTGGTGTTTGATCTACGAATTATTTAAGAATAAAGAAGTTACACCTTTTGGACTTTTTGTAATATTTTAATGATTGTACGTTAAACTATTTTGGCTGGAAGTAAAAATTCAGAAATATGTATTTAGTTTGTTATGCCTGTTCGTGTTTAAAACATAATTAGTCGTTTATTCCGTTTTGGCCGCATTTTGCAGACTCTGTTTGGTCTGTAGTCTTTTTTTCCTCGTTAAAAATAAATGAAAAAATGGAGGTTACTACATATTTACCCGCACACAAATATGTAATAAAAGTTAGCTTATCCTTTTTTTCCCTCCCGATATTTATACAATTTTGGCGGTTAGATAAAAAGCTAGCCCAAAATCTTATCCTTATCCCAATTCATACTCTACGCGTTATGGCCACTTATGGCGCTTATCGAATCAAAAATAATTTAAATTGGCGGTTGTCGGTATCGATTTCTGAAAACTACGAGCGCAAGCGGCATCGGAACAAATTTTAGTCTCCAGGTGACCACGGGGCAAGCACCACGTGCGCACGCGAGCCGTTTCGGCGCGATAAATTTAGTATTACTTATTATAAGGTAAGTTAAATTTCATGCTGAAAAAGGACATAGATTTATTTATTTCTTGTTTACAAATAGATTACATAACTAAAATTTCAAAGATATTGATTAATTGTGACTTATATTTCAGATTAACAACATGACTGCAAGAAAACGGGCGATGAATATGATTGACAAAGCACTGCACTGTTCTGACATAACATTTCCGACACCAAGAGTGATAAATTTTGGTACACCAGAACCTGCTCAGGTAAGATACTTCTCAAAATTATCGTAATTATGTATGTTAAGGTATAAAAGTAGTAGTAGGTAGGTAACTTATCTATTCTATAGGTATAGGCACTAATATTATAAACTAGTTCCATTTTGCATAGTGCAATATTTGAATCTACTGATCCAATTTATAAAGTTTTACACCGCAAAATAGTTACGTAGGTAGCATAATTTTGTGTGATTAGGTAGGTACTTAAAATAGCGCGGGCTGAGCCGCGTGCGATGTTAGGTATTATTTTATTGTGATAGTGTTTATACGCGAGCGTGTAGGTATAAGTTATTGACATGTTCATTACAAGTAGATTATGTACCTACTTACTATTTGATGTTGTTGGTCTAGTGTTCACAAGCGTGACTTCTGCACGTGAGGTACAGGGTTCAATCCCGGGTCGGGCAAAGTGTTATTATGTTTTTCCACTAGTAATTTCTTAGTAGCAGCAGAGCCTGGAACTGTGCCTGGTAGGTGGCAATAGGCTCGCTTCCTAATATCTACTTGGGACGTAATTGGTGAAACGTTAGTGAACTGCACACCTTTGTCTAACCTTTCAGTGATTAAGGCGTGATATTATGTTTTGTACAAGATTATTATGTACCTACTTACTACGTACCGTAGGTATAGGAGATTACTCAGTTCCGAAAGAATGTACCTACACATTAAGTAGGACAGTTTAGGTAGATACCGTCGGGTCTAATGTTGGTCCCTCTTACTGCTTCTAAATAAGGATCAGCAACGTATGATTTTATTGGTAACAGTAACCAACAATAAGCGTACCTACTATTTGTTTGTCTATGTTTATTAATGAAATTATTTTATTTGTAGGCCAATGTAAGACCACTCAATTATGTTCCGGTTGAAAACGTTGAGCCTGTTAATCAGTTGCTTATGGAGTCTGAAGCCTTGAAAGATCAAACAGTCGCTCAGTTGTTGCCAGAACCGTGTATTGCTGAAATTGAAAGATCAATATCACCAATCCCTATATTTTCTGTGACGGCCGATGATTTACCATCAACGAGTTCTGGGCCGGACCCAAAAGTAAATAACAGTGGCATATCGAATCCTAAAAAGAAATGTAAAGCCAAACTAAACAAGCAATATTTTGATTATTATTTATCTGATGAAGAAGATTTTACAACTATTTTTGGAGGTGAAACTGATTCTGATACATACAAGCCTACTTCAGATTCATCAGACTCATCCGATTCTAATAATTCGCACAAAACAAGTAAAGGAAAAAGAAAGAAAAATAATGAAAAAGATGCTGGGAATACGGTATCGTCAACAGATGCACCAGGGCCTAATATAGTAGGAGAGAATGCAACAAAGCAGCAGCGCAAGAATATTAAGAAAGAGAGACAAAAACTAAAGCAATCTGGACAAGCATATGTGAAGCATGATGGATCTGAGGTATCTTCTAAAGAAATCCAACCAAACCCATGCATAGGTAAAAAGTGCGGTAATGATTGTGGTTCTGTGTCAGATGAGAAGCGAAAAAGTATACACACCTATTTTTGGAATTTATCCGTGCAACGCCGTAAAGATTGGCTTGTATCTATGACCCAGAAAACAGTTGTGAAACGAAAGAGAGTTCAAAGTTCTGATAAACGAAGCTTTACTTACAAATATACAATAACTGAAGGTGAAGGACAGCGAGCAGTTTGTCTGCAATTTTTAGCAGCTACTTTGGATGTTGGCCATAAATTCATCCAATACACCGTTCAAAATTCTACACTCGGACTAGCTAAAGAAGATAAGCGTGGTAAGTGTGACCCGCCTAACAAAACTAAGGATTCAACCATTCTGTCTGTTACCAACTTTATAAAAGGCTTACCTGCTGTGCCATCCCATTATTGTCGCAAGGACACTAGCCGTGTTTACCTTCCAACTAAAATGAAAAATTTGGCAAATCTATACAAAATTTACAAAAACAGTTATACAGAGAGAGGAATTGACATAGTAAGCGAAAGAGTGTTTCGCTCCATATTCAATGAAAAATTCAATATTGGTTTCCATGTCCCTAAAAAAGACAAATGTTTGAAATGCCTGAAATTTGAAAGAAATAAAGATAATCCTGAATTAGAAGAAGAAAAGAAGCAACATGAATTACAAAAAACAGAAAGTTACAACAGATTTAAAGCTCATCAGAATATACATAAAAGTGATCCTTCTACTTTATGTGCTAGTTTCGACCTTCAAAAAGTATTAAATACCCCATATGGAGATAGTATGCTCTTATTTTATTCTCGTAAATTAGCTGTGTATAATTTTTGCGTGTATGAAAATGGGACTCGCAACGTCTTTTGTTATTATTGGGATGAATGTAATGGAAAAAGAGGAGCCAACGAAATAGCAACAATACTCAATAAGTACATTCAGACGGTTGATGAACGTGGCACAATTAAAAATTTGTTGCTGTATGCCGATTGCTGCCCGGGTCAGAACCGAAACAGAATTATTATGGCAATGCTGCATACAACACTGCAAACATGTGTTAATATCCAGACTATACAGCTTAACTTCCTACTCACTGGCCATACTTACATGCCGGTTGATTCCGTTCATGCCGTGATAGAAAAAAATCTAAAAAATACAATCATTTATGCACCTTCACAATGGTATACAGTATTCACAACTGCAAGACAAGATCCAGAACCGTACAATGTCGAGCGTTTGCAGTTTTCAGACTTTAATAAATGGGATATAGTCAGCGATAGATACTTTAAAGGAAATTTAACAGGAAAAATAAGTAAGATGCGTATTGTAACTTTTCGGAAGAAGAAGGATAATTTGATTTTTGTTAAAAACTCGATGAGTGACGATGCTGAATCTTATAGTATTGAAGTGCAACCAAAAACCAAAATTAGTCCACCAGCATGCTATAAATCTTTAATTCCTTTATCTAAAGCCAAACATGATGACTTACTTAAATTGTGTAGAGATAAGGTAATTCCTAATTTTCTCCATAGTGAATACAACAGCCTGATTAGTTCCAGTAATGTTAAGGATACACTCCCTGAGTCTGATATCGAGGATGACAGCGTAGAATAAGAAGCTCTGCTTGTTTACATTTTTTATGTGTATTTGTAAGTGAAAGACTGATGCAAGCAAATTGTGATACTTACAGTACATTGTCTATCATAAGAATATTTGTTACTTTATTAAAGTTGAACTTTTTTATAGTTTTTAGATTAGGTACCTATATTGCAATTATTTGAATTGTTCTAAGTAAAAATATTGAGACAAGACGTGATTATGATGTTGAAAGGGCCACTAATTTTAAGAATTTGTTTTCATTATTTTGATAAATTTGATTTTAAACATTGATCTCAATGTGATACAAGTAGCTGTTGCTTTAATTGCAATAGTTCTAAGTCTATTTGATCACGGTGATTTTTTGATACGAGGGTTTATTACAAACAATTGTTATTTAGTTATGTTTTTAATTTGATTAAAGTGCGAGGTGCCATTTTTATGTTAATTAAAGACTGAGCTGATTACCTAATTAAATGGTTTTTTATTGTATACCTATACCTCTTGGGTGAACTTGAAATGTTAAATGCAGAGATAACAGTTTTTTAAAGTAAAATAATCAAAATACATCCACTAAATAATTGACATCTTTTCAAAAAATGTGCTTGATACAATTTTCCTTTCAGTCAACTATTGTTACATTGTTGGTTAGATTATATTATCACATTTTTTTTCTCTAAAAACCAAGACTTGACCTTTTTTTCCTTAATTTAAATAAAACATGGGTTGAGTTTAGGTCATTTTTACTCGCATCAGATAATTTGATAATTCAATTTACGACATTTTGGGTGATTTTAAAATAAAGACCATTTGGGGATAACCGACAGTAACTGCTTCTTGCAGGCTGAATTACGTAAAAATAAAAACGCCATCTTATAGATAGCATGCTAAATATTATAAAAACTCATTTCCAGGCTTTCGGGAGCTATACTTAATTTTTTATGATTTTTTTTCGTTTATTTTGAACTTTAAATCACTCCCCTGTAAAATTTTAAAAGAGGCGGTTATCCTTTTTCGCCCGTAAGGCATCGCTTTGATATTTTGCCTGTATAACGCCGTTAAAAAGACCTGGTCGTCCATTGACGACGGTATATCTTTTATAAGTATGCGCGGTCGTCGCCCGGATGGAGTTTGAAGTTTTAAACCCGCCGAACGAATGGCCTCGACAGAGCGAATTTTATTGAGTTGGGTTTCATTTGCCACTCGGAGTACAACGCCAGAATTGGAAGTTTTTTTAACGCCTACTATTTGAAAACCGTCGTCCGCGGGTTTTATAGCCTTCATAAGCGCTTCCTTGGTCGCCGACGAAGTCGCGTACTCCGCTGATCGCTCAGCGGTGGGATACGCAATAATTGAAGGAACCGGTTTTCGCGTCTGTACTATGGGGGCGGCGGTTTTTTTCGGTAAACGCAGTTTTAATTGTTCCGCGTACGTAGGAATCTTAGAATTGGTTTTATTTACGCAAAGATCTAACTGACGTTCTGCGTTCGCCAATTTAGTTTCATTGCATGAAGATTTAAGCGCAAGTAATGAAATAATACTGGTAAGGCGCTGCGTACAATCCATCACCGATAGCTTATTCGCGATATTCATACCCGAGTTGGAATCACTGACTAATTCGTTAACCTTTGACAGATAAACGGAAGCTTGTGTCACAAGATCGCAATAATTATATTCCGCACTGTTTGTATCGCTAATATTTAATGAAGACGAATAATCGGATTGAGATCCCCGAAAACGTTTTATGTCCGATTCCTGTTGACCATCGGGAGTACAAAACGTCGGTGACGCATCGTCTAACACTCGTTTGTTGAAGCCTGAAGGGGGCGTTCTTGGAGTCTGTTTACTTCTCCCAAATGCGTTTCGCCCTCTATCGGGGGGGACATCATTCATTTTTGACATGTTATTCACACGAAATAAGCAAGCGCTTTAATGTAAACAGCACGATAACTAATTTAGCACGATAACAAGTAACTGTGACTATGACGCGGTACCCTCACAAGAAAAAAGTTAAACTTACTCACCGAACGATAATTTGAACTAAAATCCAGATATTACTTATTAAAACACTTAAAAAACTTACAGATTGTAGTATTTAGCACTAACACTAAAGCTAGAAACAAAACACAGGTCACAAAACAATCACGAAATAGCAGAAAAATAATATTATTTCACAGCGAACCTCCGACGCACTGAGCCGTAGCGTAGCGGGAAGGGAAGTGTGTAAATATATATAAATGATATAATCATCAATCATCATTTATTGATTAATAATAAAATTTGCCATTCAATGTGGCAATGCTGCCAGCCTTCTGGGTACGTTCCCAGTTGACAGCGATGACGACGATTGTTTTTGACGCATAAGCTCAATGTTAGTTGCTTTTTATTTACTTTTATTTTATTAATGATTCTTTAGTTAATAAGTTAGGTTATTTAAATAATAATTGTAAATAGTTTGCATTAGTTATTTCATTACGTTATGATATTTTCAAAAAGGAATTTAAATAAATTAAAGTATTATGCTATTAAAAAAAACTAAATGTTTTGTACAATTTCATACATTATGGAGTTCAATGGGAGAGAGATGGGAAATATGAAAAAGATATTGTAAGAAGAGTAAATGCGGGGAACAGAGTGAATGGGGCACTACACGCCTTTATGAGTAGCCGGCAAGTATCAAAGAAGGCTCGACTAGCCGTGCACGATGGAGTGTTAGTGCCAACTTTGCCAAAAAGAATGAAAGTAAAATAAATGCAGTGGAAATGAGAGCTCTGAGAAGTATGTGTGGTGTGACTTTGAGAGACAGAATTCGAAATACTGATGTAAGAGAGCGTTGTGGTGTGAAAGAGGATGTAGTCACAAAGATTGAAAAAGGCATGTTGAGATGGTTTGGCCATTTAGAAAGGATGAATGAAAGAAGATTGACAAAAGAAGTATACCTGGCCTGTGTGAATGGGACAACCGGAAGGGGAAGACCACGTCGAACATTCTCTGACCAAATTGGAGATGTTCTCAAGAAAGGGCAGGTCAGAAGTACCCTAAACCGGCGAGCATGTATGAAGAATGTAATGACAGTGATCGAGGCAAAAGAAGTATGCAAAGATCGTGACAAATGGAAATCCGTTGTCTCTGCCTACCCCTCTGGGATGCAGGCGTGAGTCTATGTATGTATGTATGTATGGAGTTCAATTAACTATGTAGTATACCGTAAAGCGCTTAAGTAAGTTCCCTAATAATTACTTTCATAATAGGTGAATTGACTAAACAGTTAGAGCTTTTTGAGCTTTAGTCAACATGCATCATTCTCAAATTACAATTCGTTCCACTAAAATTTATACCAGAAAAAGTAAGTCTTATATTTCAATCAAAACACGGCTGAAAACATATTTATGAAACAGAAACTCAAAGTTAATTCCCAAGTTATTACAATGCTGCATAAAATCCTCATTTCCTTCATTTTCCAATTTCTGTTTGCATTTATGTTAAATATTATCCCCGAATACACGAAAGCCGATGGTTCGCTTGAATAATCTCGAATTCATAATTATATTCAGATATATTCGAAACGGCTTTATTAAAAAAAGATTCAGTAATATCTTCCGAATAGAAAATAGGATTTTATTTGAAGACATCAGATTTTTAGGTTTCCGTAGCCAAACGGCAAAAACGGAACTCTTATGGAATCTTCTTGTCTGTCTGTCTGTCCGTCCGTATGTCACAGCCACTTTTTTCCGCAACTATAAGAACTATACTGTTGACTATTTACTTATAGTAAATAGATCTAAATATCAATAAATGTTGAGGGTTCCCCATACTTAGAACTGGAACTCAATTGTTTTTTATTCAACCCCATATATGTGTTCCAAAGGGATAGATCTTCAAAAATTATAACGGGGTTTCTAATATAATTTTATCCTAAACTGAATACTTCTTTGATTGCACGTGTGGCGCAGCGGCTTAGACAGTCGCCTCACCGATTCGTGTCGCGGGTACGAGTCCCGCGCCGGACAACTATTTGTGTGACCCATAAATAATTGTTCTGAGTCTGGATGTAATTTGTGTCCGAATATTATATGTGTGTAAAGTACCCCGCGACACAAATTCCCTAGTACAGGCGTCGACGTTTTTAAATAAAAAAAATAGTGCGAGAAATAGCGAGAGAGAAATTTGCGCGAGAGACACTTCCAGACACTTCCAAACAAGTAAATGTATGTCCCGCCTTAAAAAGAATATATGATGTACATTAATATGCAAAATTCACCGAAAATTGGTTTGAACGACATCTAGTAAGAAGTTTTTTTTTAATACGTCATAAATCGTAAACCGCAAATTTCCTTTCATTCAATCAACTACTTGCTGCTACGGAACCCATCACGTGGGAGTCCGAATCGCAAATGGCCGTTTTTTTATTCAGGCATTTATAGTATTGTAATGTACTTATATTTGGCAGTTTAGAATATAATTCATAATATTTTTTGGAGGATCTCGACACAAAAACTTTAACACTCAAGCATTTTCATAAATTCTTGGCAAACATCAAAATTACGTAAAAAAAAAATAGTTTAATCTTAAAATTCAGAAAGGAAAGCATACTAATATGGAACGTTCATATCGATAGTCTAACCACACTCACTTCGAAACTTATCTCGCTTAACTTTGATGCAATAATGCGCGCCCACTGGACAAAGGCCTTCTTGAATGCATTACCCGCTAATGCGTATTATAGTACACGTTTATAATACACCATCGGACATTATAAAATTATATACTTTTAATACCTTATCTCAGATTTCATCTGGCTATGCCTAGCATAGCCAGATGAAATCTTCGTTCCACAAGTGATCGTCGATGTTAGGCTTCCAGTCGGTCCATAGATGGGTGACCGCCAAAGTGGTATTAATTTCTGTGCGTCTACGTGCTTTGGAGGGCACGTTAAGCTGTCGGTCCCGGTTCTAGCTATTATCCACAGTCGTTAAGCCATGTCAGAAGCCTAATGAGCGGCTTGAACAACTCTAGGGTCACATAACCACTGCCCATACGATAAGAAAGAAAGAATATACTTTTACAGAATAGTCTTAAAGGCACACCACCGGACTCAATGACTTATACCGCTGGATTACGGTCAGAGGTTATCTGTTATTAACATATAAATATGATTCGAACAAATAATGGATTATTGCCTGACTGACTCCTCAGCAAATTATGTCTTACATTATTAACCTATAACTGGGCTGTTGGTCCAGTGTTCAGTGACCCTGTTAAGCCCTCCAAACCCCATTGTGTGATGAGTAGGATTATTTGTTCTGTGTCTGGGTATAATTTATCTCATCATCTCTCATATCATCATCATAATCATATCAGCAGAAAGACGTCCACGTTTTTGGTTGCCATAGTAGTGGCTCTGCCTAGTTTGTAAATGCTTGCCTTTCACGCCGCAGGTTGTGGGTTCGATTCCCACCCAGGACAGATATTTGTGCGCATGTACATGTCTGTTTGTCCTGTGTCTAGGTGTACTTATCTATGGAAGTATGTATTTAACAAAAAAATGCAATAGGTATATCAGTTATCTGGTTTCCATTATACAAGCTCTGCTTAGTTTGGAATCAGATGGCCGTGTGTGAATGTCCCAGGATATTATATATATATATATATATATATATATATATATATATATATATATATATATACATAATAGTGACTGTACGTGTGTCGTAGTTGTTAAAGTAGTCACCTCGCTGCTGCCTTTGCGGCCCCCTGTTTCGGGTTCGATCCCCGCACTGGACATAATACTGAACTGAAATAACTGAACTGAGTTTGGGTGAGTTTTGTGTCCATGAATTTCATGTTTGTAAAGTTACTTAAGTAAGTAACTGCCACTGCTCATACTATAAGTAAGTACTTATCGTATGAACGGTGGTTACCCTAGTGTGAGAGTTATTCAAGTCGTCTAGTAGGCCTCTGACATGGCTTAACGACTGTTGTCTAATGACTACAACCGGGACTGACAGCTTAACGTGCCCTCTGAAGCACGGAGACGCTCAGAAATTAAACCATTTTGGTGGTCACCCATCTAGAGACTGACCGCGAGCCCAGTTGCTTAACCTCGCCGATAGATTACGGACCGGTGAGATCATCTTGCTATGAGCGCCACTTTGTAAAGTTGAAATACAGGGATAAATTTTGCTAGTATGGAAGTTGTATTTAAAAAAATGTTTGGCCAGAGTAATTATTAGTATGAGATAGTCTAGTATTTAGACTGTGGACTCAGTAGTCTCTAGTACAAACCCAAGTCGCGCACGCGAATTCATGTGCATATTTGAAATTCATTATCTGGTACTTGAAACAGTGAAGAGAAACATAGTGAGGAAACCTTCAAGTCTGAGAGTTCTCCACAATGCTGCTTTAGGCCAGCGTGGCGGACTATGGCCCGTTCCCTAAGACTGCAGTATATGTTATAAGATAATAGTTTTTAGAAAAAAAAAACATATTTCTCTAATGATTTAGATTCAGGCTGAAGCATGTTTTTTGGAGCCATTAGCCCAACTCCCCTTGGAGCTGCGGTAGCAGTATGAGAAATGACCTCTACTGCCGCCATGCAAGCAGCTCCGAGAAGATAGCGAACTGTTTGTGGTACAGTCGCTGTGCCAGACTGGCAGGAGTCGGCAATCGGGAAGAGCAACTCTGAGTCCTCCCAGGGTGTATGTCCCTACCATCTGGGACACGGCGCGAAAGAGGGGTACCGGAGCAGCATACCCCCGTTCCCGGGGCTCCTACCATCAGGTGCCATGAGAAGTGCACGGCAGGGAGGTTTAATCGGTGCGAGTCCGACATACCCACCCGCAGACACTTTTTGCGGGTGGCATGCGTAGGCATTCCCCCTGCCATATAAAAAAAAAGATGGGAGCATGTTTGTTATTAGAAAAAAAAATAATAATTTAGGTATGCGTTATATGGTTATCTTACCTTTCAAACGGCATCGTAACAATGTGATTTGTTCTAGTAGTTTATATAAAAAGTAAATAGCACATAGATGTACATACAAGACATTTCCAAGCTTCCTGTAAAGGTTTCCTAGCCGTTAGTAGTTAGAAATTTTCTTTCTGGGTTTGATTAGTTTCAAAGAAACAAATTGGAACAGTAGAACGTTTTTAGAATTACATTTAACTTTCTCAGTTGTGAGTTCATTTGCTTCAATGTTTTACTGGGGCTAGGGTTTCTCAGCCTTAGTGTTCCCTATCAAAATTAAGAAGAGCAGCCTTAATGGTGCGACATGAGTCATCCGTTTGACAAAGATTAAGATAAATCTCAAGTAGTGTACCTATTTGAAGCCAGAGGTCGTGGGTTCGGTGCCCACTCAGGACAAATCTTTGAATCATCATGTCAGCCAAAGTACGCCCACTGCTGGACAAAAGCCTCCCCAAAGAATGAGGGATGTGTCATAATCGCCACGGTTGGTAGACGATTTGGTGACCGCAGTTTCATAGTCATAGTTCACAGAAAAACACTGCTGCCCGTTCTCTGGTAGGTTCTGGTAGTTCCCTCGGACGATTTTTACGCCCCCCAAGGGATAAGATCGGGTGATGATATTCTATGCCGTCACCATACACAGTGTGGTGACGGCACCAAAAAAGCTTTGAGTGACGAGCACGATTATTTTTTTTCGTCTGTAATTTATCTATGATATGTATGTATTTACAAATATATACAGTGTCTCACTATTTTGTGAACAGGCGGCAGTGTGTTAGTTGTCCTAAGATATTTATTTATTATTATTTTCACATTTATTCGTGTATGTACAGAAGCCAGCACATCCAGCTACCCCAATCTGTCAAATTTCTTTTATAGATTTTCATCTTTATCACTTACGCATAAGGTGTACTTTCAATTGGGGAAATTTAAAAGATCGGGGTAGCTTGATGTGCTGGCGTCTGTACATTGGATTATATTCACCTAGTATGTTATATACAGGGTTATTTGTAAAACACCAACAACCTCGCAAGACTAGATAACTAACACCATAAGCAACAACTTTTGTTCTACAACTTTTGATAATTTGTTAGATTTTATTTTCGGACTAAAATCAGTATTAATTTAATTTCCCGCTTCAATGTTATAATGTAACTCTACGCGAATCACATAGGTAACGTGAACATACACTTGCGAGGTCACGGGGAAGGGGTGCAGCGCTAGCGCCTTTGAACTTGACCCATTTCTCTAGTCGTTTGTTTTTATGTATTGAGTTATGTCCCAATTTGTAGAATAAAAGTTGTCGCTCATGTTGTTAGCAATCTAGTCCTACGACATTGTCGGTGTTTTACAACTAATCCTGTATACATACCATCATTTTATCTCACGATAACTGACTACAATGAACTGTCGCATATAATTCAATTCTCGATACTTATAATAATAGGTACAAAAGAATTGAATAACGTAATTGGAACTATAGAAGAAGATATAAGCAGTAAAAGGGTCGTCGGAATGTTTGCAGCAACAAAATTCGACAAAAATGTGTCCATCACTGTAATATAGTGTTCAGCCAGCTTAATAAACAACATCCCTTTCGGATAACGAGTGAGAACTTAATAGAATTGCTAGAGGAATGCGTAAGTGCGGGGATGTGTTTTGTACACAGATATAAAGATATGTTATGTTTATGATAGTTCAAATTAAAATCAGACAATGTACGTACAAATTTAAATTACTGGATTTTTACTTTTATTACACTTTTGTTTCTTATTTCAATTTAATATTGATATTAGTGTATATAAAGTGTAATTTTTAGTATATCTTAGTTCTTATTATAAGTATATATTTTCTTAAAACTTTAAAGAAATGTGTATGTACAGACGCCAGCGCATCCAGCTACTCCAATCTGTAATTTTTTTTTATAGTTTTTCACTTTAATCACTTAAGTATAAGGTTCACTTTTAATTGGGGAAATTTGACAGATTGGGGTAGCTTGATGTGCTGGCGTCTGTACTATACTGTAGCTGCTAAATATAGGCACTGGGGAGAGCCAAAGGCCTCCATAACGTTATTTGGAAGGGTTTGCCGTGGTCACCACGCCTCGTATCCCTTAATCGCCTTTTGCGACCCCCACGGGATGGTATGGGGTGGCCCACATGGCCGTTTAAGCCGGAAACCACTCGGCCAAATTCTACACACCTAAAGTGAAATAAGTGACAACCAAGGGATTTAATCAAGCTGGATGTGTCTTTGTGAAAACAACTACGCTTACGGTATCACATGGCATATAGCATGGGATCCGGAAATAGAAATCATTCCGGTATATTAAATTCAGCGGGATATGTTGTAACACTATTAAACCGCTCACTAATGTTGATACTGCTTGAATAGTTTATTTCAACTGTTTGTATGGTATGGTACACCGTATTCATATTACAAAATTGAGTGCTTGACAAGTTTAGGTGTATATTATATTAAAACTTTTCAAGCCCTTTTGTGCCAATTTTATATAAAATTGGCACAAAAGGGCTTGAAAAGTTTAAAAAGTCAAAATTATAACTGCGTCGTGGTTTATATATAAATAGTAAACGTAATGCAATACATAAAATCAAATATTAACGAGACAGTGAAAGCCAAGTTTTGATATTTTTGTCGTCACATTCCTACGGATACGCCTCACCGGGGGTTATCGAAAATGCGTCGGGAAAACAGCCGAATAGTCGCATTAACAAGCTAGTCGCTTTGGCCGTACAACACTATTCTATATGTAAACGTCAAGTAAACAAAATAAAAATAACTTCCTTTACAAGTTATTCATCACAAGATCAACGGTCCAGCTTGTTGAAATCTCGCCCCGCAGCGTCTTCTGATTTGTGGTCGCCACTCGAGTAACTTTTTGAAGTATAATTCTTTACGCGCGCTTAACTTGAGGATTAAGTTATTGAATGCGTGACGAGGGCGTTACGAAAAGTGTGATCAGGCGAGGCGAACGGAAGACGAGAGGGAGATGTAACTTAATGAAGATATAAAAAGAAAATGACGTTTCATATTACATAACGGGCAAGAGAGAGGTATATTTTAATTATCTCTTTCTTTCATAGTACATTACTTCAGTCATATGGTCACACTAGTTTTAGCACACTCGTTTTTTTGTATTGATCTTATTATTTAAAAGAAATATTTTTCCTTCTATCGTTAATAAATATTCACTTCTCGTATTTATACGCAGAAGTGGCTTCCATCACGGTAACGATGCGATACGTGACAACATAGAATGAAGTGCTACTGTTTTAGAGCATATTATGATATCGCTAGGCACTTACTAATACTGTGGCGTAAGATTTGGTTCCCAATAAATAGTGTTTTTTTTTATTTACTAATCCGGACAGTAACTATCGGAAAACTTCAATAATTGTGTTAGTGACGTTACTCTCATGAACATAACCTCGTGATGAAGCAAACGCCCATGGGGTTAATTGCTACACCACCTACCTCATAATGTAAGTTTGACAATATTAATGTCCCAGAACACGAGAGAAGGTAAATAGAGAAACAAATAATAAACATATTGAGACCTAATAAAAAAAATAATCGTTCTACTTCTTTGGTGTAACCTAAATTAATTGTTAACAATTTAAAGGTTTATCAAAGTAATAAAACTTAATAAAGAACAAGAAAAGTAAATAAGTATTACAAAGACTTAATAGCAACATTAGATATTGTCAAAAAAAAAGTAATACTTCGTTCGGCGGGCTGATGTAGTTGTAAAAAATAAATAAATAAAAAAGGTTTTTATTCACGTAGACTTTAAAAAAGCGCTTGTAAATAGTCAGAACATGTTTGGAGAAATACAGTTATTATTTCTAGTTACTTATTACAGATATTTAGGTACACGGAATGTTAACACGTTTATACAATTTATTTTATAATGGTAGTGACATTTAGCTAGCTTGTATTAAGTTATTGTCAAGGAGATTATGTTTAGTTGAAGTTTTTAATATTATGTATTGAAATTTAAATTTTACTACATATTGTCTGAATGTAGTGTAGCTTTAAAGTTAGTAAGTGACACAAGTCAAATACAGCTTTTTCCCGTTACTTCATTCATTTTAATTAAATGAGATGTGTAAAATTCTCCTTCTCGTTCTTTCCTATGAACTATTTGCGGCAGGATTGAGTGTAATTGTACAAAATGCGGCTTTTTTAATACCTACTTATAGGACGAAATAACAAATATTAAACTAAATGATATAGAAGAGACCTGTGAAACTAGTTCTCAACAAAACAAAATACTTATTTTTTCGTTTCAAGTAATATAAACATTTTGCTGAGATCATTTCTCAAACAAATTATCTTGAAGACAACGTCGGACATCTTAATGAAACACTTGAAGAATTCTGTTTAGTATAATAAATTCTTTTAGTATTCTATGGAAGAATTAGTGAATACTTTTCAGTTTTATATAATTTTTTTCATGTTTTGTGAGGGAGGTGATTGTTTCAACTGGTTTTTTTTTTAAATCATACATAAAGGATTACAGCCATTTGACGATGAGTGGTTAGCCTATAGGCGCTTACAATTTTGATCAAATAAGTCAGGTGTTTGAAAATAACCACTTCATTCAATGAACTCCGCCAATCTAGCCCGAGTACAAGTACACAACATCAAGTAGCAATTGTGAGGCAATTCCCCAGCCAGACTTTCTTTTTGGTATGAATCGATAACTTTTGATATTTGAGGGTACCTACCAAAGGTTCAAACAGTGAGTACAGAAAACTATAATATTACGAATTAATATTTATTTTTATAATAGGTCTTTACCTATGAAATTGCCGTTTTGTATGAAAAAATTTAAACGAATTTTTTTCATGAATTTTTTTATTTGTATTAATCGAAGTAATCACCCATGCAATCAATGCATCTTTGCCATCGCAGTGGCAGTTTATTGATGCCCTTCTTAAAGAAATCAGCTGGACGGGAGGCAACAAATTCTTCAAAGGCATTTTGTACTGCCTCTCGGGTATTGAATTTTTTTCCCGCCAAGAAGTTATCCAAATTCTGGAAAAAGTAGTAGTCTGTAGGCGCAAGGTCTGGTGAGTAGGGCGGATGACGGAGAGCTTCCAACCCCAGTTCTTGCAACTTGGAGACCGTCTGCTGTGCAGTATGAGGTCGCGCGTTGTCGTGCAGGAGCAGCGGAGACGAGCGATTGACCAATGCTGGTTGGAGATGCGCCAGCTTCTCCATCATTGTGCTCAGTTCTTCACAGTACACATCTGCAGTAATGCTCACCCCGTTTGGTAAGAAGCTGTGATGAATCACACCGGCGCTAGACCACCAAACAGTGACCATCACTTTTCTAGGGGTAAGTTTTCGTTTAGGGCATTGTTTAGGTGCTGAACCAGGATCCAACCAACTTGCTGAGCGCTTGCGGTTATCAAACAGAATCCATTTTTCATCGCAGGTAACAATGCGGTTCAAAATTCCTTCATTTGTGTGTCTGTTGAGCAGTGCAAGGCACGTCTCGACGCGTACTTCGCGCTGGCGATCATTGAGTTCGTGGGGCACCCATTTGTCAAGCTTTTTTACCTTGCCAATTTGACGCAAATGGACCAATATTGTTTTGACGCTAACGTCGAAAGCTGCTGCTAATTCAGCCGTAGATTGTGTATCATCAGCTTCCACAACCGCCTTTAATTCGTCATTGTCGACCAAAGTCTTCGGACGACCGCGAGGTTCATTTTTCAGGTCGAAATTTCCAGAACGGAAGCGAGCAAACCAATAACAGGTGGTGCGTTGGTTTGTAGTGTTAGCTCCGTAAACGTCGTTGATGTTGCGTGCCGCTTGTGCCGCGTTGCTGCCACGAAGGTACTCATATTCCATAATTACTCGAATTTTTAACGTATCCATGATGACGAAAAAGATTGAAATGCGATGAAAATGTAACACTAATCAATAAAGAAATGACTACTTTTGGAAAAAAGAATCCATGTTTTTAAAATAAAATTAATTTGAAATTAGAATTCTTAGCCAAACAAAAATTATTTTGATTTGAAATGGCCAGTACTGCAGAACGGCAATTTCATAGGTAAAGACCTAATATCATGTAATATCTATGGATGAATAGTTTTATGGAACTAGCGTCATTTTTAGAGGTAGAAGCTTGAAACTTATTTTTAGGCTGTTGCTTCAATATGCCCAGTATTTTCAATCGAATTCAATAGCGCAGCGTGCTATGCCGCGATATAGGTGGCGAAATTTGCCTAAGTGTGCTTACCAGAACGGACAGATCCGTACCTTACGCATGCGAATACTGACAGAATTTTTCTGCAGCAAACTGATTACAATTGACGGGCCTGTTGGCGTGGTTGGTAGATACGCTGCCTTTCACGCCGGAGGTCGTGGGTTCGATTCCCACCCGGGACAAATATTTCTGTGTATGAACATGTCTGTTTTGTGTTTGTGAGTCTGGGTGTAAATTATCTATATAAGTATGTATTTACAAAAGAAAAATTGTATATGTAGTATATCAGTTATCTGTTTTCCATAGTACAAGCTCTGCTTAGTTTGGGATCAGATGACCGTGTGTGAATAATGTCCCAGGATATTATAATAATAATATCCTGGGACATTATTCACACACGGTCATCTTAAATTAATATAATATAATAATATTATATTAATTCGATTTGCTTACACGATGTTTTGCTTATTTAATTAGTGACGGCCCCGTTGGCTTGGTTGGTAACTGCTTGTTGCATGTCTGTATGTCCTGTGTCTAAATAAGTATATATATAATTATCTAAATAAATATATATTTACAAAATATATATATATATATATATATATATATATATATATATATATATATATATATATATATATATATATATATATATATATATATATATATATATATTTGGGATCAGATTGGGATCACAGAATTATGTAACCATATACTAAATAAAATATAATGATATTAGATATTCTACTTGTTGAAAGAAATATAAAACCTTCATGTATGAGTAGATTCGTAATTCTAGGAACTGAACATCCAGACAGAGTAGCAGTTTTGGTAGTCAATAAAAAACTCAGGAAGTTTAGGAGAAGATGTTCTGTTTTATTATTATTACCGTGACGGGATAGGCAGTGACAGAAGTGTGAATAAAAAACAAAGATGAAATAACAAGCCAGTGGTTTGATTATTAAAAATAAAATTATCAAAACTCTAGTGAAGTTTTTGATATTTTTTCTTAATTACTAGAAGTGGTTCTAAATGCATCGGGTGTGAGATTTTAATCTGAAGCGTCATACAACTAGTCAGGATTCAAGCTTAGAAAATTACTTTTCATTATAGTTGAACTTATTAAATTAATTTACAAAATGTATTGTATTGTTGTTTAATTGATTTCATGTATAAATTCGAATATAACTTCGTATGTTTTTGTCTTCATTATGTTTCTCAATTCCCCGGTGTTTGTGACCTCAATTGGAAATTATTACTATGTGTTTCTATATAAATTTCATTCAAAACGGTTGTTAATATTTTTAAGCCGGTTCAGTAATAAAAAAGTAATTATGAGTATAATATTAAACCGACCGACCGACATAATATTGAATCGCCAAAGTTTAGACATATTTGCAGATTTTTTAATGGCGTTTTTTGTTATTGGAAAAGTCTATTTCACAAATACGTAATATTTCCTTAAAAATTCCGACCATTTTTCATCCAATCCTTGTTTTGAAATACAAAAATTCTATACTCAAAAGACTAAAAAGATGGACCGATGATCTTGTGCGGGTCGCTGGAAACTGCTGGATGCGAATAGCGCAAGACCGGCAATTGTGGAGATCTTTGGAGGAGGTCTTTGTCTAAAACAAGAGTTCTCATGTCTAGATGACCTTTTATTCACATACAATTGATTTTTATATACCTAAAAACATTATTCTGTATTTCGCTCTCTGAAACTTAACAACGCGGCAACGGTAGCTAAGATCCAATACCCGTGGTATTTGGCAGCCGTCATCGTTTTATATTTTGAAATGAAATCATACGATCAAATTTGAATTAAAATATATGTGTGATGTTTAATTCAGAACTTACACTCTTGGAATTTTTATAGAACTTTTTTTACGATCACGAGTAATATTTAAAAAAAATATTGTTTCATTACTTATGGGAAAGTTCAAATAGTAGTATCTTTTATCTCGTGGAAGAGATGACAAAGCACTAACTGTTATTAAAAAATATATTGTTTTAACAATGGATAAGGAATTCTTTTCAGTAAGTTTATAGCGATGACATTGTTATCCGGTCCGCGGGAAGTCTCGATTTTAATTTATTTGTATAGTGCAAACACAAAAAAATACAAACAATGAAACTGTAGAATGAGAAGCTGCCTCGGTATTCCCAGACAACCTCAGATTGGTATAGGGACACAGAGAAAAATAAGGTCTCTAAAAGTCTCCATAAGCAACGGTGACCGCTTACCACTAGATGGGCCGTATGTTGTTTCCGACTAAATTGAATAAGAAAAATGAAAATATAGTGATTATTTATTTACAATTTACTTTAAAGTGCGACACAAAGACTTGAAACAATGAAATTTATTCAGCACTTGGGTATTAACATACACTTGTACTTGTCAAGCTCACAATGCAGTACATAAACATAGTCCAATACAGTATAAAAGTTACAATAAATTTATTAGTCCGTCTGTGCGGTCTGTTTTATCATATATATTTTCTTAAATCCTATAATAAATAACAAGTTACTAATCTATTATTTTGAAATTTAGTTGTACTATATTAAAATTAAAGAATTGAAGGCAATGAGCGTTTGGCTAGCGCAGAAGGCTCTTAACCAGTAGCTTAAATTAAACAACTAATTATTTATTAGTATTAGTATAGTTTAAGCTACTGGTTAACCACCCTATTGGGGTTCTGACCACAGCTCAGGGGGCCGCTGAAGCGAAATGACAGAATTCTTAGAGAGGGTGTGATCAGTTGCACGGGATCACCGATAACGCGTTAAGGGGCCAAAGCGATCCTCGCCGCTGAGGAACCTACCCTGGCTAACCTGCGGCTTTCTCTAGCTACCTAGGTGGACGACCCGGAGAAAAAAGCCAAAAAGAAACTCCGGGCTTACTTTTTTCGTCTTCTTTTGCTTTTTGTTTTCGATTTTTTTTTATATCTTGTATTTTCTTACATTCTGGTGGGTGTTATGTAGGCTAATGCACGCACAGAACCGTTGTCATCTAATGAATCAAAAAATTGTGTGATAATAAACAATAACATTCAATTTCAGTCAAGCAATTAGAATAACCTCTTACTAGATGAGAAAACGGTGGGTACATTTCCGCGTAAATTTACAAAATTAACAAGTCTCACGAATTCTACCAGAAGCGACGACTGTATGAAAAAAATATATTATGAGTACCCCAACAGCAGTTCGACCAGTTCGGCCAGCCATCGCCTCCCCGCCATATTAATATAATTCCACACACTATTGTTATATTTTGTGTAGTACCTACAAAACGAATAGGTTAATCTTTTAGAATGAATCGAGCGACTCCCAACTTACTTTGCAACCCATATGGAACTCTAGTAACCGAGATGTTAAGACTACGTATCATATTCTAGGATACTGACTACGTGTAACTAGGGTCATAGATGTTCTCATGACAGACGAGACCAGGCTTTATGGCTGGTATGGAAATCTTTGTTCAGTGACGAAGATTGTTCGGTGTGGGAATCAAAACCTCCAGCTTTTAAGTTCCGACCAACTGACACTTCGTCAACAAAGGGGTCATTTGACAAAAAAGTAAACAAAAGTAAACACAAAAACGTCAATATTAAATTTAATTCGTGGTAAACCTAAAATTAAAACTGGCACTTTGTCAAAAAATAACTAAAAAAATCCATAATTTATATTACGCACATTGCTAAGAAACTACAAGCCCAAAGTCAAATTCATTTTAAGTAGTTTGAATTATTTTCACTAAATATATTTCTTATTCCAGAATCGCTACCATTAAATATAATGTCTTAGAAATGAATAGACAAGACTTCGCTGAAGAAACAATTGGTAACTGCATTAATGGAAGCAAAGATTTTATTTCGACGACCATTACTCACATCTTTATTCATGATAACTGAAACTTTATTGACTTATTGGGGTAAGGTTATTCTTAGATAAACGCTATGTAAGAAAAACTGGGGTTAAATGAACTTATTGGAGAAGATAATTTTTAGATAAACGTTTTGTTCACTGTATGTATAACTGAAGTCAAATGAAAAGTTCGTAAGAATATTAGTTGATGTGACTTTATTTTTCACCATATCTTTTTGAAAATTTACTTAAATTGTAGCATATTTATTTAGCTTCATGTCTTTAATAAGCTTACGCTTGAGCTTTTTTCAAACTGGTGAATGAAAGTTTCGAGTGTTCTTGATGCGGGGTTAATTGAATCGGGTAATTGGATTGAAGCAATGTTGTTACTGTTAGCAACGAGTTAGGCCTTTTTACTGAACGATTTATAAGTCTTTCCTAGTTTTATTATAGTAGGTTGCAATTATCGACATCCAATACAACAGTATATAGTAAATTACAATCGAGGCGTGGGGCATGGGGTGATTATTACCTCGTACAGTTTTAGAATTGCTTGTTGCGATCTGTAGCTTTTTTAACTTGTTTAAGCAAATATCCTTCTTTTCATAAGCAAGTCTTCTTGGTGACTATTTATTGTTAGAAACTGTTCTCTTTTAAATTGAAATGGCATATCAGTCGGAATTATTGGAATATAAAACATTTTCTCTTCTTGCCATGCCAGTCATGATTGTAACTTTTATAATGTTGTGTTCCAGATTTGTAGTTTGTACCATTACATGGCTTTGGCTCGTAAAGATTTCTCATTAATAGGACTGGAACATCAACTTTCAGCCTCAGCGATTAGGAAGGCACTTCTAATAATTCTTAAGAGTTGACAATCTCTATAGGGTGATAATGTGATAATGATAAACAAGCCATTCCCGATTGCCCATATTTATTTGAAGATCAAGATAGTCATTATTTTTAGGTTATCTGTACCATCGACTATTTGATTGAGCTCACGTCTCAGTGTAATCATGTCGTTACTGGCAGTTATATATATAGGCATAACAACTTATGAAAAGAAGGATATTTGCTTAAACAAGTTAAAAAAGCTACAGATCGCAACAAGCAATTCTAAAACTGTACGAGGTAATAATCACCCCATGCCCCACGCCTCGATTGTAATTTACTATATACTGTTGTATTGGATGTCGATAATTGCAACCTACTATAATAAAACTAGGAAAGACTTATAAATCGTTCAGTAAAAAGGCCTAACTCGTTGCTAACAGTAACAACATTGCTTCAATCCAATTACCCGATTCAATTAACCCCGCATCAAGAACACTCGAAACTTTCATTCACCAGTTTGAAAAAAGCTCAAGCGTAAGCTTATTAAAGACATGAAGCTAAATAAATATGCTACAATTTAAGTAAATTTTCAAAAAGATATGGTGAAAAATAAAGTCACATCAACTAATATTCTTACGAACTTTTCATTTGACTTCAGTTATACATACAGTGAACAAAACGTTTATCTAAAAATTATCTTCTCCAATAAGTTCATTTAACCCCAGTTTTTCTTACATAGCGTTTATCTAAGAATAACCTTACCCCAATAAGTCAATAAAGTTTCAGTTATCATGAATAAAGATGTGAGTAATGGTCGTCGAAATAAAATCTTTGCTTCCATTAATGCAGTTACCAATTGTTTCTTCAGCGAAGTCTTGTCTATTCATTTCTAAGACATTATATTTAATGGTAGCGATTCTGGAATAAGAAATATATTTAGTGAAAATAATTCAAACTACTTAAAATGAATTTGACTTTGGGCTTGTAGTTTCTTAGCAATGTGCGTAATATAAATTATGGATTTTTTTAGTTATTTTTTGACAAAGTGCCAGTTTTAATTTTAGGTTTACCACGAATTAAATTTAATATTGACGTTTTTGTGTTTACTTTTGTTTACTTTTTTGTCAAATGACCCCTTTGTTGACGAAGTGTCAGTTGGTCGGAACTTAAAAGCTGGAGGTTTTGATTCCCACACCGAACAATCTTCGTCACTGAACAAAGATTTCCATACCAGCCATAAAGCCTGGTCTCGTCTGTCATGAGAACATCTATGACCCTAGTTACACGTAGTCAGTATCCTAGAATATGATACGTAGTCTTAACATCTCGGTTACTAGAGTTCCATATGGGTTGCAAAGTAAGTTGGGAGTCGCTCGATTCATTCTAAAAGATTAACCTATTCGTTTTGTAGGTACTACACAAAATATAACAATAGTGTGTGGAATTATATTAATATGGCGGGGAGGCGATGGCTGGCCGAACTGGTCGAACTGCTGTTGGGGTACTCATAATATATTTTTTTCATACAGTCGTCGCTTCTGGTAGAATTCGTGAGACTTGTTAATTTTGTAAATTTACGCGGAAATGTACCCACCGTTTTCTCATCTAGTAAGAGGTTATTCTAATTGCTTGACTGAAATTGAATGTTATTGTTTATTATCACACAATTTTTTGATTCATTAGATGACAACGGTTCTGTGCGTGCATTAGCCTACATAACACCCACCAGAATGTAAGAAAATACAAGATATAAAAAAAAATCGAAAACAAAAAGCAAAAGAAGACGAAAAAAGTAAGCCCGGAGTTTCTTTTTGGCTTTTTTCTCCGGGTCGTCCACCTAGGTAGCTAGAGAAAGCCGCAGGTTAGCCAGGGTAGGTTCCTCAGCGGCGAGGATCGCTTTGGCCCCTTAACGCGTTATCGGTGATCCCGTGCAACTGATCACACCCTCTCTAAGAATTCTGTCATTTCGCTTCAGCGGCCCCCTGAGCTGTGGTCAGAACCCCAATAGGGTGGTTAACCAGTAGCTTAAACTATACTAATACTAATAAATAATTAGTTGTTTAATTTAAGCTACTGGTTAAGAGCCTTCTGCGCTAGCCAAACGCTCATTGCCTTCAATTCTTTAATTTTAATATAGTACAACTAAATTTCAAAATAATAGATTAGTAACTTGTTATTTATTATAGGATTTAAGAAAATATATATGATAAAACAGACCGCACAGACGGACTAATAAATTTATTGTAACTTTTATACTGTATTGGACTATGTTTATGTACTGCATTGTGAGCTTGACAAGTACAAGTGTATGTTAATACCCAAGTGCTGAATAAATTTCATTGTTTCAAGTCTTTGTGTCGCACTTTAAAGTAAATTGTAAATAAATAATCACTATATTTTCATTTTTCTTATTCAATTTAGTCGGAAACAACATACGGCCCATCTAGTGGTAAGCGGTCACCGTTGCTTATGGAGACTTTTAGAGACCTTATTTTTCTCTGTGTCCCTATACCAATCTGAGGTTGTCTGGGAATACCGAGGCAGCTTCTCATTCTACAGTTTCATTGTTTGTATTTTTTTGTGTTTGCACTATACAAATAAATTAAAATCGAGACTTCCCGCGGACCGGATAACAATGTCATCGCTATAAACTTACTGAAAAGAATTCCTTATCCATTGTTAAAACAATATATTTTTTAATAACAGTTAGTGCTTTGTCATCTCTTCCACGAGATAAAAGATACTACTATTTGAACTTTCCCGTAAGTAATGAAACAATATTTTTTTTAAATATTACTCGTGATCGTAAAAAAAGTTCTATAAAAATTCCAAGAGTGTAAGTTCTGAATTAAACATCACACATATATTTTAATTCAAATTTGATCGTATGATTTCATTTCAAAATATAAAACGATGACGGCTGCCAAATACCACGGGTATTGGATCTTAGCTACCGTTGCCGCGTTGTTAAGTTTCAGAGAGCGAAATACAGAATAATGTTTTTAGGTATATAAAAATCAATTGTATGTGAATAAAAGGTCATCTAGACATGAGAACTCTTGTTTTAGACAAAGACCTCCTCCAAAGATCTCCACAATTGCCGGTCTTGCGCTATTCGCATCCAGCAGTTTCCAGCGACCCGCACAAGATCATCGGTCCATCTTTTTAGTCTTTTGAGTATAGAATTTTTGTATTTCAAAACAAGGATTGGATGAAAAATGGTCGGAATTTTTAAGGAAATATTACGTATTTGTGAAATAGACTTTTCCAATAACAAAAAACGCCATTAAAAAATCTGCAAATATGTCTAAACTTTGGCGATTCAATATTATGTCGGTCGGTCGGTTTAATATTATACTCATAATTACTTTTTTATTACTGAACCGGCTTAAAAATATTAACAACCGTTTTGAATGAAATTTATATAGAAACACATAGTAATAATTTCCAATTGAGGTCACAAACACCGGGGAATTGAGAAACATAATGAAGACAAAAACATACGAAGTTATATTCGAATTTATACATGAAATCAATTAAACAACAATACAATACATTTTGTAAATTAATTTAATAAGTTCAACTATAATGAAAAGTAATTTTCTAAGCTTGAATCCTGACTAGTTGTATGACGCTTCAGATTAAAATCTCACACCCGATGCATTTAGAACCACTTCTAGTAATTAAGAAAAAATATCAAAAACTTCACTAGAGTTTTGATAATTTTATTTTTAATAATCAAACCACTGGCTTGTTATTTCATCTTTGTTTTTTATTCACACTTCTGTCACTGCCTATCCCGTCACGGTAATAATAATAAAACAGAACATCTTCTCCTAAACTTCCTGAGTTTTTTATTGACTACCAAAACTGCTACTCTGTCTGGATGTTCAGTTCCTAGAATTACGAATCTACTCATACATGAAGGTTTTATATTTCTTTCAACAAGTAGAATATCTAATATCATTATATTTTATTTAGTATATGGTTACATAATTCTGTATAAGCAGGAAAACAGAATTTGAGCTTACTTTTTAATTCTAAGGTTTTATATTCCTTTCAACAAGTAGAATATCGAATATCATTATAGTTTATTTAGTATATGGTTACATAATTCTATATAAGCAGGAAAACAGAATTTGAGCTTACTTTTTAATATATAGGAAGTTTTATTACAGTCCATAAAAAATTAAAACATGTATTGCACATAAAATAGTAGTTGATATATTAAGGAGTTCAATACTCAAACACTTACCCGCTATACTGATTTTCGAATGCTACCCAGACAATATTCCACGTGGATTAAGTCGCGAGCACAGCTAATCTATCCTAACATTATAAAAAGATAACGTCTGTGAGTTTGTGACGTTGTAAGGGGTAAATAAAAAAGAAACCTAAATTAATAACGCATCTTTACTTAATTTTAAATAATGTAATCCAAGTTGCGGGACAAACGGGCAGGGACAAAAATCTTTACATATAACGCGGAACGAAGTCCGCGGGCACTGCTAGTCATCTTTGAAAGCACTGCCACAGTAGCATTGTCTTATTTTTTTCCCCCTACTTAAATTATAACTCCCGTAATATAATCCCGTAATTATAACTCTACGTAAATTTTTACTCCCTAATTTTTGTAATCCAGGGGGTTCGCTAGCCGACAAGACCGGAAACAGGTCAACTACATACATAAGATAGCAGATAGCTTAGCTTGCCTCAGAGGCACGTAGCTGTAAAACCGCCATCTTCTGAAAATAATAATTTGTGAAACCGTGAACCACTGAATTTATGCCGTATCAGTAGGTAGTCAAAAACCAGGCATACAATTGTTATTAACAGTAAGAAACTAGGTAATTGAAAATAAATAAATAACATCTACCATATCAATAACATGTGATCGATGATTTTATATACGCGAAGTACGCCGGTGTCCAAACCGGTGACACAATTAGTGCTCGCTTAAGTTCGGGAGACGTAAGTCACGAACTTAGGCGTGCGTTTGTGTAACCTATTATCAGCTGTTTCTCCGCTTGACGCTCAGGTTTTTGTCTAAACATATATCTACAGACGCACATCAGGCTACCCCAATCTGTCAAATTTCCCCAATTGAAAGTGAACCTTATGCTTTTGTGATAAACTTGAAAATCTATGAAAGCAATTTGACAGATTGGGGAAGATGGATGTGCTGGCGTCTGTACATGTGCGCTCTTATTTTAAAACCTTTTCAGAGGCTGTCACATTCAATGGTCTAACAATATTTAACATGCGTGTCAGTCGGAGTTTTCGTCACAATGTTATTTTTGGAAGACAATAATTGAACCTGCTATTCATCTTAGACAATACGTAAAACAAAATTACCCACTTTAAAATTTTTAATTAGTAATGTAATTACCAAGCGAAGAGAAACGGATATTTATGTCAAATACATGTTTTGCATACTAAAATTTTCATTTTGTGATAAAAATAGGCAATGCTACTGTGGTAGTGCTTTCAAAGATGACTAGCAGTGCCCGCGGACTTCGTTCCGCGTTATATGTAAAGATTTTTGTCCCTGCCCGTTTGTCCCGCAACTTGGATTACATTATTCAAAATTAAGTAAAGATGCGTTATTAATTTAGGTTTTTTTTTATTTACCCCTTACAACGTCACAAATTTTTATAATGTTAGGATAGATTAGCTGTGCTCGCGACTTAATCCACGTGGAATATTGTCTGGGTAGCATTCGAAAATCAGTCTAGCGGGTAAGTGTTTGGGTATTGGAGTCCTTAATATATCAACTACTATTTTATGTGCAATACAAGTTTTAATTTTTTATGGACTGTAATAAAACTTCCTATATATTAAAAGTAAGCTCAAATTCTGTTTTTCTGCTTATATAGAATTATGTAACCATATCTATACATTTAATAAAATCGTAGGAAAGTCAAAACTGTACATTGAATATTTTTTTAAAAGGATACTTGGGGCGTGATCTTCAGTCGATATCGAAACCAAAAATATAATTTTTAGAATTTTTGTCTGTTTGTCTGTTTGTCTGTATGTAGGGTAGGGTGGTATAAGATTGCGCGGGCGATAAAATTGCGCATACGTCATAACAGGAGAACGGAGTGAGCTTCATAGCCAACTTCAGTTGTGTTTTGTTAGCGATGGCATGTGCTCCCAAAAATAAATCGTATATAAGCAGAAAACAAAAGAGATATGTAAGTCCAAAGTTTTTATTCACTTTTGATCTAATTATTTGATAAAATGAATGCATTACTGTACCAAAACTCTAGGTAATTTTAGTAATTTGTTACTATTTTGTCGCGACAGTATCACTCATGTTTCTATTTCACTGGAAGTAGTTTGGACATTTTCTAAGAGATGGCAGTAATATCGCGATTTTTAGAGTGGTATTGCAATGTGTAAAATTGCGCACTTTGGGTGCGTGTAAGATTGCGCGCGCAATTTTACACGTCCGATTTTTTTGTAGCTTTTCTTGCATCGCGATGCTTAATAGAGAATATGTAAAAAAATACGATAGCTTCCATCGTTATAATACTGTCAATTATATTCAGCCTAAACAACTAAAACTAATCCTGTATTAAATTTTCCAAACCCTTTGAGTCGTTTAAAATATTAAGTATTTGTATCTATTTTAAGCGGATATTCGTTTTTCTATATTTTTTTCAGAATGTCACGAGAAAGGAATACAGCTCCAAGTTTTTTTCTGATGAGGTTATCAAGGAGGCTCATAGGCGAATTGATAATGGTAAAGTAAAAGGGCCGTGGCTGCGTCTTTAGGAATGGCAGAGTCTTCTTTACGATTTCGTTTGCAACCACATTGTGCTAAAAAATTAGTCAGATATGATACAAAATTTTTATGGTTTAACACCAAAAAAATTTATGAGTGCAGCGTTCGAGTATGCTGAAATAAATAAAATTCCTCATAGATTCAACAAAGAAACTAAAATTGCAGGAAAGGAGTGGTTTAGTGCATTTCTAAAACGGCACCTGGCTATTACTCGTAGATAGCCAAATTCCACATGTATTGCAGTGGGAGTCAACAGACCGCAGGTGGAGCAATTTTACATAAATTTATCTGTTCTGATAGACAAAATAATTTTCCACCGGAGTTCATCCATATATGGATGAGACGGTTATATCCACTGTATCTAATCCTAATCCTAAGCCGAAAGTACTGTCTCTGTCAACGCTCAGTCAACAAACCCTACAGCGGATAGGAAGGCACCAACGTGACTGCCGTCAATGATGTGTCTGCGACTGGTCATTTAATTCTTCCTGTGTATTTATTGTCATTGTATTCAATGTCAATGTCAATGGCGAGTACATCACTCACCTCCGATTTGCCGATGATATAGTAGTCATGGCTGAGACCATGGAAGACCTCGGTACAATCCTCGATGACCTCAGCAGAGTCTCTCAACAAGTGGGTCTGAAAATGAACATGGATAAGACAAAAATCATGTCAAACGTCCATGGTGCACCCACTCAATTGAAAGTTGGTGACTCTGCACTCGAAGTTGTAGAGAACTATATCTACCTAGGACAGACCATCCAACTAGGTAGATCCAACTTCGAGAAGGAGGTCACTCGTAGAATCCAACTCGGCTGGGCAGCGTTCGGGAAGCTACGTAACATCTTCTCGTCTAAAATACCGCAGTGTCTCAAGTTGAAAGTCTTCGACCAGTGTGTGTTGCCAGTGATGACTTACGGAACAGAGACGTGGTCGCTCACTATGGGCCTTATTAGAAGGCTCAAGGTCACCCAAAGAGCAATGGAGAGGGCTATGCTCGGAGTTTCCCTGCGGGATCGAATCAGAAATGTCGAAATCCGCAGGCGAACCAAAGTCACCGACATAGTCCGAAGAATTGCAAAACTGAAGTGGCAGTGGGCGGGGCACATAGCTCGTAGAACCGATGGCCGTTGGGGCAGAAAGGTTCTTGAGTGGCGACCACGAACCGGAAGACGCAGCGTGGGCAGGCCCCCAACAAGATGGACCGAGATGATCTTGTGCGGGTCGCTGGAAACTGCTGGATGCGAATAGCGCAAGACCGGCAATTGTGGAGATCTTTGGGGGAGGCCTTTGTCCAGCAGTGGACGTCTTTCGGCTGATATGATGATGATGATGTGTATTTATTTGGAAGGAAGAGGATGAAGGCAGAACTGTTAGAGCCGATAATACAAGAATGGATCGCGTGAATAACATGTAAGGAGTGGTGGCATGAAAACTTTTCAGATTATAATGGCTCCGGCGCTTTTATTTATGATGTGTGCAAATAATATAGTTGCGCAATCTTATCGATCCCAACGCGCAATCTTACACACTGGGGTGTACAAAATTGCGCAATTCCCGAATTGTGGTTTTGGTTTAATTACTTAGAATATTACATGTTTTTAGTTACCATTCGTATTATTATTTGTTGCCATATTAATAAGGATAAATAAATAAATAATTGATCTCAGATAAGATTCATACTTTTTATTTTATTAACTATTGATTGCAAACTGCGCAATCTTATACCACCCTACCCTATGTCCGGGCTAAACTCAAAAAGTACTGCATGGATTAACTTCAAATTTTGCATTAATATTACTAAGAGGTCGGGTCAACATATAGGGCTACATATTATCACGCTATCACCTACGGGGGAGGAGCCGTGAGCTTATCTATACATATAATAAAATCGTAGGAAAGTCAAAAATGTACATTGAATATTTTTTTAAAAGGATACTTGGGGCGTGAACTTCAGTCGATATCGAAACCAAAAATATAATTTTTAGAATTTTTGTCTGTATGTATGTCCGGGCTAAACTCAAAAAGTACTGCATGGATTAACTTCAAATTTTGCATTAATATTACTAAGAGGTCGGGTCAACATATAGGCTACATATTATCACGCTATCACCTACGGGGGAGGAGCTGTGATCTTATCTATACATATAATAAAATCGTAGGAAAGTCAAAACTGTAAATTGAATATTTTTTTAAAAGGATACTTGGGGCGTAATCTACAATCGATATCGAAACCAAAAATATAATTTTTAGATTTTATGTCTGTTTGTCTGTTTGTCTGTATGTATGTCCGGGCTAAACTCAAAAAGTACTGCATGGATTAACTTCAAATTTTGCATGAATATTACTAAGAGGTCGGGTCAACATATAGGCTACATATTATCACGCTATCACCTACGGGGGAGGAGCTGTGATCTTATCTATACAAAGTCAAAACTGTACATTGAATATTTTTTTAAAAGGATACTTGGGGCGTGATCTTCAGTCGATATCGAAACCAAAAATATAATTTTTAGAATTTTTGTCTGTTTGTCTGTATGTATGTTCGGGCTAAACTCAAAAAGTACTGCATGGATTAACTTAAAATTTTGCATGAATATTACTAAGAGGTCGGGTCAACATATAGGCTACATATTATCACGGTATAACCTACGGGGGAGGAGCTGTGATCTTATCTATACATATAATAAAATCGTAGGAAAGTCAAAACTGTACATTGAATATTTTTTTAAAAGGATACTTGGGGCGTGATCTACAGTCGATACGAAACCAAATAAATAATTTTTAGAATTTTTGTCTGTATGTATGTCCGGGCTAAACTCAAAAAGTACTGCATGGATTAACTTCAAATTTTGCATTAATATTACTAAGAGGTCGGGTCAACATATAGGCTACATATTATCACGCTATCACCTACGGGAGAGGAGCTGTGATCTTATCTATACATATAATAAAATCGTAGGAAAGTCAAAACTGTAAATTGAATATTTTTTTAAAAGGATACTTGGGGCGTAATCTACAATCGATATCGAAACCAAAAATATAATTTTCAGATTTTATGTCTGTTTGTCTGTTTGTCTGTATGTATGTCCGGGCTAAACTCAAAAAGTACTGCATGGATTAACTTCAAATTTTGCATCAATATTACTAAGAGGTCGGGTCAACATATAGGCTACATATTATCACGCTATCACCTACGGGGGAGGAGCTGTGATCTTATCTATACATTTAATAAAATCGTAGGAAAGTCAAAACTGTACATTGAATATTTTTTTAAAAGGATACTTGGGGCGTGATCTTCAGTCGATATCGAAACCAAAAATATAATTTTTAGAATTTTTGTCTGTTTGTCTGTATGTATGTCCGGGCTAAACTCAAAAAGTACTGCATGGATTAACTTAAAATTTTGCATGAATATTACTAAGAGGTCGGGTCAACATATAGGCTACATATTATCACGGTATAACCTACGGGGGAGGAGCTGTGATCTTATCTATACATTTAATAAAATCGTAGGAAAGTCAAAACTGTACATTGAATATTTTTTTAAAAGGATACTTGGGGCGTGATCTACAGTCGATATCGAAACCAAATATATAATTTTTAGAATTTTTGTCTGTATGTATGTCCGGGCTAAACTCAAAAAGTACTACATGGATTAACTTCAAATTTTGCATTAATATTACTAAGAGGTCGGGTCAACATATATGCTACATATTATCACGCTATCACCTACGGGGGAGGAGCTGTGATCTTATTTATACATATAATAAAATCGTAGGAAAGTCAAAACTGTACATTGAATATTTTTTTAAAAGGATACTTGGGGCGTGATCTGCAGTCGATATCGAAACCAAAAATATAATTTTTAGAATTTTTGTCTGTTTGTCTGTATGTATGTCCGGGCTAAACTCAAAAACTACTGCATGGATTAACTTCAAATTTTGCATTAATATTACTAAGAGGCCGGGTCAACATATAGGCTACATACTAGCTGGTGCCCGCGACTTCGTCCGCGACAATTTTGGATGATGACCAGTATAACTACTTACTCCTAGCTTAATCTAAAAAATATAACTTTAAAAAGAAATAAGCAATATAAATTTAAGAAAACCTAACCTATAAATAGCCTAGCTATGAAATAAACTTAAGACTGCTACTGTTATTTTAAAAAAATTACCCGATGTCATCTTTAAGTAAAGTCAGTAAGTTAAATAAAGTAAAATAATAATCAACAATGCATTAATCACAAAGGTTACTCTCATTAGATTAGGTTGACCCGACCTCTTAGTAATATTCACGCAAAATTTGATGTTAATCCATGCAGTAATTTTTGAGTTTAGCCCGGACATACATACAGACAAACAGACTAAAATTCAAAAAACTATATTTTTGGTTTCGATATCGTCTGTAGTGTAGTAGTATGATACCCCATGCTTAAAGGATGCAGAAATATCTACCTATGTGTTTGAATATGGTAGGTACTGGCAGTACATAAGTATTATATAGGACCTCAAGTAAAGGAATGCACTCCAAGTTTCTCACAATAATCAGCCATAGGATGTAGGCAAAAAAATTAATATTTATCGTTTTGGGTTTAGCTAAGAATTTTAAATTCAAGAGCCCATAAAACTCTAGTCGATAAGTGACACAACAAAAAATCATCGAGGTATTAGAAATTTGGTAACCACTTGAGACATCATGTGCAAGTGTCTCGACCCTAAACAATATTTATTGGTTTCTATCGAAAGACTGAAAAAAAAAGAGAATTGCTTTGGAAAGGGAAGTAACACGTTTATTTTTATGCATAGTAGGAATATTTCTTTAGTCTTAGATTTGTCGCGCGCCGGTTACAATCGGGATTGTTATATTCTAACATATCCCAATAATTTTATAAGTTTTAAAAATTTGAGTCAGTGTGTATCAGTGTTAGAGTCAGTGTTTGCTTATTAAATATTATAACTAAATTAATTAAATTCAGTGAATGTAGCCGGTTTCCTGAAATTAAAAGCTAAGTAAACTAGGCAAAACTATAGATACTGTTGATTTTCTTAACAATTATTTCACTCAACACTAAGTACTATATATATATTACTGGGCAAAACACTGTAAACATTTCATTTCAACTGGATATACTAAGTACATTAGGCAGAAAGCTGTTTACTGTTCAGATGTTATTTCTATTAAATACTAAGTACCCATATGTAACTTTGGCTTACTTGTTAGGGGTTAATTTATTACTCTTGCATTGTTGTTGTTGCACAGACAAACAGCTATCCATAATAATCAAATGATTATTATTTTATTGTGTTTGAGATAGGTTCTCAGCCACACTTTGGATTATATCCGATCATTATTTCTAATTTTCATGGCTAGAACTGACGATTATGAATCTAGACATTACAATGTTTACCCGACTGTGAGAACCTAAGGTGAAGGTTAACTAGATCTATTGGTTCAAATCCAATTAAATACTGATCTAAATGACTTATCCGTTATATATTAATGGAGATTTTTATATGCGCATTGTCGTAACGGTATTCAAGATATAGAGATAACTGGTTCAAATCCAGTTAAATACTTATATAAGTGGTTTATCCGTTATTTATTAATGAATGTTTACAAGATATAAAAATAACTGGTACAAATCCTGGAAAGCCTTGTCTAAATTCTTTATATATTATCTATTAAGGACATTATTATGTACAGAACGACGACGTCGATATATACTGATGGTTGACTTTTACTTTGACGACATTTACATGACCATATACACATAAGTTGTAGGCAGTTAGTAAATATAAAACATAAAGTAGAATGAATATATATACAATTGTATGTACGGGGAGATGTGATTTTGGAATACCTATAATGTGACGCAATCTGCGTAAGTGTGCGTAAACTTTATCTATTTCCCGATGAATACGATACAAAGAGGGCGGTTTTTACGGCACACACACACTAACACTAATGAGACATCTATCTCGGATGGTTCGGATCAAGATGATCGAACACGCCAATTGAATCAAGCTACCATTATATACTATAGTGTCGACAACGTGTAATCCCTGTATGTGTAGACTGTCTAAACAAGCGGGCATGCGATAAGTCATGTGTGGGAGATATCTGTTTGCCCAACGCGGGTCACGTACAAGTGAATAAAGGGCATAGATCCCTTCGCAGATAGACTCTCTCATGCAACGCGGGACGCGCTAGAAGCAAGCCTACTGTTACAGCATCTAGAGCTCACGTCTGCGATCGACCCATATTATAAATCACCGAAACATACCCTAACTCAAACTATTATGGCTATAGATTACTTAGATCTAGCAACTATCCGAGTATTCTCATATTCACTCAAACGCACAAGTACGCATACACGCATGTTACAACTTAAATTGTCGAGAATGTTGGATTTAAGCTACAGTAACATTCCTCTCAGTTAACGTAAATAACTGCGCAACCTCAAAGTAATCGCCGCTAGCGTAAAAGTAACAAAAGCTCGTAGAACTGAATTACTGAGTTAATTCACAATCACATGAGTGGGATTCTACAATCAACAGTATCCGAATATACATATATATAAGTCAACTATTTCTGACACACTCTTGATGACACATGACCTTGACAATGACCCTGAGACTATGAAATAAATAAAATAACTGATATTAATAATTCTAGGAAATCATGGTTAACTCATCATAACTCATGAGACTAATTGCATTGATAATATTTCTTTACAAATTATTACGAGCTATGTTAAGATTAAGTAGACAGTAGTTTTGCATTTTCCGCTTCATCCTACAGGACTCGTGTGAAAACCATTTTCCGGCATATACACGCGGTAGCTGAAACCCGGGGTAAGTTGTAGAAAATAGCCCATATATTATTTTATTTACACGAATCATTACTGAAACTTGGAGCCGTATACTATGTTTAACTACAATTCCAATTAGGATGTTTATTTACAGCAATTCTCCTCTAAACAGCATTAATTAACTTTATAGGAATCAAGGTATGAATATAGGATGTAATAGCATATTAGGTTAATTTATTCTAGACGATCACGCGCCCTATAAAACTCAATATAAACGATCACGCCAAAACTAAACTAACTTAATACTAAATATTAATTAAACAAAACCTCACACTAGTTTATCAGCAGAGGCTCAGGCAAGAGGTTAGGTAAGAGTACAGACTTTACGGCAGTCTTCCGACAGGGGGGGTGGGTTATTACAGTAGACCTCGCCCCAAGTATCCTTTAAAAAAAATATTCAATGTACAGTTTTGACTTTCCTACGATTTTATTATATGTATATGTTACCGGAAATGTATGAAATCAAGGAATTGTATACAAATCCTAGGAAATGTGTACAATTCCGATACTATTTAGGAAATATATAAAATATTGTTTGAATAACTATTTAATGCATAGATATCCTAGGAAACGTATACATTTCCTCGGAATTGTATATAATTCCAATATTGTATTAGGAAATGTATAAAGTAAATGCTTTCTGTAATAAAACACGTTGTTAATAATATTTTTTATTATAGCACTTATTGAGGCAATCGGGTAACAGTCATACCGTAAAACCATAATAATATGTTCATATTATCTTACTCAATAAAACTTCTAAAATCAACTATCTATTAACTTTTAACGTATCACAAAATCAACTTCTATTTATTTTTATAAAATCAAATTTTCATTTGGCAAGTAATCATTCTGATAATTAAGTAATTATAAATGACACAGTATAAAAGTAAATATTTATATTATAACAATTTGTCAGTCCATATAGCTATTTATTTTTGCAGGGTAAGCTCGAATGGCATTTGGAAGTACATAATACTTTATTTTTAAAACACAGACATCTTGCTGTAGCACAGTTTTTCTTGCAAAGGCACTTCTTAAATCCCTGGCCGGTTCCAGTGGATTGCAAGTTGGCAACTGACCGTAGTGCAATCTCGGTACTCGGTACATCGTCTGCATCAAGAAGAACTCTTGGACACACATTAATCTGAGATCGCGCATATAATTTTTTTAAGATACCGTTCTTGGTACCAAGAACGGTATCTTAAAACATTTATAAATCCTATAGAGTTCATCATCGGTGTTAGTCAAAACTACACCAATAATGTTACGCATCACCTCGTCCTCTATCAACATCAGGAACTGCAATTCGTACTGAAGCGCCAATAGGTCCAGGGGCCAACTTCTTTTCGCTCAATTTCAGCATTTTTTCAGCTTTTTGTTGTAGGTTTTTCTAGCATTTTGATGATTATCTAGTATTTTACCTTGTTTTGAACATATTGGACACAAAACTTTAGATGCAAATCCTTCATCGTGTGATCCTTCAGCAACAGTGCAAATAGCGTGGATTGCACATACACATGACAAGGCACTGCGCGATCGCCGGATCAGGCGAAGCAATACCCTCCCCTCGTCTCGCTGTCCCCGCGTACCCACCAATATCTTAAATGTTTTACATTTCCGATTGCTATTTAGGAAATGTATAGATTTCCTAGGAAATGTGTAATGTGTAAGTATAATATAATTTATATCACACATTTCCGTACGATTTTAGGAATTACATACATTTCCTAGGAATTGTATACAATGACGGATTACATACATTTCCGTTAACATATAGATAAGATCACAGCTCCTCCCCCATAGGTGATAGCGTAATAATATGTAGCCTATATGTTGACCCGACCTCTTAGTAATATTAATGCAAAATTTGAAGTTAATCCATGCAGTACTTTTTGAGTTTAGCCCGGACATACATACAGACAAACAGACAAAAAATCTAAAAATTATATTTCTGGTTTCGATATCGATTGTAGATCACGCCCCAAGTATCCTTTTACAAAAATATTCAATGTACAGTTTTGACTTTCCTACGATTTTATAATATGTATAGATATAGATAAGATCACAGCTCCTCCCCCGTAGGTGATAGCGTGATATTATGTAGCCTATATGTTGACCCGACCTCTTAGTAATATTAATGCAAAATTTGAAGTTAATCCATGCAGTACTTTTTGAGTTTAGCCCGGACATACATACAGACAAACAAACAAACAGACAAAAATTCTAAAAATTATATTTTTGGTTTCGATATCGACTGAAGATCACGCCCCAAGTATCCTTTTAAAAAAATATTCAATGTACAGTTTTGACTTTCCTACGATTTTATTAAATGTATAGATAAGAACACGGCTCCACACCCGTAGGTGATAGCGTGATAATATGTAGCCTATATGTTGACCCGACCTCTTAGTAATATTAATGCAAAATTTGAAGTTAATCCATGCAGTAGTTTTTGAGTTTCGCCCGGACATACATACAGACAAACAGACAAAAATTCTAAAAATTATATTTTTGGTTTCGATATCGACTGAAGATCACGCCCCAAGTATCCTTTAAAAAAAATATTCAATGTACAGTTTTGACTTTCCTACGATTTTATTAAATGTATAGATAAGATCACAGCTCCACCCCCGTAGGTGATAGCGTGATAATATGTAGCCTATATGTTGACCCGACCTTACCTTACCTTTTTATAATGTTAGGATAGATTAGCTGTGCTCGCGACTTAATCCACGTGGAATATTGTCTGGGTAGCATTCGAAAATCAGTCTAGCGGGTAAGTGTTTGGGTATTGGAGTCCTTAATATATCAACTACTATTTTATGTGCAATACATGTTTTAATTTTTTATGGACTGTAATAAAACTTCCTATATATTAAAAAGTAAGCTCAAATTCTGTTTTTCTGCTTATATAGAATTATGTAACCATATACTAAATAAAATATAATGATATTCGATATTCTACTTGTTGAAAGGAATATAAAACCTTAGAATTAAAAAGTAAGCTCAAATTCTGTTTTCCTGCTTATACAGAATTATGTAACCATATACTAAATAAAATATAATGATATTAGATATTCTACTTGTTGAAAGAAATATAAAACCTTCATGTATGAGTAGATTCGTAATTCTAGGAACTGAACATCGAGACAGAGTAGCAGTTTTGGTAGTCAATAAAAAACTCAGGAAGTTTAGGAGAAGATGTTCTGTTTTATTATTATTACCGTGACGAGATAGGCAGTGACAGAAGTGTGAAAAAAAAACAAAGATGAAATAACAAGCCAGTGATTTGATTATTAGAAATAAAATTATCAAAACTCTAGTGAAGTTTTTGAAGAAGTAGTTCTAAATGCATCGGGTGTGAGATTTTAATCTGAAGCGTCATACATACTCAGGCTTCAAGCTTAGAAAATTACTTTTCATATAGTTGAACTAATTAAAATAATTTACAAAATAGTATTGTTGTTTAATTGATGTCATGTATCAATTCGAATGTAACTTTGTATGTTTTTGTCTTCATTATGTTTCTCAATTTCCCCGGTGTTGTGACCCCAATTGGAAATGATTACTATGTGTTTTGTACATAAATTTCATTCAAAATGGTTGTAAATATTTTTAAGTCGGTTCAGTAATAAAAAAAGTAATTATGAGTATAATATTGAACCGACCGACCGACATAATATTGAATCGCCAAAGTTTAGACATATTTGCAGATTTTTTAATGGCGTTCTTTGTTTTATATACCTAAAAACAGGTCCATTTTTTCATATTTATTATAATGAAAAGATCCTACTGCGGAACATTGAAAGAGGTTTGGTTCCTATCATTTGTCTCTGTTTGACACATGACCTTTCAATGTATTTTCCATTAGTATAGTGCGACAAGGATGTTTGTGAACGTGGCTGGAAGTGGAACTAACACCGCCATCTTATAAAGTGTCTCTTTGACAGTTCTGCCTCAGCTTGCTTTGCTGACTGCTGTTCCTACGTTTATTATTGTATGACTTGGTTTAAAACACTAACAATATGCCAAAAGTGATAAAAAGTGGTGTCAGGGAAATAGTCCTAAAGGTTAAGGAGATTTTCATGAAAGAAAAACACAGTGAAGGCTTGATAATTCCGTTTCAAAAAGTTAACAAGCGAGGTGCCTCCCCGATAGTTAAATGTTACCATGCTTGATTTTTAAAGTTGAACCCGTGTATTAGTTGTTCGGATGAAGTTTACCATTAATGTAGTATTAAGTAATGTGATTGAAATATTAATTTAGTAATAAATTTATTTATAAAGATAAAAATGACTGTTTTATTCCCTTGTGCTATTAAATTATTTATAGTAATAAATCGATAGTATATGGGGTACCCTATAACTTTTAGAGTTAGATATTCCTGGGAAATGATTCACACACGGCCCTCTGATCTGACCCCAAACTAAGTAAAGCTTTTACTTTGGAAATCAATTAGCTGATATACTACATATACCACTGATATACTACTTTACCACGACACGGGATAAACAGACATGTTAATGCACACAAATATCTGTCCCGAGTGGAAATAAAAAAAAACCAACTAAGCCAACTGGCCCGTCAAAGTTATAGAATACAATTGATACAAAATACAATGGATACAGTCTATTGCCATTGTTAAATTTTCCCATAATATTAGGGAAATTTTCTTAAAAGCAACCCTTGCCGCCATAGTGTCGCCCTCCCACAAATGTCAGTCACGTTCTTAAACATCCGTGTCCCACTGTATACACCAGCATCTACTTCTTCTTCTGTGACGTAATGGGTGTGGATTTTGTGTCTCTTTTGGTTATACAGATAATAAACCCACAACTGAAGACGGTTAGCCGAAGGTTATTTGCGTCAGCAGGCTCACTTAGGCGTCTACGCAACTTTCTCCCTATTACCACTAAAATTGCGCTTGCTCAATCGCTTCTCCTACCAATCCTCGACTACGCTGACGTCAGCTATCTTAATCTTACTAAAGAGCAACTCGATAAGCTTGAGCGACTTCAAAACTTTTGTATAAGATTCATATTTGGTCTTCGCAAATATGATCATGTATCCTCCTTTCGTACTAAGCTCAAGTGGTTGCCAATTCGCCTTCGCCGGAATGCTCATATTCTTTCTTTGCTTTATAACATTCTCTTTAACCCTGCTACTCCTACATATCTTAAAGAACGCTTCGAGTTCCTTTGTGACACACATTTGCGATCCTTAAGATCATCAGAAAATTTAAAACTACATATCCCAGAGCACAAATCCATTTTTATGGGAAAATCGTTTAGTGTGCAGGCAGTTCGACTATGGAATGCCTTGCCTATTGAAATTAAACGTGCCCAGACAATATCAGCTTTTAAAAAGCTGGTCAAAGAACACTATTTGTCTGTATAATTTATGGTACCTACGTTAAATAAAGTATTTTTCTTATTTAGTTATTTAATTATGTTTATTTTACATTTCCATCTTTTTAACAGTAAATATATTAAAAATCTTTTTTTTTATGGATATACCACAATTTTGGTGTATTTCTTGTTGCACACCTACTGCTATTAGTTATTGTTCAGCTCCTATCCATCCTAAGGTTGTCTGGAAGAGATCGCTTTATGCGATAAGACCGCCCTTTGTACAACTTGTTTATGTAATATCCTATAAAATATGTATTCTTATGGTGTACAATAAAGAGTATTCTATTCTATTCTATTCTAAATAAACAAAAGCAAAGCAGTCGTTTTTATTAAAATTTATTCAGGATTAGACTAAGTATAATTGATTTACTAGTCCATACAATTTTCGGTGTAGAATAAAGAGATGATTTTACACAAACAGACTGACGTATAGTATTTACAGTAAAGTCATGTTATTTTTCATCAATATTTTTTTACCAATTCGGTATATTAACAAGCCGCTTAAAATAATCTCATAGGTTTTAGTCAATGCTGTTAAGTGATCGGCGAAAGCTTATGGAAATGTATAAATTATAATATAATTTCTTGTTTATATTTTTTTATATTTCGTTTAGTCAGGTTGATTTTAATACAAGTACATAAAACATATTTTAGGTACTTTTATATCTTATAATATCTTTCACTTAAATTAATATATGTACTTGTGTTATATACTTGCCTATATATATGACTGCCTCGTTGATCTAGCGGTAGCGTGTTCACCCGCAGAAAAACGAGGTCCTGGGTTCAAATCCCGGGTCAGGCCAAAAGTGATTTTGGGACATTTCTGTAAAAAGAAAAATTTCTCAGCATCAGCCCGAAGTCAGGGAGTTGGCGGTATTATACACCCGTGCCTCGGATAGCACGTAAAGCCGTCGGTCCTGTACCTGACCACTTTCCGGTCGTGTCGCTAGGCGTCTCATCGGATCATGATGGTGATGGAATATAAAGTGCTCCTGTGTTTGCGCACACACTTGAGCACTATAATAATTATGTCCCGCGCAGATGGCTAATCTCTATTGAGACTGGCCGCCGTGGCCGTAATTCGGCTAGGAGGACATTATATATAATATACTTAGGAAACATTTGTAAATTATTGGAATGCAAATATTCATTTAAATTAGACACAAACTGAATGGCAAGTAAGAAAAAAGAAGTACACATTTCAATCGTTCTTTTCTTAATTCTAACTGAGATACAACCATCCAAATTATACTTTAGTTATCAATACATTCCTGTTGCGTTTAATAAAGCTGATGTTCCGTAGCAATTATTTCCCTTGTTAATTCAAATTATTGATTAAGTGACATATACACTCAGACAGACATATCTTACGAGAAAAACAACCATTTTGTCTTCACATGTACGGAGAAATTAATGCTTGTTTATAAATCATACAGCTAAAACATCTAAACTACCTAACCTAAACTTCGAAATAATTTATTTCTTATAATTCAATGAATTATACAACTCATATTCAGGACTCAACACAATTCAAGCGGTGTATATAAATTTATTTCAGTTGAAAAGCTAAGCGTTTAAAATCGAGTGTTTTGTCTAAGTAAACTCGGAGTTATACTAGATTTGGACAAAACTAAATGTGTACGCCTTGACATTTAACGCGTTTAGTGTGTTGGTTTATACATAAGATTTTTAGAGGCAAGTGCTAAGAGCTACTTCAAGAACCAAGAGTTGCATATACAATGCATTATGTATATGTCGGAGCAAATTTGGTCATTAATTCAACTATTGAGGAGAATTATCTGATCTGTGGCCGAAGCCCATATGCATGCCCTTAGGTATTAGTAGCATAATTTAAGTGACTGATATCACTTAAATTACTAAGTACTAGAATATGATTGTGTAGTATTTAAAATATATATATGTAATGATGAAAATACACAGACCGTACGGACGGACGATTTTTTTTAACTGTATTTGACTATGTTTATGTACCTACTGCATTGTGAGCTCGACAAGTCCAAGTGTATGTTAATACTCAAGTGCTGAATAAATTTAATTTAATTTCATATATAGATAACATTTCAATATTTAATATAACTGCTAGCTGGTTTGTATAAACATAAGAAATGAGCGCCGTTTAATAACAATACGAACATAAAACAACAGCATGATAGCAGCTGCAAAAGCAGTCCAATATTGTTCACCCTTCTTGATCTTCTTCATTTTCTTTGTTTCATTTGTGTCTCAAACGAGACATATTTGCAAATTTGAACGCCTCAACAACTAGCTATCGCCACTGCCCGTAATTACTTTTGAAGGATTTGGCAGGAAATATATGAGTCCAGCTATAACTGTAAAAAGAACAATAAATATTATTATTCCTGCATTGCCTTCAAGAAAACAAAGGACGTCTGTTTTTTAAAAATTCCCAATGTGGTGTCCAAAATGTTTGTTCAAAACAGTGTAAATGAGCTTTAAAGCTTGGCACCCAATTGGCAGCCAATCTGTCTACCACATTTGCACATTTGAATAATTTTTGCATATAAGGCACATAAAGCTTACACTTCTAGATCGGATAACTGTAAAGCCATTTCTAAAATTAACATCGTCGATGTTGTAAAATCTTGGAATTTTCAATATAATAAATAACATTCAACACAAATTAGTTTTACAGAAAATTTCGTTAATTATTTCATGTTTTCAATCGAAGCAAAATATTTTAAGAGACACTTATTGGCTCTTGGAAAAAAGCACTCCAAAAATAAATTTTTGCTGTGTTTAGTTTCATAAATATTGAGCAAACCAGTTGCCAAACTACCAATGTTCTAAAATGTACTAGATAAGGCGATAAAGATAAAAAGGCGCGCGGGCAACTGCAAGGGAATGCTTAACAAATGAACAACGATTTGTGCTTAACCCAAAATGTGTTAAGAACCCGCGCAAGCGCCCGCTTCAATGTGGCCAAGTTGTACATGTACATAATTAACTATGACTAATTTAAATTATTAATTGTTATAGGTAATTTATGTCATTAAGTGACTTTACTCCGATTTAGAAGTATATGTGATCTAAATTCTTCATTTTTCCTTTTTACCGTCTAAAATAATAAAGACTTTACAGCTTATTAGGTATATATTAGTTCTAAAATATTGAAGCTTTTGTTAGGAGTTTATTGTCAAAATTTTAAATACAAAAGCAATAAAGTGTCGTGCAGTAGTCAGTCGAATATTTTTAAATGGCAATAATTATTGTTACTTACATATGCTTAAAGTAAATATATGTATATTTACTTTAAGCATATGTAAGTAACAATAATTTATTTATAAATTAACAATAATATTATATTTTATTAACACTTTATTGCTTTTGTATTTAAAATTTTGACAATTTATATGTATAAATGGTCCAATGCATGCAACTCGTAACATTACTGGAAAAAGTATGCTTCCCATAATGTTGCCAATTCGACCCGCGATCATCACGAATGCAAACGCCAAACCCCTGTGAGAGAAATATTAAATCAAACTATTCAGAATATTAAAATATTAAATAATAATTCGTATAACATTAAATTGGACAGAGTAGATATAGATTTAGTAAAGAAAGAATAAAATAAATTACCTGAGTGATGTAGGAAATACTCTCACAAGCACATTATAGAGTAAACCTAAAGCAGTGAGCATAATCGCAATTGAAGCCGAAAACCATATTGCTATAATCATCAATGTACTCGTCCAATATATTGCTCCGGAACAAAATGCACTTATTATTATCATTAAAAACATTAAATGTTTATGCCCAATTACATTTACGAGGCAGACATTGATAACATAAAATGCTAAAGAAATTAATCCCACAAAAATCCCGAGCATGTATGTTTCGAAGCCGAAGACGCGCTGAAAATTGAAAATATCTATTAATGACCTCGAAAATACATTAAATTTCTATAAAAAATAACAACATTGATTAAGAACATACCGGTGTACAATTATCAAAATCACTTCTGTGTACAGATTCATTCAAATTATGCATATAATCATCAATCATTTCACAAAATTGTCCAGAATCACCATTCTTTATCAGGTATGAATCTATTATTGTTGATATTTGTGGGTACCAAAGATTAAATGCAGTAACTCTAAAAAAGATAGCATAAGTTAATTTCTATGTAATTTCATGCATGTATTTTGTGATTGATTGAGTAGTCATGAAAATGCTACCAAATACCACACGTGGTTATTGCCCTTAAGTGTTTTTTTTTTTAATTATGTGTTTATGAATACAATTTTCTAAATTTAGTGCAATAACTACCATAACTAGCTTTATTGTATACGCTTAATCTTAAGCAAACATTGAGCGCAACATTTCTAAAATAAGGTACCGACGCCAGCACATCCAGCTAGCCCAATCTGTCAAATTTATTTTATAATTTTTTAACTTTATCACAATAGCATAAGGTTCACTTTCAATTGGGGAATTTTGATAGATTAGGGTAGCTGGATGTGCTGGCGTTTGTACATTATAAAATCGTTGCAGTGTCTACAAAAACCATTTTCGTACCCCAATTGGCCGATAAAGTGAATAAACATTATCAATGATAACCGCGTCAACAGTGGTTCTCGAAACAATTTTTTTATTTCGAATAATTCGTTCACCAATTGTTTCTTCAAAGACGTTTTGTGAACATTGAGGGTCGTATTTGATGATAAGGAAGCAATCTGAAATGTAACACGGAAGTTATTTTTATAAGTGTTGCTAATGCTTAGTTTAGAAAATGTGTCCAATTTATTTGGGATGTTGTATCATTACAGACGCATCAAGGAAAACGATATAATACAAAGAAGCCATTGCATTGATTTACTATGCATAAAAATAATATTGCATGTGCAATATGCAAGTGCTAAAAGTTACTGGGAAATATTTATCGCGATCAGATTATTATTTAACACTAAATTAATAGTATTTTTATGTATATGTTAATACAGACACCTTTGTTCTGTATTTAATCCATATGAACAGTAAAAATAAAGAACAGTAGTTACCTGATTAGAGGAAGTTTCCGGTTAATATACAGTTAAATTAAAGAGAGAAGCATAAACGATAAATGAACGTTTCCTTAGGCTTAGGAGTGGTTTAAACGGTCCGTCATATACCTACTTCATTGATTTTGTACGGACCTCGTACAAAATCAATAAAAGTTTTACATTTTAAAATTGACCCTATATTCTGTAAATGAACAAATTAAGTTTGTAATTGCAATTTGTAACAAATTACGATTTTAATAAGTTTTCAATAAATTTAAACGGAAATGCACTGACTATTTAAAAGAATTTGGCTACTACGCGTCTGTTAAAGCAAAATGTGCCTACAATTATTACAACTTCAAAAAACGAGTGTTCGTTTTGGCTTTATTTGGGAAGAGCAAAAAAATTCCATGCAGGACACGTCGTAGATTTGTTTGGGGCGAAACATCGCCCAAACAGCGATTGTAGTAAAAGAAAGTTGCACTGAACGAAACTGAACAGAAAATTTTGTGTGATATTCATTTCTTCTCATTAAATAGGAAAGGAAGTAAACTTTTCAGAGCCAACATTTCAGTTATAACCAAATTAAATAATGCTAAGAATTATTAGTATCTGGAACAAATATTTGAGTAAAATTTTTGTAAAAAGCTAAGCCATATGTTCCTGCACTTAATTATAAATGAGATATGGGATTACAAGCAGATTGGGGTTAGCATTTACCGTTCTACTGAAATATACCCGTGTCAAACGGATATTTGAATCCTAAAAGGGGTTGCATACACTGAGACGGGCCTTCTGTGAGCTCTCTAAAAAGTCTCTGAAAAGCTACGAACATTTTAGAATAGCTTTCTACTCTATCAGGTCGGTGTCGGTGTCATTTCTAAGTAACGTAGATTAACTATAAATATTTATACTGGGTTCTATTTTAATTTTATAATGCAGATAATACGTCAGACATAGAATATATATAGAATATATAAATTAAAAACATCAGCTTATAGAAAAAAAATGTATCAAATTAATATTGATTTTGGTAGTATCAAAGTGCCTCATTTTTTAAATTTTCAGCCATACAACGCCCGGATAAATTTGCTGTGTAATCAACCAATATTTGTTACAATTTTATGTGCATTTTAAAGTATCCGTATATTTAGCTTCCTTACACTATTTACCAATGTAAACGATTCATTTTCTAACACCTCCTTGTTTCTTTCTGATTAAATTGCTTGCAGGATCCATGACAGTTCATGCGATCCCCACAACATGCCTGAGCTTCACCGCTCAGAGTAATTTCATTGTATGCCACTGTTGATCCTGACTTACAGGAGTTGCAGTGGCAAGTAAGAGAGTGGGACTAGTCCTTATTAAAAAAATATAAACACTCAATTTTTTGTCCAGAGAATTTGTATATTTCTGTGGCAATATTGGATAGTTACCGCTGTCTGTTAATTTAAATAGTTACAGTAAACAATAAAACAGCTTCAGGTGTGTTTATTGATTACAATCAAATATTATACCAATGCAATCGTTATTTTATGGACAAATAAAACCATTTCAAGATGATTGTTGACTATTTTCGTGGCTAATTATGCTTGTCTGACTACTGACTAGATTAATTGATTGTCATGTTCATTATTATAAATATAACAATAATACTGCAAATTCTCGGTAATGAGTCATTTTGCTCAAAATTTCCTATCACTAGGTGAGCATTTTGCAGTGTGGAGACGGCGGAAAATGTCACAATATCATCACCCCATCTCATCCCGTGGGGGTGTAGAAGTCAACCCGAGGGAATATGTACCAGAGGACGGGCAGCAGCTTCTTTCGGGGTTCTATGACCATCTTACTGCTATGGCCAACCCGTTAGCCAAGCGTGGCGATTATGGAATATCTCCTTAAGATGATTCTTGGGATAGGCTTTAGTATAGCAGTGGACTTCTTACAGCTGTTATGAGGAGGTGAGCATTAACTGTTAGATTATAACACAAGCTACTACAATAAAACCTGATCAACGAAATAATTACAGCAAACTTACCGGAAAGGACTCCTTAGCTTTTCCTGTGTTAATAGAATATATTGTTTTAATAACATCTAAAGCGTCATCTTCACGTCCACAAGACAAAAGAAACTTTGGACTTTCTGGTAAGTAATAAAACAATATTACTGATAATAAACTCCAGATTGTAAAACTAAGTAAATAAAAATTCCAAGAATGTAATTCTGAAAATATAAATATATGGATATGTTACATTTAAACTGTATTAAGGAAGTACCTACAGCGTGAAATAAAAGAACCCGTGTTATTAGCGATTTGGGTTGCGGTGAGCGGAATACGATTATTGTATTTTAATTAACGTTTAAGTCATCGTATTTTTCAAACAAGTAATCTAAGAGATCATTTGTCTAAACATTATCAAAACTTTTTTAGATAGCAAGGCGAACGAGCAAGTGTCACCTGATGGTAAGTGATCACCGCCGCCTATGAACACTCGCAACACCAGTGGAGCAGCAATTGCGATGCCGGCTTAGAGTCGTAGCACACATATCAAAACGGAAAGGGATCGTCACCGCCTCACCTTTCTCGTCGGCGTCAAACAGTCGTCCACTTTACGTAAGCGGATCAGAAGCTCCGCCCCGTCGACTCGGCTACAGCTAGGCGACGCGACGCCGCGCTTACGGCTCGCCGACCGCTGGTTGACGGCTAGACGTTGTTACTTCAATCAAGTTTTATTCGTATTTGGGTTTAAAATAAAATGAATAACACTTTTTTTACAAGTGTACATGCGCGAACGTTCGCAAAGGCTAACTTCACGGTCGCCTCTCTCGTGAATCGTACAGCACGTGCGGCAATGCAGACCGCGCGGGCGGTGAGTGGACGAAGATACGTAAGCTAGCGTACGGAGAGCCGTAAGCGAGGGTACGGAAAGCCGACAGCAAGTCGACCGAGCACTGCACCGCGGTTCGTGAGCTTGCACGAGGCGATGCGATTACGTTACGATTCCGATTAGTGTGCGTTGCGGTAAGGAGTTTCATACAAATAATACTGAACGGCTCGAGTTGATACGGTGACAATCCCTTTCCGTTTTGATATGTGTGCTACGACCCTTATAAGTTAGGAATAGGCTCACTTCTTGCAGGTTGCGTTGACATACCGGATTGGAAATACCTCGACATTTAATTGAATCAACAGAGTGCTATTGCGCGGTAAACTAATATTATAAAGAGAATAGATAACACACATGTTCGTTTCTAAACAACGTAAATTCGGAAACTTATGAATTGAGTTTACAAACATTTTTACTTACGATAAGCTATACTTTCAGCGAGTATTTTAATGAAAAAAAAGGGGGTCCTTCCATCATCAGTTTTTAGTGATAAATAGAAATTTAAAATAATAATTAATTTTTACGTATTTCTACCCGTGGGAAGTCGGGTCACTACATATAAATTGTTGCTTTATTATCTGGTTTTTGTGCCTGGTTTAATTTTTTGTCCCACTAAAAACGAATTTAGTGAAACATACGAGTCTATACTTACCAATATATCCATTCAAAATAACGATGTCCCACTGTCTTGGCAGTATTACCCACGAAATAAAAGCTTGTATAATGATCGCAATCGGCATAAACGCAGACCATACCAATAAGGCTTTGTCTCTTACATTTTCGTGAGTGCACTCGGAAACCATAACTGAAGCTGTATTGAAGCATATACTCAAGCTAGAAGACAAAAACAAATGCAGTATATGATGGTGCACAACACAAGACGGTATTCTGATGTTATGGAATGCTGAGTGCATATCGTTTGTATGGGCGTTACAATAAAATCTATACAAATAAATAAAATTGGAGTGTCTGTTTGTAATAATGAAATAACTGGTTTTTACAACATAAATATGAATATATACGGTACATACACCAAAATATTTTTTTTACAATTTTAGTCTGTCTGTCTGTCTGTTTGTTCCGGCTAATCTCTGAAATGGCTGGACCGATTTTGACGGGACTTTTATTGACAGATAGCTGACATCAGCTATCTGTCAATAAAAGTCCCAAAGTGCCCGCGACTTCATCCGCGTGTAAATAAGTTTATTTAGTATTTTTTTTGTTTTTACTAAAAATAAAGACATTTTCTAAAATAAAAGTAGCCTAAGTTACTCCTTATTACATAATAAGGAGTAACGGAGTAACTTAGGAGAAAAGGAGTACTTACTTAAACTTATTAACACGCGGATGAAGTCGCGGCCACAGCTAGTAATAAATAAATTAGATATCTTGGGACAACTGAGATACTGACATCTGATCGCAAACTAGGCAACCAGATAACTGATGAAGATACTTTATATATTTCTAAATCATTCGCTACACAAAGATTTGTCGCAAGATTATCGGAATCGAACTCACGACCTCAGGCTAAGCAGTCAGGGTCATTAAACCACTAGACCAACAGGCTAGCCTGTTCTTTGCCTTAGACGCAACATTTGTACATTCTCTCCTAGGCACTATCTCCTATTGCAAAATTCTTGACTTTGAACCGCCGCCGAAAATTTTTCTGATGACTATTTATTTAACGAAACAAAATCAAAAGAATTCTTCTAGTAACTATTTTTAACTCGAGGCAGGATTTGCGACCTGGCACTTCGAGGTTTTCAGTTGATACGTTACAAAAGCGCTCACAAAAGTGAACATCATAAGAACAAGTTGAAAATTAATTTATTTTATATATTCATACTATATTAGGTCTTTACCTATGAAATTGCCGTTCTGCAGTACTGGCCATTTCAAATCAAAATAATTTTTGTTTGGCTAAGAATTCTAATTTCAAATTAATTTTATTTTAAAAACATGGATTCTTTTTTCCAAAAGTAGTCATTTCTTTATTGATTAGTGTTACATTTTCATCGCATTTCAATCTTTTTCGTCATCATGGATACGTTAAAAATTCGAGTAATTATGGAATATGAGTACCGTCGTGGCAGCAACGCGGCACAAGCGGCACGCAACATCAACGACGTTTACGGAGCTAACACTACAAACCAACGCACCACCTGTTATTGGTTTGCTCGCTTCCGTTCTGGAAATTTCGACCTGAAAAATGAACCTCGCGGTCGTCCGAAGACTTTGGTCGACAATGACGAATTAAAGGCGGTTGTGGAAGCTGATGATACACAATCTACGGCTGAATTAGCAGCAGCTTTCGACGTTAGCGTCAAAACAATATTGGTCCATTTGCGTCAAATTGGCAAGGTAAAAAAGCTTGACAAATGGGTGCCCCACGAACTCAATGATCGCCAGCGCGAAGTACGCGTCGAGACGTGCCTTGCACTGCTCAACAGACACACAAATGAAGGAATTTTGAACCGCATTGTTACCTGCGATGAAAAATGGATTCTGTTTGATAACCGCAAGCGCTCAGCAAGTTGGTTGGATCCTGGTTCAGCACCTAAACAATGCCCTAAACGAAAACTTACCCCTAGAAAAGTGATGGTCACTGTTTGGTGGTCTAGCGCCGGTGTGATTCATCACAGCTTCTTACCAAACGGGGTGAGCATTACTGCAGATGTGTACTGTGAAGAACTGAGCACAATGATGGAGAAGCTGGCGCATCTCCAACCAGCATTGGTCAATCGCTCGTCTCCGCTGCTCCTGCACGACAACGCGCGACCTCATACTGCACAGCAGACGGTCTCCAAGTTGCAAGAACTGGGGTTGGAAGCTCTCCGTCATCCGCCCTACTCACCAGACCTTGCGCCTACAGACTACTACTTTTTCCAGAATTTGGATAACTTCTTGGCGGGAAAAAAATTCAATACCCGAGAGGCAGTACAAAATGCCTTTGAAGAATTTGTTGCCTCCCGTCCAGCTGATTTCTTTAAGAAGGGCATCAATAAACTGCCACTGCGATGGCAAAGATGCATTGATTGCATGGGTGATTACTTCGATTAATACAAATAAAAAAATTCATGAAAAAAATTCGTTTAAATTTTTTCATACAAAACGGCAATTTCATAGGTAAAGACCTATTATAAGTGAAACATTTTATTCAGCAACATACAAGAAATACAGTAAGGTAAAAATAACATAAATACGGAGAAAAGAAAAAGAACGAAAGTAACAATCATATAGAAATTAGCTTAGCTAATGGTACTGAATGCCGAAATCCACAGGCGAACCAAATGAACCTATATGGAGCACAGCCCGAAGAATTATCAAGCTGTTATGGCGCAGGGCAGGGCTCTGGGGCAGGCCTAGTCTCAGTGGGCAATGTAAGTATAGACCAGGGTAGAAGCCTTTAAAAATAATAAAAAGTGAAAAAAAATAATAGTAGGATGAAACCCATTAGAAAAGGAGGGGAATATTATAGAAAAAAAAGGAAAAATAATTTACGGGCGATCTGAGGTCGGGAAGGGGATGGGGGTGAGTTTTTAAAGGTAAAAAACAGTTTTTCTCGATTTCCGGCAAAACTAAAAAGTATAACTAATAACTATCGAAAAAAGTCAAATGGCAAAGTTGTAGGTAATAAAAAGATCTAAAACTTTTGTATTTACACTTTTTTCACATAACCTAAAATTTACGTGAAAACTTCAAAAAACCAAGTTTTTGGTATTTTATTTTTATCTTTTACAAATTTATTTCCTTTTTAACGAAATTTGGTGAAAACTTACCTTTTTATGTCCCAAATACGCTGTAATTTATTTGATTAAAAATATTTGTTTTTTCACCTTATTTTTTAATTAATATCGAAAAAACACCCTAATTTTCAATCGAAAAGTCACCCGTCAAAATATCAGCTTTTTTCAAAAAGTTGGTATGTTTTCTGTTTGTTAAAATCTCTACTTTCCGATGGTGTAAAAAAATATATATGTTACTATAGTAAATCTTCTCAGAAAATGCAAAAAATCGAAAAACTCGAATTCGAATTTTTTTTTAATTATTATTAAAAATTTCATCTAAAAATGTGATTGCTGCAATTTGTTTCAATTAAAAAGTTGATTTATTTAATGCTAATTACATTTATGTCATAGTAAATCTCATTATATATAAATATAAATGTAAATCGTACAATTAAATGTAGACACTTTATTCTGATTACGTTATTCATTACAATATTTTTAAACAAAAATATATTAAAGAAATAAATGTCAAAATATATATAAAAAAATATATTATAAATATATTAAAAATCTATTTAAAATATATAAATACATAAAAAATATGTAAAGTAAATATATTTTTAATAACTAACTTTTCGCTGATTTTCATGTATATTTCATATATTTTGAATATATCTGAAATATATAAAATATACCTATATGAAAATCGGCCAAACATTTCAATTAAAAATATATTTACGATATATATTTTATATATTTTTTATAGATTTTTAATATATTTTATGTATTTTGAAATATATTTATTTTTCATGGGATTTACTAAATTTGTTTGTGCAAAATTAAGGAAATTATTATTAGTATGTATGTAGTAAGACCCAGACCCGCCTAGCCCCTTCCCCACTTCTCCATGAAATACCTTTTGATGGGCTACTATTTTTCGTAGGTCACTCAGGTATATAATTTATCTTAAAATATAAATAGACATCTACGCATATAATTTAAAGAAGATTCGACTACTTTCTCCAAATATTGTAGATGTCTTATTAAATATTAATTTTATTAACTTATTTGCTTGTTAATTATAGTAGTATATTTTTATTTGCAATTTTTTTTTATCTGTGTAACATGTAATCTAATGTTTTTCGAGTAATTAAAGTGTTAATTTTAATAAATAGCTCATTTTTTTTATAATAATTTAAAAATAAAAACTTGATTTTTCTTTGCATTTACTGTGAAGATTTACTATAGTAACATATATATTTTTTTTCACCATCAGAAAGTAGAGCTTTCGACGAACAGAAAACATACCAACTTTTTGAAAAAAGCTGATATTTTGACGGGTGACTTTTCAATTGAAAATTAGGGTGTTTTTTCGATATTCATTAAAAAATGACAGGACAGGATAACTTCCGAGATGCTGAAGGCTGGACATGGCGTCATAGCGAGTCAGCTGTGCAGCCTTTTCAATTTATGCTATACCACCGGCCAAGTGCCAAGTGATTGGTGCAAGGCTGTCATCGTACCTCTTTACAAAGGGAAAGGCTCACGGCAAGACTGTAAAAACTATAGGGGCATTAGTCTGCTCAGCGTCGTTGGTAAGTTGTTTGCAAAAGTATTGGTTGAAAGAGTTGTGAAAGAAACCGATGCGAAAATATGGGATGCACAGGCAGGTTTTTGGAAAGGAATGGAATGCATGGATCAGGTCTTTTCTCTGCGAAGCATAGTAGAAGAAGTTTTTGGGCAAAAACCAAAATGTTTACTGTGCCTTCGTAGACTTAGAAAAGGCCTACGATAGAGTATTGAGGAGTGAACTATGGTCGGTACTGTCCATGTATGGGTTGAACGACAACCTTGTTCAAGCACTGAAATCTCTTTATAGGGATTCCAGAGCTTGCGTGAGGATTAACGGGTCATACACCGAGTGGTTTAGCATCCAAAAGGGTGTTAGACAGGGATGTGTAGCGTCACCGTGGTTGTTTAACCTATTCATGGATAGCTGTTTAAAAGATTTGAAAGAAAGTGAATGCGGTGTAAGGATGAATGAGTTACTCATCAAATGTCTGCTTTACGCTGATGATCAAGTTTTACTTGCATCATCGGCGGACGAGTTGCAGATGATGGTAACAAGTATGCATGAATCGTTTGAAAGGAAAGGGATGGAAATGAATGTAGGTAAGACGAAAGTAATGGTATTTGAGAGGGATGAATACACGACAACGTGTGATATTGTTATCGGAGGAGAGAAAGTCGAACAGGTGAATGAGTTTGTATATTTGGGAACTTTGTTTACGAGAGATGGGAAATATGAAAAAGATATTGTTAGAAGAGTAAATGCGGGAAACAGAGTGAATGGGGCACTACACGCCTTTATGAGTAGCCGCCAAGTATCAAAGAAGGCTAGACTAGCCGTGCACGATGGAGTGTTAGTCAACTTTAATGTATGGAAGTGAAAGTTGGGTATGGCAGAAAAAGAATGAAAGTAAAATAAATGCAGTGGAAATGAGAGCTCTGAGAAGTATGTGTGGTGTGACTTTGAGAGACAGAATTCGAAATACTGATGTAAGAGAGCGTTGTGGTGTGAAAGAGGATGTAGTCACAAAGATTGAAAAAGGCATGCTGAGATGGTTTGGCCATTTAGAAAGGATGAATGAAAGAAGATTGACAAAAGAAGTATACCTGGCCTGTGTGAATGGGACAACCGGAAGAGGAAGACCACGTCGAACATTCTCTGACCAAATTGGAGATGTTCTCAAGAAAGGGCAGGTCAGAAGTACCCTAAACCGGCGAGCATGTATGAAGAATATAATGACAGTAATCGAGGCAAAAGAAGTATGCAAAGATCGTGACAAATGGAAATCCGTTGTCTCTGCCTACCCCTCTGGGAAACAGGCGTGAGTCTATGTATGTATGTAATTAAAAAATAAGGTGAAAAAACAAATATTTTTTATCAAATAAATTACAGCGTATTTGGGGCATAAAACTTCAAAAAACCAAGTTTTCACCAAACTTCGTTAAAAAAGAAAAAAAATTGTAAAAGATAAAAATAAAAAACCAAAAACTTGGTTTTTTTAAGTTTTCACATAAATATTGAGGTTATGTGAAAAAAGTGTTAATACAAAAGTTTTAGATCTTTTTATTACCTACAACTGTGCCATTTGACTTTTTTCGTTAGGACTTTTAGTTTTGCCGGAAATCGAGAATAACCGTTTTTTACCCTTAAAAACTCACCCCCATCCCCTTCCCGACCTCAAATCGCCCGTAAATTATTTTTCCTTTAACTTTTATAATATTCCCCTCCTTTTCTAATGGGTTTCATCCTACTATTATTTTTTTTGGTTTTAAAAATTATCGACCCTGGTCTAGTAAGTGTGTTTGATAGTATAAATTGTAACTTTATTTATACCATCCGGATTTTGTTACTGACTTTTTTGTCTTACTAAAAACTAAAAAAATATCCTTAATAAATTATGATGTTCCACTGTTTTAATATTATTTCAGCAGTGCACGTCTTTCGGCTGATATGATGATCGTGATGATGATAAACTTGTATGTTATAGTTAAATTAGTACGATTAGATTTTTATTTAGAGATCAAGTATATCATGTAACGCTTACCAAATTCCTTCAATAAATTTTCCTAAGACTAAAATCCAGTAGGAATGTCCAGCTGCTTGTAATAGATTAGATATGAAGATTACAACATGTCCACCGTATAAGAATACTCTTCTTCCGAAGGTATCAGTGAGAAATCCTATAAACAGTGCCGTTACCGCTTGACCTAAAAATAAATGTAGGTATTACTTTTTTTAATACCACGCCCACACTAGTGAAATAAATCCCGTAGCGGGGTATTTAACTAACATTTGACGGACACAAAGCACGCCCTGGCTCATGACAAGAACTTATGCGTCTCAAAAATTGTCATTTGCGGGAATTGAACCCGGAGCACGAAGTGGTGAGGCGGCTGCCTTAACCGCTGCACCTCACATGTAGTCAAGTTGATATAAGTTTATATTAAGCAATTGGTAATTCAGGTCGACTATTTCAAGTGGGCGAAGTATTCTGCTGATATCCCGTACGACATTTTAATCCGTTGGCCCGTTGGCGTGGTTGATAGATGCATGCATTTCACGCCGCAGGTCGTGGGTTCGATTCCCACCCAGTACAGATATTCGTGTGCTTGAACATGTATGTTTGTACTGTGTCTGGGTGTAATTATCTATATAAGTATAGTATAACAGTTATCAGTACGTCAAGCTGTGCTTAGTTTGGGATCAGATGGCCGTGTGTGAATAATGTCCCAGGATACTCGTAGGTATTATTATTATATAAATTAATGCTAACTTACCAATGAAAGGCACTGCATTCAGTATTCCTTTTTGTATTATGTCCATATTTAGATCACATTCGGCACTTGGTAACATATTTGATATCGATGTGGCTACTGCTACAAACACGCACATAGCACTCATAGAGGCAATCAACAGTTTTATATGAAATCTGCCAAATCCACACAAAAGCAAGGCTTCTGCCAATTTCTGCATTGGATTCTCTTCTTTAGATATATCTGAAAGTTTTATAAAAGTTTGTTTTATCAATTAAATAACTCTCACGTATCATCACCACAATCATCATCATATAGACATATTCTCATGCACGGAAAATGCATTTCTAAGCGTTGCAGGACGTCACATTGAGGCATTGACTATTGAGAGCAGTAAACAGTAACTTTTTATTACGATTTTCTTTCTCTAATATTATGTATATTCCCTTTTTTTTAACATATTTAATAATTTAATAAATTAGCTATGTAACCAACTTATAAATGTTCATTATTTTATTTCACGACATATTATTATTAACATAAAAAAAATATTTGAAATTATACATATTATGAATACATATTATTATGATTGTACCACATATTGTGCATGGAATTCACTGTTAGCAATAAGACATCTGTAATAAATAAATCATGTCAGTCAAATAACGTCCACTGCTGGACAAAAGCCTCCTCAAAGTATAAGGGGGAGATGTCATAAGCGCCACGCTTGGCAAACGGGTTGCGATCGCAGTTTAATAGTCTTAGTTCACAGAAAAACGCTGCTGTCCTTTCTCTTGTAGCTATTCTCTCGTGACGATTCCACAGGATGATATGGGTGAATATATTTTTCGCCGTCACCACACAAATAATCTTGAGACAACTATCACACTACCCTCTGATCCCAAACTAGGGAAAGCCTGTACTATGGCAACCAAACAAATTATATTCATATACTTATGTATTTTTAAGAAGAAGATACATACATGTTGCCGTGCTTATTAATATTAGATTATACATTTTGTATAATCCAAATTTTACGTATTCAATGTGGTGTACTGGTGCCCATACTAAGCCCCTTAGCGACTAAAAGGCCTCAATTCTCCATTCTGGCTAGCTAAAAGCTGATTTTCAACAGTAGCCAAAGATTAGTCTTCGAATACAACTACATTTTTCATCAATCATGTATTTTGTCGTCTGTTACTCTATCTACCTTTCTTACATCTCAATTTCTGTCTATTCGTCTAAGTGAAAACTTAAATTAAATTTGCATTTTCCAGCACATGTAGCTTTTGGTTTATTTGTAAAAAATGAATTAATTTATTCATTTCTATTATTAAGTTGTTTTAAGCAATTTATCACACCAAGGGATTGGACAGCTTTAATGTGTTCAAAACACCACCAAATCGGCAACATTAATTTAAAATGTAAACAATAAAAAACCTGTGAAATAGATTTAAACAATTTATTTAGTATTGTTTTTTAAATAAAGGACAACTACAACTTGTTATGAACAAGCTAATTATTAAAAACAAATGTTTTTGTAATTCATAAGTTAAAATCATTAAAAGTCAATATTGGACAACTTTTTCAAACTGTTGTTTATATATTAATCATTGTTGCCGATTCTGGTAAAACTATGAAAATGTGTTTCAAACACATTCAGACTATACAATGCCTTAAGTATAAAATAAGTGTTTGTTAGGTTGGCGACTATCACCATGCGTGCACAAGTTTCTTATTGGTATTACACTTAATCCTTATACTATACACTTTTATCGAGTGAGGTAGGGCAATCAAATATTTAAATACGTTCTTCTGCAATACTCGCATTATGTATTATTTTCATTACAAGATTAGATTAAAAAAAACAATATATTGATCACTCTCACAGTATTACTATTTTTTTTTATTTAATTTAGATATATATACTCTTATTCGCTACAACATAAACACTCGATCTTTGCTTGACAAATATGGCTAAATGAATATTTCAAAGAAGGCCTTTTGTTTTCGACTCTCATTTACATGTATATGATGCTAAAGCCAAGAAGAATAGCATTTTAAATCATATTCGCACACCTAGTTCTAAAGAGGTATTAACTCAAAAAAGCACTTTTTTCAAAAAACACGAAAAACAGTTTTCTGTGTCCCTGTTCACAGCAGGAGCGTTTTGTTTTTATGGCTTACTTTATGTATACACAAGAATAATATTTTAATAGTAATTTAGTGTTTCATACACGTTTGAAGGCAAAAAATCAGATTTTTTGGATTATTTCCCTTTTGCTAGTAAATGTATCTATATTTGTTATACCAATTTGAGTTGAGCCTGTGTTGGTGAATTAAGTTATTAGTTGACTCTCTTTTGAAGATGCATTAGACAATTAGAACGTAATGGCTTTTTGAAGTTATACTTCTTTTGGCGCGATGGAGAAAAATGATGAGAGTGAATTTTTACGAAGCGCGCGCACACCGACACCAAAAAATTTAACAGCATGAAGTTAGTTCTAGGTGGTATGAGAGTGAATTTTTACGATGCGCGCGCATCGTAAAAATAACAGCATGAAGTTAGTTCTAGGTGGTATGAAAATGTATGAGAGTGAATTTTTATGATGCGCGCGCATCGTGCGCGCTCATCGTAAAAATAACAGCATGACGTTAGTTCTAGGTGGAATAAAAATTGATAACTATGTTCAAGTTGTATATTAAGAAGTATAACTTCTAACGCGTGTACATAAGTACACACAAGTTTTTTTTTTGCATTATTTATAATAAGTCCAATTGACAGTGTGCTATGACCAACAGTAAAAGTATATTATTTGTTAATAAAAAATAAAAAATAACTACTGCAGTCAATTATTATTATTTATTAGTATACTATTAGGAGCATTACCTTATGTCGGTCTCATACACCCAAATGGGTCGTAACTCTTAAACAAAACATAAAATATATTGCAAAGTAGAAAAACAGTTTTAAATGAACATCTGAATCACTACGATCATATTTCATTTATAGTAGAATAAGGATATTTGTCCTTTAAGAATCTGCACTGTATGTAAGTCGTAAATTGCTACAATAGTGCCATCTGTCCCATTCTTGTCAGTTTCTTTTTCAGTCCTTGTAAATCATTTTATTTTAAATGCTCTTCATAATTCTGGATTAACCTGCACTCTTCTTCTTCGTTTGAATTCTTGTACCTGTCGCACAAATCACTTTGATTTTTTTTCGGTACGTGGAAAGAAATGTTAAATTCGGTATTGAATATCCTGTTGAATGTAGAAGACGTGACAAACCGGTAGTCCAACCTCTTCACGACGTTTTTAGGGTTCCGTAGCTAAATGGCAAAAAACGGTACCCTTATAGATTCGTCATGTCTGTCTGTCTGTCTGTCCGTTCGTATGTCACAGCCACTTTTTTCCGAAACTATAAGAGCACTGTTGAAACTTGATAAGTAGATGTATTCGGTGAACCGCATTAGGATTTAGACACAAAAATAGAAAAAGAACAATAATTTTGGGGGGTCGCCATACATAGAACTGAAAAAATATAAAAAAATTTCATCGTACCCATACATGTGGGGTGTCTATGGATAGGTCTTTAAAAATCATATTGAGGTTTTTAATATCATTTTTTTCTAAACCGAATAGTTTGCGCGAGAGACACTTCCAAAGTGGTAAAATGAGTGTCCCTCCCCTGTAACTTCTAAAATAAGAGAATGATAAAACTAAAAAAATATATGATGGACATTATCGTGGAAACTAACAACGAAAATCGGTTTGAACGAGATCTAGCAAGTAGTTTTTTTTTATACGTCATAAACCGCAATTTACTTTCATTTAATCAACTGAAATACTTTCTGTTACGGAACCTTTCATGTGCGAGTCCAACTCGGACTTGGCCGGTTTTTATAATCTCGGTAGATATCTGCTAATGGTTTATCACTTGCTATGAATTTTCTTGTTGTTTGGGCTTCAAATAGTGTGATTCAATCCGGGGAATCGAATTAATAAAACTTTAAACGTTCTGTCTAATTTATCGGTCAATAGTTGGATGATGGTTGAGTTTTCCTCTAAAATCGGCTTGAATAATACTTGATTGTGTTTTATTTTTATAAAAATATGCGACATTTGTCTCCACAGGCTGTTTCCACTTTTCTTTCTTGTATTAGGTTCTTAGATGTTGACAGAGATTGGTATAATTTGCCAGAATTTCTCAGAAGTTTCTCAATTTCTGACTTGCTGGTTATGCAAACCAGCAGTTTTAAAGTTTTTACTCTCTTTTTGCCCTTTTTTTCAATCTCTATACCAGTTTCAGGGAGCATAACATTTTGCAGGCCTACTTGCTTTCTATCATCTTAACTGGAACACGAGGTGCTTCTGCTGGTGCTGGCCGAAGTCACCGATGATGATGAAGGTACAATCTTAGGTGGAAGCTCGTTTTTGTTTAACAATTGAGTTTTAGAATCTTCATTGGAGTTGTCAATATCACTTTCATCGCTCCGGATCGGTGAAATATAGTAGCTAGGTATAGATATGTGAACCGGTATCAAGACAGCATGAGTTTCTTTGGATTAAACTTCATAACTTGATGACACTTCAAGTTACCTTCTACGGTTGCATGTTAAGTAAAAGTGATAGGAGGAGTAATATTTTCTTTATCACGTTCTTCTACCATGTTTACCAAAAATTGCCGGCGTTGCATTGTTTTCCTAAAATATAAAATGTTTATTTTACTTACTTACAGACTCATGAGCCCCAATTCGATTTGGAAAGGCCATAAAAACATTTTTTATCTTTTTAGCTATGTCGTAAAATATATTTGTCAGTAACCATCTAAAGTTAACCAACTTGAAAAATTGGCAGTAAAAAAGGAACAAACTTAGATAACGCTAAGATGAATATAAAAGTGTTCTATAACCTAAAAACTCCAATCGCCAATAATGAAATAAGTTTAATTTTGATAATATTTTATAGAAAAAACAGAGCATAAAATATGACTCAACAAAACAGACACAACTACAAAATCAAAAAAAAATCTACAATAGGGTAACAACTCAAAATAAAATTAAAAACTTTACTCACCTTGCCAGCAATACTGGTTTAACTCAAAATGTTGTATCCATTAAACCAGCACTAACCATCTAAAAAGTGACAATTCAAAATAATAGTGTTTCAAATTTCAACTAAATAGTTACAACTCAAAGTAACTCCAAACTTTTTACGAAGGACACGTGCACTCCGCTTGTTATTCTGATTACAACTTGAGTTGTTCCCGTTTAGGCGCGATGGAAACTGGCTCGCACTTTCAACTAAATGGACTCTAGATGCCATCTAGCGTTGAGTTTTGCACTTATTTGTAAAAATCTGTTTTCTTGGGCAGATAGGTATCCGTATAGGACATTAAATGGTGAACATAACTCAATCATACAGATTTTTGACTTAACTCTGTTTAGATCTAGGTGTGCGATATATAATATGTTTAAAAAAATACCGTGCATAAGAACATGGCCGCAACTAATGTAAGATTTGGCATTAAATTAACGGAATTGTCAGAGAAAGGAATCAGGATTATTTAAAGCAAACGCGCGATGGAGAATACAGACATTCATGTTCCTCCTCGAACATTTTGCGGGCTCCCCTACGTATATAGATATTCCTAATATATAGATATCCTCTCAATATATAGATATTAATTTGTGATATTGTATTACTTAAGTATATAGGCTTTACTCAAGTAAAGCCATATACGAAAATAGAATGGCATAAAAATTGCTCGATAGCAAAATAAATAAAGTAAGCTCTGCTAATATTATAACCCTCAATCTTTATTATATTATACCTCGCAGAGACATTCCCCTTTATTGGTTAAATATGTCCTTAAACCATTTAGATGCAATATGACAAAATGATCATAGGTTCCCGAATGGCTGTGTGTGTAAACGAGCTGTTTGATGGCAGCATCACGCTGGATATTTCATTGCATACTCAGTGACTTGGATAGATACTGCCATTTTATAATTTAGTTGTCCTTCGCTCCTTATTTTACACGAAAATTATAATAAAATAAGGCCAAAAGAGGTTTGCAAAGATCGTAACAATTGGAATTCTGTGGTCTCTGCCTACCCCTCTAGGAAACTGGCGTGAATATAGACTCATAATCAATCATGCATAGGTATGCATGAAAAATTATAATAATTAAATATTAATAATAAATTAATAAAAGATATTACTTAACAAGATTGTACAAAATGGCAGCCTTATTGCAAGGATTATGAAAAAGGTCTGTCAAAAAATACTACTCTGTCAAGATTAAATGTTTGTTATTCATCCAAATTTATTTTATCACCTTCAAAGTAAGCTCCTTCAGAAACGATACACTTACGCCAACGAATAATCCATTCATCAAAACATTTTTTAAACGCTGCTTTCGGAATTGAGTTCAGTTCTCGCCGCGAATTCTCCTTTATGTCTTCTACCGATTGAAAACGGGTACCACGAAGTGGTAATTTGAGTTTAGGAAAAATAAAGAAGTCAGCTGGAGCCATATCTGGTAAATGGTGGATGCTGGATGGTATTTGTTGAGTGTTTGGTCACAAATTCGTTCACAGTGATAGCCTTGTGCGAAGGCGTATTATCGTGGTGCAAAATCCAAGAATTTTCTTTCCACAAATCTGGCCTTTTTCGTCGAATTTGCTCTCTTAAACGCCGCATAACGCTCAAATAATATTCTTTATTTATCGTTCGACCTTCCGGTAAGAATTCAGATTGCATAACACCGCGATAGTCAAAGAAAACAGTCAACATGACTTTGACTTTTGATCGACTTTGGCGTGGTTTTTTCGGTTTCGGTTCAGTTGGAAGGCGCCACTCCGAAGCTTGTAGACTAGTTTGCATGTCAAACTCATAAACCCACGTCTCGTCACCAGTAATAATGCGTTTCATGATGTTGGGTGGAATTGACTCGTTCTACCATGTCCTCAGCGACTTTCATGCGATTGAGTTTTTTGAGAAAATTCAGATCTTTTGGGACTAGCCGAGCGGCAACATGTTTCATACCCAAATGATTAGTTAAAATGGTACGAATCGAGTCGTCAGACACAGAAAGTTCGGCGGCTATCTCTCTCAGAGTTGAATGAGGATTTTCAGTCACTATTTCCTTCACTTTTGCGATGTTAACTTCAGTTGCAGACGTTGATGGCCTACCAGAGCGAGGCAAATCTTTCATCACATCTCGACTGCTTTTGAACGCTTTGAACCACTCATAAGCACGAGTTTTTGATAAAGTCGATTCACCGTAAGCCTTCTGTAACATTTTCAGTGACTCCGAACACGAAATTCCATTAGCGATGCAAAATTTAAGACAAACTCTTTGTTCGATATTTTTGTCCGTTATGAAATTCGCAATACACATTATATATGATATTACTAAAACCAGCACTGTATTTAATATAAATAACAGATGCAACTCAAACTCCGCGCCAAAATGGAAAACAGTTGTGACAATCTTACAACAACAAAAAAAAATTGAATTTGGAACCATAAACAAATCATCCATTCCCGATACTTTTTTTAGTGAATGTATGATTTGTATTTAGAACAAGATGCGCTAACAGATACACACCTATTTGTTGCCACATTCCGTTCTAAATATAAATCATATTTTTTGACAGAATTTTAAAAGCACGTGTTCTTTACTCTATTATGATTATTAAATGTTCCAAAATATTAAAATAGTGTCTCGCTGTTTAAAGATAACGTCAGCTTTGGGGAATGATAATTAGTTCCAAAATAGTATTGAGCTATGATTTTTTTATTAATATTTAATGTCTAGAAAATTTGTTAGGGTACTTAAATTTAAAATCGTACTTGCTATTTATGAGCCCCTCAGGAATACGGTCTCGTGGAATTTGACCCACTGAGAGTCTCACCTTAAACCAAGTGATCTGCGTTTCGCAGACATGTAATACGATAGTACCTAACCGAAGGATACTTATGAAATCGAGTACTAGGATGGGTCCTCTTTCTAGATTTTATTAGTGTGTATAACAGTATATACAGTATATAAAAGTTGCCACCTGGCTCATCCAACATGGAGTTTTCCAGATCGTATTATATATAGGTTTGTAAGGCTGCGCAGCAGGTTGTTGGATCGATCGAGGTTCGATCCCCACCCAGTACAAATATGTGTGATGAGGACGATTATTTGCTCTGTGTCTGGTTATCTATAACTGTATATATTTAGAAATATATAAGTATGTTTATCAGTTGTCTGGTTGGCACAGTATAGACTCCGCCTAGTTTGAAATTAGATGGCATTGTGTTAGTAAAACCAAAATATATATTTATTATTTATATCAACTCACGCGCTAATAACATATCTCCTATTCCCAAACTAACATGTGTATCAGTAGGATTGTCAGTGCCATCGGGAATAGAAGATAGGTTTTGTATAATTTATATAGTTTCTAAGAAAGTACCTCCTTAGTTTTGTATACGGACGGACTTTTTGTAGAAAATATCGATTGGTGGTTTTTGAACGCGACATAACTTATTTATTCTCGCTAGACATATATATGTATTGTAGTGTCTAAGAAATTGCATCCATAGATTTTAACACAGACGGACTTTTGGTGCATATTATTAATTTGTGGTTTTTGAACGTGACAACTCGTTTATTCTCGCTAGACTAATGTATATTTTGTAGTGTCTAAGAAAGTACATCCATAGCTTTGTACACGGACGGACTTTTTGTGAAAAATATCGATTGGTGGTCTTTGAACGCAACATACGGAACATACATAACGAACACATAATATAGAAATGGTAGGCGTTATTTATTGCTTTTCAATTTGTTTCTATTTTTAATAAAATTTATACATTTGTTGTTTGACTGGTACAGAATAAATTCACTAGTTCACGGTTTCACATATAATTATTTAGGTGACGAGGTCACACCTACGTGTCTCAGAGAGCACGTTAAGCTATCGGCTATCGTATATTCAGTTGACCTCTTTCTGATCATGTCGGCTAGCAGATCCTCGAATAACGAAAGTTATATATATATATGAATGGAAAGGGTATCTATATATGTTTATAATTATTGTCTTCTGATGAATGAATCATGAGAAGTTAAAATTAAGCTTTTTTTTACTCTTAACCTGTCTGATTTACTCGTTAAAAGTAAAAGAAGTATTAAACATTTTATATATCAAAACATTTTTTCGCTGTAGTGTCGTCGACAGAATATATGAATGATATGTCACCTTTGGCATGTCATCAATGTATATGAAAATTAATAAAGGTCCAAAAATTCTGCCTTGGGATAAGTTTTTATATTTTAGATTGTGAAGATTTTCTTCACTTACGGCGCTTGCTTTCTACTTTTTGAATGAGAGTCGAACACGGTGAGCGCATTGCCTATGATGCCTTACCTTTGTATTTGTTCAGAAGTATCTTAGAACCCACAAAATTTAACGCTTTGATTTTATATTATTAATAACGGTAAAATAAAGATTTAGAAAGAAAAATGAAATTTTCATATAAGCCTGGAGTTTAATTCTGGCTTTCTGCTCGTCGTCGTCGTCGTTCACCTAGGTAGCTACAAAATGCCGCAGGTTGGCTCGGGTAGGCGAGGAACACGTTGACCTCTTAAGCGCTGATCTGTGATCACGTAGCTGTAAGCCGTGACCATACCTTCTTTGTAGAATTCCGTCTTTTAACTACACTACTACTTTCCACTGAGCCGTTGCCCGAACCCCGTAAGTGGGCTCTCAGGTATTTGTTGCTTAAGTTAAACTACTGGTTTTGAGCCTTCCACGTTTGCCAAAAGCTCGGTGTCTTCAATTGTAAATATTTTAAACTGAATTTAAAAATTAAGTATCCATTTTATGGACGGAGGTAAAAAAACCGAGTTACTTTAATATTGCATATACTATGGACTACATTTATGTACCGAATTGTGAGCTTGACAATTACTACTAGTGTATGCTAATATCCAAGTGCTGAACGTATTTTAATATTTCATTATTATCTCGTCAATAACTATACAGACATACCATTTGGCATCGTCAGGTCACTAAATTGGTTCAAGGCCATCATCGGCAGTCCGGTAAAACTTTCCACGTTCTACAGCTTCTTGCTCAACCATACCTCCCGGCAGTCATTGGTACTATATATTTATTTAGTGTGCATATACCATTTTTAATTATGTATTATTTGTACGGGCAGCGTGGGGTATCTACAAAATTGCCCGATAATCTTGTGAGAGTCGCTAGGGGTTGCTGGATGCTGGTACCGCTTGACCAGAATTTGTGTAGATCTTTGAGGGAGGCCCTTGTCCAGCAGTGGGAGTTTTTCGGCTGATATGATGATGTTGATGACTCTTTGTACTAAGGAAATCTACAGGTCCATTTTTCATATTCGTATTACAATGAAAAGATCCTCTACTGCGGAACATTGAAAGAGGTTTGGTTCCTATCATTTGTCTTTGTTTGACACATGACCTTTCAATGTCCTTTCTATTGGTATACATCAGCCTCCACTTATTTTTCTGTGATGTAATGGATGTGGATTTTGTGTCTCTTTTGGTTATACAGATAATAAATATACAAAAGCAGAGCAGTCGTTTTTATTAAAAATTTATTCAGGATTAGACTAAGTATAATTGATTTACTAGTCCATACAATTTTCGGTGTAGAATAAAGAGATGATTTTACACAAACAGACTGATGTATAGTATTTACAGTAAAGTCATGTTATTTTTCATCCATATTTTTTGCCAATTTGGTTTATTAACAACAGCGGCTTAAAATAATCTCGTAGGTTTTAGTCAATGCTGCTTAGTGGTCGGCGAAAGTTTATGGAATAATTTCTTGTGTACAATGAATTCATATTTATATTTTATATTATATTTTTCAATATTTAGTTTAGTCAGGTTAATTCAAATACAAGTTGTTACAGTTATAAATACCCAAAATAACATATTTTAGGTACTTATACAATACAAAACTCTTTATTGTACACCAGAATTAAAAAATGATAACAAAAACAGTTATTATAATCATTTACTAAGGGCGGTCGTATCGCTAATTGCAATTTCTTCCAGACAACCTTGACTACCATACTTGTAATAGGTACATACATTTCACTTATATTAATGTATGTACTTGTGTTATACTTGAGAAACATTCAAAATTATTGTACTGCAAATATTCCTTTTAACTAGACATAGACTGAACGGCAAATAAGAAGCCACAAGTACAAATTTTCGTGTTATTTTTAATTCCAACTGAGATACAAACATACAAATTATAACTTAACTGTCAATACATCCGTGTTGCGCGCGGTTTATAACGGCTGATGTCCCGTAGCGGTTATTCCCCTTCTAAATTAATTTGACATATGCACACAGACAGACAAATTGTATCTACTAGAAAATAATTTTATAAACAACCACTCTGTCCTAATATATACAGTTAAATAAATGCTTATTTATAAATTATACAGCTAAAACATCAAACTAATTTAGTTCTTATAATAAAATTGTAGGCAACTCATATTCTAGACATTACAATTCAAGCGGTTTATACAAATGTATTTCAGTTGAAAAGCTAAGCATTTAAAATTAAGCGTTTTGTCTAAGAAAAGTCCGGGCTAAACAAGATTTGGACGGAACAAAATTCACTGCCTTGACATTTAACGGCTATTAAGCACTCGATTGGCGTATGGTTTTTTTCAGAGGCACGCGCTAATTGCTATTGCAAGAACTAAGAGTTGCATATACAAGATAAGATAAATACACTGTATTGCTAAATTTATTTATACAGATAAAACTGACTATTTTCTTAATTTGTACTATCAAATTATTTATTACAATAAATCGATACTATATGGTGTACTCAATAAATTTCTAGAGTTAGATATTCCTGGGACATTATTTATACACGGCCATCTGATCCCAAACTAAGTAAAGCTTGTACAGACGCCATCACATCCGTATAGCCCAATCTGTCAAATCTCTTTCAATTGGGGAAATTTTGGGGATTGGGGTAGCTTGATGTGCTGGCGTCTGTACTATGGAAATCAGATAGCTGATATACTACATATATTACTTTTGTAAATACATACGTATATAGATAAACACCCAGACACAGGACAAACAGACATGTTCCTGCACACAAGTATCTGTCCTGGGTGGGAATAAAATAAAACCAACTACGCCAACTGGCCCGTTAAATGTATACAATTGATAATCAATCAATCATTTATTTGGATGAATATGGTAAATCCAAAATACAGATCTTACAAAATCAAATTATAGGAACAACACATTCACCAAAATTTTGCGTACAAAATTAAATGAAATAATAGTTACAGTAATTTAAATAATAAACAAAAATAATATTAATAATGTGAAATCCTTGTGTGATACAATATTCAGTGATATGCAGTATATTATTCTAGCGTGTCACTAAGAAAATCTGCAGTTGAGTAATAGCACTTTTGAATTAATAATAATAATAATAATAATTTTACTTCGGATTACTCCATAAAGTGTTAGTTATAAAAGTCTTAACCTATGTTAGTATCAATGTTTAATTAAAAATTTTAATTCAAAATAAAACAAATAATCTAGTACTTAAACAATCACAAAATTAAAATCTAACATTAAAATTCATTAGGGAATGTCAGGTCATATGTCAAACAATAAATAAGACAACAACAGCAATACTTAGCTATTCAGCCCAATGGTAAGTACCTTTAAGCTGAACAACAAAACACTAGTACTGCTGCCCAGTTACTATTTGCATCCATTTGGTTTGGATAGGACAATCTTGACGCGATGCTATCATCCTCAGGATGCCATTGCTGCTATCCCTGACCCGTGCAAAAAGAGAGGCAACTTTTTTTCTCATGACGGCATAGAAGCCATCCGTTAAATTAAGAGGCTCTTTATTTTCTTATTAAACAAAGTAATATTTAAGTTTTGTGGCTGTGTGGTGACGGCCTAAAGAATATCGCCACCCCCTCTCATCCCGTGGGGGGACGTAGAAGTCGTCCCGAGGGAATATATACCAGAGAATGGGCAGCAGCGTTCTCATGAGCACCAAAGTCTACCTTACTGCAATCGCCAACCCGTTTGCCAAGCGTGGCGATTATGGCAGATCCCCTCAAATGAAGGACACAATTAAACCGCGGCCCCCAGTCCAAGTGCCTCGTCCACAACATAGTAAAAATCGAGAGTGTGTCGACTAGGGTTGCGTACATTATACTCAGAATTACCAAGCGGTATTCGTTGAAAGTCATACAGGTTTACGCGCCGACTTCGACGCACTCCGACCATGAGGTTGAGGTCATGTATGAGGATATTTCTAGAGCTATACGTACCTCTAACTCTTATCTCACTGTGGTCATGGGGGAATTTAACGGGAAGCTGGGTAAACGATTCGGGAATGAGCTGAGGGAGGGCAATTTGGAACTGGAGACCGGAATCCCCGGAGCCAAATGTTGGCCGACTTCATTCTTTATGATGAACTCCTTTTTCAAGAAGGCAGAAAACCGCAAATGGACCTGGGTAAGCCCCGATGGTAAACTAAAAAACGAGATAGACTTTATCTTGTCGACGAGTAGACAGATGTTCAATGACGTCTCAGTGATCAATACGGTTAAAACCGGGAGCGATCACAGACTGTTGAGAGGCTCATTGAACCTCTGACTGATAAAGTCTACGTTCTGACCTTTACCCATGCACATCCAAAACCCTGAGCCCTTTCAGCTCGAACTGTAAAACCGTTTCGAATGCCTAGCAGATTGCGAGGAAGTGGACTCATACCACGACAGGCTCGTAGAAGTTGTCCATACGGCTGGGTCTAAGGTCTTCTAGGCCCACCGTACAAACAGAACCAAAAAGATCTCTGACTATACCCTGCAGCTTATGGTCGAAAGACGGGAAATGGTTCTGACATCCTCTGATGATGCTACCAGATATCGGCAGCTCAACAGACTGACCTCAAAGTCTTTCACTCGTGACACGCGCCAATTTAATACAAATTGTATTAAAGAAGCCATTGAGCGGAAAAAAGGCTCTAAAGTGTTTGAAGCTGAAGCTGAAGACTGAGGATGACAGAATCGTCACGTCTAGACCTGAGTTGCTGGGAGAGATCGAGAGGTTCTACAGACAGCTGTATACGAAAACACAGTCACCTGTCGATAGTTGTGCCTCAGATCCCAGAGCACGACTAACCCAACACTTCACCGAAGACATCCCGGACGTCAGCCTGTGCGAGATTAGAAAGGCTCTCCAACAGCTTAAGAACAACAAGGCACATGCAACATGGTGATGATGGAGTTACGGCAGAGCTTCGGAAGGCGGGTGGTACACCAATCCTACGGGCCCTTCAGAAGTTATTTAACTCCGTCATACTAGAAGGTCAAACGCCACAAGCATGGCACACGGCTGTGGTGGTGCTCTTCTTCATAAAAGGTAATAAACCCCTCATGAAGAATTACAGACCCATCACACTGCTGAGCCATGTTTACAAGTTGTTTTTGAGGGTCATTACGAATCGTCTCGCACGCAGGTTTGACGACTTCCAGCCTCCCGAACAAGCCGGTTTCCGTAAAGGCTTTAGTGCCATAGACCACATAAATACGCTGCGGCAGGTTATACAAAAGACCGAAGAGTATAACCAGCCATTATGCTTAGCGTTTGTGGACTATGAGAAAGCCTTTGATTCGATCGAAACTTGGGCCGTACTGAGGTCTCTCCAAAGGTGCCAAATCGACTACCGGTATATCGAGGTGTTAAAGTGTTTGTATGAAAACGCTACTATGTCAGTGCGACTCCAGGACCAGAACTCGAAACCTATCAACTTGCAGCGAGGTGTGAGACAGGGAGATATTATATCTCCGAAACTGTTCACCGCTGCATTGGAAGATGTCTTCAAGCTTCTGGACTGGAAAGGCTTTCTTCGATGGCAGCAGCAGGGTCTCTCAACAAGTGGGTCTGAAAATGAACATGGATAAGACGAAAATCATGTCGAACATCCATGTTGCACCCACTCAAGTTAAGGTCGGAGACTCTGCACTCCAAGTTGTAGAGAACTATATTTACCTAGGACAGACCATCCAACTAGGTAAGTCCAACTTCGAGAAGGAGGTTAATCGAATAATCCAAATCGGCTGGGCAGCGTTCGGGAAGCTACGTAATATCTTCTCGTCGCAAATACCACAGTGTCTCGAGTCGAAAGTCTTCGACTTGAGATGTTGTGTGTTGCCAGTGATGACTTACGGAAAGGAGACGTGGTTGCTTACTATGGGTCTTATCAGTCTGCTTAAGGGCACCCAAAGAGCAATGGAAAGGGCTAAGCTTGGATATTCCCTGCGAGATGGAATCAGAAATGTTTGAGATCCGCAGGAGAACCAAAGTCGAGCCGACATAGCCGTAAGAATTGCCAAGCTGAAGTGGCAGTGGGCAGGGCACATAGCTCGTAGAGCCGACGGCCGCTGGGGTAGAAAGGTTCTCGAGTGGCGACCACTAACCGGAAGTCGCAGCGTGGGCAGGCCCCCTACAAGATGACACTTACTGTGTCATACGAAATACGAAAAACGAGTGAGATCTATAAAATCTCTGCTCGCTAATATAACCTTATGAACGGTCAACATTAAAAAGAAAATTAAAATTCCATTTATTAGCTCAAAGATCTATTTAACTCTGTTTTTAGATTACATGTATACGATTGAAGATTAGTCGCTTAAATTAAACTACTGGTTGAGAGCCTTCTGCGATAGCCAACTGCTCGTTGTCAATTCTTTAATATTTATGAAGTTAAACTAAATTTAAAAATAATAGCTTAGTAACTTGACATTTATTTAAGAATTAAAAAAATATATGTGATAAAACAGACCACACGGACGGACTATTTAAATGTTTTTTGTTACTTTTATACTATATTCGACAATGTTTATGTACTGCATTGTGAGCTTGACAAGTACAAGTGTACATATGTTAATACCCAAGTGCCGAATAAATTTCATTTCATTTCATATATAGATTACATATGAAATACTTAATTCATATTATATATAAACATAATAAGAACTAAGCGCCGTTTAATAACAATGCGAACATAAAACAACAGCATGATAGCAGCTGCAAAAGCAGTCTAATATTGTTCACCCTTCTTGATCTTTTTCATTTTCTTTGTTTCATTAGTGTCCCAAACGAGACATATTTGCGAATTTGAACGCCTCAACAACTAGCTATCGCCACTGCCCGTAATTACTTTTGAAGGATTTGGCAGGAAATATATGAGTCCAGCTATAACTGTAACAAGAACAATAAATATTATTATTCCTGCATTGCCTTTAGGAAAATAAAGGACGTCTGTTTTAAAAATTCCCAATGTGATGTCCAAAATGTTAGTTTAAAAAAAGTGTAAATGAGCTTTAAAGCTTGGCACCCAATTGGCAGCCAATCGGTCTACCACATGTGCACATTGGAATAATTTTTGCATGTAAGGCACATAAAGCTTATCTACACTTCTAGATCGGATAACTGTAAAGCCATTTCTAAAATTAATATCGTGGATGTTGTAAAATCTCGGAATTTTCAATATAATAAATAACATTCAACACAAATTAGTTTTACAGAAAATTGCGTTAGTTATTTCATGTTTTCAATCGAAGCAACAATATTTTAAGTTACACTAATTGGGTCTTGAAAGCATTTAAAAATAAAATATAGCCAGTTCCCTAACTAGCAATGTTCTAGAATGTATTAGATAAGGCGATAAAGATAAAAAGGCGCGTGAGCAAATTCGAGGGAATGCTTAACAAATGAACAACGATTTGTGCTTAATACAAAATGTGTTAAAAACCCGCGCTGTTGTAAAATCTCGGAATTTTCAATATAATAAATAACATTCAACACAAATTAGTTTTACAGAAAATTGCGTTAGTTATTTCATGTTTTCAATCGAAGCAAAAATATTTTAAGTTACACTAATTGGGTATTGAAAAAATTAAAAAAAAATAAAAATTGCCAGTTCCCTAACTACCAATGTTCTAGAATGTATTAGATAAGGCGGTAAAGATAAAAAGGCGCGCGGGCAAATGGTTAACAAATTAACAACGATTTGTGCTTAATACAAAATGTGTTAAAAACCCGCGCTAGCGTGTGGCCAAGTTGTACATGTACATAATTAACTATGATTCATTTAAATTATTAATTGTATATTGTTATAGGTAATTTATGTCATTAAGTGGCTTTACTTCGATTTAGAAGTATATGTGATCTAAATTCTTCATTTTTCCTTTTTACCGTCTAAAATAATAAAGATTTTACAGCTTATTAGGTTTCTCTTAGTTCTGAAAAATTGAAGCTTTTGTTAGGAGTTTATTGTGAAAATCTTAAATACAAAAATAATAAAGTGTGGTGCAGCAGTCATTTGAATATTTTTAAATGGCAATAATTATTGTTACTTACATATGCTTAAAGTAAATATACATATAAATGGTCCAATGCATGCAACTCGTAACATTACTGGAAAAAGTATGCTTCCCATAATGTTGCCAATTCGACCCGCGATCATCACGAATGCAAACGCCAAACCCCTGTGTGAGAAATAATATACAAATAAAATAAACAAACTATTCATAATATTAAAATATTAAATAATAATTAGTTTAACATTAAATTGGACAGAGTAGATATAGATTTAGTAATGAAAGAATAAAATAAATTACCTGAGTGATGTAGGAAATACTCTCACAAGCACATTATACAGTAAACCCAAAGCAGTAATCATAATCGCAGTTGAAGCCGAAAACCATATTGCTATAATCATCAATGTACTCGTCCAATATATTGCTCCGGAACAAAATGCACTTATTATTATCATTAAAAACATTAAATGTTTATGCCCAATTACATTTACGAGGCAGATATTGATAACATAAAATGCTAAAGAAATTAATCCTACAAAAATCCCGAGCATGTATGTTTCGAAGCCGAAGACGCGCTGAAAATTTAAAATATCTGTAAATTACCTCGAAATTCTATAAAAAATAACCACATTAATTCAGAACATACCGGTGTACAATTATCAAATTCACTTCTGTTTACAGATTCATTCAAATTATGCATATAATCATCAATCATTTCACAAAATTGTCCAGAATCACCATTCTTTATCAGGTATGAATCTATTATTGTTGATATTTGCGGGTACCAAAGATTTAATGCAGCAACTCTAAAAAAGATACCAAAAGTTAATCTCTCTTCATGTACCTAATCTCATGCATGTATTTTGTGAGTGATAGAGTAGTCACGAAAATGATACCAAATACCACACGTGATTATTGCCCTTAGGTGATTTTTTTTTATTTTGTGTTTATGATTAAAAATTTAAAATTTTTGTGCGTAAACTACTATATCCAGCTTTATTGTTTACGCTTCATCTCAAGTTAAATTTAAGTAAAACATTTCAAAATAAGGTAAATTATCACAACCATTTTCTTACCCCAATAGGCTGATAAAGTTAATAAACATTATCAATGACAACCGCGTTAATAGTGGTTCTCGAAATATTTTTTTTGTTTCGAATAATGCGTTCACCAATTGTTTCTTTAGTGAAGTTTTGTCAATATTGATCGTCTTATTTGACGATAAGGAAGTAACCTGAAACGGTAACTTATATTTATAAATGCAGCTAAAGATAAATCTCAATAAAATATAAAGATAGTAGAAGTTTAAAACTTAAATTAATTTAACTTTAGGTTACAGGTATTCTAAATGTTCTTGTATTGGTAATGTTCCCAGAATATTGGCAGCATTACCACGCTGTGTAGCAATACGTATTTGTTGGGCAAAATATAAGCCAGCATAATATAATGTAACTAATGTTTAGTTTAGGAAACGTCTCCAATTTATTTACGATGTTGTATCATTACAGACGCGTCAAGCACAACGACACAATACATATAAGCCATTGGTTTACTAACTATAAGAATAATATTGCATTTATAAGTTAAGTACTAAAATTTACAAGGTGATATTTTATAATATTAATAGTTATATCCTGGGACATTATTCACATGAGGCTATCTGATCCCAAACTAAGCAGAGCTTGTACTATGGTAACCAGATAACTGATATACTGTATATGCTACTTTTCTTTTGTAATAGATAATTACACCCACACTCAGGACAAACAGACAAAATGTTCATGCACACAAATATCTGTCCTGGGTGGGAATCGAACCCACGACCTCTGGCGTGAAAAGCAAGCATTTGCCAACCACGCCCGTCACGGCCCGTCATACTTACTGTGAAATAGTTATCGCGATAAGACTACTATTTCAGAATAAATTACTAGTATTTAATGTACATATATTTTCATACAGAACACCTTTTTTCATGTGGACCGTAAAAATATAGAACAGTAGGTAGGTATCTGATTAGAAGAAGTTTCCGTTGAATATACAGTTAAGTTAAGAGAGAGTCATAAACGATAAATAAAGTTCATTAGGCTTAGGAGTGGTTGAACGGTCCGTAATAATAGGTCTTTACCTATGAAATTGCCGTTTTGTATGAAAAAATTTAAACGAATTTTTTTCATGAATTTTTTTATTTGTATTAATCGAAGTAATCACCCATGCAATCAATGCATCTTTGCCATCGCAGTGGCAGTTTATTGATGCCCTTCTTAAAGAAATCAGCTGGACGGGAGGCAACAAATTCTTCAAAGGCATTTTGTACTGCCTCTCGGGTATTGAATTTTTTTCCCGCCAAGAAGTTATCCAAATTCTGGAAAAAGTAGTAGTCTGTAGGCGCAAGGTCTGGTGAGTAGGGCGGATGACGGAGAGCTTCCAACCCCAGTTCTTGCAACTTGGAGACCGTCTGCTGTGCAGTATGAGGTCGCGCGTTGTCGTGCAGGAGCAGCGGAGACGAGCGATTGACCAATGCTGGTTGGAGATGCGCCAGCTTCTCCATCATTGTGCTCAGTTCTTCACAGTACACATCTGCAGTAATGCTCACCCCGTTTGGTAAGAAGCTGTGATGAATCACACCGGCGCTAGACCACCAAACAGTGACCATCACTTTTCTAGGGGTAAGTTTTCGTTTAGGGCATTGTTTAGGTGCTGAACCAGGATCCAACCAACTTGCTGAGCGCTTGCGGTTATCAAACAGAATCCATTTTTCATCGCAGGTAACAATGCGGTTCAAAATTCCTTCATTTGTGTGTCTGTTGAGCAGTGCAAGGCACGTCTCGACGCGTACTTCGCGCTGGCGATCATTGAGTTCGTGGGGCACCCATTTGTCAAGCTTTTTTACCTTGCCAATTTGACGCAAATGGACCAATATTGTTTTGACGCTAACGTCGAAAGCTGCTGCTAATTCAGCCGTAGATTGTGTATCATCAGCTTCCACAACCGCCTTTAATTCGTCATTGTCGACCAAAGTCTTCGGACGACCGCGAGGTTCATTTTTCAGGTCGAAATTTCCAGAACGGAAGCGAGCAAACCAATAACAGGTGGTGCGTTGGTTTGTAGTGTTAGCTCCGTAAACGTCGTTGATGTTGCGTGCCGCTTGTGCCGCGTTGCTGCCACGACGGTACTCATATTCCATAATTACTCGAATTTTTAACGTATCCATGATGACGAAAAAGATTGAAATGCGATGAAAATGTAACACTAATCAATAAAGAAATGACTACTTTTGGAAAAAAGAATCCATGTTTTTAAAATAAAATTAATTTGAAATTAGAATTCTTAGCCAAACAAAAATTATTTTGATTTGAAATGGCCAGTACTGCAGAACGGCAATTTCATAGGTAAAGACCTAACTATAATTATGAATTCAATGATTTTGTACGTAACTCATACAGCAAATAAAGTCATATAATTTTTACATTTGAAAATGGACTCAACATTCTATAAATTAACAAATTTAGTTTGTAATTGCAATTTGTAACAAATTACAATTTTAATAAGTTTTCTATAAATTGAAACGGAAATGCACTGAATATTTAAACGCGTCTGTTAAAGCAAAATGTGCCTACAATTCTTACAACTTCAAATAACGAATATTCATTTTAGCTTTATTTGGGTAGAGCAAAAAAAATCCATGCAGGACACGTGGTAGATTTTTTGGGGCGAAATATCGCCCAAACATTGCATTGAACGAAAATGAACTGAAAGTTTTGTGTGATAATCACTTCTTCTCATTAAATAGGAAAGGAAGTAAACTTGGGCGAGGCATTTCAGTTGATAGATGGTTAAAATAGAAACAATGGCAAGAATTGTCAGTGTTTTCAATAAATATTTGAATAAAATTTTTGTAAAGAGCTAAGCCATATGTTCCCGCACTTAATTATAAATGACATATGGGATATTACAGGCAGATTGGGGTTAGCATTTACCGTTCTACTGAAATATACCCATGTCAAACGGATATTTGAGACCTAATACACTGAGACGGGCCTTCTGTGATCTCTCTAAAATATCTCTGAAAAGCTACGATACATTTTAGAATAGCTTCCTACTTTATCAGGTCGGTGTCGGAGTCACTTCTGTGTAACGTAGATTAACCCTAAATATAATAATGGATACCATTTAAATGTTATAATGCAGATAATACGTCATACATAGTTAGAATATATAGGTTAAAGAAAAATATCAGTTTATAGAAATAATATGTACCAAATTAATATTGATTTTGTTCAATACAGCAGTAAAAAAATCTAGTGGTCAATCTAGTGATAGTAGTATTGAATAAAATCAATACTAATTTGGTACAAATTTAAAAAACTGAGGCACTTTGATAGTAGTTGTCTACTATCAAAGTGCCTCATTTTTCTAAATTTTCGGCCATACAATGCACGGGTAAATTTGCTGTGCAATCAATCAATATTTGTTATGATTTTGTGCATTTAAAAGTACCCGTATATTTAACATCCTTACACTATTTACAAATGTAAACTATGCATTTTCTTTCAGAGTTAATTCCATGCGGGATCCAAGACAGGTACAGTGATTCCACGGAACAACCCACTATTTTTACCTAGAGTAAAGTAAACACACTATTTTTACCTAGAGGATCTATATAATGCTGTGGTAATAGTAAACAGTTACCGGTGTCTATTAATTTTAATAGTTACAGTTAACAATAAAACAGCTTCAGATGTGTTTATTGATTACAATCAAGTATGAACTAATAAAATTGTTATTTTAAGGAAAAATGGTAACCATTTCAAGATGATTTTTGACTGTTTTCGTGGCTTATTATTAACTTGTCTGACTACTGACTAGATTCATTGATTGTCATGTTCATCATTATAAATGTAACAATAATACTGCAATTTCTCGGTAATGAGTCATTTTGCTTAAAATTTCCTATCACTAGGTGAGCATTTTGCTGTGTAGTGACGGCCGCAAATATCAGAATATCATTGACTCCATCTCATCCCGCGGGGGGTGTGGAAGTCGACCCGAGGGAATATCTATCAAAGGACGGGCAGCAGCTTCTCTCGGAGTCCTATGACCATCTTACTGCTATTGTCAACCCGTTTGCCAAGCGTGGCGATTATGGCATATCTCCCCAAGATGATTCTTGGGGTAGGCATAAAGTCCAATGCTGGACTGTAAGAAGTCCAGCATTGGACTTCTTACAGCTGTTATGAGGAGGTGAGCATTAACTGTTACACTATCATAATAGCTAAAACAATAACCTGATCAATCAAAAAATCACAGGAAACTTACCGGAAAAGACTCCTTAGCTTTTCCTGTGTTAATAGAATATATTGTTTTAATAACATCTAAAGCGTCATCTTCACGTCCACAAGATAACAGAAACTTAGGACTTTCTGGTAAGTAATAAAACAATATTCCTGATAATAAACTCCAGATTGTAAAACTCAGTAAATAAAAATTCCAAGAATGCAATTCTGTAAATAAAAATATATGTTACATTTAAACTGTATTAAGAAAGTACCAACAGGATGAAAGAAAAGAACGCGTGTAATCAGCGATTGGGTTTCACTGAGAGGAATATATTTTATATTTTAATTAACGTCTAATTTATCGAATTTTAAATGAGTAATTCTAGAGATCATTGGTTTTAACTATTTAACCTTTTTTATGTGATTGAAAGGCATTCAGACAATATAAAAGTATAAGACAATATAGAAGTAAAAATATAGCTAACATTTAAATTTTCGATACCTACACATGATCCTTGACAAAATTTAATTTAAGCTAGCTAAATATCGTTACTATTATAAAATAAATTTTAATGTAAATTTTTTCCTTCAATTTGTGTACCTAAATATCTATATGTACCTAGAAATAATTATATATTACTACAAACATGTTCTGACTATTTACAAGCGCTTTTTAAAGTCTACGTGAATAAACCTTTTTTAATTAATTAATTTTATTTTATTAAACAAGGACGTGGGTCACTTAATGGTAAGTGATCACTGCCGCCCATGGACATCCACAACACTAGAGGCGGTGCAAGTATATTGCTGGCTTTTAAAAATAGAATAGGCTCGCTTCTAGTAGGTTGCCATGTCATACCGGATCGGAAATACCTTCCCAGTTAATTGATTCAACAGAGTGTGCGCGGTAAACTGATATTAAAAAGAGAATAGAATACACTTACACACTTATGTTTGTCAGTAAACAACGTAAATTCGAAAACTACTGAATCGACTTTAAACGCTTTTTGACTTACAAAAAGAGCACCGAGTATTTTAATGAAAAAAAAATTAGATCTCCTCATCCAGATCAACCATCAATTTTTGGTGCTGCTAAATAGAAATTTCAAATAATAATTCACATTCACATCTTTCTAACCCTGGGAAGTCGGGTCACTACAGTATAAATTATTGCTCTATTACCATCTGGATTATTTATCTGGTAATTTTGTCCCACTCAAAACGTATTCAGAGAAATATTAATATTCTATAGGTACTTACCAATATATCCATTCAAAATAACGATGTCCCACTGTCTTGGTAGTATCACCCACGCAATAAAAGCTTCTATAATGATCGCAATTGGCATAAACGAAGACCATACCAACAAAGCTTTGTCTCTTACATTTTCGTGAGTACACTCGGAAACCATTACTGAAGCTGTATTGAAGCATATACTCAAGCTAGAACACAAAAACAAATGCAGCTGATGATGATGGTGAACAGTACAAGAAGGCATTTGATGTTATGGAATGCAGAGTTCATAGCGGTTGTATGGGCGTTACCATAAAATAGATATCTTGGGACAACGAACACACTAATATCTGATCCCAAAGTAGGCATAGCCTGTACTATGGCAACCAAACAACTGATAAAATACTTATATACTAGCTGTGCCCCGCGGTTTTACCCGCGTTAAACTTTACAAATTATCACAGCTCCTCCCCCGTGGGTGATAGCGTGATAATATGTAGCCTATATGTTGACCCGACCTCTTAGTAATATTCATGCAAAATTTCAAGTAAATCCATGCAGTACTTTTTGGGTTTATCCCATATACAGACAAACAGACAAAAATTCTAAAATCTATATTATTGGCTTCGATATCGACGGCAGATCACGGCCCAAGTACCGTTTTAAAAAAATATTCAATGTACAGTTTTGACTTTCCTACATTTTTATTATACGTATAGATATTTGTCTGCAGATAATCGGAATCGAACTCACGACTTCAGGCAGTTAGAGTCATTAACCACTAGACCATCAGGCCCGTCTGTTTCTTTGCATTAGAAACAATATTTGTACAGACGCCAGCACATCAAGCTATCCCAATCTGTCAAATTTCCCCAATTGAAAGTGATCATTATGCTTATGTAATAAAGTTGAAAATCTATGGTGTAATTACATCAATCTAAAAAAAGCTGATAATCTTACACTGCTGGACTAATATTAACCAAACATAGCTAAGGACACCACATTAAAATCGCTTCATCCGTTTGAGACTTACGGATTTCGATTTGTCACGATCTTTGCACACCTCTTTTGCCTCGACTACTGTCATTATATTCTTCATACATGCTCGCCGGCTTAAGGTAAGGTCAGAACCTGCCCTTTCTTGAGAACGTCTCCAATTTGGTCAGATAATTATTCTACGAGGTCTTCCCCTTCCGGTTCTCCCGTTCACACAGGCCATTTTAGTTAAAAGAATAATTACATTACAATCAACCATATAAATATTAATAAATTTGGATAAATGATAACGATTTAAGTTTTGTTTTTGTCACTGTATCACCCTCCTTAACAAACAAAAATTAAATTAAAAAAGGTTTTAATTTAATTTTTATTTTTAATCTCCGTACGCACAACTGATTGTGACCGATGCGTGTAGGTATTGGACTATATTGTGTTGACTGCATTTTCTCTAATTACCCTGTTTTTATATTTTGTAATAGTATGAGTTATCAAATTATATACGCCGTGCCAATATGAAAAAGCATGTACTTTAAAGTTATATTGTATTTTCTCTGCAAGTGATTTTTATAGTCTTAGAAAATAAATGTCTTAAACCTACAAAAAAAATGTGTTTAAATATATATATCACGTAACACTTACCAAATTCCTTCAATAAATTTTCCTAAGACTAAAATCCAGTAAGAATGTCCAGCTGCTTGTAATAGATTAGATATGAAAATTACAACATGTCCACCGTATAAGAATACTCTTCTTCCAAAGGTATCAGTGAGAAATCCTATAAACAGTGCCGTTACCGCTTGACCTAAAAATAAATGTATATATTACTTTTTTTAATTCTACGCCCACACTAGTAAAATAAATCCCGTAGCGGGGTATTTAACAAACATTTGACGGACACAAAGCACCCACTGACTCAAGACAAGAACTTACGCGTCTCAAAAATAGTTATCATTTGCGGGAATTTAACCCGGAACACGAAGTGTTGAGGCGCCTGTCTTAACCGCTGCTTCAAACGTGTAGTCAAGTTGATATAAGTTTATATTACTGCTTACTTACTTACCTTAGTGTCAGAGGTTTTCAAGCTGCCCATTAGAACTCTGACACGGCTTAACGACTGTTGCCTATCGGTTACAACCGGGAACAAAAAGTTAAACGTGCCAAAAGTGGCGTGCCGAAGCACTGAGAGGCTCAGAAATAAAACCACTTTGGCAGTCACCCATCTATTAACTGACCCCGAGCCTAGTTGCTTAACGTCACCTAACTTACGGATCAGTGAGAGCATCTGGCTATGAGCACCTCCATTTATATCAAGCAATTCACAATTTAGTTCTACTGTTTCAAATTGGCGAGATATTATGTTCCTGCACTGTAGTTTAGTAACAATTAATGCTAACTTACCAATAAAAGGCACTGCATTTAGTATTCCTTTTTGTATTATGTCCATATTCAGATCACATTCGGCACTTGGTAACATATTTGATATCGATGTGGTTACTGCTACAAGCACGAACATAGCACTCATAGATGCAATCAACAGTTTTATATGAAATCTGCCAAATCCACACAAAAGCAAGGCTTCTTCCAATTTCTGCATTGGATTCTCTTCTCTTGATATATCTGAAAGTTTTATAAAAGTTTGTTTTTTTAATGAAATAATTTCATTATTATTATCACCATCATCATCATCACGTTAGCCAAATAACGCCCACTGCTGGACAACAGCCTCCCCAAAGTATGATGGGGATATCCATCTTTTAAGTAGTCTCTGTTATTGTTTATGTTTTAATCATTGTTGCCGATTCTGGTAAAACAATGAAAATGTGTTTCAAACACATTCAGCCTATATAATGCCCTTAACTATAAAATTTTTAATAGTTAGGTAGGCGACCATCATCATGCGTGCACAAGTTTCTTATTGGCTTTACACGTAATCCTTATATTATACACTTTTATCGAGTGAGGTAGGGCAATCAAATATTAAAATACCTTCTTCTGCAATACTCGCATTATGTATTATTTTCATTACTAGATTAGATAAAAAAAAACAATATATTGATCACTCTCACAGTATCACTATTTATTATTATTTAAATTGAAATATAAATACTTTTATTCGCTATAACATAAACACTCGTTCCTCTTTGCTTGACAAATATGGTTAAATGAATATTTCAAAGAAGGCCTTTTGTTTTTAACTCTCATTTACATGTGTATGTTGCTAAAGCTAAAAAAAAATACCATGTACAAGAACATGGCCGCAACGAATGTAAGATTTGGCATGAAATTAACGAAATATTCAGTAAAAAGGACTCACGTTTTCTTTAAAAAAAACAAAGCCATACTTAACTTTATTTCATGTGTCTATATTATAATGCGCGATGGAGAATACAGACTTTCAGGTTCCTTCTCGAACACTTTGTGAGCTTTACATTTACCATGCTTCTCTTAACATATAGATTAGGATTAATTTATGATATTATTATCGAATCCAGTTTACGCCAGATCGGAAACTAACACGGCTCTATAAATATAATCGCTTGCTAGGCCTCGGGCTCACTCTGTGCGTGGCGTTCGAACGTGTCGGTTGTGGTCGTGTTGTTTTAAAATTTATTTAACGCCATATTGTTTAAAATAATGTTGTTAGCATTTGTATCTGTTCTTGAGAAATATAAATTCGGTTAGATTTATGCGATTTCTTTTTAAATAACCTAACTGGAGTCTCATCTATAATATCAGAAGTCGGAAAAACCTAAGCGTTGCTTGTTGCCATCCAAATTACGTAATCTAACCGTATTTGTATTTACTTTTGTGATTTTCTTAAAAGAAATTAAAACCACGTTGTGTGATGTGTTTTGAAGTGTTGTGAAATACCGCCGACGCAGCGAAAATCGCGTTGTCAAGCGCGTGAGGAATGTGATCGGTCGCGAAACAGGTCGCCATGAGCGGAGTCAAGTGAGTCGTGAAAGAGTGCGTCTAATGGAGCTCGTGATAGCAGCCCCCGACGCCGTTACGCCATGCCTATACACGGCGGTAGCATTCTCAATCCTAGTTTCGCTCTCAAGTTAAACACCGATCACGTAGGTGTGTTCGTTCGCGGTCAGTTTGACGAAAATCGGACGATTTCTGTTTACGATCATTGAGCAGCGATAGCATAGTGCGAAGGCGAATGTAAGCAGCCTTCCAAGGCACAAAAATATCTACACCGCACGTTAGATACTATCGTGAGTTGGTTAGAGATGATCGAAAGTAATTTTAGATCTCCCTCTATAAAATGAACTGAAAATGCGGGTATTTTGGCAATTCAGTCAATTGCCAACGCGAGTCAAGAGTGTCATTATTATGTGTCTAAGTTTAATACATCTCTTCACGATATACGCTTATAGCGCAACGGGGTGGATCGTGCTGAAACAAAATCATTGTGACGACAAGGAATGTTTATTTGAGCCTTTATTGGATGTCATTGAGTGCATTAACTGTAAACAGAGTCCACGACGTGTATGCCTAAACTGAACAAGTGTAACCTTAGTGAAAGTTTTATTTTTGTTAAATATTGTGCTGTGTGATTTCACGTAAGTACATTTTTATCGTTTTGTTTGTGAAATGACGCGATCTATTTCACGTCGCCGATCAAGACCTTGCTTGAAAGGTGGCTCCCGTATTAGGGCGCAACACCATTCACATAGTTTGCCACGCGGTGGTTTACAATATGGTTGCGAAATTCGACCAGTAGTCGTCAGGTGTTGATAGCCGTTCGGTATTGTGCCGCTCAGTATTGCGATCATTGCATGATAGCCATAGTGTATAGGTACGTGCAGTAGGTGTTGATCACCGCTGAGGAATGGTACCTCAACTCAACGTGTGTGACTTCACGGTGTTGAAAAAAATGTCATGCCGTTGTTGCACCTTATGATAGTGAGAGAATTAAGTGAAAAGCTACGAACCTTGTGGTACGAGGTATTGACAGCGTTCAAACAGTCTTAGCTGCGCACGACTAATCCTGAACAAACATCTGACAAACCCTAATCATTTTTGTCAATTTATTCAATAACCTGGTAGGTATAATAGCAGTGAACGTTTACAAGCTACTTCTTAGCAGCGTAGTTATCAAAATAAGCCTGAAGTCATCCTCTAAAGTTTGACTGCACGTGTGGCGCAGCGGTTAAGACCGTCGCCTGGCCACTCCGTGTCCCGGGTTCGATTCCCACGCGGAAAATCCATTTGTGTGAACCATAAGTAGTTGTTCTAAGTCTAGATATACTGTGTCCGTCAATTAAATGTTCGTCATATGTAATGATGTTGTTTTGTAAAAGTTTAGGTCAAACAGAGGACAAACGTTTCACTAATGTGAGATCAGTTATGTAAATCTCAAGACAAATGAGTTATGGTCAGGTGAGGCCGAGTCCGAGAAAGGTGGTTTGATATACATTTTCCCATTACAAAAAGACTGACAGGTAAGACGATTTCTTGGTCTCTCTGACTACTTCCACCATTATCTCATACAAGCGATTTTTTATAAATACCGATTGTATTAAATATTTCTCTGAAATATACCTACTGAGCGTAAAAGTGATCTCATACCGCGTGTTGCGCGATTGTACATTATTTCCAGGATTTTGATTTCAAAGGGGATAATGATGCCACATGCTGATGTTTATTCATTTATTTATGTTGCTGATGTTCTACAATTTAGAGTCGATGCCATTTCCAAGCCTTGGGCAAAGTTAACCCAGAAATGGTAGTATGGAGTCAAGAAGGTACGTAAGATGTTGTGATCTTTTGAATTATGTTACAAACATGAGTATGTAGGGGTGGAATAAACTGTGACCCTTATTTTGAAGTACTTCTCGTTCCACGTGCTTCGATTTGATTGCACTTGGACATACATTAACGCTAACCAAAAGAGTTCACGTTTGGTGATGTAAACTTTCTAATTAAATTCTCTTAGTTCACAGGGAGGTTGGACCTATAAATGCCTGAACCCTAGAAGGTGTGCAGCATAATGCCAAGCCATCTTTATGAGCTAGCGCTGTTGAGTGGCACGTATGGAAGAATGACGCACGTTGGCTAGTGTCTGTGGCGAGGTTTGAAGGAGTTTTATCGGAAAGTATACTACCCAGTGTCTAATCTGCGTTCCTAAAAAAACGTGTCCTAAGAGCCCCATACCAGGTATTAAACTTTGGAAAAGATAAAAACAATTTAAGTTTTAGAACTTTAATTCTGTGTGTCTCTGAGTGAAGTAACTAGAGGCTGTATGAGTAAGTTAACTGTAGTAGACTTCCTACTCATGAGTTTAAACTTAATGATCTTGTTTTTGTAATCATATATTCTCAGTCTGCAGGAAAGCTGGACACCAGGACGGGTAGTCCTTACAAAGTGACCAAAGCCTTGCAAAGCAGTCGCTATGAGGCGAAGCTACTCAGTGGAGGCAAGACTGCGCAAGTGGTGGCACAATACATGGTGCCTTGGAGTAGTAAATGGTGTCCGGGAATATGCGCTGCATTCTTCAAACTGAGTTCAACTATCTCAACCTAACTTAACGAAAACTTTGCATGTGGTCTTGTTTGTCATCATCCTGTAGGTACACCTAATTTCTTAACACACATTTGACCAACATACTAGTAGTGTTATCACAATAGGAACTATGACTGCATTTTCAAACATAGCTAGCTAGAGTTTAGAGGATGATGATTGACATGAATGCATGTAATGTACGGTAAGGAAGGGATGTTTTATCCGTCCTTATAATTTTATTGGGGAAATCGCTTATAACGCGTGTCAGCTTCGTTACTAAGTCTGGTAGATGCGTGTGTCGCGTATTGTTACAGATTGTTGCTGAGGACGGCTGGAGGACCACGCAGTCGGATTCACAATGCATGGTGCCTTGGTGAAGCGAATGATGCCCGGAGACTTGTGGAGCCTCCTTTGAGGTGGCATCATGCTTTGTGGTTGGGTGAAGGAACATACACTTCTTGTTGTGTATTCGTCGCATCACCCTGGCGCTAGACACCTGGCACGCGTAGCTGGCCTTATGTTTTAAAATCAGACTTTGTGTTGGGCAAGGAGCTCCTGACTTTATGTTGGGACGAAGTTCTAACTTTATGTTGGGCAGGAAATCCTGTTCTGAGAGTTGTTCCGGAATTTTTGATAATAAGTTCCAACCGTGTGTGCTATGAGCGGAATGACATTGAAAGGTTTTAGCGTTATTCTGTTTGTAGTACACTTCGTGTGGATAAGGCGAGTGATAGCCTTGCTGGTTGAAACGGACTACCAGTGCTATCGAGTGGTGGCTCCCAAGGCTAATACCTCGGAGTATCTGGCTACAGCAGACGTGCGCTCTGTAGGCGTGCAGGGCACTTAGTCCCTGGAAGTCGTGTTCCCTGAATACGCATTGGGCGCTGTCCCGGCAGGTTCAGTCAGCTGGCAAACTCGATTCCGGTATGTGCGGCCTCTACAAGGTCTTGCGCACGCTTTCACATCATCGCTACGAGGTTTCTCACCGGGAACATCATACTTAAACTGACTTCAAGAAGACCCAAGTGGCGGCCCAACATACTGTGTTGTAGCGCGGGGAGGGAACCCCGGACACGTCCACCGCTTTCTTTGAGAGTGGTACGCGAAGGTTGAGGTGGGCACTTCTGTGCTTTACTTCCCTTATTTGCGGTCGAGGTGGGCACTTCTGTGCTTTACTTCCCGTTATTGAGGTCGAGGTGGGCACTTCTGTGCTTTACTTCCCAGATTTGCGGTCGATGTGGGCACCTCTGTGCTTTACTTCCCGTTATTGAGGTCGAGGTGGGCACCTCTGTGCTTTACTTCCCATTTATGAGGTCGAGGTGGGCACTAAGGTGCTTTACTTCCCGTTTTCAAGGTTGAGGTGGGCAGTTCGGTGCTTTACTTCCCGTTTTCGAGGTGGTTGAGGTGGGCACTTCGGTGCTTTACTTCCCATTCATTTTTGCAGTATGGTAGAGGCGGATTCGGCCGAATTTTGCTTCCCTACTGTGTGGTTGTGTTGTGTTGTAGTATTCGTTATCTGTATCGGCGAATATTGACGACAATAGCGCGCTACTGTGTTAGACGTTTCATATACGAGCTAACATAATACAGGTGTCGTGCGGGGTGCCTTAAATTGCGCAGTTTCAGGTGTTTGCACGACATCCACTCTTCTCACTTTTAAAATTCATTTTTGGCTGGTCCTTACTGCCGATGTAAGAGTGCACGCTTGCGTCTGTAGTCAGTCAAATTTACATTTTGGATCGCTTTTTCAAAAACCTTAAAAGGTTTTAAAGAATTATGGCTTGTGTGTGGAATTAAGACATGTGTTTTCTATATTGCAGAGGATGAACTCATTGGTGTCAATTCTGATGTAGCTTGAAGACGCCTCTGCCGCCTTGCCTCTGTTGAGTGATGAAGCGGTCGGGACGCCTCGCTGCCAGGAACGGCCGTATTATCGAATCCAGTTTACGCCAGATCGGAAACTAACACGGCTCTATAAATATAATCGCTTGCTAGGCCTCGGGCTCACTCTGTGCGTGGCGTTCGAACGTGTCGGTTGTGGTCGTGTTGTTTTAAAATTTATTTAACGCCATATTGTTTAAAATAATGTTGTTAGCATTTGTATCTGTTCTTGAGAAATATAAATTCGGTTAGATTTATGCGATTTCTTTTTAAATAACCTAACTGGAGTCTCATCTTTAATAATATTGTATTACTTAACTATTAAAGGTAATAATAATAATATCCTGGGACAATCACACACGGCCATCTGATCCCAAACTGAGAAGAGCTTGTACTATGGAAACCAGATAACTGATATTCTCTACATATACAAATTTCCCTTGTAAATACATACTTATGTTGTTACATGTCCATGCACAGAAATACTTGTCCTGGGTGGATATCGAACCCACAACCTGGGGCGTGAAAGGTAAGTAATAACCTCGCCAACCACTCCGTCAAAAAGGTACTCTAGTAAACCCAAAAATAAAACAGAGTAGCATATAAATTGCTTGATAGCAAAATAAATAAATTAAGCTCTAATAGTTATTAATATGTCTTACCTTTCTGACAATATTTAACAAAAAAGTTGAAATCATTGTGTAAAAGTATACGAGTAGAAGAAGCACAAGTTAACAAAACTCATTATTTTAAGTCCTAGTAGTCCAGTCAAATCAGATAAAAAATAGGGGTAAGGTTACAATAATTCCCATTCGGCTGAAAATTGGTAGGATCATTCATTACACTATTATTAGGGAAATGTGAAAAGTCCTCATCGATCCGGCACATGGAAAAATAAATATTAGGGGTCAAAGGTCACAAAAACGGGTTATTCGCGATTTTCTGCAAAACGGTAAGTTTTATCATAAAATTAGCTGAGACAAAATTAATGTATTATTATTTACTTTCCCCCCTTATATTTTTTTTTCACGTGCCGGATCGATGAGGACTGTTCACATTTTCTTTATAATAGTGTAATGAATGATCCTACCAATTTTCAGCCTAATGGGAATTATTGTAACCTTGGATGTCTAAATTGACCGGACTATAGTATGTAGTTTATTTTTATTAATGTTAATTTAGTTTATCAAGAATCTACGCCTCATTTATCATCTCTCTCGGAGACATTCCCTTTTACTGTTAAACTAGCTGTGCCCCGCGGTTTTACCCGCGTTAAATTTTATAAATTATAACAGCTCCTCTCCCGTAGGTGATAGCATAATATGTAGCCCTTATGTTGACCCGACCTCTTAGTAATATTCATGCAAAATTTGAAGTAAATCCATGCACTACTTATTGAGTTTAGCCCGGCATACATACAGACAAAGAGACAAAAATTCTAATAATTATATTTTTCGCTTCGATATCGAATGACGATCACGCCCCAGGTAACCTTTTTAAAAAATATTCAATGTACACTTTTGACTTTCCTACGATTTTATTATATGTATAGAAAGATAGATATTAGATAGATAGATAGATAGATTAAACCATTTAGATGTCAGCAAGCTCAGAGGTCCGAAAATTTTAGAAATGATATGGGTACCAGGCTGTGTTCATAGACAGCCTGGTACCGATATCATTCCTAAAATTTTCATAAACGAGCTGTCTGATGGAAGCATTACACTCAAAACTTATGTCTGATACTGTAATTTTATATATAAATAGCACTTTGTTCTTTACACCAAAGTTATAAAAACTAAATATTAACATGCTTAACAAGATTGTACAAAATGGCGGCCTTATCACTAGGTGCAATCTCTTCCATGTATCCATTACATGAACTAGGATTGAGAAAAATGTAGGTGAGTATTTGTTGGCACATCTCCTTCCAAAAATTAATCACATTCTTTGACACAATTTAAAAATGCACGTGTTCTTTTTTTAAGTATCACTCACAATTTTGAAATACTGGCTCACTGTTTAAATATAATGCTCGAAGTTGGAAGATACAGACGCCAGCACATCAAGCTACCCCAATCTGTCAGATTTCCCCAATTTAAAGTGAACCTTATGTTTAAGTGATAAAGTTCAAAATCTATGTTTGGGGTAGCCTGATGTACTGGCGTCTGTACTTCGGGGATGTTAATTATTTCCGAAATAGTATTGTTTTTTTTTTTCTATCTAATGCCTAGAAAACTTGTTAGGGTACTTAAATTTAATATCATCCGTGACCCTTGTCCAGCGATATAAGAAAAGGACATTGTTAGCTAGGCTATTTATGAGCCCCTCAGGTAAAGTTTCTCGTGGAATTTGACCCACTGAGAGTCTCACCTTAAAGCAACTGATCTGCGTTTCGCAGACATGTAATATGATGTGCACGACAGTATCTAACCATGAGGTACTTTTAAAATCTAGAACAAGGACTCATCTTTGTTCTAGGTTTTATTAGTGTTTGTAATAGTTGCCACATGGCTCTTCCAACATGGTATTTTCCAGATCGCTTTTTTTCTACAACTTAGTTGGCAAACAAGCATATTATGGCCCACTTGATGGTAAATGGGCACCATAGCCTATTCGTATTATAGTAAGGTTGATCAGCAGGCCGTTCGATCAATCGAGGTTCGATCCCCATCCAGTACAAATATGTGTGATGAGGACGATTATTTGACCTGTGTCTGATTGTATTTTACCTTTAGGTGTATGTATTTAGAAATATATTAGTATATTTATCGGTTATCTGGTTGCCACAGTATAGGCTCTGCCTAGTTTGAGATTAGATGGCAGTGTATTAGTAAAACCAAAATATATATTTATATCAACTCACGCGCTAATAACCTATCTCCTATTCCCATACATACATGTGTATCAGTAGGATTGTCAGTGTTCATCGGGAATAGAGGATAGGATTTTGTATAATTTATAGTGTCTAAGAAAGTACCTCCATAATTTTGTACACGGACGGACTTTCAGTGGAAAATATCGATTGGTGATTTTTGAACGTGACAACTCATTTATTCTCGCTAGTCTAATGTATAATTTGTAGTGTCTAAGAAAGTACATCCACAGTTTTGCATATATATACCAAAATATATATTTATATCAACTCACGCGCTAATAACCTATCTCCTATTCCCATACATACATGTGTATCAGTAGGATTGTCAGTGTTCATCGGGAATAGAGGATAGGATTTTGTATAATTTATAGTGTCTAAGAAAGTACCTCCATAATTTTGTACACGGACGGACTTTCAGTGGAAAATATCGATTGGTGATTTTTGAACGTGACAACTCATTTATTCTCGCTAGTCTAATGTATAATTTGTAGTGTCTAAGAAAGTACATCCACAGTTTTGCATACGCACGGACCTCTTGTGAAAAATATCGATTGTTTTCTATGTTTCGCTAGACTAATAAGTGTTAGTTAAACATAATAGAACAGACAAAAACAAGTCCAACAACGTTACATTTACTCGACCATGAAAGTTTCCACAGAACCCCAAACAGTATGCATAAAGCCTCACGACAACTTTTTAGACGCCACCAAAATTTATTTCCCTCGTTACAACCCGGCCAACGTGCTTACTGTTTAGCCTCAAAAAGATGCTCGTGTATCCTAATGCATGGCATTTACATTTACCCGCTTTATATTACTGCCACGTAGTACGCAAAGTTGGTAGAAAATTAGCAGGAAGGTAATAGAGTCATAAGATGAGCAGAGCTTATAATGTCATTATTAAGAGCAACATATTTCGGGTAATTTTATTAAAATGAGAACAACAATCACGTTTTCTGCTGACGTAACCGAAGGCAATTACTACAGTTAGTTCTTGTTAATAATTGACTTAGCCTACGAACAAAGAGGAATGGAGAGGGTTATGCTAGAAATATCCCTGAGCAATCGAATTAGAAACGTCCAAATCCGCAGGCAAATCAAAATAGCCGGCATAGCCCAAAGAATTACCAAACTGAAGTCGTAGTGGGCGGAGTAGAACTGACGGACGCTTGGGCAGAAGACCTCGAGTGGCAACCACAAACCACAGACGCAGCGGGAGCAGGCCTCCTACAAGGTGGACCGACGACCTTGGAAGGGTCACGGTATGCCGTTGGATGTGGGTAGTACAAGACCGGCCATTGTGAAGATCATTGGGGGAGGCCTATATCCAGCAGTAGACGTCTTTCAGCTGAGTCTTAACAAAAGAATAAAAAATAATTAGTATAATTTAAATGAAAAGTCTTGCTGTGTGGCTGACGGCATAGAATATAGCTACCCTAACTCATCCCGTGAGAGGCGCAGAAGTCGACCCGAGAGAATATATATCAGAGAACGGGCAGCAGCGTCTCTCTGTGTACTATTGACTATCATACTGCGATCGTCGACCCTTCTGCCAAGGGTGACGGTTATGGCATATCGCTCCAAATGATGGACACAACTCCATTGTGGAAATCTTTTAAGGAGCCCTTTGTTCAGCAGTGAAAGTCATTCGACTGACATGAGATGAGTAAATTAAAAGTCAACTGCTGGATAAAAGCCACCCCGAAAATTCCTCTGAAAATAACCATTACAAAAATTATCAGAATCCTATTGCGAGAGATTTAACTCCTAATATGTAGTAATATAATATGGACTACGGAAGCCACATAACAACATTATTATTCTGAGTAATATTAGGCTAATATATTCGTAATAATAGGAATGGGGAGAAGGCTTGTACGAAAGTATAAAGTTGAACTAATATTTTTTTTTAAGATATAAAGGTACAAAGAAAATGTTGGCTCAGATTTTTAAATGATAAAATTCAAGAATACAAATGAACTGGACGAATTTACACGTAACTATTAAACAATTCAGAGAATACAGATAACAGTTTCGTAGCTAATTATATTATGAACAGTACAATTACCTTTAAAACATAATATTTATTATGTAGAACGAATCGTAATTGTGAAGTAGTAATTGTATATGTCCAGTATCTAGCCATTGCGTATTGTTTTGCGAATTGAAAGGTTTTTTTTGTAAAGTTGTTATTACCATAAATTTTTACTTGTCTGTTCGTCCGAATTCTTCTGTTAAAATTACCGGGTTTCGATGCGGTTTTTGGCGACGACGTTTAGTAAATTTGTTCCACTCGGCCTTAGTGTAATGTGTTAATGTAACTGGGTTAAATGAAATTTGTGAGAAGTTTTCCAGGAATTTATTCAATAAAAACAATAATACCCTTGTTAGATGACTGGCACTGAACGATATACATTAAAAACACATATTTACGTTTTTTATTCCCGGAAATCTAGTTTTGCTTCCTATTAAAATTAATTTTATTCGACGGAAAAATAAAACAAGGGTGGGCAGTTAGTCTTAAACAAGCGGCCCGATGTAGTTCCACCCAGCAGCAGGAAGCTGGTTGTCCTTGTAGCTGCCAGAGATTGTTCCAGAGATGAGTTCTATCTAGTCACCCTTGAGGTTCTAAAGCGGCCAGTCTCGTTGGAGATAGACGTCTATGTATGTAGTATATATATTAGTGCAGAAGTGTGTATACAAACTCAGGTGTACTCTGTATTCCTAGATCTCATAATAAGAGAGTACAGGCCCAGCGAGAGGACGTCAGGTTTGCGCGCCCTTCTAAATACGAAGGAGGCACTACCATATACTAGATGGAGTCAAGATTTTAATTTTTTTTTTTATTCAGTTTTACGGCTCTGGCTTCTTCGGCCTTATGAGCCTTCCGTAAAATATATTATTATTTCATTTATTTTCGTCATGTCAAGTTAAGTCCGTCACAGTCAAGTCATACGTAGTCCTTGTCGTACTCCAGTAAAGCAGTGGGGACTTTACTAGAGGCTTATATGGAGTTTTAGATTCAACACAGAAAATCGCAATTCACGACATCATGGCACTTTTCTCCACCTGTGTACGTTGTCTATGATGTTATGTCTAAAAATCCACCATATTTACACATAAAACTTGAATTTACACCAGTTTTTGAAAATGAAACAATGCCCTGATGCGTCTTTTTCCGCGTTGGCGCCAAAACTCTGATGGAGTCAAGCAGATGGTGGTGTTACCCTCTCTTCTAGAAGAATCCCAATAACCTTGAGTTAGTAATATATAAATATATTGCAATCTATAAGGTACTTTAACTTCAAGTTTTCCACATAATATTGAAAAATTATGAGAAAATTTTAAAATGAACATAAATCTGCTGTAACCTGTCAGATACCGGTTTCCTGTATGATATATTATTAGTTCGTAATTTGAGAACCTCGCGGCACTTGACTTAGTCTATCTGCCTAATAAATTATATACTGTACTGTATACGAGCAGTTTTTCGTATTTTTGGGAGGCCTTTGTCCAGCAATGGGCGTTTTTCGGCTGATATGATGATTATATGTACCTATGAAGATAAATTACTAGCTTGAATTTGAAATAACTTTACAGGTTTTGTTGGAAGATTCGCGTATGTTATCTATAAAGCCCTTACCTTGTTCATCATCATCAGGTGAGCCAAAGTACTTTCACTGCTGGACAAGAGCGTCCCCAAAGAATGGGGAATATGCCATAATCGCCACGCTTGGCAGACAGGTTGGCGATCGCAGTTCGATGGTCATAGTTCACAGAAAAACGCTGCTGCCCGTTCTCTGGTAGGTATTACTTTGGTCGATTACTACACCCCCCATGGGATGGTGATATCGTATGCCGTCACCGCACAGCAACATTACACACACACACACACCGTGTTATGAAAATGAATTTGTGCTATCCTGCAAACCGTTTATAGGACCTAAATAAATTGGACTTATTTCTAAGGTAGAAAAAATCTACTGCAAACTTATAAGCATAAGATTTTCTTCGAGACCGTAGAACAAGAATAAATAATGCCTGGCCTTGAATCCTTTGAGCTCAGGGATGCCGAGTTGATATCGGTTGCAGAGAGGCGTAGAGATCATTTCTCATTTTCTGTATGTTCCGATCTAGTATCCTTACTAAACCTCACGGAAATATTTAGTAGTGATATTGGAATAGTGTTGATGTATGAAGATAAATGTGCGGTCATACATAGGGGCAGAATAAAAAAATCTGAAAATTTACAAGTCTCAAAGACGATGGGTTTCAGATCCCTTTCAGAAACCAACATCTACAAATACCTTGATATGTCTAAAAATGTAAATAACACCATGAAAAGATCGTTCAGACTCAAAATTAATGTTATTTAAGAATAACCAAATATACTGACCAGACAGAGAGTACGAGAAGGACCTCTGGAATATTTCTTGCTACCGACGTTGTCTCCACCAGTATAACGGACGAGACCAGTCAACGCGAGAATTAGGACTTACGGGGCAACCAGCCGCCAGCAGATGCCCCGCTCCCGGTGGTAATGTGTAGCGCATGCGATGGACTAACACCATAGATGAGAATGTGATGTGCGCATATTTTAGGCTTATAGACCCAACTTACCTGTACTTATGCGGTCTCTTTTCCAGGAATTTAAGGAACTGCCGATGTATCGGCAAAGCGACTGTCGAATCAGGCACGAGTTATTCAGCGTAATCATATGCTCTCAAATCAGCGCTCGGAATTGTCCCTACAATGCCACCGCCTGTGGCCCAAACATCCACCATAGCGCTATTAATTATAGGTGGTCCCACCTTAGAGTTTCTGTTTCAAGAATATCGGGTCTGAAAACGTCAACGGTCAGAAAAACGGACTAACGGGGATGTTCCCCATCCGGAAACTAATGCCACGATATATTTTTGGCGTAATCTTTGGCCAGTACCTATCGCTCACACCAAGGGCGGCTGGATAGGAGCCGTTGAACGCGTGAGCCCATTGAAGGAATGAACCGTATTTTCTACAGTAACCTAAACAGCATCAAATTCAAAATTAGTGCAGGTTTGTTGAATTGTATAGTAGATTGAAGCAAAACTAATACGAAAAGATAAAAAAAAGATGAACCAAAGTTTCTCAATAGTCCCCAAATGGCAGATGCATGGGGACATCTGACATTGTATACAAAATATGCTAAAAGTTACTGTGCCATATTGAAAATTGCGTATCTTCAAGCTAATCAGCGCATTTGTATGGAATGTAACATTTATTTTTCACGTGTTTTGCAATTCATATTCGATGAATTGCTTATTAAACATTAATACTAACGCTTTCCTGGCATTTTTGCAGGAACGCAATACTTGTTCATTATTTTAATCCGTGTTTTCGTTGCTTTGGTTGTAAAAATGAATGCATTTCAGCAAATTGTAATTCGATATTAATCCAATTTTAACGAGTATAATTTATAGGTTATCAAGTCAACTGAATGTTTTTTGTATATATGTATGTAAATAAATACCTAGGAACATTGTATATGTAGGATTTCTTTTATGTTTTCTTTATAGTCCAGTCAAATTAGACTAAAAAATAGGGGTAAGGTTACAATAATTCCCATCAGGCTGAAAATTGGTAGGATCGTTCATTACACTATTATAAAGGAAATGTGAAAAGTCCTCATCGATCCGACACGTGGAAAAAAAATACTATTATCTAATCTATAGTCATTCAATAGCTCCAAATTAATCAAAATTTCAACAGATCAGTTGAATAGGCCAACCGGGGAAATCACATTTAAAAAAACGCGCTTAGTATACTACCTCAAAGGTTGCGTGGAAACGTGTGCATATAATGACGATTACAACTCTTTCAACGTTTTGAATCGTTAATAAAATTTAATATAATTTATCTAATCTACAATTTTGTTCCAACTAATTTTATGATAAAACTTACCATTTTGTGACCTTTGACCACGAGTATTTTTTTTCCACGTGCCGGATCGATGAGGACTTTTCACATTTCCTTTTTAATAGTGTAATTAACGATCCTACCAATTTTCAGCCTAATGAGAATTATTGTAACCTTGGATGTCTAAATTAACCGGACTGTTATGGTGAGTTGACTTAGCCAGCTACACAAGATTGCTAAACAGCTTTATGATTTTTGAGGTAAAGGCTGCCATTGTGAGTGAGTCATTCACATTTACAGTGCCACAACATCTGATGGACAAACCAATGTGATTTGTATAACCTCCACCGAGGCACCTGATGGATATATATTCGATATCCCTGAAAATTTGAAATCTGTAATGAAATGAAATTTATTCAGCACTTAGGTATTATTTAGTATTAGTATTAACATACACTTGTACTTGTCAAGGTCACAATGCAGTACATAAACATAGTAAAAAGTTAGAAAAAAAATGAATTAGTCAGTCCGTGCGGTTAGTTTTATCGCATATATTTTCTGAAAACAAACATAGGGCCATAAGGACTATGGATGTTTTCACCAAAATTGAGAATTCTCTGAAGAAAAAGCATGGAAATTAAAACTTGGAAATTATGAATTCTCTTATCCTCTTATCCCAATAATTGAGGAAAATTTACTTAGATGAAGGTGAAAATTTACAATTTGGTGACCAATATTTAGATGAAATTACACACGAAATCAAGCTTTTTCGCAATAATAGTAGTATATTTTTTTATTCTTCTATGTTGGGAATTCTCTTATTGAAATTAAATTATCTATACTAATATATTAATAAAATATACACTAGACGATATCCCTTCATTGAAGACTTAGTAAGAAAACCGGCCAAGTGCGAGTCGGACTCGCGTACGAAGGGTTCCGTACCATTATCTATAAAAACTAGCAAAAAATTCACGGTTTTTGTATGGGAGCCCCCTTAAATATTTATTTTCTTTTGGTTTTTAGTTATTTAGTTTTGTTTTAGTTATTTGTTGTTATAGCGGCAACAGAAATACATCATCTGTCAAAAGTTCATGAGATACAGCCTGGTGACAGACAGACAGCGAAGTCTTAGTAATAGGGTGCCGTTTTACCCTTTGGTTACGGAACCCTAAAAAACCAGAAACTGCAAGTACTTTTCAACATTGTATATAAATTCTGCATTTTGGTCCATTCTTTCACGAATTGAGGATAGAAAAAAAAACTGCTAAGTTACCCAAGAAGGCTAATATCAAAAACGTGTTGTCCCTTCGGTGTGTTTACTTCTCCAGCTAGATATATTTAAAAAAATACTAAGTAACATACTGAGAAAATATAAGTTAGCAGATTTTGCTGTAAATTTCATCGATCATATAAATCATTTATCCCAGCTTATAGAGGCAATAAAAAAGAAGGTTTCTGACTTAAGTTTTCCAACAAATTCAGTAAAATATCTGGGACACATAAAAGAAGAAAATACAGTGCGACCAGTGAGAGATAATTTAATTTCAATAAGATATTTCCCAACACCGAAGAAACAGAAAAATATTAGACTACTTCTTGGAAAAATAAATTTCTACCGTGAGTACGTACATACCTAACAGTTCTATAATTTTAGAACCATTACTAACAAAACAAATTTCTGCTTTTATACCAGACGAAAATTGAAGATTAGAAAACGAAATTGATTGAAACCAAAACCCCAAAGAAAATTTCATACCTAGAAAAATTGTATAGGATTTCTTTTGTTTCCTTTATGGTGAGTTGACTTGGTCATCTATAGAAAATTGCCAAACAGCATTATGATTTTTGACGTATCATTTTGGAGTGGTCAACATATTAGAACAATAATTTAGTTGGTTTATTAAAGAAATAGTGACAGATAAACATTAGATGTCGTTTCTCTGTTTACACAGGAAAATATATTTTGGATTCACAGAGCAACACATTGTTTGATTTGTCATCACTAGAAAAAAATGATAAAAATCAGATTTATTGTCTTATAAAACGACATATTTTTGTTTGTGAAGAGAAATAGAGAAGTTACGATTCACATTTACAGTGTTAGCAGCATCTGATGGACAAAACCAATGTGATTTGTCTAACCTCCATCTAGAGACCTGATAGACATCCCTCTCTTCTGATTTCGATATCCTTGACACAGAACAAATAATTGTGCTCATCACACAAAGATTTGTCCACAAAGATTGAGCCCACGAGTATTCATATTCATTTTATTCAATAACAATTTAGATTGTATTTGAAGATTTACAAAATAAATTAATTAATTAGCATAACATAACATACATAACAAGTCATTACATATAAAAATAATTATTAAATTTTGTCAATGTAACCATTATCATAATGTTAGTTCTACCAGTCCCACATAGAGAAGTCAAAGTCAAAGTCAAAGGTACTTTATTCCGTAAAAATTTTACATTTATGTGGAATCGTCATATTTTTTTTACCCTACCGTGCAGTGCATGACGTGGCAGCTACTAAGAAACACTGCCAGAAAACTCAGTAGGAATCCTTTTTTAAAATAAAATATACTTAAGATTAATTACAATCATGCGTGTTGACTCAGAACAACTCAATCCCAAGCACTTTTATCACTTAAATAATCAGAAATTTTGTAATATGCCCTGCTACACAATTTGGCTTTAATAATTCTTTTAAATTTATTCGTAGACAATTCTCTAATATCATTGGGAAGTTTGTTATAGAATCTTATACATTGCCCCATAAAAGAGTTACTTATTTTGTGGAGACGGGTAGTAGTAGAAGGTAGTTCTGCCAGTCCCATATAGAGAAGAAGGTAGTACTATGATTTTAAAGTAGTAATTATTATCATTATCATCAGGTAAGCCTCCCCAAAAGATTTCCAAACGAGACAGGAGGATACCGATTTTCCATGATCGCCACGCTTAGGTGACGGGTTGGCGATCGCAGAATGAGGGTCATACTATACAGAGTATACAGAGAGACGCTGCTGCTTCTTTGATAGATATTGCCTCGGGATTTCTACGCACTAATAATTATAAAAGAGAAAGTTTGTTGGTGTGTATGTTTGTAACTCTTTCACGTTAAAACTACCGAATGGATTTTGATGAAACTTTGCAGTAATATAGCTTATTATCCGAATAACACATAGGCTACAATTTATAAAGTTTTACGCTGGTAAACCGCGGGGCACAGCTAGTTATCTATATAAGTATGTTTGAAAAGTAGTATATGTAGTATATCTGTTATCTGGTTTCCATAGTACAAACTCTGCTTAGTTTGGAATCAGATAGCCGTGTGTGCATAATGTCCCAGGATTTTATTATGTGTAGGAAGCTATTGGGACACCGGTTTGAAGACATTTCGTTTTATTTACTCCCCCCACGGGATGAGATGGGGTGATTATATTCTATGCCGTCAGCCACACAGTAAATATACTTATAATAAGTCACATACTTAAACTATTGGTTAAGTAGTAGTAGTAAAAAATAAAGCTTTCGGCTATTAATTAAGGCAACTGTGAACATGGCCGCGTAAGTTTTCCGCTCGCGGTTGGAACTTTGTTTGTTCGATGTAATGAACGCAACCGCGCCACTTATTTAGCCTCTCTCCCTAGGATTAGGGTAACCATTGCTAATATTTTACTAGGCTTCATTTAGAACTAGAATAGTTGTGAAGTAAATTAAAATGTTTTAGTAAATTTGAACGTGTGAATGATCACACGTTTAACAGAAATTAAACCAAATATGTGACCGTATTGTTTTGGAGAGATAGAAAGCGGGGAGCTTTATGAGTTATTTACGAAAAAGAAGGTTAGAATATCGTATTTAATGGTTTACGTTCGATACTAATATTAATGAATATATGAAGATCTTGAGAAAACTAACATACTGCCATCGGATCCCAAACGAGGTAGAGCGTCTACTATAGCAACCATACAATGATAAACATAAGATAATATTATCAGACACGATATCTTTAGTTTTAAATGTGGACATGAACGACCGAGCGTGGATACAGGCTACCCCTTCCGGTACGTTTTGGCGGCCTCAGCGTCCGCAAAATTTTTAGTATAAGTTTACCTGCGTATTTCTCGTCGTTCCATAGCACTGAACAATTCACCCGTAAAATTCTGTGACTTTCGCTGGTAAATTCTGAGGTGCCATTTTAGAGCGACGCAATAAATGACTTGCCCAAGTACAGACCTTCCTAAAAACCCTTTCTCACAGAGACAGTGGGACCAGCCGATGTGCAGCTTCACTCGAGATCATCTTTTGAATACGTTGGGTGTCGTTTCCGAGAATGCTCGCTTACTGGCTGTCAGGAGAGCGAGAATCGGGACTTTGGCTGCAGGCGTTGCCGTCATCAACGTGGATACAGGCTACCCCTTCCGGTACGTTTTGGCGGCATCAGCGCGGCCATACTGCCAGCCCTCTGGGAACGTTCCGGGTTGAAAGCGATGTCGACGAATTTTTTTTGACGTAAAGCTCATTGTTCGGACTTTTTATTCATGTTTATTTTATTTATGTTTCTTTAGTTAATAGGTTAGGTTATTTTAATAATAATTATCAACACACTTATATATTTCTAGATATAAATATTATTACATCCAGACAGAACAATTATTGTGCTCATCACACAAAGATTTAACTCGAACCGTTCACGTATAAGTAATTGGCGTTTATAACAGGCTACCAGTTACGATCAAAGATGTAGTTTTTACCATGATATTCAAAACCAGGCTCAAAATTTGGCTGATAGATAAATAATTCTACGATTTTGACTTGGCGGACAATTATTTATTATTATTATTTTATTCAGACTATTGAAATTATGAATTTGCGGCATAACTATTGTTATCAATAAATAAATGAAGATAAATTTATATTTCGAACAAAAACGATTATTGGGACTTAGGCTGATTTCAGAGTCACGCGCGCGGCACGCGCCGTAAGCCAGTGCGTCTCAATAGCGCGCGGCTCGCTTGACGCGAGGACCACTGTGAAACGAGTTTTAGTATCGCGCGTTTCTTTGCAATGTACAGTTGTGTATAATCTAGTTTAGCTATTAATTTTTTATGGAAAGAGTGCAACAGCGACGTCGTCGTAGAAGATTGCAAATTGTTCCGTTCAATGCCACAAGGTTACTAATGTTTAAGACATTTATTCTCATTAAGACATCACTCACATAAGAACTTAGATATAAACAAAATTATAATAATATATGTTCGTTGGCGTAGGTGCATACGTAGCAAAAAATTAAAATTAAAATGAACATAAAACAAAAAGTAAAAACATAATGACAATTTATGCGACGTGGTTCTAATCATAACAAACTTAAACAATGTTATACATATCTAGGAGTAAAACTACTAAGAGGCGCCTTCGTAACATCGTTCTCTGATTTACCAGAAGATACTTAGTTACAGTTTTTTTAAACATTTTCGCCTTTCGTGCAGACGCCCCGTATCGAAGAATATAAAATCGTTACTCATTTTAAGTATACGCAACAGCGCGTGCGACCCGCGTCACTTTGAAACGCTAGCTGCTCGTAGAGGAGCTCGGGCCGCTCGCGCTTCGCCAGCGCTGGCCGACGGCGCGCGTCTCACCGGCGGCGGCGCGTTTGAACTGCGTGACTATGAAACGCAACTACTATCTAGTGTAATTGTAAGCGCGCGCGTTTGGACGGCGCCGCTCGCCGGCGCGACTATGAAATCAGCCTTAGTTTATTTGCATTATTTGCATTATATGTTACAGTTTATTTGAAGTCCCTGGATCCTGTGCTAGGTTATTAAACCTGTGTTACAGAATACAGTGTCCTCCCCGCTTTTAGTATGACAACAATAATTTATGCAACAAAGTAAAATCAAAATGAATTAAATTAAAAATTACACGTAAAGAAAGTTACAATTAATATTAAAACATTATTACAATAAAATAAAGACCTTGTTCAAATAAAATTAAGACATGATTACAATAAAATTAAATATAAAATAAAAATAAAGCCAGTATAAAATAAAAATTAAGACATTAATAAAAATTAGGACATTATTATTATTATTTGGGTTAGTAAAAAAGAAGAATGTTATGTGTGTGTAATGAGCTTTGTGGTGTTGATCTGTGTATGTATTGGATGTGTGTGGGTGTAAGTGTATTATGTACCTAATTATAAAACCGTTTTTAATATTTGTTCTGTTTCGTCATATTTTTGGGACTGGAACCAAGGTTGCAGAGTTTTCTTGACTTTATGAAGATTAAGTTTGTATATTGAGAGAGCTTTGTTAATTACGTTGTAGATATATGAACTCTGTGCACAGAAGTGTCGTCGTGCAAGCGCAGATCGACAACGAACACTCTTACAAACAGGAAATCCAGAACGTCGGTTGGTTACGTTATTGTCAAATACAAGGGTGGAATGTTTACGCAGGATAGTGCGCAAGATGTATTATAAACAGCTCATAGATTTGTTGTTGGTAAAGATGAGTATTATAAACATATACTACATTATTTTATGTATCATCATTAAGAATTCGCAGCGAGCGCCAAATAATGACTTTTTGTTATCTTGCAAATTTTTCTTCAAAATTATTATAATTTTGTTGGAGGTTGGAATGTCTCATTGTATTGAAACTAAAATGTAGTTCATGTTACGTGCTAATAATGTCGCTTCTTATAAATGAAATCATTTTTTAAATCGATAAGTAGTTAAATACAAACATCTAATCTTTTCTCTTCATTTATAATATAAGTTACGAAAAACCTGAATAATTTTACTAAAATGAGCCTTTGTTACCCAAATTCATGGTCACTTAATTATTTTTGAGCGCCAATGTATTGAGGGTAATTAGAGCATCATTTCCCCCAAATTGTGGAACTTTAATAGTAAGTTTCGTGTGAGGTAGGCTGGAACTGAAGCTGCTTAGTCGTATGTTATGTCTAGAGACGAAACTACTGCCATGCTATGCTACCTATTTCCCGTATACGTACTGGCCGTGTGGATTCCGGCCGAGAATGAATAATAGGGCCACCCCATACCATCCTGTGGGTGTTGTAAAAGGTGACTAAGGGTTACACCAGGTTGTCAATACACAGGAGGCACTGCAGCCTTCCTGTGTATTAAGTACCACCTAACTGCGGTCGCTAACTCGCATGTCAAGCGCGGTGGCTACGGCCAATTCCTTAAAATGGCAACGTTATAGAAACCTTTGGCGGAGGCCTATGTCTAGTAGTGGACTGATGATGATACCAATTCGAAAATTATAATAAAAATCGAAATTTTGTTTTACCTCTTAAGTATATAAAACCTGCGTTTAGACTAGTATTCAAAGTACTTCAAATCAAGGATTACAACAACAGGATTTAGCACGAACTTGCTTAAAGTTTAATGTATGAACTAGTTACATCTCTCGTCAGGCATGCAGTGTTATGATTGGTTGATGGCGAAATGGCGTTATACGTTACACCAATCACGATGCTTCGATTACATAGTGAGCACGAATTAATTTATTCTTTCCGTTTTCTGTAGACTCGTAGTTACTAAACAAACTTTTTAATATAATAACCGAAACTCTCAAGTTAACATTATCTTTAGGAGCTAATTTCACGTAGTCTTTTTACACAAGTGGGAAAAATTTGTACAGACATACCGATACAATTGAATGATTACGTATATTCAACGAAGCCAACATTATTTTGCGAGTACTATTGTTAAATATGCCGCGGTCTTAATTTTCCCAACGAAGTCGCAACGCAAATAGGCTTCGCAACTGATGTATATTCTCTTTTAATAAATATCAAAAAACTATATGTGGCATGTTAGACGTTGGAAAATTAGTTAATAAATACATTTTAATTTAAATTTATTTATTAACTTAAAAAATTTAAAATAAAGGAAAAAAAAGAAATTTAAGAAAAATTTTATAACATTCAGGTTGAAATCAAAAGATTGACTACAGAAGAAACTGTCAGAGGAATATACGCAGCTAAAGATATAAGACCGACTCCCAAACAAACCTTCATTTGCGTCACCTATTATTGGTACTACGATTAAACAAAATACCTCGGTAATTACTAATAGTAGTAATCCGGTAAATTTAGACATCCAAGGTTACAAAAATTCCCATTAGGCTGAAAATTGGTAGGATCGTTCACTACACTATTATAAAGGAAATTTGAAAAGTCCTAAACGATCCGGCACGTGCAAAAAAATGTACTCGGGGTCAAAGGTGTCAGAAAAACGGTAAGTTATATTAGGTCTTTACCTATGAAATTGCCGTTCTGCAGTACTGGCCATTTCAAATCAAAATAATTTTTGTTTGGCTAAGAATTCTAATTTCAAATTAATTTTATTTTAAAAACATGGATTCTTTTTTCCAAAAGTAGTCATTTCTTTATTGATTAGTGTTACATTTTCATCGCATTTCAATCTTTTTCGTCATCATGGATACGTTAAAAATTCGAGTAATTATGGAATATGAGTACCGTCGTGGCAGCAACGCGGCACAAGCGGCACGCAACATCAACGACGTTTACGGAGCTAACACTACAAACCAACGCACCACCTGTTATTGGTTTGCTCGCTTCCGTTCTGGAAATTTCGACCTGAAAAATGAACCTCGCGGTCGTCCGAAGACTTTGGTCGACAATGACGAATTAAAGGCGGTTGTGGAAGCTGATGATACACAATCTACGGCTGAATTAGCAGCAGCTTTCGACGTTAGCGTCAAAACAATATTGGTCCATTTGCGTCAAATTGGCAAGGTAAAAAAGCTTGACAAATGGGTGCCCCACGAACTCAATGATCGCCAGCGCGAAGTACGCGTCGAGACGTGCCTTGCACTGCTCAACAGACACACAAATGAAGGAATTTTGAACCGCATTGTTACCTGCGATGAAAAATGGATTCTGTTTGATAACCGCAAGCGCTCAGCAAGTTGGTTGGATCCTGGTTCAGCACCTAAACAATGCCCTAAACGAAAACTTACCCCTAGAAAAGTGATGGTCACTGTTTGGTGGTCTAGCGCCGGTGTGATTCATCACAGCTTCTTACCAAACGGGGTGAGCATTACTGCAGATGTGTACTGTGAAGAACTGAGCACAATGATGGAGAAGCTGGCGCATCTCCAACCAGCATTGGTCAATCGCTCGTCTCCGCTGCTCCTGCACGACAACGCGCGACCTCATACTGCACAGCAGACGGTCTCCAAGTTGCAAGAACTGGGGTTGGAAGCTCTCCGTCATCCGCCCTACTCACCAGACCTTGCGCCTACAGACTACTACTTTTTCCAGAATTTGGATAACTTCTTGGCGGGAAAAAAATTCAATACCCGAGAGGCAGTACAAAATGCCTTTGAAGAATTTGTTGCCTCCCGTCCAGCTGATTTCTTTAAGAAAGGCATCAATAAACTGCCACTGCGATGGCAAAGATGCATTGATTGCATGGGTGATTACTTCGATTAATACAAATAAAAAAATTCATGAAAAAAATTCGTTTAAATTTTTTCATACAAAACGGCAATTTCATAGGTAAAGACCTATTATCATAAAATTAGCTCAGACAAAAATTGTAGATTAGATAATTATATTAAGATTAGATAAATCTTAAAAAAATGCATCATTACAATTTAAAAAATGTAGCTCCTTATTGATATAAATTATTTATAGTATCCCTAGAATCTTTATGCGTATCAGGAAACACCTGTAAGTGTTAGTTAGAGTATTATGTTTTATTTAAGTAGACCCAAGATGACACGTTTATTTATTACAAAACCGTACGTCACGTTACTCAGTACCGTGCGATAGCATATTCTCTAAAACAGTGGCAGTTTATTCTATGATGTCACGTACCGCGTCATTACTGACACGGAAGCATATCTCTGCGTATAAATTCGAGCAAGGAATACTAATCGGAGACATGAGGGAATAGCATTTTTTTTGCATTACTAGATATATTTTTGAGGATAAGCAATAATGTGAAAGATACATATTTGATAAAACAGTTTGATTACGGATAGGAGTTATAATTTTGTATTTTTTTCCATCAAAAGGTTACAAAGACCCATAATTTGTAATATCTTAACTAATAATTATAATTGACTAGATTAATTAAAATAAAATATAATAAAATAAATGAACATAATAAATCTTATAAAATTACAAAAATATAAAATCTGTTTCTAAACAATTTAGATTGATTGTCCTTTATATTGCGTGAGTATTTTAATATTTACTATATATAAAAACAATCAACCTTATTGGCTATCATATTACGGATTATATCTGCAAATAATTGATTCAAACATTTTTAAACAATTACCAGACAAATATTAGTTGCCTGAAAGAGACCACTTCTAGCGATGCGGCCGCCTATATCATAAAATATTTCTGTTTATGATATAGGCTTTGAAACTTCCCTAAGCGACCTGCTTCACCTAAAAGAAACTTTCAAATCCATTAGCCTTAATTGAACCCATCCAAATGTGAACTGTTTATTACAGACGAAACCAATTAAAATATGATAAATCCTAATGATATATATGATATTTTTGTATTGATATAATTATATATCTAATACGTTTGTGTAGTTTCCGGCCTTAAAATAATATCAGGGGCACCCCATACCATCCCGGGGGTGTCATAAATGGCGCCTAAGGGTCAGACCAGGTAATCGGGCAACAACTCCCGTGTACTCGCTACCGCTAACTGCGGTCGCCAACTCGCATTGCAAGCGCGGTAACTAACGCGACGTCCTGCGTGAGCGATCTAGACGCGAACGCGAAGCGGCACGGCGTGAAAACAACAAACAGTTGAAACCTATTGAAGTGTCCTACGTGACCAAACGCGGTGCGGAGCGGCGCGAAATGAAGCGATCGCGATCGGTTGGCTTGATATTTTCGCGCGAACCGGATGCGCTGCCGTCGTGTTTTTGCGGCGTCGGTGGCGGCTGCGCGAGGCGATTCGCGTGTACATAGGACGTGCCGCCGCGTCGCCCCGCATCGCATCGAATTCACGTGTCACCGTTTCATAAATAATCGCTTTGAACCACGTACGTCGGACGTAGCGTAAGGCAAACTCCTCCGAATTGCAACGTTTAGAATCCTATTGGAGGCCTATGTCCAGCAGTGGATGATATCAGGTTCATGATGCGATGATGTGAAACAAGATTATTTGTTCAATATTTTGTAAATAATAATAATATTGCTAATGTATTGATAAAGTAACATGAATAGACGAACTAACTCTTTGATTAAAATGTTTCGACTGATACCTACGCTGATTTACTTGTAATATGGTGCCTTCAGTTCAAAGCGAATTAAACCTGTTGATACCTAGAACAGCTGCAAACTTCCTCTACTAATTTAATCCAGTATATTATGCCGTATGTATCCGGGTTGTAATGTTTGTGTGTTATGTAATTACTTATTAATGTATTCTATAGAAGTTCAGTTTGTGGCATCACATCCACAATATAAGTATTATGGAATAAAAAAAAAACATTAAACACAAAACTGAAAAGTTTCAAATTTGTGTCTAGACAAGTGAGTCGATATGCGTGTAGCAAATTGTAGCGATGTACCTACATTGAAAATTGACACGGGTTGCATAATATCATAGAGCCAAGTACGTCCACTGCTGGACAAGTCTCCCCATAGAATGGGGGGATATGCCATATTCGCCACGCTTGACATACGGGTTGGCGATCACAGTTTGATGGCCATCATAGTTCACAGAAAAACGCTGCTGCCCGTTCTCTGGTAGGTATTCCCTCGGTCGATTTCTACGCCCCCCACGGGATAAGATGGGGTGATGATATTCTATGCCGTCACCACACAGATCCTAATAGGAGACGAGAATGAGGTTCTCACGTAACCCTATACGACTAAGAATTCTGTGTCTTTTATAGTTTAGTCCATTTTTAATATATTATACCCCAGTCTTAAGGACTTTGTCAGGCTTTTAGAGGAATACACATCAGTATAGACCTTCTTCAAGCGTATTGCAACAACCTTGTGTTTTCCTTAAGGGTTGGTAGGTTCCTTGCGCCCTCTCCCTCGGCGTTCCGACCAATTTGCTTGCTGGACGAGGTGGGTAAGCTCTTTGAGCGTGTCATAGCCGCCCGTCTCAGCGAGCATCTGTCGCGCGTTGGCCCCGACTTATCGGACAACCAGTTCGGTTTCCGGCAGGGACGTTCGACGCTGGACGCGATTAATCGTGTCCGCTCCCTGTCGGAGCCCGCCGTTCGGGCGGGGGGGGTGGCGTTGGCGGTGAGTCGTCAATGCCTTCAACTCTGTCCCCTGGCGGGCGATACGGGAGGCACTGGTCCATCATAACGCGCCTCCCTATCTCCGTGGTATAGTCGGGGCATATTTGCGCGACAGGACGATCAAATTCGTCGGTCGGAACGGGATTGAGATCCAGAGGGAGCTCTCCTGCGGGGTTCCTCAGGGGTCCGTGTTGGGACCTCTGCTATGGAGCCTCGCGTACGATGCGGTCCTGCGGATAAGCCTCCCTCCCGGAGTGAGCGTCGTCTGCTATGCGGACGACACGCTCGTCATAGCCCGGGAGGTATGCTTCCAGCGGGCGGTACGGCTTGCTGAACTCGGAGTTGCGTGTGTCGTCGCGGCCATTTTGAGACTGGGCCTTCGGGTAGCGCCTCACAAGACCGAGGCGCTATGGTTCCACGGCTTACGCCGTAGGGTGGAACCACCCAGTATGTCGATGCGTGTAGGTGACGCAGAGGTCAGGGTGGGGCGGCACATGAAGTACCTGGGCCTCACCCTAGACAGCCGATGGGGCTTCGAGGAGCATTTCGAGCGTCTGGCCCCCCGAGTGCGCCGGGTAACTGGTGCGTTACACCGGCTTTTGCCGAACCTCGGGGGTCCCAGGGAAGAAATTCGCCGCCTCTACGGAGGTGTCGTGCGATCCATGGTCCTTTATGGGGCGCCCGTCTGGTCTGAACGCCTGACGGGCGCCTCCCGCTGCAGGGCTATTTTGAATAGCCTGCAGCGTGTGGTGGCCATTCGGATCGCACGAGGATACCGGACGGTATCCTTTGAGGCGGCGACACTCCTGGCGCGCTTCCCGCCGTTTGATCTCCTGGCAGCAGTCGACGCGACGGTTTACACCGAGATCCGCGTCCGCCGGGAGAGCGGTGAGGCGCCAGAGCAGACGCTCATTGCCTATAGGCGGGATGCACACCGGCGCGTACTAACACAGTGGCGCGCACGGCTGGAGTTGCGCCTGAACGCGCGCCAACGTGCCGGCGGTGCTATCCTGCCTCGAGGCCTGGGTGGGAAGGAAGGGCGGTTACGTCACCTACAGACTGACACAGATACTCACCGGACACGGGTGTTTCGGTGAGTATCTGTGCCGGATCGGCCGAGAAGCGACGACACATTGTCACCATTGCGGGAACGACCTGGACTCTGCCCAGCATACGCTGGAGGAGTGCCCGGGCTGGGAGGCCGAGAGACGAGTCCTGGTCGCTGAGATCGGACGGGATCTTTCGCCGCCAGCAGTCGTATATGCGATGCTGGCTGGCGACTCCACCAAATGGGACGCCGTGGTCTCCTTCTGTGAGGCAGTTGAGGCCGCCGAACGGTATCGGGAACGAGCCGATCCCGCTCGTAGGCGGAGGAGGCGTCGGGATGGCGGCGGCAGCCGTTAGCCCAACTCCCCTCGGGGCTGCGGTGGCAGTATGAGAAGTGTCCTCAACTGCCGCCACGTGCAAGCAGCCCCGGGAAGACAGCGAACTGTTTGTGGCGCAGTCGCTGTGCCGTACTGGCAGGAGTCGGCAAATGGGGAGGGCAACCCACAGTCCTCCCCGGATGCGTGTCCCGACCATCTGGGACACGGCGCAAAAGGGGGGCACCGGAGCAGCATACCCACGTTCCCGGGGCTCCCCCTATCAGGCGCTAGAAGAAGTCCACGGCAGGTTAGGTTAAGTCGGTGCGAGTCCGACATACCCACCCGCAGACACTTTTTGCGGGTGGCATGCGTAGGCATTCCCCCTGCCTTATCAAAAAAAAAAAGAAAAAAAAAAAGGTTCCTTGCGCCCATGTGGGTGAGATTCTAGCACCTAATAATTGTATAAAACGAGGCCTTTTGGAGGTCTGGTTAGTCAAGAAAACAACATCTGAGCCTCGGAGGGTACTGTAAGCCGTTGGTTCCGGTTGACATAAGACCATGGTTGACTATTTAAACAAGGAGGTAAAAATTAAGAAGAATTTCAATAAAGTCACGAAAATATGGAATCAGACCACTAAACATTGGGTGACGGTTTCAAAAAATTCAGAGATGAGATGGATTCTACTATGACATTGAAATTCAATTCAATTAAATTTATTACATTATAATATATAAAATATTAACGTAAGCTAATGATTTTAAATATTAATGGTTTTCTTTATAGGTTTGCCGTTTCAATACAAGCTTCTTTAATTGTGGTACATTCTGAATCAGTTTCTCTGAATAGGACTGAAATTGGGAGCACAATTAGTATTTCCAAAAACATCACACGTAGGACCAACCTACCCTAATTATTATAAAAGTAATGGAAATAAATATATCATCATCATATCAGCCGAAAGACGTCCACTCCTGGACAAAGGCCTCCCCCAAAGATCTCCACAATTACGGGTCTTGCGCTATCCGCATCCAGCGATTTCCAGCGACCCGCACAAGATCATCGGTCCATCTTGTAAGGGGCCTGCCCACGCTGCGTCTTTCGGTTCGTGGTCGCCACTCGAGAACCTTTCTGCCCCAGCGGCCGTCGGCTCTACGCGCTACGTGCCCTGCCCACTGCCATTTCAGCATGGTAATTCTTTGGGCTATGTCGGTGACTTTGGTTCGCCTGTGGATTTCGGCATTTCTGATTCGATTCCGCAGGGAAACTCCGAGCATAGCCCTATCCATTGCTCTTTGGGTGAACTTGAGCCTTCTAATAAGGCCCATAGTGAGCGACCACGTCTCTGTTCCATATGTCACCACTGGCAACACACACTGGTCGAAGACTTTCGACTTGAGACACTGCGGTATTTTGGACGAGAAGATGTTACGTAGCTTCCCGAACGCTGCCCAGCCGAGTTGGATTCTACGATTACCTTCTCGAAGTTGGACCTACCTAGTTGGATGGTCTAAATAAATATGCATATATTTAACTAAATTTCAACTACTACTACAACTAAACAATCGACCTGACAAATATCCATAGAAATTCTGCTAAAAACGTTATTCTTCCGCTATCGCCACCCTAAAATTACGAAGATATACGAGTAATGGACAGGCTATAAATTTAGAATTTTACCTGGCACCAAAAACTCTTTAAACGGCATAAAATATTTAAGATCCGAGTACTGGATTTAATCCTTCACCCGTATGGGCGGTGGTTACCCTAGTGTCAGAGTCGTTCAAGCCGCCCATTAGATATGACTTATCAAATGTTGTCCAATGACTACAGGCGGGTTGGAAGCACGAAGCACGGATACGTTGGGAAAGTAAAACCATATTGGCTTATAAAAATAAAATAAATAAAAAAGGTTTTTATTCACGTAGACTTTAAAAAAGCGCTTGTAAATAGTCAGAACATGTTTGTAGTAATATAGTTGTATACATTAGATATTATTTCTAGTAACATAGATATTTAGGTACATCTTGTATGAAAACGTTTGTAAAATTTATTTTATTGCAGAAATGATATTTAGCTAGCTCGTATCAAGTTATTGTCAAGAGATTATGTTTAATTATCTAGTTTAAGTCTAATATTTTTACTACATATTGTCAATGGTTCTGTCTATATTAAAGGTATTATTATTATGACGGACCTTGTGTTAATAACGACGGTCGCGCTTTAATGCTACCACCGGATCCAATGCGCCCCAACTGAGAAGACCCAGCGAAAAAAAATCAGTGGGTTCATCTACTACCGGTTTCAACACGACCCAGTTGAGACGGTTCGGCGAAACATACTCAAGCGGGCATGAACACGGGATTTGGTCCAATTAGAGTAATTATTTAGTAGGCAAACACAATATATGCTCGATCGGTTGTCTGAATGCTTATTATTTTAGATTATATTTAGGTATACAAAAGAAAAACTTCGAAACAATAACATTATTCATTTTGAGACAGAGTCAATAATTTTAAATTAAGTATATGATAGCAATCATTTACAGATAGTTCACGTAACACAGCAGATCAGTCATGTCTATATGGCTACAAGATCTCCAGCGAGCAATGTGCAGGTAGGAAGTGAGAGCCAGACGTCTTTGTCATCGATGTACTCTTTAGTGGTGTAATAACCCCTAGCCATAAGTATACGTTTAATATGTGTTTTAAAACTTGTGTCAGGCAGATCAGTAATTTGAGTAGGAAGCTTGTTATAAAACCTAATACAATTTCCTAAAAATGATTTATTAGTTTTGCTTACTCTAAAGCCTGGCATGGCTAGTTTGTTTTTATTCCTAGTATTTATATTATGCAGTTCACTTTTCTTTTTATAATTATGAATATTTTTTCTAACAAACATTATATTCTGATATATATATTCCGATGGCACAGTAAGTATATTTATTTCTTTAAACAAATTTTGCAAAGAATCGCGACTGCCTAAACCATAAATGGCTCTGACTGCTCTTTTCTGCAATACAAAAATAGCACCTATGTCAGCCGCCGAACCCCACAGCAGAATGCCATACGACATAATGCTATGAAAGTACGCGAAATACACTAATCTAGCAGTTTGTTCATCTGACAATTGCCTTATTTTCCAGACAGCATAGGAAGCCGAACTTAATTTACCTGCTAACTTTTCAATCTGAGGACCCCATTGCAATTTTGAATCAAGTGTCAATCCTAAAAATACGGTCGATGGGACTAGATCTAATAATAGGTCTTTACCTATGAAATTGCCGTTTTGTATGAAAAAATTTAAACGAATTTTTTTCATGAATTTTTTTATTTGTATTAATCGAAGTAATCACCCATGCAATCAATGCATCTTTGCCATCGCAGTGGCAGTTTATTGATGCCCTTCTTAAAGAAATCAGCTGGACGGGAGGCAACAAATTCTTCAAAGGTATTTTGTACTGCCTCTCGGGTATTGAATTTTTTTCCCGCCAAGAAGTTATCCAAATTCTGGAAAAAGTAGTAGTCTGTAGGCGCAAGGTCTGGTGAGTAGGGCGGATGACGGAGAGCTTCCAACCCCAGTTCTTGCAACTTGGAGACCGTCTGCTGTGCAGTATGAGGTCGCGCGTTGTCGTGCAGGAGCAGCGGAGACGAGCGATTGACCAATGCTGGTTGGAGATGCGCCAGCTTCTCCATCATTGTGCTCAGTTCTTCACAGTACACATCTGCAGTAATGCTCACCCCGTTTGGTAAGAAGCTGTGATGAATCACACCGGCGCTAGACCACCAAACAGTGACCATCACTTTTCTAGGGGTAAGTTTTCGTTTAGGGCATTGTTTAGGTGCTGAACCAGGATCCAACCAACTTGCTGAGCGCTTGCGGTTATCAAACAGAATCCATTTTTCATCGCAGGTAACAATGCGGTTCAAAATTCCTTCATTTGTGTGTCTGTTGAGCAGTGCAAGGCACGTCTCGACGCGTACTTCGCGCTGGCGATCATTGAGTTCGTGGGGCACCCATTTGTCAAGCTTTTTTACCTTGCCAATTTGACGCAAATGGACCAATATTGTTTTGACGCTAACGTCGAAAGCTGCTGCTAATTCAGCCGTAGATTGTGTATCATCAGCTTCCACAACCGCCTTTAATTCGTCATTGTCGACCAAAGTCTTCGGACGACCGCGAGGTTCATTTTTCAGGTCGAAATTTCCAGAACGGAAGCGAGCAAACCAATAACAGGTGGTGCGTTGGTTTGTAGTGTTAGCTCCGTAAACGTCGTTGATGTTGCGTGCCGCTTGTGCCGCGTTGCTGCCACGACGGTACTCATATTCCATAATTACTCGAATTTTTAACGTATCCATGATGACGAAAAAGATTGAAATGCGATGAAAATGTAACACTAATCAATAAAGAAATGACTACTTTTGGAAAAAAGAATCCATGTTTTTAAAATAAAATTAATTTGAAATTAGAATTCTTAGCCAAACAAAAATTATTTTGATTTGAAATGGCCAGTACTGCAGAACGGCAATTTCATAGGTAAAGACCTAATATAATACAGTGCACTTTTTAAAATACCTGAAATTTTGATTGAATGAGTGTGAGTTTAATAAGGCAAGAACAACCTGGCTATGAAAGGACCATATTACCGGATATTTCAGCCATAGAATGTGGTAGGTAAAAGGCTTTTGATATGTGTGTGGGGGGGAGCGAGATGGTATCACAATGCGTGAGTGTTCCAAGCGTCCGTATATAATGGTGATAGTTTCTTCGCTACAGTAATTGCCTCCCGTTAGGTGATTATAATCTCTTTTGTTGTTAACTAGATGGGATAAAAGTAACTTTAGTTCACTATGGAATATTTTGGTCCGTTGCGGATAAAAGTCTCTATATTTTTTATGTTAGAATGAACTGCTGATAGGCGATATAATGAGGGGACTTCACTTGCTTATTAATGATATGCTGATGATATCAATAACTAATAACATATAATCTTTATTTTTAGTTAATCTACAAGTGAATTTTTTCTCTTGTATAAAACTATCTATAATAATAATATTAATATCTCGGGACAACGTCACACAGATCAATCCTAACCCCAAACTAAGCAAAGCTTGTGCTATGGGTACCAGGCTACGATATACATACTTATATAGATAGATAAATTCATAGAAAACATCCATGACTCAGAAACAAATATTTGTGCTCATCGCACAAAAATTAACACTTACCGGGATTCGAACCCAGGACCATCAGCTACGTAGGCAGGAGCACTACCAACTAGGCTACGGTGACCGTCTATAAAATATATCTAATCTATCTATAAAATCTGATAAATTTTAATATTTATGTTTGACTACAGCAGATATAATATAGTTAGTACTGAGTTAACAAGAACGTTGTAGCTAACTCAAATATAATTAGATTACATGTAATAGTTTGGTCCAACACAAGTACGTGTTCCCGAAGGAAAATTGTTATGGCAAAGTTTCAAAGGCAATTTATTTATAAATACACGTTAATTTCTATAGTTATTAAGGATACATTTATTAAATTAATATAATACTATTCTGGGACATTATTCACATACGGCCATCTGATCCCAAACAAAGTAAACCTGGTATACCAGATAACTGATATATTGCATATAAGTACTACTTTCTTTTGTATATATGTATATTGAAGTATGTACTTCAATAGATAATTACACCCAGACTCAGGACAATCAGATATGTTCATGCACACAAATATTTGTCCTGGGTAGAAATCGATTCCACGACCTGCGGCATGAAAGGCAAGCATTTACCAACCAGCCCGTCAAATTGCATGTCACCACAAGCTTAAAGTATTGATGTCACTATAGATCCCCTATATTTTTTTTTTAAGTGTTACAATGCGTTGCAGCTACTTTATAGATTTTCCTAAGTTTCAACGGTAAGCTGTTGGTCCAGATTTTTGTTACTAGGCAACCGTCGTTAAGCCATGTCAGAGTCCTACAGTACGACTTGAACAACTCTGACTCCAGATTAAACGTTGTCATACGATAAAGTAAGAAAGAGCTCCTGATTTTATGGCAGAGCTGAGTTCATCATCATTGTATTAGCCGAAAGACGTCCTCTGCTGAACTAAGACTTCCCCAAAGGCTCCAGACGTTGCCAGTCTTGCGCTAGTTAATAGCGCCAGAGCTGAGTTAATGGAGTCATATGTAAGTACGCGGACGGAAGCCAGTTTGTGTACATATTTAAACTACAATAATGAGGAGAAAAGATTAGGTTATTTGTGTTTCCTTGTAAACCTGTTGATTAAAAAGAGGCTTCTTGGGGAACCCAGCAAAGTAGGCAAGGTAGATGGCCAAAAGGACGGTGATAGTAAGCACCGCTGCTAATGTCGGACAGATACATCATCCGAACTCTGCTAGTCGTAGCGATTCTCCGTTCCACTAGATCACGGAGGGGGAAGCAAGTGCGTGCACCTGCGTTTGCGCGTGCGCTTGTGCTTCTTTCTATTCTCTTCTTTCTACAACAGTTACACATCATATCAGCCGAAATACGTCCACAGTTCGACAAAGACGTCCCCCAAGGATCTCCACAATAGCCGGTGCTGCGCTGCCCGCATCAAGCGGCTTCCCGCGACACTTACAAGATCGTCGGTCAACCTTGTCCCCTACAAGGTGGACCGACGATCTTGTAAGTGTCCACATAATAGTTACACGTAAATATAAAACAGTAGTTTATCGATTGACATACCATTGTAAGGTAAAATGCATCTGAAACTACGTCATTACTTTTTATGACAATCTTTCATTGCAGTATTATTGTGGATATACCTTCCAACCTTCAATTGAGAGGGTAATAAATTTGACCGATAATCACATACAATACTATGACAATAATACAATGTTCTACGATGCGTAATAGAGAGACATTTTAATCTTATTTTACGATTGTTTAACGCGATAGTACAGGCATTGCTTATATTATTTTGTTTAATTGAACGAAATAAACCATTTCAAGATAATATGATAGTTTAACGCATTCAAACCGTACTACATCTTATGACCTGAACGAACATTTACATTCTAGACGCTCATTTTGTGAACAAGAAAACACGGATGAAGAAAACACGCATGTGTGAAGTAAGATTTATTTCTTCTTCTTCTTCTTAGCGTGTCGATGGCAATCTAAATTAAGTCAGCCCAGAATTCAGCTACGCGTTGAGCGTTGTCAGTAGCGTCCATTAGGTCTTGTAACGTGCAGGCATTAGGACACGCAGGACATGTTAACAAGTGTGCCATAGTTTGAGGAACAGAACCACACTTGCACTCTAGGTGGAAATGTTTAAAAATACCCACCTGAGCAGGTTTTCCTTGCTTCGACCAACTTGGGTCCGGGGTCTATTCAGGGACTTCCAGGTTGGCCACGGCAACTTGTGTCCAGGCGGAAGGTTTTCAGCGGGAGGGACGAATAAGATGGGTTGGCAAGCACTGTATCGCCACGCCGAGCAGTGTCTTGAGATTTCTTTTGATGCTAACTATAGACTTAGGTACATAATATGTACCTAAGTCGACAGTTAGCATATTATGAAAGCCATGATTCATACTATGAATCATGGCGTTGACACATTTCAACCATGGACTCAAGTGTTCAGAACTACAATACCCAAATAGCTTTCTTATATTATCATATTGAGCCAAACGTACTTCCGTATTACTTACTTACTACATTATTACATTGTCGAAATGTTCTTTAGAAGTCTATTCTTGTTTAGACACCATTAACATAAGTTAATGAATTTAAGAGCATTCCACTTGCGCTTAAATTTTGAATCCACGAACAACGTGGTGTCACGTGGTTCGTGGTTTAACGCCATCTTTTCGAAACTTACATGGCTATGACCGCTCGTATGCCAATACTTAGATTGGACCATTACCGAGGGAGATGTCACTTGTTAATTTTTTTTAAATATTTGTAAATCATAGTTTTTATAACTAACTATGATAATGAGGAATCTTAAAAAACAATATTTACAGGAACAATTTTACATTGCGTTTGATACATTACATACAACATAATACAAAAACCGGCCAAGTGCGAGTCGGACTCGCACATGAAGGGTTCCGTAGCAGCAAGCATTTCAGTTGATTAAATGAAAGCAAATTGCGTTTTATGACGTATTAAAAAAAACTACTTGATAGATCTCGTTCAAACAAATTTTCGCTGTTAGTTTCCATGGTAATTTACATCATATATTTTTTTCAGTTTTATGATTCTCTTATTTTAGAAGTTACAGGGGGGAGGACACTCATTTTACTACTTTGGAAGTGTCTCTCGCGCAAACTATTCAGTTTAAAAAAAAATATATTAGAAACCTCAATATCATTTTTGAAGACCTATCCATAGACACCCCACATGTATGGGTACGATGAAAAAAAAGTTTTTTGAGTTTCGCATCTATGTATGGCGACCCCCCAAAATTATTGATCTTTTTCAATTTTTGTGTCAAAATCTTATTGCAGTTCACAGAATACACCTACTTACCAATTTTCAACTGTACAGCTCTTATAGTTTCGGAATAAAGTGGCTGTGACATACGGACGGACAGACAGACAGACAGACATGACGAATCTATAAGGGTTCCGTTTTTTGCCATTTGGCTACGGAACCCCAAAAATGAATTTATATAAATATTAAAAGAGAAAATTGTAACAATAGTAATGAAACATGATTACTAATAAAAACAATTATAAATAGCATTTTTAAATACACAATTCAAATAACAATTTCAATTTATTTTACAGTATTTTTAAATTACAGTTCCTCTAGTGAGTACAAATTTCTATCCAAGGAAAAATCTTTGAGCTAACTTTGCTATTAATAAAATCTACTCTTTTCTAAAAATAATGTTGACTAATTCTATTGTTATATCTTTTCAATTAGCACTGAACAAGTTTCTGATATTATATAAAACAAAATCCCTTATCGCCACATTTTAAGCTTCATACCAGAACTATCGTAAGGATAAACACTCGAACGTGTGGATCTGGGAGTCTGACAGATTAAGAGCTCTCCGCCAATTATTTGTTTCAATCAATACGACAATCAAACGCCTGAGTTTACATTGGACGACACGACAGAGACTCAAGAGCACTACAGGGACATAGCACAGATTGACAAGTTGATATTGTAGTAAGCTGACTATGTTTGGTTTAAGTGACTAAACTGCCTTGAGAAATATGTATAAGAGAGGTAGGGCATAGCGTTCATTCGCTCAAAGAGCAGCCCGACTAAGGGAAGTACTGAAGACATTCCTTAATAATTTTAATGTTGTGTTTCTGCGCGTAAGCTCGCCAGAGCTCATTGGGGTGGGGAGAAGGGTCAACAACACTTGTTTGCTAACTCTTAAAGGCCGTCAACGCACCCGCGACTCCTATGGTGCTGCGAGTCTACATGGGCGGCGGTGCTCACTTACCATCAGGTGACCTACTTGCTCGTTTGTCGCTCTCTGATATAAAAAAAACACGAATTACCTTTATTTGATTATTGTCTGGTCCTACGACTTTTTTATTGTTCTATTTTTTTTTTTTTTTTTTTATTGCCTTAGTAAGCAGACGAGCTAGCGGCCTACCTGATGGTAAGTGGTAACAACTGCTCATGGACATTCGCAGTGCCAGGGGGCACAGCAAACCGCTGCCTACCGTGATATTAGTACTCTTTTTAAACCTCGTTTGAAGAAGGACATGTCGTAGTGCTGGGGAAACACCGCAGCAGGTAATTCATTCCAGAGCCGGCACGTACGTGGGATGTATGAACGCTGAAAGCGAACCGTGCTTGACGAGATCGCTTCCAGGTGATACGGATGAACCTTACTGCGAGTGCGCGTGGTCCGATGATAAAAAGGGGACGGGGTTTAAATAAGTCAGTCAATTTATTGAAATCAGTATTCTTTTTTATTAGCAGTCAGTTTACAAACAGTTAAATTAAAATAGAAAAGTTGGCGGGGTTGGTAAATGCTTGCCTTTATTGCCGCAGGTCGTGGGTTCCATTCACGATCAGGACAAAAATGTATGTGCATGAACATGTCTGTTTGTCCTGAGTCTGGGTGTAATTATCTAGATAATTAGTGTGTATTTACAAAAGAAAAGTAGTATATGTCATATACCTATCAGGTATCTGGTTTCCATATTACAAGCTCTGCTTAGTTTGGGATCAGATGGCCGTGTGTGAATAATGTCCCAGGATATTATTATTATTATTCTTAAAAGTGCCCGTGGTCTCATTGTGATTTCACAATTTTATAAATACATACTCAATAAACATACTCTATAAGCTACTCACTACATTTTATCCCTGTTTACCGAGAAACCATTAGTTATCAAGCATTAAATATTTATGATCTTCTCCAACTATAACATTGAACGATGTAATAAAGCAAAGTTCAAGACTTATGGCAAAAACCTGTTATCTTAAAGGTAATCAATGTTCTACCGAGCAAGTCTGTCTTTTGATAAAAAATTATGCATAACCTGGATTTCCGATCTCACACCTACAGATAATTCCACCAAGAATTCACTCGGGGACTTCATGCTCTTATTATTCCATCGCCGTTTCATCGATCTATCATTCTTGGGAGGGTTTCTAATGCTTTGCAGTGGATATTCCATTCCTTTTCATCACAACAAAGTTGTAGAATTTCGACCAGAACAATGTATTCCCAGACACATATAACAAGAGTTCATTCCGGGTTAGAGTAAATAAGTAGTGATATTTTATGTGAACTGCGGTCCTATCTATCTATACAATTTAAGAGCCAAGTTCTAATTGATGGATCTTCTTCCAATTATGCCTATTTTCAACATTCGGTTTAGTTTCTCGATTCGATCCCACTTCCAATGTATCTTTTCACTAGGCGAGATTATTATCAACTCATATAACATAGCTCTCATATCGATTAATTATACAAAATACTTAGCAATATGTCTTATTTTAGCTGTTGCAATAACAGTATCTAGGGACCAGACCGGTTATTTTCTTCACTCACATATCCGAGTGCTTAGTGCGAGTTACATCGAACAAATCGAATAACTTAACCACAGCGTAAATCGAGTATCCGTTGGACACGATGTAAAGTGAGTAAGTCTGAGTGTGAGTAACAAACTAGTTACTCGATTCAAACAACGTTTCCTCACGAAATACAGCGTTTTTTTATTCATTATGTTGGTAGCACGCAGTTTCTATGCGATAAACCGACCAAATTAAATACAATGATTTTTAACGTTATTTGTATAGAGGTGTTGTACTATCAAAAATAGTCGTGTTATGCTCAGCGTCACTTCTTCGATTTTGTAGTGTAAACAAACTGTATATGTACCTATACCTATGTATATCTGTGAATTATTGTTTAAAACTCTAGATTTAAAATAAAAGGGAAAATGAAAACAAGTCAGCATCAATTTGACTTGTTAGTAAGTTTTATGGAAGAGTAAGCAATGAAATGTGTACAATTGCTTTTTTAATTTTTGAAGTTATACTTCTTTTGGCGCGATGGAGAAAATGATGAGAATGAATTTTTACGATGCGCGCGCACACCGACACCAAAAAATTTAACAGCATGAAGTTAGTTCTAGGTGGTACCTATGAAAATTGATAACTATGTTCAAGTTGTATATTAAGAAGTATAACTTCTAACGCGTGTACATAAGTAGGTACACACAAGTTTTTTTTTATCATTAAAAGGAATTACCTACATTATTATCTCTATATTAATCGCATCCAAATACCACTAAGGTTTAAACTGCGGTGATACCAAATCCACAGAGAAGTGGAAAAAGGTTTAAATCTCTTCCATCATATTTTTTCTTCAATGAAAACACACAAATAATTTAATTCCGTAAAAAAGATGTTCGTATTCATATCGTTTTCACGACCAAAAGCTTCGTGACAAAGTTAACTCGCTCGAAAGTGAAGAAGTTCACGAACGAACTGTCAAAATTAGCTAATATTGTAACTCGCACTCGCAAAAACGTCATTCGAGCTCGTTTAAATGCTCACATCGATAAAGTTAGTCGATGGTCACGATCGTTACGTTAACAAACGATCTCGCACTCACAAAATATGGTTTGCAAACGTTTCGCTAGATGGCGCTGATTAAACTCCATACAAATTGAAGTTTACTTTAACGCGACCGAGTAGTTTAAAAATCTCACACTAAGCACTCTGAAGGGACGGGCAAACTGACGAAATATGTATACTTATGCAGGAAATACTTTATGTAAATAGCTTATATAAATATACAAGTTTTATTTTCTTACTCCATCAACACTGGCATTAGTTGAATTCAGTGCCTTTCCATCCAAATGTTTTCCGGAAGAAATCATCCCTGCATTCAACAAAGTGTTAGTTTTTTTTTCATATTTACACTTTGAGCCGACTAGGGATTTATTAAGCTCACAGTGCGATGAGAAAAATACTGGTCCCTCACTCACTTATTAATTAAGAACTTACTGTCTTTGCAGTTCACAAAGAGAGTTAGTTATTTTATTATAAAAATAATGTTGGTCTTAATTAGATATACGTTAATTAGATATTCGGGATCTGCGGGAACTGCTGCTGCACCAGCAGAAACCCTCAAACTGCGCAAATACACCAACCTCGTTGGAAATTATGTATTTGTGCCTTTTGGGGTAGAAACGCTAGGGCCGTGGGGCACTAACGCACGTTTATTATTTCGTGAAAATTCGAAAGGTTTGATCGACGTTTCCCTTGACCAGAGAGCTGGTCTTTTTTTGGGTCAAAGAATCATTGCAATACAGCGTGGCAATGCGGCTAGCCTTCTTGGCACTTAAACTCCCCACGATGCGCAGGAATTTTACGACGCCCTATAACTTAGTAGTCGATTATTTAGCTGATATTATTCTTTTTCTTTTATATCTTAACTTGATTTATGAATAAACAAAATTTACAGTAGATGTCTACATCATTTAAGTGATGGAATAACATCAATGATTATATACAGATAATAATGACAATACTCCTATTATCACATTTATGGTGTCCTATTCGTGTCGTCTAATATAAAACCATCCAATAGTGACTCAACACCGATCCAATTGAATCGGTCCGACATTATATGCCTCTGGATACATGAATTATTCAGGAAGTACTAAGTTGATTGAGCGTGGTGTTCATAAGGAATTTCTGATTTTGATTGTTAGAAATATTCCTTTGTAGGATCTATGGGAATCAGGATGAAATATACGGCTGAAATGGTTGGGACCTAAGTCTTGTCCTTGATTATGATTGTGGGTCCAATTTTGTGATAACGAGATAGAACCTATAGATTTGACCGGGAATTTGGAAAGTTTTTAGGCCGTCCGTATGTATATCGACTTCAACCCGTAGTATAGATGTGTATCTACATATCGAGAAGTCCTGTCGTGAATATTTAAACGATGTCTGTTGCATGATGTCATGTTTTGAAAATCGAGGATACATAAAAATTACAATAGGGGGCAGTTGCCGTGGTTGGGTAAGTATCTATTACCCGTTACCCGACCCGTTCCAATGGCAATCTGAAGTAAACCTGTGATGCATAAATAATAATACACCATAATATGTCCAGGCCAGCTGGCTGACGGCGAATAACATCACCACCGCAACTCATCTCGTTGAAGTTATCTCTAGCTAGGGAATGCTACCTCTGTAAACTATGACCAACACGTTTACCAAGCTTCTCAATTACCTCATATGGAGGACATTCTTGAGGGAGGCTCTTGTCCAGTTATGAACGTCATTCTGCGGACATGAACAGATGGCTATTGAGACCACCGTGTACTATTGCTCTAATAATATGTCTATCATTATATGCTTTTATGGTGGACTGCTTCATCACATTGTAGAGTGATGAGGAAGCCCCCCAAAGAAATGAGGAATGAAAATATCCAAATTGTAAAATAAGAGTAATTACATTTGCTTTATATTAAAATAACACCCGAAATCAATTTTCGCTTAAGTTTTATATCAATCATAATAATTTATACTGCAAAAGGCGCTAAGCCACCAATATTAATTGTACTTAGGTAAATTTTAGTCCGGTACTACTCATAGTTGCAGAAAAATATTTATAATAGACTTTTTTATAAAGTACAGACCCTTCTATGTATGTTAGTTATTCGTACAAAATTTTCACGCACTTTTTCGGTCACCCACGTGCCACTGTGATCAAGCATACATATGTACATAAAAATAACTTCTGATCAGTGTCCCAAGAAAACTGTCCAAAGTAACACAAATTGATAAAAATTTCAGGTGTTTATGATGACTATTATTCTCCGCTACAATCAATGTATAAACAAACGGGTTGTCAAACTCGTAACATAAAATATAGTATTAAGTATCAGTTACAAATCACTCACAATATAATACCTCATTAATATTGAGTACAGTGATTGATGACCTCAACTTTGTAATCATGTGCGCCGTTATTTTGAAGTGTTGTTAATATTTTGATACTTATGTCTATTTCAATGTCATCATCAGCCAAAAGACATCCACAGCTGGGTTACTTGGGGGATCCAAAGATCTACGCAATTGCCGGTGTTGGGCTACCCGCACCCAGTGGCTTCCAGTGACCTTGAGCCTTCTTATGAGGCCTAAAGTAAGAAACTACGTCTCTGGTCGCTACTGGCACTACACTAGTCAAAGACTTGAGACACTGCGGTATTTGGGACGCGAACTGTCTGACCAATTTGAGCACCTCCTTAGAACATTAATTTAACACCCTTTCCGTCAGTCTATTCGACCATGGCATAATATTCACACATACTTCAACACACACATACACACACAGATACACACATACAGTAACCTATCCTCACACTTCGGTTATTTCTAAATGAATTTATTTAAGTTATTATTTAATCCATTGTACCTACCTATTTAGTTGAATTTAGTTATTATTGTTATAAATAAAATTTGATGTCTTTTCCATTTAATTGAAGTCCTAGCTTGTAATCGTATCGAATCACATAGATAGCCTCGATACAGGCATTGCCTAGTGAGACTATCACTGTATAAACTACTTGTAAAAACTGGACTGCTAATAAATTATATTTTATTTTATTTTAATTTAACTATGTTTGACCAATTTAATGGTGTCTGACCAATTTAACTGTGTCTGACCAATTTAACTGTGTCTGACCAATTAAAATATGTCTGACCAATTTAACTGTGTCTGACCAATTTAAAAAGTAACTGGTTTGGATTCTATTAATTATTCATCGCCTATCTAAACTAAATGTTTTTGCATACCTACCTAATTATAGAACCACACAAATGTTTTATATTCGGCATACGCTGGCAGCAGGTAAATAAGGCCTAAACAAGTAGATTTCGATCAGAATGTAATGATTCCATTTACAAGCTATAATTTGCTTAAAAGTCGGTGTCTCTTATAGTAAACGGTTAACATAGCTTTTCTTATTAAATGTTTCCCACTCGCAATTTGGAAACATTATACCGCGCGTGCTCAAAACAGGTTCAGTCTGGCCTTGCACAAACTATACTATATTATTCGTATATAGAAACACATCAACGCACTTCGAGAGAGAATTCGATAACTTAGCTATAATGAAAGGGAAGCAAAGCGCTTGGTGTGGGATTATCAACCGCAAAGCATTAGAAACTCCCGATGCCTGACGGATTTCTCTAGCAAATTCTCCTGGATTCGATGGAACTATCTAGAAAACAAATAAGTTTCCATCCTGACGATGATACTCTTGTAGCTTTTGGTTTTTTTTATAGCGTTTTCGTCAAGTATTATTATTTTATTTATTATCATAGTATTAAAGTGCGTCTGTTGTACATAACATATCAAAAGAATTAAGTTGATATTATGGCAAAGTCATTTAGGCCACCAAACAGTTGACCAAAGTTGCCAGCTCGCTGCAACTCGCACACGTCCCGTCCTCGCACATATATTTTGCTTCCTTTGTATGTACAAACGCCTGCACATCCAGCTACTCCAATCTGTAAAATTTCTTCTATAGATTTTCAACTTTATCACATAGGCATAAGGTTCACTTTCAATTGGGGCAATTTGACAGATTGGGTAGCTTGATGTGCTGGCGTCTGTACTTACACTATGACTTGGCGGGCTTGGCTTGAAAAGGCTCTGGAGGAAAAGGTCTAGCCGTTTTAAACCAGAGCCTTTTGGTGAATATACTCACCGCAGCCTTAAGACATTATAAAATATATCCACGCTGAAGGACGAAAAACCAGCGTTCAGCGATATAAAGCCCTAGGGTTTCTTTATTGCACACTAAGGTAGCTGCTCAAAGTAGTGAAGCCGTATTTATTAATCCTCTTGAAACTTGTAGAAAGTTATTGCAAGAATATTTTTCTTACAGAAAATAATATATTAAACGGTTTTTATTCACATAGGTATGTACCAATAGATATTTAGATCTATGATTTGTATTTAAATATTTAGCATTATTATTTAATTTATGATAGTATTGTTGCAGCAAATCTATTAATTTTATTGTCAAAATAGTTCTTTAAAGATAAATAACGTTTGTCAATATTTATACTTTGTGTATATTTAGCTACATTGTGTCTGAATTTTTATATCTACAGAAGTAAGATATATGAAATGTTTCTGTTATAAAACCTACATATGTCTCATAGTTATTCGGAGCTTATATTATACATTAATAAAAATGTTTTTTTTATTAAAAATGTGTCTATTTAAAGATACTTTATATAATTTCATAGCTATAGCTATAAGTAATACTAAAAATGGTTAAAAGTTTTACAACAGTCAGGCCTTCAACTGGCGAATAGCCAATAATTATAAAAACACCGTTATAGTACTATTGTGCCTGTAATGAGTGCCGCGTAACTACATGTATAATTTATACTAGCTGTGCCCCGCGGTCTTACCCGCGTTTAACTTTATAAATTATCTCAGCTTCTCCCCAGTAGGTAATAGCGTGATAATATGTAGCCTATATGTTGACCCGACCTCTTAGTAATATTCATTCAAAATTTGAAGTAAATTCATGCAGTACTTCTTGAGTTTAGCCCGGACATACATACAGACAAACAGACACACAGACAAAAATTCTAAAAACTATATTTTTGGCTTCGACATCGATTGTAGATCACGCCCCAAGTATCCTTTTAAAAAAATATTCAATGTACAGTTTTGACTTTCCTACGATTTTATTATATGTATAGATTGAAAGAAAGAAAGAAAGAAAAATATTTATTCAGAAAATGCACAGACAACAAGAATATGAAATAACATAACAAAAAATAAAATAAAAACAGACACTAGTTGTCCGTGCAAGCCTGAAATGGCACCATCTCAGCATTAGCTAGAACATTTAATGTTCTAGCGCTGGTCATTCTGATGATGCCAGTGACTGTCACGGAACATTAACTTAAATAATAAAGATACAAGTATGTCACGGACAAAAACGATAAAATAAGAATAAAACAAATACAATTTTTAACAATAAAACAAAACAACATTGTTTCTACACCCTAAATAGATAAAAATAATTTAAAAAAAAAACTGGTGTAATTAGTATGCTAGTGGCGCATCCGGCATCACTAATATTCGTTCATTTGGAGCATTATGCGTTCCATATCACGACCGAAGCGAGTAGAGAGTCGTACTAAAAACGTTATATACTCTTTGGGACAAAGGTATAAAAGTTATATTATTTGCTCTGTGGGCAAACATCAACAACAAGTTCACTTAATGGTTTGTTTACATTACGTACCTATTACAGAAACATTATTTTCCGATCATATAAACACAAATTTATCAGACACGACAATACTAAAGACTAAAGTTATGAGTTAAATGTAATGTATACATGAACTGTCGGATGAAGCACTCCCCGCCAGTAATCGCCCAGAGTCGAGGTTCGAACCCCACAGGGGGTGCCCTCCGGCGCGGGTTACTTAATTTCTAGACGGCTCGAGCCCTCTGCTCGCCTCTATAGTCCGGTGAAGCAGTGAAAGCCTCCTAGGCTAACTGTAGCGTCATACAAAAAAAAAAAAAAAAAAAAAAAAAAAAAAAAAAAAAAAAAAAAAAAAAAACTGCTGCTTGTATAGCCATACTCATCGTGTGAAACGATAAAGTGCACCGAGACTTATAGAAAATGTCACAACTGTAGAACGAAAGCAAAATTTACCTCTGCTAAGTGATTTCCACAGTCCTCCCAGCTATACGATGCACATACCTTGGTAAGTAATACACACATCAACACAATCTAGGGATATTGAACATTTCATTGATTATCTAGAAAACTATAAACATTTTGTTATGACTGTAAATGGAAGAATTAAAGATAATTTCATGGCCGATATTTAAACATTAACAACACGATGCGATTTTGTTTTTCTAATTAATAAAAGTCTTAAATTAATTAAGCCATAGAAAATTACTGAGTGAACAAAAACATTTTATTCTTATAAAATTATTCAATCGAATTAAATGAATAAAAATCTTACCAAATCTGATAATCAGTAATCGGTATTTCCTCCTCTAACATTAATCACACAGCGGCAACGATTTTCCATACTTAAAATTAAGGTGTCAATGTCTTGCTGGGGTATGCAGTCCCAAGTTCTTTTTAAATGTTCGAAAAGTTGTTCTTCTGTTGTCAAGTTGGGCGGAAAATCCCTCAATGCTCTTCGCTGTAACATGTCCCAGGCGTGTTCAATTGGGTTTAACTCTGGCGACTGTGGAGGCCAATCTAATACCTGAACATCGTGTTCTCGAAGGGCGGCCCTCACCAGCCGCGCTGTATGGGAAGGTGCATTGTCATGCATGAGCTGAAATTCTTGCCCCGTTAGGGCCCTGAGCGGGACAATGACACGTTCTACTACCTCCTCACGGTATCTATGGGCAGTCATGCTGCCCTGAATCCAAATGAGTTGGGTTCGTCCGCGGATTCGTATTCCTGCCCACACCATAATTGTCCCGCCTTGGTAAGAGTGGACCTCCTGTGGATGTCGGAGACGGCTGACCCTGCCTGGAGTTCTCCAAACGCGTGTTCGTCTCGAATCTGGATGAAATCCATAGCGGGACTCATCAGTGAACAGCACCAATGACCATTGTTGATCACTCCATGTCAAATGTTCTTGAGCCCATAAAAGTCGCCTACCGCGATTGCCACGTCGCAGCGCTGGGACTCGTAGCGGTCTGCGAGCATGAAGACCAACTTCATGCAGCCTCCTTCGCACGGTTTGGTCGCTCACCAGCAGCTGCTGACCCTCCTGGAGCCTTTGCACTAGTTGCATCGCTGTGATATTGGGTAGTCTTCTGGCGGTCATTTGGAGAAATCGATCCTGTCTCTGAGTGGTAACACGATATCTACCTGTGTGCCGTTCTGCCACATCTCCAGTAGCGCGATAACGTGACCACAGCCTGGATACCACATTTTGGCTTGTGCCCAGAGACTCAGCAACGACGCGTTGAATAGCACCGTTTTGTAACATGCCAACTGCCCGTAACATTTCATCTCGACTCAAATGATGGCGTGGCATGACGCTAAAAAGCTTACACAACCAATTGAGAAAAGAAAATAAAAAAATTTATCAGGTTTTCTTCAATTAACACGCAAAAAAAATTTTAATGCAACTTCTTGAAATTAGATACAACTCAAGATTGCGCTGTGCTTTGCGTGTTTTCATTTGTTTCTCATTTTAATTTTTAAATTTTGAATAAAGAATAGACAAGGTTTAAATCTGTAAATAAACTTTTTAAGGAAACTAAATAGGTTTTAAACAATAAAGCCATGTTTGATTTCAAAATAACGTATCCCTAGACTTTGTTGATGTGTGTATTTTTTTATTGTATAACTTGTAAGTTTACTTCATTTAGTTAACTGTGTAAAATTTGCTGTGCTAGTAGTAATTTTTTATATTTTATGTTAAAAGACCACGATGTTCGCAGGCACGATGTTAACAATACAACTTTCATTTATAAAGAAAATTGTCAGAAGTGGGCGTTTAAAAAGAAATAACTGATATTGGAGCCGGATTTTTCCTCTAATATTCATGTTTTTGGATAAAATTGCTCTTTTCTTATAAAAGGTAGTTTAATTTTCACGTAAACGTGTATTTAATGAAAACAGGACATTTTGTTATTTCTCAGAGCAAAAAAACTTGTGCCTAAGTTTTATAATAACAAGGATGTAAAAGGCTGAAAAAAAAATGTGTTTGTTTAACCCTGAACCTTGGTGGGATGAGAACATGTTAGTTTAATTTTGTATACAAAATTCGAAATAAAACTCTGTTATTTTTTATTCATAGAACTAAGAAGACTCTCAAACATTTATAAAATAAATATACATGTCTCCTCTAAAATATTTTGTTAATCCGACAGCTCCCATTTACCTTAAGCAACGGTTTGAATTTGTTTGTGATACACATTCTAGGCCTTTGAGATCATCAGAGAACTTAAAACTACATATCCCAGTGCACTCTACTTTTTTGATAACTCGTTTACTGTCCAAGCAGCCCAGCTATGGAATTTACTTCCTGTAGAAATTAGGCGTGCACAAACCCTAGCATCTTTCAAAGTTTCCTTAAAAAACACTTTTTATCGCTCTAAATGTCTTTATCCCTTCTTTTCTTGTCTCTTAACTTCTTTTAGTAACCTCTTTCTGCATAACTACTTAATTAAAAAGATATATAACGTATGTATGTATAGTATATTATTATAGTATAGTATTATTAGTATTTATACAAATGTAAGTATATATTTATGAAGCTTGTACATATGTAATGTATGTATTTAATAACGTTAAACATTTAATACACACGATAGTACACTTACAACTACCGCCTTTTCCATCTTAATTCTTCTTGTCCACCCAACGGTTGTCTGGAAGAGATCGCTACAAAGCGATAAGACCGCCGATTGTACCTATATTTTCTTTATTAAGATATTATGTATTGTGTTTTCTGGTGCAATAAAGTGTACTCTATCTCTATCTATCTATATATCCTATCCTATCCTAATCGAATTCCGGCCAATTTAAAGAGCTCAACACAATTTTTTTGAATTCTGCAAAGTCTTTGGCCAATGTATCTGGAGCTGCAGGTGTGCTGGATGGCTTATGGAGCTCCTCAAAGTCAGTCATCCGCTTCAGAAGATGTTCTTTTAAACTGGAGAGATTTTGTTGCATGGACTGCATAGTGAACTTGTGATGTGTATTAAGATACAAGTGGTTTGTGACAATAACACTGGGCTGGTAGGTTATGTGAGTTACCTTAACTTTAAGCACATTTAATCTTAAAATCAAGTATGTATTATAATTTTAATTAAATTTCAATTAAGCACTTAAAAACTGTAGTACTATTTTCCACAACTACCCACTTCCAAAAAAACCGTAACGGTCGTAACGGTTTGTCTTAATGGAGACTAGCCGTCTGCGCGGTATACATTACACATAGTGCACAAGCGTGTGCAAAGTCAGGTGCACTTACAAATCCATCAATCTCATGATCTAATGACAGCTAGCTGAGACAATCAGTAAGAGGTCATATACAGGATCGATAGTTTTACCTTTTTTTTCGAGACGAACCGCAAACTTCCAGACTGTCGACTGACGGTCTGATACTGATAATTGAAATCAAGAGCTCAAGCTGTCTTACAAAATAGAACTGTTACGTGTACCGCCCTTAAAATCGGGCTGTGCCAAAAAGCGGTATTGTGATTTTTCTGGCAAGAAAAACGTGCTACTGGCTTGGTTTGAAAGTCGGAGGTGTTCAACGCCCACCTGGATGGTGCGTAACAGAGTTGAAAAAGCGTATTGACGCTTGATTCATCGAATGCTTTATGCAATTTTATATAGGCACGATTTTTACGAACGTCCAGGTTGAATGTACATCATGTACAGATGCCAGCACATCAAGCTACCCCAATCTGTCAAATTTCCCCAATTGAAAGTGAACCTTATGTTTAAGTGATAGAGTTGAAAATCTATAAAATAAAATTGACAGACTGGGGTAGCTGGATGTGCTGGCGTCGGTACATATTCACTTTAAGGGCAAGGATTATTTCGATGGACATATTTAGTAAGTAGTGCATTCCACTAAGTAAAACCGTGCGATTACACACAGTATACAGGTTTTCACTGAAGCTCAACTTTCAGTCACGGGTCACATCCAAATGTTTGGCTTATTTGTCCCAAGTGATAGGCTTACCGAATATTTGGACTAGTTTGACTAATTGATAAAGGTCCGGTTGCAAAAATATGACATTAGGAGGAGGTTGTATGGCATTAGAAGTCCGAGATTTAAACTATAGCTGTATCTATTTCAGTTATATAATTGATAAATAAAGCTTTGTAGACCAGTTGACAGATTTATATAGAAAACTGAAATTTACCATATTAGCCACTATCAAAATGCAATGAAGCATGATTACATTCAGTTAGTGTTCACAAAACTAGTCTAAATGCATTATTCATAGTTCAACCGCGTTCAATAATTCAAGCCGAACGCCGAGAGCCGAAAGCCGAAAACGTTCGACCACTCGACGGGTTCAGATGTTTTATTTTAGTTATCACTTATTCAGTTGTTCGCGGTATGAATGATGATAAACTCGATTGTGTATGAAGTTAGCAAAGGGTTCGTTTTATTATTATGATTTATGGTTGGACGTGCCTATAAATTGTAACGAAGATCATTTGCCTTGGGTCGTATTCCGAAATTCACGTTACTGAAATGCGGTCGTAAAAGTAAAACAAACAAGCACGAAGTATCAATATTAAAAGTCTATTTGTGTATGTTGGCTTGTACCTACTTTTTAGGATTCCGTATCCAATATTAATTTTCGTGTGTTTAGGCCCCATTTTTAGTATTTTTCTAATTTATTTACAAGAAACGTGACATTTTGTTATAGTTTAGTTCAACCTTAACAATCGCTGAAAAATTTTTCACGGTGATACAGGACCCTTCTTGGGTGTGTCAGACTCGCACTTAGCCGATAGAAAAACATTATTTACACCATTTAACCTTTCCCACTGTGCAAACAAGCGGGCAGGAATCCTCTAAATACGGAGAAGAAATGAAGACATTAAATTTTAATTTTATCACAGATCACAGTAAAATGGTCATAGGACTCAGAAGCAAGCTGCTGCCTGTCCTCTGGTAGATATCTCCTCGATAGACTTCTACGCCCCCACGAGATGAGATGGGGTGACGATATTCTGATATTCGCCGCCGTTACCACACAGAGTTCACTGCAATAACTTGTCAGTCACTATAAGCATCTCATAAACCAGGTTCTCCATCATTATAATGTATGTAGTATTTGCAGACATATGAGCCTATAAAACTTATGCTATCGTCTCTGAAGCCGTTAAACTTTGAAAGGGTTATTATTAACATAAGTTGACGGACCAGATTTTTATAACAATTCAATATCTATATACTTATTACTGACATTTATTTTTTCGGTAATTAGTATTCAATAATCGTCCGTGGTGTATCCGATTTTTATAAATTTAGATGTATGCATTTACGAGTATGGTCATGTAACACAGCAGCGAGGGTTTCCTCTCAAGGATCTAGGTTGAGAACTTCAAAATGACAATCAAAACAGCTTTAAAAAGTCCACTCCTGGACAAAAGCCTCCCTCAAGAATCATCTTGGGAGATAGCTTGGCAGACGGATTGGCGATCGCAGTACGATGGTCATAGTACCCTGAGAGACGCTGCTGCCCGCCCTCTGATAGATATTCCCTCGGGTTGAATTCTACGCCCCCCACGGGATGATATTCGCCTCCGTCACCACACAGCAAACAATATAGAAATGACAATACACAGGTAAGACACCAATCACATATTTTATTTTATAACAATAAACTATTTTCGCAACACATACTATTCTAGAACATCACTGTCTGTACTTCATTGTTAATTAGAAGTCAAAATAATCATCATCATCATCATCATATCAGCCGAAAGACTTTCACTGCTGGAAAAGGGCCTCCCCCCAAAGATGTCCACAATTTCCGGTCTTGCGCTACTCGCATCCAGCGGTTTCCAGCGACGCGCGACAGCGAGTGCCTTCTAATAAGGCCCATAGTGAGCGACCTCGTCTCTGTTCCGTAAGTCATCACTAGCAACACACACAGGTCGTAGACTTTAGACACAGCGTTATTTTGGATGAGAAGATGATACGTAGCTTCCCGAACGCTGCCCAGCCGAGTTAGATTCTACTATTGACCTTCTTATCGAAGTCGGATCTACCTAGTTGGATGGTCTGTCCAAGGTAAATATAGTTCTCTACCACTGCAAGTGCAGACTCTCCAACCAGTCAAAATAAACAGGCTGATATTTTTGTTCAATAAAAGAAAATTAAGATCTTGTTGGTGGAGATTTGGAATCACGCCATTATTCCAGCAATTCCATAACGTAGAAATATAACCATACATAGATAACGAAACGAACAACGAAGGAACGCAAAACGCTTAAACTAGCCCAGTTTGCTATTTTGTTATTGTATCCAATTAGGATCATCCATTTGAAAGTATCATAGAAATAATTTGACCCAAAACCAAGAAGAAAGTATCAAAAGCCCTTAACTTTACAACCTTATTACCGGATATAAGTACCAAGAAGCGAGAATCCGCGAACGACAGGTCTTTACACAAACTGCTGTAATAAAGGACACAATCGCCTTTTATTTAACTACGGTGTATTTACGACCCGTTTTGTGGAACCGTAAAATATATTATTTGGGCGGTAAAAGTTTTTAAGTAGGTGTAAATTAACGTGTTACCCTGTGGTATTAGAAATAAAGTAATAATAAAGTTGTCTTTATTGCTAGTTTATAAGAAAAATCTTGTTATTAAAAACTAGCTCCACGGCATGGTATTTATTCTGCCTCCAATTATTGTGTATTTAATTATGATTCCTTTTCTTAGACATAACATATCAATTAAATGATATTACCCTTTTTTTAATATAACTACTTACTTATCTATTGGCCAGTGGTACCCCAGTGTCAGAGTTCTCCAAACCGCCTTAACGACTGTTGTCTAATGACTACAACCGGGACCGACAGCTTAACGTGCCCTCCGAATCACGGAGACGCTCAGAAATTAAACCACTTAACCTCACCGATCGCTTACGGACCGGTGAGAGCAGAAAGCTATGATATTTCTTAATAATAATTAATATACAATATAAAATCAAAATTAGAGGTAGAATCAATTAAATAACTAATAAAGATTAGGTGTAAACATATAATAATAATATTATGTAATAACTTGCAAGTTATTTACAGTGTCCCGTAACGAAATCAAATTGGATCCAATAAAAACAGTTACAGAATAGCTTATACGATTTGCATTGCAAATAATGCTATAAAATATAAATTTAATAGCTTTAGCTAGCTAGCTATTGTATTTAATTTAACTGTTGTGTCTTTAAAACGGATCAGTGTATACACCAAAAATAATAAACGAACTGAAATTAAAGATTATTTTGGTTGAATGTTCCATTATACCATCGTTTGATGTGAATGATAGGTGAGATAATGGTTTTCTAAGGAAAACGGTTAATTAATACTGATATACCTACGTTAGTTCGATGGCCACCTATTATTTCTTATTATTCCCATCAGCTTCCCGGATATCCTCATTTGTTGTATAGAGCGTTGAACTCAATTGCTTTATTATTATTACTTATACCTTATCCCTTGTGTTGCGATCATGCCAACAAAAGGGACACGCCCTTGTTTAAAATAATATGTACTCTTTAACAAAATAAAGGTATTGAACGCAATTGTCATTAACAAACCATATTCAGTGTGATATAGATTTCTCTAAAAAAGCTTTAAAATGTCTTCATGAAATATTATATAATATAATATTTTAGAACCATTCTAATTGATTAGAGTTGAAGAATGTTTCATCCATTTAGGAGCTTTGATTCCAACACACAACCATAACACTCATACTTTTAAAGTTGGGTCTTAAAAATTGCACCTTCAAACCTTTTATTTCTAAGAATAGATCTTGTAAAATTTAGTTTTTACAAGAACCAATCCAAACCAAATCCAAAGGTTAAAGATAATTCAATCACTACTACTATTTATCGTGTGGGTATTGGTTACCCTGGTGTCAGGGTTCTTCAAGCTGCCCAATATTCCTCCGACATGGCTTAACGACTGTTGTCTAAAGAATACAACCGGGACCGACAGCTTAACGCATCCTCCGAAGCACGAATCACGATCTTAATTTAATATATAAATTGTATAGTACCACCGTCTCAGATGATGTAACTGAAGAGGTAAATATTATAAAATTACTGGATGTCACAATTGATAAACATTTGAACTGGAAGGTACTAAATATAAAAATAAATGAAAAATATCCAGTGCTTGGTAAGGGCTCTCAATCGTAGCAGAAACCACAAATACAATCGTCACGAGAAATGCTTACTCGGGAAACATATTATGGAGAGTGGTGGAGTAGGTGGTTGGAAAAAACACTAGTGTTTACAAACGGAACCTTATTGTCATCGACAGTGACAGTTGGTGCAACGCTAAGTTTGCGGAACACACACACGTTTAATATTCTTAAATAAAAGGTTTTTTATTCTCTTCTACTTCTTAGCGTTTCGATGGCAAACTCATTAAAAAGGAGCCTCCCCGAGTGACGTACCTCACTAATCTATACGTTCGGCGCACCCTGGGCAACAGTTAGCGAGTGCTAACGCCGACTGTCCAATCATTTCACCACGATGGCAAATTATAATTATATTTTTATTAATCAATGTAGGTACCTATCGAAATAACAAATATCCAATGTATTGAACATTTCTAATTTCCTACCTTAGATAGCCGAACTGGTAGTGATAATACCTACTACTTACCTACATTAGGTAACTTTACAGTGATAATGGGCACCTAATAGAAAATATACTCAATTCAGACTAGGTACAGACGCCAACACATCCAATCTGTCAAATTTCTTTTATAGATTTTCACTTACTACAAAAGGATAAGGTTCACTTTCAATTGGGGAAACTTGACAGATTGGGGTAGCTTGCTGTGCTGGCGTCTGTACATTTAACTTGTTATTCATTGGTGCTTTCATATTAATGTCAAAGAAAATAAAATCTAACCTAATGGGCCATATTTGTATTTCATGGAAGTATTGAGTGAAATTAACGAGAGCTGAGAACAATGACAATAATTTAGAAAAACGTTTATTACCTTTGGGTATGCAATATTATCCACTAGGAACATGAGAGAGTTCTTGGGTGATTGCGGTGAATACCTTTTCGGTATTCACCCTTTCCGCAAGGTTTGATCATCGATTTTCATTAGTTTTGTCGTAAGTTTTATTAAAAGAGGCACGATACATTTTGACTATTCATATTCATTTATTTCGTAAAACCAGTTTACATGTCAAAAATTATTATATACTCCTTTTTAATGAGTTCCAGTTGATGATCACAAAATACAATAAAATAAAATAAAAACAAAATTAGAGTTCAAATAATAAGTCCACCTAAAATCTAAAACAAGCTAAAGTAAAATAAAAATAAGATTATATGTAGTCTCCTAACCTAACTATAAAAAAGAAGTGACTAAATACCTGCACCTCCATGCCTGCTACACTTTCCAGTCGTGCGTCTGACCGATAGGTCAGACGCACGACGCATGAGTACTGTACTGTACTCAGTACAGTACTCATGGATACATGAGTACTGTACTGTACTGAGTACGTACCTGATAGCCATTCCATTGGATTATGAGAGTAAGGAAAAATAGAGTGAATTTGTATTGACGTATCCGCTTGTGTGAGACTAGGTACCGTGACCCAAATTTCTACCAGGAGGATGTCTTCCTGGTGGAACTTTTAAGCATACCATTCAAAATATCATAGTTATTGAATTTTAGTTTGAAGACTAGCCATATAGACATGACTGATCTGCTGTGTTACGTGAACTATCTGTAAATAATTGACTGCACGTGTGGCGCAGCGGCTAAGACAGTCGCCTCGCCGCTTCGTGTCGCGGGTTCGAGTCCCGCGCCGGACAACTATTTGTGTGACCCATAAATAGTTGTTCTGAGTCTGGGTGTAATTTGTGTCCGTCTATTATATGTTTGTAAAGTACCCCGCGACACAGGGATTAGATTCCCTAATGCGGGCGTTGTCTTTTAAAAAAAAAAATTATTGACTCTGTCTCTAAATGAATAATGTTATTGTTTCGAAGTTTTTCTTTTGTATACCTAAATATAATCTAAAATAATAAGCATTCAGACAACAGATCGAGCATACAACGTCTAACAGAAAGAGTGAACGTAACTTAAGGGGCATATACGGTCTCCTTAAGCCTACCTATACACAAAATCTCATACCGAAATACCATCATTTTAATCTTGATCGTAAAATAATATACCGTTCAATATATCGACAAGTATTTTTATCGATATAAGGAACATCCGTACTAACACAGCACAGCTGATTCTGATTTACGCTAGAAATTTTTTGACATACCTCTGTGTTTCTATGCATGCCTGGTAGTTTGATTCCGATTGCACTCACTACACATATTTTGTTTTATTTTAGAGTTATGTTTTTATTTACAGCACTGCTGAATAGCTATTGGATACTTTACATCGTATAAGTACGTGATACACAAACACATTACGAGATCCTTTTTATAGTTTAACTTCTAGTTGAAGTTGTTTTCAGTACTGATGGAAGAATTTCATTATTTCACGTTCACTAAAATCTGCACCGACACCGAAAGCTTAACTCTAAGACTTGCCAACTAACACGAGTCTCTCTCATGTACAACATATTCATAGAATCGTAAAGCTTTCATGTTTCTTAGTTATAAAGAGGCGTGGCCTCCATCGCGACACTGTACCCTTCACGACATAGGTTCCTCGTAATTAAACAGCCTTAAATTCTGTGACCTATGAATCCTCATCATCACAAAGTGCACGTCTGAGGCTATTCTTTCATAGATGAATGCACGAAATTTTCCAAATTATTACGATCACTAAACGACATAGTTAAGGATTTCGCGGAACACTTTACTCATTACTAAACGACATTTTAGACGATTTAGTCTAGTAACTAAACACGACCTAAATAGACAGCAGTTTACGAACAACTGATGATTTTAATATTTTAATTAAATAAATGAAATTTTTGATGAATTTGGCGGCTTTCTTCGAACGCGGCCCCTTTGGCGGCGTCTTTGAGTCCACTCAAAAGATCCGCCTAGGTATCAACGACGCGCGCGGCTCGCTTATATGAATATTAAAAGATATTTAACCGTTTATTATTTACCTACATCAACTCTTTGATTTTGCCGCCATATTAGTGTAAATTTGGATATAATCAGGACGGAATTTGAAATGTCCCCTACTGTTCATATGAGCCTAGTACATTATTCTTATTTTTTTTTTGTATGTATTGTATGAATGATTAATATGTCGTTACACCTTTAAAATTTAGAGTGTATCACTATAAATTTTAAAGGTGGAATTGAAAGTGCCCCTGCACTTTCTATTCCATCACTCTCATGATCCGATGGGACGACTAGAGATACGACCGGAAAGAGGTCAGGCACAGGAACGACGGCTTTACGTGCTCTCCGAGGCATGGGGGTGTAATATCGTCAACTCCCAGACTTCGGGCTGATACTGAGAAATTTCTTTTTACGGAAAAATCCCATAATCACTTTTTGGCCCGACCCGGGAATTGAACCCAGGACTTCATTATTCCCATAATCACTTTTTGGCCCGATCCGGGATTTGATCCCAGGACTATATTGTCTGCAGTTGAACACGCTACCGCTAGACCAATGAGTTATACACGAACACATTCAAATGGAGCGGCGCGCGGGGCCCGCTTTGATGAATATTAAAAAATATTTAACCATTTATTATTTACCTACATCAATCCTTTGTATTCGCCGCTGTATTAGAGTTCCTTGCGACAAAATCAGGACGGAATTCGAAATGTCCCCTAATGTTCATATGAGCCTAGTACATTATTCATATTTTTTCGTAATTTATCAGTAGTTGTACTGCGTGGGTTTATCTGGTTAGTTTGTATAGTTTGTATTAAAAATTAAGTACCTATTCGTTTCCGGCCAGATTAAATTCACATACTGAAAGAAAAATTTAATATTCTTACGTACTATTTAACACACAAAAAAATATCTGCAGTTACATAAGTCAATTATATTATTTATTTCTCCTAGATCCAACATCTTGCGGAATATCAATTTAAATTAAATTAAGTGATTTTTCCTAGTTATCAAAGTATGAATGATTAAAATGTCGTTAAAAATTAGAGCAAAAATTCAGTTAAACATTTGATTGAATCTTAAAATAAACACGTGTAATAAATTATGTGACTGTACAGAACCACACTTTTTATTTACAGTCTAAGTAGTAGGTACCCAAAGAGTTCGCGGTAAGGTTCATCACCCTTGCGGCTGAGTTTTTAGTGTTGTTCATAATGTCGGTAATCTTTCTTGTTGATTTAGGTGGTCGATAGAAAAATAAATTACTAGTTGAATAAAAAATGATTATTTCTGTTTGAAGTTTCGTCCATAGGTAGCCGTCCTGATACCCTATAACCCCCTTAAGTTACGTTCACACTTTCTGTTACACGTTGTATATTGTGTTTGCCAACTAAATAATTACTTACTCTAATTGGACCAAATCCCGTGTTCATGCCCGCTTGAGTATGTTTCGCCGGACCGTCTCAACTGGGTCGTGTTGAAACCGGTAGTAGATGAACCCACTGAGTTTGTTTCGCTGGGTCTTCTCAGTTGGGGCGCATTGGATCCGGTGGTAGCATTAAAGCGCGGCCGTCGTTATTAAAACAAGGTCCGTCATAATAATAATACCTTAATATAGACAGAACCATTGACAATATGTAGTAAAAATATTAGACTTAAACTAGATTATTAAACATAATTTCTTGACAATAACTTGATACGAGCTAGCTAAATATCATTGCTGTAATAAAATAAATTTTATAAACGTTTTCATACAATATGTACCTAAATATCTATGTTACTAGAAATAATAATGTAGACAACTATATTACAACAAACATGTTCTGACTATTTACAAGCGCTTTTTTAAAGTCCACGTGAATAAAAACCTTTTTTATTTATTTATTTTATTTATTTATTTAAGAGCTTTTTTCTTTAATTTTTTAGACTCTGCAATACCTCAACCAAATATACCCAGGTCCTAATTACCTCGCCAAGTACATAAATTACAAAGTTCAGACGACTTAATTCACATTTTCACAATAAATGGAAGTCGAAGAGATAAATGTAGATAGTGACTTGTTTCCTAAATTCTAATAAGTTTAGTTTGCCAATCAGCATTCTTCATTAACCCTACTTTTAAGCTTTGCTATTTCGAACTCGAAAGTTTGAAATTGAGGCAAACTAGGTCAAACGTTATTTGGCTCTCCATACCGAACTTTAAAACTCGTGATATAATATTCTATTACTTATAAATATTATATCACGACTTTCCAATGTTTAAAAGTTAGGTAAAACAAATTTCTGAAGTAGAAATATACGAAGTAAGAAACCCAAATAATTTGGTTTGACCTTTATCTACATACATAATAATAAAATCGTAGGAATTCAAAACTGTACATTGAATATTTTTTAAGAGGATACTTGGAGCGTAATCTACAATCGATATTGAAGCCAAAAGTATAGTTATTAGAATTTTTGTCTGTATGTATGACCGGGGTAAACTCAAAAGTACTGCATGGATTTACTTCAAATGTTGCATGAATATTACTAAGGGGTCGGATCAACGTATAGGCTACATATTATATTATCGCGCTGTCACCTACGGGGGAGGAGCTGATTATTCATAAAGTTTAATGCGGGTACAACCGTGGGGCACAGCTAGTACTCCTATAAATACGCACCAACACCCAGAACATAAAATATGTTCTGGATGTTCTTGCAAAAATCTTTTATGTAGTGATAAAAGTAGTGATATTTTATTATCAGAAAGCTATCTATCAACTATGTTTGTCATCTGAGAATACGGCTGCCTGTGGTATTTAACTTTTTTATAGGGCTGCTAATAGTACTAATTCAAATATTGATGGCAGACGAAGTGTATTTATTTTGTTATTATACTAATATTATAAAGAGGTTGAGTTTGTGAGTTTGTGACGTTGTGAGTTTGTGGCGTTGTAAGGGGTAACCTCTGGATCTACTAAACCGATTTTCAAAATTTATTCACCAATAGAAAGCTGCGTTATTGTGGAGTGTCATACTATGCTTCATCATTATAATTTTTATTTATCCCGAACTTTTTACCTTTACTTTTTACCTTTTTAAGTATTACGCGGGACAAACGGGCAGGGACAAAAATATTTATAACGCGGAACGAAGTCCGCGGGCACTGCTAGTATTTTATAATCATTATCAGCGTCTCAAACGTACAAGTGCTTTACAGTCAAAATAAATAATTCGACGACAAACAGAAAAGCTTAACATCCCATATTTAGTGAACTTTTATCTAAAATGCATACTTTTCAGCATTAAAATCGTTTATCAACATCATTTGCAGAGCACACAATTTGAAATTTTCCAGTAATAGTCTACCTACTAGCAAACTCCTTACACGCCAATATGATAATTTTATATAAAAATTGCTCGTCTCAAAAATAACTCATATTTTACCCCAAAATAATGCAACGGGCAGATAGTTATTCAAATTTTCCCAATATAATGCATGTTGTGGCAAGTTCGTGTGAAAACGATGCAACGCTTACGTTGGCTCAGTTCCAAAAGGACACGTAATGCACAGTCCAGATTAATTGTTACTTCTTTTGCCAAATGTACACTAAAACCTCGATTTACGGCGGGTATTTACTAGGTTTTTACTAATATTGTAAGTAATTTGTCTTTGGTAAGGGTTGGTACCTATCATGGTATGCTGTATCTTATGTAATATTATTGTACGTATTAGTTGGCAATTTATATGATAATATAAATCAACTGATTCGCACACTACCCATATTAGTAAAATATTCCCACCGTTTCTTTTTTCAAATATACACTAAAACCTCGATTTGCGGCGGGTATTTACTAGGTTTCTACGAATTGTCTTTGGTTAGGGTCGGTATGCTGTATCTATGCAATACTATTCTGCGTATCTATTAGTTTGCAAATTTATATGGCAATATAAATTAACTAAACACTATCCAAATTAATACATGTCCACCATTTATTTTGCCAAATGTACACTAAAACCTCGATTTGCGGTGGGTGATTTACTAGGTTTTTACTAATTGTCTTTGGTTAGGGTTGGTATGCTGTGTCTATGCAATACTATTGTGCGTATTAATTAGCCAATTTATATGATAATATAAAGTAACTGTTTCGCGCACTACCCACATTAGTAAAATATGACCACCGTTTCTTTATTCAAATATACACTAAAACCTCGATTTGCGGCGGGTATTTACTAATTGTCTTTGGTTAGGCTTGGTATGCTGTATCCATGCAAGACTATTGACTATTGCATATTAGTGAGCCAATGCACACTATCCGCATTAGTAAATGCCAAACGTTTTCAAAATGTAAGGTCGTGTATCTGACCTCTCTTCAGTCGTGTCGTTTAGCCGATATTATTGATAGTGTACCTACCATTGCGCATACACTTGTGCTTGGGTGATATTCGATCAGAAGGGTAAGATTTATTAATTTATTGTAGATGTCTAATTTTTCTTAGTATTACCGTATATATCCTACTAATATTATAAATGCGGAAGTTTATGAGTATGATGTATGGACTTATGGATGTTTATTATTCATTCACGCACAAAGTACCGAACGGATGTTGATGGACCTTTGTTGTACACTTGTACGTACTTCTACGTATCGTACGTACTTCTCACGCCTGTTTCCCAGAGGGGTAGGCAGAGACAACGGATTTCCATTTGTCACGATCTTTGCACACCTCTTGTTTTATATATATCAGAGGGCGACGAACGAGCTAATGGGTCACCTGATGGTGAGTGATAACCGCCGCCCATGGACACTCGCAACACCCGAAGTATCGCGGGTGCGTTGCCGGCCTTTAAAAGTCAGTAAACAAGTGTTGCTGACTCTTCCCTCCCACACCAATGCGCTCTGGCGACCTTACTCACTCGAAAACACAACATTAAAATGATTAATGTCATTATTAAGGAATGTCTTCTGTAAGGTTCTTCCCCAGTCGGGCTGCTTTTCGAGCGAATGAACGCTTGTCGTACCTCCCTTTTGCCTCGTTTACTGTCATTATATGCTTATACATCCTAATAAATCATAGGCTACAATTTATAAAGTTTAAAGACTGCGAGGAAGTTGACACATACACACAGGTTCGTGAAAGTTGTTCGTACGAGACAGTTTCCATGAACGGCCTGGCTAGACTATCTCAAAATATAGCATCTTATAATCAGCATTGTTTGTATTATTTTTCATCAGCATCGCATCTTTCTTCTGAAGCGTATTTTTTACAATATAATAATATAAAAAAGAATCATTGAAAGCGTAGTTTTTACAATATAATATAGCAAAGTGTTCAGTGAGTTTGTGATAGTACATTTTTTGAATATTATCAAACATAAATTTCTAGCAAAGAAGTGCAGAAATATTCTGTCTAAAATGCACGTTGCCCATAATATGAACTTGCATCAGTTCTCAGAGAGCTTTTATGATGTTTGCTAACTTATGAACACAATTTAATAGAAAAGGACCAGTACTTCATGTAAGCACTGTGCTTAAATAATTTAATTTCGTCTCGTGGTCTTGGTTGCGAAGAGAACATTACTTTACTTCCCTTGAGCATCGTAAACAGCATTTGTGACTCAAATTTATCAGGAAATTGGACAGTAGCATCTTTTACCACAAGTTTTAATTCCTTAGGTTTATCTTCTTGAATTTTAGAAAGCAATTGGTATATTTGTTCTATTTTTTACTGTATGATACGAGTCGAAGTATAATATTATTTTATTTTCATGTATAGAATGAAATTATATACACAGTCACAGGGGGCGCTAAAAAACTTGCGCGTTAAAGGTCAACTATAATGTAGTAACTATATAGTATAATAATACGTTGACATTGCCTTCGTCTTGATCGGATTTTCTTTCCCAAAAATAATAAATATAAAAAACATAATAAGTATTTTATTGATACAGCAACATTGATGCCTTAGTTCCATGTTAAAAATAATAACGATAGCAAAAGTTCACTATTAAATAATCACGTGATAAAACATTAATTTATCAAAAGCATTAAAACACAAGACAATTTGTTCAGCTATTAATGAGAGAAAAATTTATTTAAAAGAATACAGTTTAGCCTTCTGCTTGCAACTTTACTCAGTTGCAGTTTTACTCACCTATGTCATATGCATATCGTGTACATTTGGATTGTGTTAATTTAGTATCATAACATTTTAGTACGTAATTGGGAGTACTTATGTACTGAAATTAATTAAAGTATAAAGAATATACTTCGTGCTTTATATTACAAGTATATATAGCATGTCCAGCTATTTAAATAGCTTTCGTAATAAAGGGGCGTAATGGAAAGACCAGCCCAAAGTTGGTGACATTTCTAATAGTTCTAGCACATACTGTATAATTTTCTTAGTTCCAAGTAGCTTATTAAAATTTGTTAAACAGTTTAAGTATATTACATACATAACACAGTATTAAGCGTATTTTGAAAATTTCTGAATTTAGAGATTTGGAAATTGCCTATGGATATAGGCCAAACTACTATTGTATAATGAGGTTTATTTTTCTTGTCTTACTATAACTATAGCGGTAAGTAGGACTAGAAAAATCGGCTACTAAAATTTGTTTAGGTTTATTAGGTTCCTTTGAAACGTAATATCTAAACAAAAAATCCTAAAACATTTTGTATAACCTAGGGGAGACCTCCTTGGTCGAGTCCAAGATCAAGGGCGCCCAACACAGTACATCGATGCGGATTGAGCAAAAGGAAACTCTCTTGTTGAATTAATCAGAGCTAGATATTTCGTCTTCGTAGTTTTAGATGAATTCTTTTGTGGAATCCAACTGGTTATTTATTTGGAGGTCTATTTCATTCGCCATTCACACAACCATTCACCTCTAATAGTCTTTTTAAAGTAATGCATCTTAACGGTTGACTTAACTCTCCTGTTGGTCCTGACTGCTAAACCAGAGGTCGTGGGTTCAATCTCCACCCAGGACAAATCTTTGTGTGATGGGCATGATTATTTGGTATGTGTGTGATTACATTGTGGCGAGCGGTGAGTCTAGGATTCTTGTATTATAATAATAATATAAATGAGGGTTGCAGTGGTCGGGGAGTCAGCGTCCAGTTTACGGCCAAAGATGTGCGGCGGGCCATTAAATCTATGTCACGGGGCAAGTCTCCAGGCCATGACGACCTGAGCATTGAACATCCAAGGTACGCGGGATATCATATGCCCAGAGTGCTGGCGATGTTCTACACCTTCTGTGTAGGACATTCCTACTTACCTGCGCCGATGATGAAGACTGTGGTGGTGCCAATTGTCTTAAACAAAACCGGTGATATTGGTGATAAATGTAATTATCGACCGATTTCCTTAGCGACTATAGTCGCAAAGGTGCTTGACAGTTTGCTGAATGCTCAGCTTGATAAACATTTACATATACACGATAACCAATTTGGTTTCAAGTCAGGTCTCTCTACAGAAACGGCTATATTGTGTCTGAAGCAAACTGTCAAGTACTACACGGATAAAAATACGCCCATTTTTGCGTGTTTTCTTGATTTATCGAAAGCGTTTGATCTGGTTTCTTACGATATTCTATGGCAAAAATTACACCAAACAACGATGCCCGAGGAACTAATCCGTATTTTCAAATATTGGTATGGGAACCAGATCAACGTTGTTCGGTGGTCAGGGGCATATTCAACGCCATACAGGTTGGAGTGCGGCGTGAGGCAGGGGGGGCTGTCATCGCCGAAACTTTTTAACCTGTATATAAACGCGCTTGTAGAGGAGCTCAGCGGCACACATGTCGGCTGTCATATTGATGGAGTCTGCCTTAATAATATTAGCTTCGCAGACGACATGGTGTTGCTCAGTGCTTCTTTAGGTGGACTGACGCAGCTGCTCGACATTTGCGCTAACTGTGCTGGACAACATGGGTTGCTGTACAACGTAAAGAAGAGTGAGTGGATGGTCTTTCAGGTCCAGGGAAGGTCCCTAAGTCAAACGCCTAAACTTAGAATGAATGGTCAGCCCCTGAGTAGGGTAGAACAGTTTAAATACCTTGGGCACTTGCTTACCCCGGATCTGAAAGACGATAATGACATAGAAAGGGAGCGTAGAGCGTTGTCTGTTCGTGCAAATATGATAGCACGCAGATTTGCTCGCTGTTCAAGAGACGTCAAGATCACCCTGTTCAGGGCATTTTGCACGTCCTTCTACGCTAGCGGTCTGTGGGTGAATTATACGCAAAAGCAGTACGGCGCTCTACGCGTCCAATACAATAATGCATTCAGGGTGTTGTTGGGGCTGCCTCGCTTCTGTAGCGCTTCAGGGATGTTCGCCGAAGCGCGCGTGGATTGTTTTTATACAACAATGCGCAAGCGGTGCACATCCCTGGTGAGCAGGGTGCGGGTCAGCCGGAACAGTATCCTGAGCGCCTTCGCCCAGCGATTCGACTGCCAATACATGTATCACTGTGACATGGTACATGTACGGGATGATGTCGAAATATTGTTTTTGATTGTTTTGTTGTATTGTATTGTAATGTAATTGTTCTGTATGTTATTTTAAGTATTGTATTGTATTAGTGTATTTTTATAATTGGTCCTTGTTGGCCTTTAATTGAATAAATAATAATAATAAATAATAAAAAAAGCCACCAAATACCCTAACTGATACTGGGGTTCAAAACCCGAATGTGATAATATGGATGTATATAAGTATGTTTATCAGTCTTGTTCGTGTTCTGGTTGCTATAGCACAGGCTCTGCCTAGTTTTCGTAGTTAGATGAGATGACAGTGTGTTCATCATCATCATATCAGCCGAAAGACGCCCACAGCTGGACAAAGGCCTCCCCCAAAGATCTCCACAATTGCTGGTCTTGCGCTATCCGCATCCAGCCACTTTCAGCGACCCTCACAAGACCATCGGTCCATCTTGTAGGGCTACCCACGTTGTTTATTGTTGTTTTGTTTATTTTGACAGTGTGTTAGCTGTCTCAAAATATTTATTTATTATTTTAATTATTTATCTTCACCTGGACCAACACCATATCTAGATTCGGAAACGACACAAACCGCTTATTGCTACTTCTAAAACAATTTAAGATTCTATGCATTTGTAGATTCTATTTTCAAGCTACATGATCATATAGTGGTTCGTTGTTATAAACCTTCATCATTTTCCAAGTTACCACGTGTAAATATTAAGTGTCACTGGAATGAGTACTTTGAAAAACTCCCAAGTAATAAACATATACATTTAGACTTCATTCTGAATCATGCTTTCCTCTGTTTGTTATTTATTTTCCTCAAGCCAATAATTGGTAACGAGTCCTTTTGTAAAGAATTCGTGGAAAACAAAATGGATGCGAATAAATCTTATTATAAAACGGTTTTATGACTTTTTTTACGTATTTTTGGGGTAGAATAAAAATGGTAAGTTAATACTATAATGAATTTGGGTCTCAGTGATATTTCGCCAATTTACCGAAGCTCTAAGTAAAATGAGGAGGAATAATATCCCCAAAGGAAATTATGAGCCAGATACTTTTTTGAATTATATTCTACAAAATAATCTTACATGAGAATGTAATTTTCTTTATAAAATTGTATCGATATTTTTATCAAGATTGTATGAATAGAACATTTATTAATTATTATTTTAAGACTAATAATATGATGATAACATTTTGATACAAAATATTTTGTCTTTGCAAAACCCCAAGTTAATAATATATGTTGACTGGATTATATATGTCGTGATACGATGTAATATTACAAGTAAAATATTTTCAGGATGTATTCGTGTTGAAACAAAATAATATTCATAAATCGACTCTCAAAAACATACTAGTTTGTTTACAGGTTAACGACCGACGTTTTTATTTTTATTTATTGCTTTATATTTAAACTTATCTTTATTGGGCTTTTCAAATTATTCGAAACGGTGCCGCGGCGTCTTTCTCATTTATAATTTCAGACACTTTCAGAAACAAGAAAATGAGCGATCTAAAATTTATAAAAGTGATATAACTCTGTGTTGCTTCGAGAATATGTTTTCATTGAATAAATTCAGTTACTAAAGCAGGGGTGTCACAAACTATGAAATATGAAAGAATAGTCCACATAACGCAGACGTTGAATAATTGAATAAAAGTCTTGGTAAAGTAAATTATGTTGAAATAAAGTTGTGTAGTCAAGACGAGTGGTTTATCTCTAGGGACGTTGAATGCAATTTGTAAGCTCATGCATTGTTACATTAACATAATGGCTTTGGTGTAGGATTCTGGCAACATTTTTATTGCTTTCAAGATTAAGCTATGTTACCCTAGCGTCAAAATTCGTTAAAACGCCCAGTAGGCCTCTAACATTTCTTGATAACTGATGTCAAATGAGTTAACAATGACAGACCGCTTAACCGTTGAACTGATATGAGGTAAGCTTCTAATTGACTGATTTTGATTCTTATTACAAACCAAGAGAGTTCAAAATATAGTGGCAACGATGTTGCCACTACTGGTTAATGGGTTAACGTGTTCTCCAAAGCACAGAGTTGCTGATCATCTATAGAATGTCTGTGCTCAAGTAGCCTTGTAGCTTTCTTTGGGACCGGCATAACAATCTTCAACTATTGGAAGAAGGACCAGGTGTTGAATAAATAAAAATAAAATACAAACGGTTTTTATTCACATAGACTTTAAAAAGCGCTTGTAAATAGTTGGAACATGAATAATATTTCATATTAACAATAGATATTTAATTCTCGGTACAAGTAGATTATTCGATTGAGATTGATATTTGATCGGGTAGAATATTATTTAATTAGGATAATAATTTATATGATAATAAGATAATAATGATATATTTTTTGTGTGGTGACGGCGGCGAATATCTGACAGAATATCATCACCCCATCTCACCCCGTGGGAGGTGTAGAAGTCGACCCGAGGGAATATCTACCAAAGGAGCGCAGCGTCTCTCTGAGTACTATGATCATTGTACTGCAAATCGTCAACGCGTTTGCCAAGCGATTATGGCATATCCCCCCAAGATGATTCTTGAAGGAGTCTCTTGACCAGCAGTGGACTTTTTTCACCTGTTATGATGAATAATGCTTAACTTAAAAAGGTATTTCTTGAAGTAATATATATATATATATATATATATATATATATATATATATATATAATCTATATATATATAAAAATCAATGCAACTTTTCGTTGTAATGTTATAACTCAACAACGCCTTTACCGATTTGGCTTTTAAAAGGGTAAAATCAACATCTTTTAGCAATATAAAATATTTTTTTGTTTGAATAAATGAACTTAATAATATTTTTTTTATTACCATGCCTTATTCGTAGCGAAGCACGTAGCGGGCCGCTAGTAGTTATATATAATATCGTTACTTTCATAAAATAAATCTTATTGTATTTTTTTTCCTACAATCCCTGTACTTAAATATCTATATGAACCTAGAAATAATTATAAATTAATTATATATTACTACAAACATGTTCTGTCTATTTACAAGGGCTTTTTTAAAGTTTACGTGGATAAAATCATTTTTTATTTTAGTTGTTTGAGAAATTGGTTATGGAAGTTTTTGAATATTCAATGTGAATACTTATAGTTTTACATATGTGTAACTATATCTTGTCTAAATATTATTATTATGACGCATCTTGTGTGTATAGCGATGGTCGCACGATATTTTTTGTTAAAATGCACTTTATTTAAGATTTTACCGTATTAGGAGAAAACTTAACAACTTTTATAATAAACATCTATTTCAATATTGAAGAATATCATATATTTTTCCTAAACTATACATTTCCTCATATTTTCCTTTTACTGAAATGAGATTCTTGGTAACTTCCTTCGTTTCCTTGTTTTATGAGATATTTTAGGAGTCAAAGTTTCTCCTGGAAAGTTCGGTCTAGTAATATTACCCACAGGGTTCAAACTCATGGCCTCATTCGCTTTTAGTTTAATGTATACGAACTGACCTAAAACACTTTCTATGCAAGAAGTATTTAAGTCGATAGAAATTTGTCGGTTTCGTTATTTTCTCTTGGACTTTTGATTATAAAATGTACAGACGCCAGCTTATACCGCTACCCCAATCTGTCAAATTTGTTTTATAGATTTTCAACTTTATCACAAAAGCATAAGGTTCACTTTTAATTGCGGAATTTTTACAGATTGGGGTAGCTTGATCTGCTGGCGTCTGTACCTACCCTTTTGTAAAATGAATTTATGTTTTAATTGGGAAATGATACCCTTTGTTAATTTAATGATATAGATATTACCGTGTCATTGTCATTAATTGTTTATGGAAGAACAAAAGCTTGAAAATAAAATTACATTACTAAGCATAGTTAAGCCAATTACAAAACGTCGCTTGTAAAAAGTAAAATCATTTATGAATGAACAGCGAACATGATATAAAAATGGTACGGCCATCGGACCCCAAACTAAGCTGAGCTAATACTATAGAAATCAGATAACTGATATATTACATATACTACTTTTCTTATGTAAATACATATGTACTTACACAGATAGTTACACAAACTCAGGACACTGTGTTCATGCACACAAATATTTGTCCTGGGTGGGAATCGAACTCACGACTTGTGGCGTGAAAGGCAAGCATTTAAGTACCAACAACCGGCCCGTCAAATAAGGTGATTCAAATTTATTATCAAACGCACCGATTCGAATACTATAAAAATATCCCTATTCACTGAAAAGTGATTACTTTTTGTATTTCGAAAACTGATTCTAAATGATTATAGCCTGCTTAATGCTTATACATACATACATACATACATACATAGACTCACGCCTGTTTCCCAGAGGAGTAGGCAGAGACAACGGATTTCCATGTGTCACGATCTTTGCTCACCTCTTTTGCCTCGATTACTAACTATCATTATATTCTTCATACATGCTCGCCGGTTTAGGGTACTTCTGACCTGCCCTTTCTTGAGAACGTGTCCGATTTGTTCAGAGAATGTTCGACGAGGTCTTCCCCTTCCGGTTGTCCCATTCATACAGGCGAGGTATACCTACATCTCTTGTCAATCTTCTTTCATTCATCCTTTTTAAATGGCCAATGGCTTATGTTGCCTGGCTAATATATAGGTATATTTGCATAAATAATGTAATTAATGTAATTTGTATAAATTATATTGTTTGTCAAATGTGTAGGTGGGTTGCATTTTATCACTTCCCATCTCTATTACATTGTCAAGGTTTTTCCAGTTTTCTGTCTGTGTATGCCTTGTGGGCATACGTTCATTAGATATGTGTCCCAGGACAGTAAGCCTTAGGAGTGTTTTTCTTGCCTCTTCTTGTACTTCAAGGTGTAGTGGTACTAGGTCTAGAATAACTTCCAAGGCCGCTGTTGGTGTAGTGCTAAACGCCCCTGTCATTGCTAAGCAGGCAGTGCGTTGTATTTTGTTTAGCACTTGTTTACAAGTTTTCAGTTTTGTTCTTGGCCACCAGACGATACTACCGTACATCAGTACCGATTTTACCATCATTTTGTATATCCAGTGAACGATTTTGGGTTTTAGACCCCATGTTTTGCCATATGCTGCTCGGCACATGCCGAATATTCTCAGGGCTTTGTTTTTTATGTTTTCTACATGTTCTTTCCATGTGAGTGATTTGTCGAGTGTTATACCCAGGTATTTCACTTCTTTTGACAAATCAATTTTTGTGTTGTAGAGTTTTAAAGTTCCTATACCCGATAGGTCTTTCTTTTTTGTGAATGGTACTATAACGGCTTTCTGTGGGTTTATAGAAAGGTTATTTGATTTGCACCAGTCTTCTGTTTCTTTTAAAGCTTGTTTCATAATATCTGCTACTATGTGAGGGAATTTCCCACTTATTAGTATCACAATATCGTCTGCATAGCCGACGGTATACCGTGGGCCTGTGTTTAGGTTTATCAAGAGCTCGTCCACAACCAGGCACCACAGTAGCGGTGAGATGACTCCGCCTTGTGGGCATCCTCTGGTTGTCGTTGCATATCTGATGTCCCCTAGTAGTGTTGACTGCAGTTGCCGTCCTTTCAGCATTCTGTCTATCCATCTGCATAGAGTGGGTTCTATGCTATGGTTCCTGGCGGCATTTTGTATAGTACTGAATGCCGTGTTGTCAAAAGCTCCTTCAATATCTAGAAATGCCGCAAGGCATATTTCTTTGTTTTCTAAGGCTGCTTCCGCCTTTTTCACAACATGGTGTAGGGCTGTCTCGGTAGATTTTCCTGCCTGATAAGCATTCTGTTGCCAGTGTAGCGGGAATCTTTTTAGAGGCCCTTGCCTGATGTGTATGTCTACCATTTTTTCAAGTGATTTGAGAAAGAATGATGTGAGACTAATCGGTCTATATGATTTTGGTGACTCGTAGTCCGACTTTCCAGGTTTCGGTATGTAGACTACTTTGACTTGTCGCCATGATTGGGGTGTGTACCCAAAGGCTATGCAAGCTCTATATAGCCTACATAGGTGTGGGTTTAGTACATTATTCGCTTTTTGTAATAGGATGGGATATATTCCATCCGGGCCAGGCGATTTGAATGGTTCAAAGTTGCTTATGGCCCACTTTACCTTGGTCTCGTTAATTATCTTTTTAGCGGTGTCCCAGTCTGCCTTGGTTGTGTGTCTTTCCACATCCTCTTGGCTAATTAGGATTTCTCTCTCCATGGTTTTCATTGTCTCAGAGCCTGGGAAGTGAGTTTTAAACATGAAGTCTAGTGTCTCCTCACCAGAATCTGTTAGTGTCCCATCAGCTTTCCTGATGACGGATAGTGGATTGACTCTGGCAGTGGCCAGGGCTTTCGTGAGTCTCATGCACTGTGGAATGCTCCCTATTTCTTGGCAGTGATTCCTCCATGCACGCCTTTTTGCTTTCCTAACAGCTTTGCTATACTCAGTTAGTTTTCTAGCATACATATCAAAGTCTTTAGTGGCTTTGGCTAGATTGAATGTTACCCTCGTTTCCTTCTTAAGCTTAATTAGCTCAGGTGTCCACCAGGGTATCCTCTTTGCATTGACTGTTTTTTCCGGACAGTTATCTCTCCATGTTTTTAGCACTGCTTGGGCAATGCGTTCTGCCTCAAACTCTATCTCTATGACTGAGTTGAGCTTACCTCTCGGGTCGCCTAGTTCTACCTTCAGGTCCCTGATGTACGTGGGCCAGTTGGTGTGTCTAGGGTTTCGTCGTATAAGTATGTTTTTTCATAATATAAGTATGTTTATCAGTCTTGTTCGTGTTCTGGTTGCTATAGCACAGGATCTGTCTAGTTTTCGTAGTTAGATGAGATGACAGTGTGTTCATCATCATCATATCCCTTCCCCTCGGACCACGAAAGTGATCAGACTGTGCACCCAAACAGTTTTATCCTCAAAAAATCTTATTTTCAAACTAAAATAATATTCAAAATAAATTCACAAAGTACCAGGCGCCCATAACGCGGTAAGCGACGCATACTAGTGGTAAGAAAGAGAGAGCAACAGCTGCGACGGAGGTAGCTAGCCCAGCTACGCTACGCACCGTCATCCGACTGTCATCTGTCATCCGTCTATCAACTGTCACCGAACTTGTCATCTGTGACAAGCTGTCAAGGAGTGTCAAGTGCAGTGTTGCCAGAACTCAAAAGCACAGATTGGTGGGAAATTACGGTGTATGGCCCAGAACTGCAAATTGTGTCAAGGCATCAAGTATAGCAGGAGCGGTGTTGACGCCCACAAAAACACGCGCCCGCGCAGCAGGGCGGCAACAGAGCAACACCAATCATCGCCCACCGGGAAGTGTCATCAAGTGTCGTCTGAAGCCGCCTCTGTGGAAGCGAACCGCAAGAGAGAGGTACGTTTTTAGCTAGCGCCTAAGATTGCTGCGAGCCTGGTAACTACACTGGCGCGATATCATATGCACGCTCTCAAGTTCTAGTTAATCCCAACGATTTGATACAGTTATTACAAGTTCCTGTTGACTACTACAACTATGGCGGTAAATCGTTCCCCGCCTCCGTCTAAAAAAACAACCATCTAAATACGTTTCTGAACCTGATCTCCCTACCTTTTCGTCGGGAACAGACGACGATAGTCAAAGAAAACGTAAATTTATACGAGTGGACGACACAAATTTATTTATGAAAGAGATGAAAACATTGTTCTACGAGTTTGAAAAACAGCAAAATGCAAAATATTCAGCTTTACAAGTCACGGTTAATGAGATAAAAGAGCTTAACTCGTCTATAAAGAACTCAGTTGACTTTGTCTCTACGAAGTATGACGACCTAATGAAAGAATTTGATAAACTAAAAACCGAACGTAAAGATAACTTAGCGTACATCCAATTATTAGAAGAAAAGGTTGAAAACTTGGAAAGACTACAAAGATCCTCCTGCCTGGAAGTGAGAAATATACCAACCAAAACTAAGGAAACCAAAAATGATCTCATCAAAGTCGTCATGGACACCGGCAAAGCTTTAAACCTTTCTATTAGCTCGAACGATATACGCGATGTTTTATCGCATAAAGACAAAGACTGAATCAAATAAGCCCATTCTCATAAACTTCACCACAAACATCATGAAGGAAAAGGTTATACAATCTGTAAAAAGTTACAACAGAACAAACACAAATAATAAACTTTCCACCGCTAGTTTACAACTAGACGGACCGAACAACCCAGTCTATATATCTGAAAGTCTTACCTCCAGAGCCAAACGTCTGTATTTTCTCGCTCGGGATTTCTCGAAAGCAAATGGATATAATTTCTGTTGGACAGCCTATGGAAAGGTTTTTTTGCGCAAAAAAGAGGGCGCCTCTGCTTACTGCATTAATGTTGAATCTGACTTGAAGAATTTAAAAACTAATGATTGACTATTGACCAACTTCCAACTCTCCAGTGCCTTGCTATTATTAGCGGCCGTTAAGTCACGGTTCATTGCATGCTTTTTATTTAATATTATTTTTTATTGTCACTTACATAATGCCCAATTTACACTATTTACACAAACCTTATCCTATGTTATTTATAAAAATCGATCTATATTTTTTTATTATATTATCTTAGTAATTTCCTTGCACATTTATCTTAAAATTATCCCACAAAATTACGACCAAAACAATATATACCCCTATTGTATACATATAATAACATGCTATCTACAAGACTTGCCTAAACAGACTGAAATTAATTTCATAATTACTTATGTGGTAAACACTTTTACACCTAACAATTTACAGATACTTAGTTTTACAGTAGCAATAACTTCATACGACTTTTGTTACCTTATATTGCCTTTTGTCTAACAAAGCGCATTGAATCCCTGATTGAGAGACCTATATTTATGTTTATTTTCTCAAATGGCTAATTTGAATGAAATAGCTAACTCTATTGAGAGTATTAAAGTATCCGAGTCCTACACCTGTTCTCCAAATCAATGTCAGAAACACTTGCGTACTCCAAATGTGACCCTTAACGTCCTACATGTAAACATTAGAAGCGTTAACTGTAATTTTGATGCCCTCAACGTTCTTTTAAACTCTACGGATATTCAATGCGACGTAGTCATTCTTACTGAATGTTGGCTGAGCAAAGTCTCCCATGTTCCTACCTTAAGTGGCTACACACCAACACAATCTTCTTATTCTAATCAAAATGATGGTATCATTATTTATACACTCTCTTCATTGCAATGTACGATTACTGAGCCCACATTTCAAGATGCAAACTGCTTAATCCTAAAGCTGGCTCCTGATATAGCTATTGTAGCAATCTATAGATCACCCGCGGTTAGAAATATAGAAAAATTCCTATACTCATTTAATAACATCCTGACATCGCTCTCATCAACTCAAACGGTAGCTGTCGTAGGTGACTTGAACATTAATATCCAGTGTAATAACAACAACCCCAATTCGGAAGAGTACTTGAATCTAATAGCATTTCACGGCTTCTTACCGGCTCATTTCATACCTACTCGAGGAGATAAATGTTTGGACCATGTTTTACTTAAGACAGACAAATATACTACAACTTTAGTTCTAGACTCGCTCTTAACAGATCACTCGCCAATCATATTCTGTATTGAAACTACAGCCCTTTTAAAAAAATGTAAAAGCATCATAACACATATAAATCTGCCCCAAGTTGTAAGTTGTTTAGAAATTACTGACTTCTCGACCGTTTTATCCAGCTCTGATCCTAACCAGTGTGCAAATATTCTCGTCTCTACGGTATCGAAGGTTATAAAATCGCACAGTACCTTAAAAAAAATTCCTCATAGGAAAAAAATTATTAAGCCATGGATTACTACTGGCCTACTCAGATGTATTCGTAACCGTTATAAATTGCACAAGAAGTCAACTCGAGATCCACAAAATATTATTGCTAAAGTGACATTTACTAGGTACCGAAATTACTGCAATGACCTACTCAAAAAGATTAAAAGAGATTATGAACGAAACGAGCTCCAGAATGCCAAAGGCAATATTAAAGCTACTTGGGATGCTATAAGGAATATAACAAATATTAACTCCACATCTTCAAACGTCAACGGGAATCTACTTAACATTTGCAAAGACCCTACTGCCTCAGTCAACTATATAAATACCTATTTTGCAAATGTTGGAATAAACCCAGCACAGAATATCCAACTAAACCAACAAACTACTTATACTGACTTTCACCTAAATAGTTTAATCAATCCACTTGGCAACTCATTAGGCTTGCTTGACACGGACGATGCAGAGATAAACTCTATTATTTCTAGCTTAAAAGATAAAAGTGCCGTTGGTTATGACGGAATTCCAGTTTCTGTGATAAAGTCTGCCCGCCATGTTTTAGTTCCTCTAATCTCTCATATGTGTAACCTTTGCTTAGCAAAAGGAGTATTCCCTGGCGCTTTTAAAAAAGCACTCGTTCATCCTATCCACCAAAGTGGGAGTAGAGACCGTGTTCAGAACTTTAGGCCGATATCAGTCTTGACCACACTCTCAAAGATTTTAGAAAAAGTCATTAATAAAAGACTATTATGTTACTTAGAGCATAATAAGATAATCGCGCCTAATCAGTACGGTTTTATAAAAAATAAATCTACGGAAGATGCAGTCCTAGACTTGACCAATACAATTGTACAAAACATTGATACTGGTGTCAAAACAATTGGAATTTTCTTAGATCTGGCCAAAGCTTTTGACACGGTTGCTGCTCCCATCCTGCTGGATAGGTTAGAAGCTTATGGTGTAAGAGACGTTGCCCTCAAAATATTTAGTGACTATTTAACAAAGCGGAGCCAATGCGTTAAAGTTGATAATTACTGTAGTGAGGATGTGGGCTTGAGTTTCGGTGTACCACAAGGCAGCGTACTAGGGCCATCTTTATTTCTTTTGTATGTAAATAGCCTTTGCCTTCTCTCTATTCCAAATTGCAAAATACTTGCTTTTGCCGACGACACAGTTTTATTAATTAGCGGAGACACTTGGGAGTCCACACAATCCTCCGCGGAGAACGCTCTTAAAACTGTCATGGAGTGGCTTGCAGTTAGTTCACTGACTTTGAATGTCTCCAAGACCCGCTTTATTGTATTTTCAGCGAACTCCAAATCACAGCCCAAAATATTAAACATCAAGGCTCACAACTGTACTTCTACATCTGCTACTTGTAACTGTCTTGCGATCGAAAGAGCTAGTGAGGTAAGGTACTTGGGTGTTCAAATTGATTGCACACTAAGTTGGCGAAATCATATTGATACGACTATCACACGTGTTCGAAAGTTAATGTTCCCACTTAAAAAGTTGCGATACGTTGCAGATCTACCCCTCATTAAGACTGTCTACCTATCATTAGTCCAATCTATATTGGCCTATTGTATAGTAGTCTGGGGAGGTGCTTTTAAAACTTCTATGCTCCGACTTGAAAGAGCGCAGAGAGCTGTCCTAAAAGTCCTCCTAGGTAAACCTTTCCGTTACTCTACAAACCAGCTATACAAAGACACCTCAGTACTTACAGTCAGGCAGATATTCGTGCTCCGAACCATTCTTCGCAAACACTCTTCCCTTTCATACGAACCTCAGGCATTAGCTAAGAAGCGCCGTAAAGATGTGATTTGCCCAGCAGTTCGTATAAAATCTGCACTGGCAGGCCGACACTATCAATGCCTCAGTAGTCGCCTCTACAATAAAATAAATAAAATTTGCAATATATATCCTCACTCTACACAAAAGTGCAAGTCATTGGTATCAAACGCCCTACAGGGTCAATCTTATGAGTTTACTGAAGGTCTGATTGTTAGTGACCTATAACTACTTACTTATATTCTATAATATATATACATATACCAATACACACACACATACACTGAAACACACACACACCCATATTTTTACCATGCATGCTTTAATTACTTCTGTTTTACTTTAATTCTAGTCTTAGTTGTTAGTGTTAAGCCTTTTTTTTATGTTAAACTATTTTTTTTTTCCTATAATTGTATGTGCTCTTTAAATTGTAAGAGGAGGGGGCGTTGGTGTCTGTCACACAGTGTATACTAGCACGGACACCGCCGTTTACTCTATCTTCACATTAGTTTCCTACAAAAATTGTACTTTTAACTTTAAGATAGATACTATGTACAAAATCCTTATTTATTGAATAAAGATTATTATTATATCAGCCGAAAGACGCCCACAGCTGGACAAAGGCCTCCCCCAAAGATCTCCACAATGGCCGGTCTTGCGCTATCCGCATCCAGCCACTTTCAGCGACCCCCACAAGACCATCGGTCCATCTTGTAGGGCTACCCATGTTGTTTATTGTTGTTTTGTTTATTATGACAGTGTGTTAGCTGTCTTAAAATATTTATTTATTACTAGCTGTGCCCGCGACTTCGTCCGCGTGATAATTAGTTTAGTTTATTTTGTTTTTTAGTAAAATAAATGACTTTTTCTAAAATAAAAGTTGCCTAAGTTACTCCTTATTACATAAGCTACCTGCCAATAAAAGTCCCGTCAAAATCGGTCCAGCCGTTTCAGAGATTAGCCGGAACAAACAGACAGACAGACAAAAGTTGTAAAAAATGTTATTTTGGTGTATGTACCGTATATATATTCATATTTATGTAGTAAAAACCGGTTATTTCAATATTACAAACAGACACTCCAATTTTATTTATTTGTATAGATTTTAATTATTTACCTCACCTGGACCATCACCCATATCTAGATTCGGAAACGACACAAACCGCTTATGGCCACTTCTAAAACAATCTAAGATTCTATGCATTTGTAGATTCTATTTTCAAGCTACATGATCATATAGTGGTTCATTGTTATAAACCTTCATCATTTTCCAAGTTAACACGTGTAAATATTAAGTGTCACTGGAATGAGTACTTTGAAAAACTCCCAAGTAATAAACATACATTTAGACTTCATTCTGAATCATGCTTTCCCTGTTTGTTATTTATTTTCCTCAAGCCAATAATTGGTAACGAGTCCTTTTGTAGAGAATTCGTGGAAAACAAAATGGATGCGAATAAATCTTATTATAAAACGGTTTTATGACTTTTTTTACGTATTTTTGGGGTAGAATAAAAATGGTAAGTTAATACTATAATGAATTTGGGTCTCAGTGATATTTCGCCAATTTACCGAAGCTCTAAGTAAAATGAGAAGGAATAATATCCCCAAAGGAAATTATGAGCCAGATACTTTTTTGAATTATATTCTACAAAATAATCTTACATGAGAATGTAATTTTCTTTATAAAATTGTATCGATATCTTTATCAAGATTGTATGAATAGAACATTTATTAATTATTATTTTAAGACTAATAATATGATGATAACATTTTGATACAAAATATTTTGTCTTTGCAAAACCCCAAGTTAATAATATATGTTGACTGGATTATATATGTCGTGTTACGATGTAATATTACAAGTAGAATATTTTCAGGATGTATTCGTGTTGATACAAAATAATATTCATAAATCGACTGTCAAAAACATACTAGTTTGTTTACAGGTTAACGACTGACGTTTTTATTTTTGTTTATTGCTTATCTAGACAACCGAGCTGACGGTGTGCAGCTCGGTTGTCTAGATAAGACAACCGAGCCTGCCTGATAACCGTAACCGTTACGCATGGATAGTCGCAATGCCAGGGGGCACAGCAAACCGCTGCCTACCGTGAGATTAATACTGTTTTTAAACCTCGTTTAAAGAAGGACATGTCGTAGCGCTGAGGAAACACTTCAGCAGATAATTCATTCCAGAGCCTGAACGTACGTGGGATGTATGAACGCTGAAAGTGAACCGTGCTTGACGAGATCGCTTCGGTAGTTCGCATGAACCCTATTGCGAGTCCGCGTGGTACGATGATAAAAAGGGGACGATGGCACCAGCTCAAAACTCAAAGCGTTTGATGAAGATTGACGGTATTGTTGATAAAACAGCAGAGGTTTAGCAAATTGGTATCAATAGCTTCTCGTTTTGCTCTTTTTGTACAGAGCCACATATTTTATGTACACTTTAAAGTTATCTTTATTGGGCTTTTCAAATTATTCGAAACGGTGCCGCGGCGTCTTTCTCATTTATAATTTCAGACACTTTCAGAAACAAGAAAATGAGCGATCTAAAATTCATAAAAGTGATATAACTCTGTGTTGATTCGAGAATATGTTTTCATTGAATAAATTCAGTTACTAAAGCAGGGGTGTCACAAACTATGAAATATGAAAGAATAGTCGACATAACGCAGACTTTGAATAATTGAATAAAAGTCTTGGTAAAGTAAATTATGTTGAAATAAAGTTGTGTAGTCAAGACGAGTGGTTTATCTCTAGGGACGTTGAATGCAATTTGTAAGCTCATGCATTGTTACATTAACATAATGGCTTTGGTGTAGGATTCTGGCAACATTTTTATTGCTTTCAAGATCAAGCTATGTTACCCTAGCGTCAAAATTCGTTAAAACGCCCAGTAGGCCTCTAACATTTCTTGATAACTGTTGTCAAATGAGTTAACAAAGACAGACCGCTTAACCGTTGAACATATATGAGGTAAGCTTCTAATTGACTGATTTTGATTCTTATTACAAACCAAGAGAGTTCAAAATATAGTGGCAACGATGTTGCCACTACTGGTTAATGGGTTAACGTGTTCTCCAAAGCACAGAGTTGCTGATCATCTATAGAATGTCTGTGCTCAAGTAATTGACCTTGTAGCTTGCTTTGGGACCGGCATAACAATCTTCAACTATTGGAAGAAGGACCAGGTGTTGAATAAAATAAAATAAAAGCGGTTTTTATTCACATAGACTTTAAAAAGCGCTTGTAAATAGTCGAAACATAAATAATATTGCATATTAACAATAGATATTTAATTCTTGGAACTAGTAGATTATTCGATTGAGATTTATATTTGATCGAGTAGAATATTATTTAATTAAGATAATAATTTATATAATAATGATACATTTTTTGTGTGGTGACGGCGGCGTATATCCGACAGAATATCATCACCCCATCTCACCCCGTGGGGGGCGTAGAAGTCGACCCGAGGGAGAGCGACCAGAGAACGGGCAGCAGCGTCTCTCTGAGTACTATGGCCATCATACTGCGATCGTCAACCCGTCTGCCAAGCGATTATGGCATTTCCCCCAAGATGATTCTTGGGGGAGTCTCTTGACCAGCAGTGGACTTTTTTCACCTGTTATGATGAATAATGCTTAAGTTAAATAGGTATTTCTTGAAGTAATATATATATAGTAGTTATATATAATATCGTTACTATTATAAAATAAATCTTATTGTAATTTATTTCCTACAATTCCTGTACCTGAATATCTATATGTACCTAGAAATAATTATATAACAAACATGTTCTGTCTATTTACAAGGGCTTTTTTAAAGTCTACGTGAATAAAAGCCTTTTTTATTTTTATTTATTTATTTTAGTTATTTGAGAAATTGGTTTTGGAAGTTTTTAAATATTCATTGTCAATACTTATAGTTTTAGATATGTTTAACTATATCTTGTCTAAATATTATTATTATGACGCATCTTGTGTGTATAGCGATGGTCGCACGATATTTTTTGTTAAAATGCACTTTATTTAAGATTTTACCGTATTAGGAGAAAACTTAACAACTTTTATAATAAACATCTATTTCAATATTGAAGAATATCATATATTTTTCCTAAACTATACATTTCCTCATATTTTCCTTTTACTGAAATGAGATTCTTGGTAACTTCCTTCGTTTCCTTGTTTTATGAGATATTTTAGGAGTCAAAGTTTCTCGTGGAAAGTTCGGTCTAGTAATATTACCCACAGGGTTCAAACTCATGGCCTCATTCGCTTTTAGTTTAATGTATACGAACTGACCTAAAACACTTTCTATGCATGAAGTATTTAAGTCGATAGAATTTTGGCGGTAACGTTTTTTTTTCTCTTAAACTTTTGATTGTAAAATGTACAGACGCCAGCACATTCAGCTACCCCCAATCTGTCAAATTTGTTTTATAGATTTTTAACTTTATCACAAAAGCATAAGGTTCACTTTTAATTAAAGAAATTTTACAGATTGGGGTAGCTTGATGTGCTGGCGTCTGTACCTACCTTTTGTAACATGAATTTATGTTTTAATTGGGAAATGATACCCTTTGTTAATTTAATGATATAGATATTACCGTGTCATTGTCATTAATTGTTTATTGAAGAACAAAAGCTTGAAAATAAAATTACATTACTAAGCATAGTTAAGCCAATTACAAAACGTCGCTTGTAAAAAGTAAAATCATTTATGAATGAACAGCGAACATGATATAAAAATGGTACGGCCATCGGACCCCAAACTAAGCTGAGCTAATACTATAGAAATCAGATAACTGATATATTACATATACTACTTTTCTTATGTAAATACATATGTACTTACACAGATAGTTACACAAACTCAGGACACTGTGTTCATGCACACAAATATTTGTCCTGGGTGGGAATCGAACTCACGACTTGTGGCGTGAAAGGCAAGCATTTAAGTACCAACAACCGGCCCGTCAAATAAGGTGATACAAATTTATTATCAAACGCACCAATTCCAATACTATAAAAATATCCCTATTAACTGAAAAGTGATTACTTTTGTATTTCGAAAACTGATTCTACATGAATATAGCCTGCTTAATGCTTATGCATACATACATAGACTCACGCCTGTTTGCCAGAGGGGTAGGCAGAGACAACGGATTTCCATTTGTCACGATCTTTGCACACCTCCTTTGCCTCGATTACTGTCATTATATTCTTCATACATGCTCGCCGGTTTGGGGTACTTCTGACCTGCCCTTTCTTGAGAACGTGTCCGATTTGATCACAGAATGTTCGACGAGGTCTTCCCCTTACGGTTGTCCCATTCATACAGGCGAGGTATACCTACTTCTCTTGTCAATCTTCTTTCATTCATCCTTTCTAAATGGCCAATGGCTTATGTTGCCTGGCTAATATATAGGTAGGTATATTTGCATAGTTTTCTCTTTGCTAATAGGTTCGTAAATAATATCTCCCGTAATTGGTTTCGAAACTTGGTAATTTCATTTTGACCCGGTTGATTGCTATTCAAGCCATCTCTTCTGTCTACAATAAAACAACAATGGATGTCAAAATGAATTCCGTTTCCATTCTGCATTTCAACTGCTGAACCCGGGTTCAGCCATTAAGCCCCACGATTGACGTCGTAACATGGTTTTATACTATCTATCAATTCGACATATAAAATTTATGATTGTGGATCTGTCGTACTGCAGTCATTTGTAAAGGATTATAGGCCATGTATTTGACATGGAACTCGTAAAAAGTAACAGGATATTTTTAATTTTCATAAATCTGTCAATATGTAATTTATGTCAGCCGTTAGCATGAGATCATAGAGTCTGACTTCCGTCACTATGCCCATGACTCGTGATAAAAAAGCCAGAGTTTATAGCGATTCTATACATTTTATTGAAATTTATAAACAAGCTTTGCGAACATTTTTTTTTTTTTTTTATTTTTATTTATTTACATATATTTTTTTACAATTGTATAACATATAAGTAATCTCGCCAAACTGTTACGTTTAATGGCGAGTAACGCGCTCTTGTAGTACAATAAATCTTAACCTACATACATCTACATTTTAATTTTACATATTTAGGACATACTTAAGGCTAGGTACATTTGACAGACCCATCGTCTGTAGGCATGAACAATGCCTCAGGTCTCAGATGACCCCTCTCCACCATCGAGAAGTAAATCCCTCAACTTTAATTTTAAACTACTAATACTTATTTTAGGTGTTTGTCTCAATATCGGTAATTTATTGAAAATATGTGGTATTAAAAATTTTGAAGTTCGTTTTCCATAATAATTGGTCACCTTTGGTTGAACGAGATTTTTATTTATAACTCTCCTTGTATTATATTTATTTTCAACAGGAGTTTTATACGTCTCGCTATAATAATATTCTAATGCTATCAAATAATTTATTTTAGTATCTACTGGCAATAGTTTACAAATAGGGAATAATTTGTCGTAGTCCTGATTACATTTTTGTTTTACTTTATTACTAACTAGGAATTTAATTAATCTTAACTGTAAATTTTTTATCTCATTTAAATATGTTTTGAATGTTCTTCCATAAACAATTAAACAGTAACTTATAAGTGATTCGGCCAATGCGTAATATACGACTCGCAACGTATGTTTATTTAATATTCGGTTCAGTTGGTAAAACTTCCCTAATACGGACCTTAGTCGGTTACAAGTATGTGCGACGTGAATTTTCCAATTAAAGTTTGTGTCAATAGTAAGGCCAAGGTATTTAAATGTTTCAACATATTCTATCTCACTACAGGTGCAGCTGATTTTATTATTATGAAGACACTCGTATGTATGGCCAATTACTGTCATGTCCTCTTTTTGAGTACTCTTAGCTCGATGGTTATATGGCGAGTGTATATGCATGCACTTAGTTTTTGACAGGTTTAATATGATCCCGTTGTCGTGGGCCCATTTGGTGATATTTTCAAAATCTTCCTCTATATTTTTTTTTACTTCCGATATATTCCTTGAGCCGTATACTATTAAAATATCGTCTGCATATACATACACCCGACATTTATTTACAATATTTGACACACTGTTCACATGCATCACGTAACCGACCGGCCCGAACACTGAACCGGTCGGCACACCTAACTGCACAGATGCCGCGTCGCCAGTCTCTCCTGCAATGGTCGTACGTATTTTCCTATTAAACAGGTAGTTTTTGAACCAGTTATTAGTGGGTCCACGTATCCCACATTCATCCATAGCCTGTAATAATGTGTCGTGATCCAGTGTGTCAAATGCTTTTTTGTAATCAATAAAAAGTGAGATCAGTTGTTTACCAGAGTCTAATGATTCATTAACATAGTCCGCAAAGTCCGTCAAAGCCGAGACAGTACTACGTCCTTTCCGAAAGCCATGCTGACTAGATGACTGTCTGAAAGAATATTTTTACTCTCTAAAAATTTACTAATTTGGCCTACAATATTTTTTTCTATAATTTTATCAATAACCGATAGAATGGCTATCGGCCTGTAATTGACATATTCTAAGTGACTACCAGACTTATAAAGGGGGCGTATTAGTGCGATTTTAATTCATTGGGATATAAGCCGTTGGTTAGGCACATATTCATGAATTTTGCTATAATAGGACTTAATTGTTTTCGCACGTATTTAATATCTTTTACCCTTATCCCATCGAATCCAGGTGCTTTTTCACATGATAGCAGATTAATATTTTTTTCTATTTCCACTGGCGTTACTGATTTATATCTGAAGGAAACATTACTTGGCTTCACATAATTATGTCTGTCTAGAAATTTAACGCTACATGTATGTTTAATACTTTGTATTTCTTCAGTAAAAGTTTTTGAAAAATTTGTACAAATTTGACTAATACTTTCCGTTTTACCTAAATATCTAAGTATCACATTATCAAGACTAGTTTTGTTGTGACCCAGCCACATATTAATATTTGACCAAATTTTCCTAAAATCTCCATTACATTCTTTTATTTGTAATTGTCTATATTTATTTTTCGCGATTACATATAGGAAAATTATCGCTTTTCACACTAATATTATAAAGCCGAAAGTTTGTGAGTGTGTGAGTGTGTTTGATTGTTACTTCTTCACATCTAAAATCTTCTTCACATAAAATTTTGTGAGTGCGTGAGTGTGTTTGATTGTTACTTCTTCACATCTAAAATCTTCTTCACATAAAATTTGATATGGAGCTGGATTAAAACATAGACTATAATTTATAAAGTTTTACGCGGGTAAAAACGCGGAGCACAGTTAGTTTACTATACAAATATAAATGCATATATACTTTATGCAATATTAGAAAAACAGTTTACAAAACTTAATATGAACAAGCATCTGTATCTATAGGGAGTTTCGGTATTATTTGTAGGTCACCTGCATAAAGGTGGTTGGTGCAGACGCCAACACATCAAGCTACCCCAATCTGTCAAATTTTCCCAATTGAAAGTGAACAAAATAAGTGAACATAATAAAAATCTATAAAAGGAATTTGACAGATTGGGGTAGCTGGATGTGCTAGCGTCTGTACAGTAATGTTATATGGCGAGTGTATATGCATGCACTTAGTTTTTGACAGTTTTAATATAATCCCGTTGTCGTGGGCCCATTTGGTGATATTTTCAAAATCTTCCTCTATATTTTTTTTTACTTCCGATATATTCCTTGAGCCGTATACTATTAAAATATCGTCTGCATATACATACACCCGACATTTATTTACAATATTTGACACACTGTTCACATGCATCACGTAACCGACCGGCCCGAACACTGAACCGGTCGGCACACCTAACTGCACAGATGCCGCGTCGCCAGTCTCTCCTGCAATGGTCGTACGTATTTTCCTATTAAACAGGTAGTTTTTGAACCAGTTATTAGTGGGTCCACGTATCCCACATTCATCCATAGCCTGTAATAATGTGTCGTGATCCAGTGTGTCAAATGCTTTTTTGTAATCAATAAAAAGTGAGATCAGTTGTTTACCAGAGTCTAATGATTCATTAACATAGTCCGCAAAGTCCGTCAAAGCCGAGACAGTACTACGTCCTTTCCGAAAGCCATGCTGACTAGATGACTGTCTGAAAGAATATTTTTACTCTCTAAAAATTTACTAATTTGGCCTACAATATTTTTTTCTATAATTTTATCAATAACCGATAGAATGGCTATCGGCCTGTAATTGACATATTCTAAGTGACTACCAGACTTATAAAGGGGGCGTATTAGTGCGATTTTAATTCATTGGGATATAAGCCGTTGGTTAGGCACATATTCATGAATTTTGCTATAATAGGACTTAATTGTTTTCGCACGTATTTAATATCTTTTACCCTTATCCCATCGAATCCAGGTGCTTTTTCACATGATAGCAGATTAATATTTTTTTCTATTTCCACTGGCGTTACTGATTTATATCTGAAGGAAACATTACTTGGCTTCACATAATTATGTCTGTCTAGAAATTTAACGCTACATGTATGTTTAATACTTTGTATTTCTTCAGTAAAAGTTTTTGAAAAATTTGTACAAATTTGACTAATACTTTCCGTTTTACCTAAATATCTAAGTATCACATTATCAAGACTAGTTTTGTTGTGACCCAGCCACATATTAATATTTGACCAAATTTTCCTAAAATCTCCATTACATTCTTTTATTTGTAATTGTCTATATTTATTTTTCGCGATTACATATAGGAAAATTATCGCTTTTCACACTAATATTATAAAGCCGAAAGTTTGTGAGTGTGTGAGTGTGTTTGATTGTTACTTCTTCACATCTAAAATCTTCTTCACATAAAATTTTGTGAGTGCGTGAGTGTGTTTGATTGTTACTTCTTCACATCTAAAATCTTCTTCACATAAAATTTGATATGGAGCTGGATTAAAACATAGACTATAATTTATAAAGTTTTACGCGGGTAAAAACGCGGAGCACAGTTAGTTTACTATACAAATATAAATGCATATATACTTTATGCAATATTAGAAAAACAGTTTACAAAACTTAATATGAACAAGCATCTGTATCTATAGGGAGTTTCGGTATTATTTGTAGGTCACCTGCATAAAGGTGGTTGGTGCAGACGCCAACACATCAAGCTACCCCAATCTGTCAAATTTTCCCAATTGAAAGTGAACATTGTGATAAAGTTAAAAATCTATAAAAGGAATTTGACAGATTGGGGTAGCTGGATGTGCTAGCGTCTGTACAGTAATGTTTTCAAAACAATAACTTACCTAGCATAATAATATTGTAGTTTGATTAGTTATGTTTTCTTACTAACATATATATTACAGTAACTGAGCATCAACATTTCCTGAATATTTAGGCAACGACAAAGTGATATGGAAAAAGAACACAAGTATACATATATTTTAACAATTTCACAAGTTATCATTCAGCAAAGTCATAAATATGGGTTAGTCCCGCTATGGTACGGTCCCGGTATGGTACTCTTAAAATACCTACCAAACAGTTCCGCTATGGTACCCTTCAGTTTCTGATACTGTTGTAAAGAAAAGCTTTACGATGCGGTAAGAAAAAATAGCAACTATTAATAAATATTATCTTTCTTAACTACATTTGTAGCCATAACATAGAAACATAAAAACTAAATGAGAAAATAGTTATGATCGTCGTGAATTGGAGCCAAAAAAGTGGGCAGCCTCCCAACTGAATAAATTACATTTTATTAATTCACAAATCTTGATGACTTTGCAATGCCCGTCTCAAATTAAATTCCATTTACGAAATAAACGTCTCCCAAGTGGCAGATGCTAATTTCGTTTTGTTTACGCCGAATAGTTTTTGTAGGTGATTTTCAGATCTAAAACAAATAAGAAAACTTTAATGCTTAAATATATATAGTTTAGAAGTTTATCAAAAAACTACTTTTCAGTCCCATTTATCAATTACGTCGGCGCGAGGTGACAAAGTTGACGTCGCAAATAGCACGAACAATTCTATAAAATTACCTTTATTACTATTTTGCGGTAAAGGTAACACTTTCTTGGAGCCCCTAAGGTACATTAGTAGCTTAGGCATAAATTAGAGGACACAGTAAACACAACACGGGCCAGTAATGAAAATACTAAATTAAACTGATTACCCACCTGTCTTCCCTATCCTCTAGAACTCACTGATAAACCCGAGCATGCAATAACTAAAGCACATTAGCTGTAAATTTCAAGCGCCCAAGACGACAACATCTCACTCTAACAATGCCGTGAAAATCCGCCATATTTCCGAGTTATTTAACCGGGATAATACGGTCTAAAGTGGCTTGAGCAAAACTCATTCCGGAATTTTACAGATAAGCTGGTTTTGGGCGTTTTAAGTTTAGTAAATTGCGCTTTTGTGAATTATATAAATTGTGTAATTTTTCAGTTTTTAAACCTGTATAAAAAGGATAGATACCTTAAGTTTCTCTGTGTGGCTGACGGCAAAAGAGAATATTGGCCCATCTGATCCCGTGGGGGAGGAACGTAGAAGTCGTCCCGAGAGTATATACAGAGAACGGGCAGGAGCGTTCTTCTGAGTACTATGACCATCTTACTACGATCGTGAACCCTTCTGCCTAACGTGGCGATTATGGCATATCCTCCATTAATTCTTGGGGAGACTCTTGTCCAGCAGTCCTGACTGACTGACCGCTCGTGCGTGTGCCTTTGTTAGAAGCAATCAAATTTCCTATGGAGATCTGTTTTCTCCAATGGAGTCATTATATTCTTCAGCCTTGTGTCAGTAATGACGATGACGCAGAGGATCGAAGACGGATTACGCTAATTAAACTTAATGCATTTTCTTCTAATTGAAGGTCGAATTCTAATTGCTGTGCGGTGACGGCGGCGAATATCAGTATATCATCACCCCATTTCATCCCGTAGAGTCGACCCGAGGAAATATCTCCCAGAGGAAGGGCAGCAGCTTCTTTCTGAGCACTATGAAAATCTTTCTGCGATCGCCAACCCGTCTGCCAAACGTGGCGATTATGAAACAATGATTAAACGTTTCTGCGCTTAGTTCGTGTAGATCGTAAAGCCTCCTCCAAGAATCATCTTGGGGGAGGCTTTTTTCCAGCAGTGGACTTCTTACAGCTGTTATGATGAACATCGAAGCTAAACTTCACGAACGAAGCGCAGAAACGTTAAATAATTGTTTAGCTATTTAATATATTGCGTCACTAATCTCTCCGTTTGTTTACCAACAATTGGTGAGAAGAACTGGCCGCTGTTGTGAACGCCGAATAAATAAATTAAAAAGAAGCCAACAAAATTACTTGGACAAGTGCACATATTTCTCTTTCATGCAGGATTTAATTTACAGCCAGCTTAGGGTTCCCTCTTTGTAGCCCGTGGGACCATTACTTTTCATTTAAAAGACTTGACTTAAGCTGTTTTTATGACTTCCTATTGTAACTAGAGTATACTATAAGTGAGTTAATTTTTCTAAAGGTCCTGGTGAATTAACTTATCTTAGTGACTTTAAAAATAAAAAGTTCATTTAATAAATGTATTGTAGGGGAAAGTGGTGACCCTTCGTTCGCGGGGAAAATTAGTACATTCTACTATCCTACTAATATTAGGTCTTTACCTATGAAATTGCCGTTCTGCAGTACTGGCCATTTCAAATCAAAATAATTTTTGTTTGGCTAAGAATTCTAATTTCAAATTAATTTTATTTTAAAAACATGGATTCTTTTTTCCAAAAGTAGTCATTTCTTTATTGATTAGTGTTACATTTTCATCGCATTTCAATCTTTTTCGTCATCATGGATACGTTAAAAATTCGAGTAATTATGGAATATGAGTACCGTCGTGGCAGCAACGCGGCACAAGCGGCACGCAACATCAACGACGTTTACGGAGCTAACACTACAAACCAACGCACCACCTGTTATTGGTTTGCTCGCTTCCGTTCTGGAAATTTCGACCTGAAAAATGAACCTCGCGGTCGTCCGAAGACTTTGGTCGACAATGACGAATTAAAGGCGGTTGTGGAAGCTGATGATACACAATCTACGGCTGAATTAGCAGCAGCTTTCGACGTTAGCGTCAAAACAATATTGGTCCATTTGCGTCAAATTGGCAAGGTAAAAAAGCTTGACAAATGGGTGCCCCACGAACTCAATGATCGCCAGCGCGAAGTACGCGTCGAGACGTGCCTTGCACTGCTCAACAGACACACAAATGAAGGAATTTTGAACCGCATTGTTACCTGCGATGAAAAATGGATTCTGTTTGATAACCGCAAGCGCTCAGCAAGTTGGTTGGATCCTGGTTCAGCACCTAAACAATGCCCTAAACGAAAACTTACCCCTAGAAAAGTGATGGTCACTGTTTGGTGGTCTAGCGCCGGTGTGATTCATCACAGCTTCTTACCAAACGGGGTGAGCATTACTGCAGATGTGTACTGTGAAGAACTGAGCACAATGATGGAGAAGCTGGCGCATCTCCAACCAGCATTGGTCAATCGCTCGTCTCCGCTGCTCCTGCACGACAACGCGCGACCTCATACTGCACAGCAGACGGTCTCCAAGTTGCAAGAACTGGGGTTGGAAGCTCTCCGTCATCCGCCCTACTCACCAGACCTTGCGCCTACAGACTACTACTTTTTCCAGAATTTGGATAACTTCTTGGCGGGAAAAAAATTCAATACCCGAGAGGCAGTACAAAATGCCTTTGAAGAATTTGTTGCCTCCCGTCCAGCTGATTTCTTTAAGAAGGGCATCAATAAACTGCCACTGCGATGGCAAAGATGCATTGATTGCATGGGTGATTACTTCGATTAATACAAATAAAAAAATTCATGAAAAAAATTCGTTTAAATTTTTTCATACAAAACGGCAATTTCATAGGTAAAGACCTATTATTATAAAGGCGAAATGTTTGTGAGTGTGTGACTGTGTATGTTTGACCTTCTTCACGTCTAAACGGCTGGAGCGATTTTAACAAAATTTGGTATGGAGTTAGTTAACACTCTGGATTAACACATAGGCTATAATTTATAAAGTTTAATGCGGGTAAAATCGAGGGACACATCTAGTTTAGAATAAAAAATACTAAACGGTACCCTAACACACCTTTGCTTATGTACATACATAGCGATATTGAGTACTTTGGTGCTAGCGGAGTGTTTTTTTTATACATCTTAGTTGGCAAACAAGCATACTGCCTACCTGATGGTAAGTGGTCACCGTAGCCTATGAACGCTTGCAACACCAGGGGCATCATTAGTGTCATGCCAGTCGCGGGTTTCGTGAGTAAATTTTATACTAATTTCGTGATTGTAAGCAGAATTATTATGTTTTTGACAAGATAATGGATTAATGTACCGTTTGTTATAACTATTTCTAATACTAAAATAGGGTTTATGTATAAAGTTGTTATTTAATTTTGCGTAAGACCTGGGGTAAATAAAATAATAAATAATAAAATAAAAAAGGTTTTTATTCACGTAGACTTTATTAAAGCGCTTGTAAATAGTCAGAACATATTCGTAGTAATACATAATTAATTTATAATTAATTATTTCTAGGCACATATAGATATTTAGGTACACGGATTGTAGGAAATAATTTACAATAAGGTTTATTTTATAACAGTAACGATATTCAACTAACTTAAATTAAGTTAAGGGTACATTGCGATCCTGACAGGTAGTGATTGAATTGACGTAACTTCGCATTAGCGTTGAATTTACGATTAAAATAATAAATAAAATATTTTTATCTACCTCTCTAACAATTATTATTAAAAATTATTATTCCAAAACGAAATTACAATGTCAACTGACAATAAATCTGAAAACAACGCTGTAAAACAATCTATTCAGTCATGACCTACGGTTTATGGCTGGAACGCATTTTTCAGTAGCCTGGCATTAGTCGATTGTCATTAACTTACATATAGTCTGAACAAACGCAATTCATCACACTAATATTATAAAGGCGAAAGTTTGTGAGTGAGTGTTTGTTACCCTTTCACTCAAAAACCACCTGACGGATTTTGATGAAACTTTATGGTAATATAGCTTAGATATCCGAATAACACAAATGTTGTAATTTATACATTTTTGTGGGTAAAACCGTGGGGCACAGCTAGTCATAAATATCTTTCAATAGTTTTTTCAGCCCTTAACTCAAAATTACGTACGAAATAACAAACTTCTTGTTTAAAAAGTTTTCTATTTTTTTAATAGCGAGCTTTCAACATAAAAAGCCTTACTTTACTTAATTAAGTAGAACCAATAGGTTTTAAAGTATTCATATTCATATCAGGAGCTATTTAGGAGCATTATGGACTTAGTTACTTTATAGAGATTAGTAATTATAATATCTTAGGACATTATTCACACACGGTCATCTGATCCCAAACTAAGCAGAACTTGTACTATGGAAACCTGATAACTGATATACTACTTTTCTTTTGTAAATAAATACGTACTTATAAAGATAATTACAACCAGACCCAGGATAAACATACATGCTCATGCACAAATATCTGTGCATGAGCATGGGTGGGAATCGAACCCACGACCTGCGGCGTGCAAAGCTAGCATTTACCAACCAGACCACATGCCCGTCCATATATTATGAACTATGTCCCTTCAATTTAGTTAATATAAACATAAATGTTTAATTAAATCACTACCCAGTGTATAATCTGATGGTAAGTACTAGGTAATATTGACGAACGGCCAAGCCGGACCCATCAAAATGTAAGCCTTTATGCCAACACAGGTAAGTTTAATCAACCTTCCTTCTACTACGATGTTGTTAAAATTTTGTGTTTGTTTGTTGTTTTAAGATACCTTTTAGAAATGGGATAATAATTTTCTTTTTGTTATCTCTAATAATTTAATATTCTTCGCTATTAATTTTCTCTTACACGGGACATATTTTTAATACAACTGTATGTTATAACCGAAATCAATCTACTAAAATACTTATAGAATTTTATTTATACATAACCGAAATCAATCTACTAAAATATTTATAGAATTATAGATTAAAAGTCGATCCTGGCCGGTCGACGTGGTCGGCAAATGCTTGCTTTTCACGCCGGAGGTCGTGGGTTCGATTCCCACCCAGGACAAATATTTGTGAGCATGAACATGGCTGTTTGTCCTGTGTCTGAGTGTAATTATCTATGTATCTAGTACCTATGTATTTGCAAATAAAAAGTACTAATGTAATATATCAGTAATCTGATTTCCATAGAACAAGTTCAGCTTAGTTTGGCATCAGATGGCCGTGTGTGACTGTCCCAGGATATTAGTTTTGATTTATTATAAATAATAATAATATCCTGGGACATTATTTACACACGGCCATCTGATCTCGAACTAAGCAGAGCTTACTATGGAAACCAGATAATTTATATACTACATATACTACTTTTCTTTTGTAAATACATACAGACACAGGACAAACGGACATGTTCATGCTCACAAATATTTGTCCTGGGTGGGAATCGAACCCACGACCTCCGGCTCGAAAAGCAAGCATTTGCCAACCACGCCAACAGGCAATTCGTTTTAATTTACCAAGGAATTTAGTTTTAATTTCCTATACAAATATTTAGATCACCTGAATCACTTTGACTAAAGTGTTATTCGTTTACAAACTGATATTCTACAAAACTTTTATTATGTTATAGATGATTAAGTAGATTGAGTTTCTTAAATATAAAGATAACACGACATACTTAGGCCTCTTATAAAGTTGTGGAAAATCATTGCACGAACATTTTCCAAAAAAAAGATTCATTTTCGTACCTAACTTGACAGATTCCAATCGACTCTGTGACTAAACATACAATAGCATTAATCCTAATACTTTCAACTGTTTTGAGATTCAAAATTTAAACACATTCGAATATAGAACAGTTCCATATTCAAAATTGCCGGGAAAAATGCTTCGTCAATAAATGGTGCTGTATAATTTCGATTTTGTCAAGTTACGTAATGCATATAGAATCATCAAGTACATAACGCTCGTGTTTCTTGTACCTATAAATCTCTTTTGTTTTGTGAAATAATAATGTCCTCCCGACCGAATTTCGGCCACGGCGGCCAGTCTCAATGGATACTAGCCAATTGAGCAGAACATATTATTATTATAGTGCAAAAGTGTTTGCGCAAACACAGAGGCACTTACTATTCCATCACTCTCGCGATCCGATGGGACGACTAGTGACACGACCGGAAAGAGGTCAGGTACAGGACCGACGGCTTTACGCGCTCTCCGAGGCACGCGGGTGTAATACTGCAAACTCCCAGACTACTGGCTGATACTGATAAATTTCTTTTTTACGGAAAAATCACTTTTTGGCCCGTCCCGGGATTTGAACCCAGGACCTCATTATCTGCGGTAAACACGCGGTCGCGCCAATGTACTTGTAGCTTCAGTGCGTGCGTTAGGCCAACCTACACCATTTAAGTAACATTTTATAGACGCTCATAGCCAGTTGCACTCACCAGTCCGTAAGTGATCGGTGAGGTAAAGCACCTAAGCACGGGGTCAATCCATAGATGGGTGACCGTTAAAGTAGATTAATTTTGGAACCGGCCCCGGTTATTGTCATTACACATCAGTCGATATGCCATGTCAGAGTCCTACTGGGCGCCTTGAACAACTCTGACACCAGGGTAACCACTGCCCATACGATAAAGGAAGATTTTATATTAACCAAGCTCTGCTACCGTGAAGGGTTATAAAATAGATTGTATTACGTTTATAAACACACCAATCAGTTCAAATATCCACGAATTCATGAATTACTAGCTATGCTCAGCGGTTTCACCCGCGTTAAAGTAGTTTTAGCGTAAAAGAGTAACAAACATACATCCTTATATTATGTATACTTTCGCATTTATAATATCAGTAAGATGTGTATGTACTTCTAGCGGTTTTGGCAGTGCACGCTGGAATAGCTCGCAGATGGTTTTCTTCCTACTTACTTGACACGTCATATTTTGGATAATTCACACAATATCTTTATAAATTGTAACCTATGTGCTATTCTGATGTATAAGCTATATTACTGTAAAGTTTCATTAAAATCCATTCAGTAGTTTTTACGCGAAAGAGTAACAAACATCCATCCATACTTACAAACTTTCGCTTTTATAAAATTAGCAGGAATGTGCACTAGTTAAATCTTGAGGCATTATTATGAATATATTATCCGACAAACGATAAGTAGGATGACAACAGGGAAAAGTTTTGTTTGTATCCTAACTAATATGTAAACTAATTCTCCGTAAATCATGAGACCAAACCCTCGGTCAAAGGTTAGTTGCCCACAACTTATTAATTACTTTAGATACACAATATACGATGGGGTCTCAAGCTCCCAACTTTGATTACAAACCTTGGGAGGATTCCCAGTGCTTGTCCCTTATGTACGTGTGATAGTTCTTAGGCTCAAGTTTAGAATCTAATCTGTGTTAGTGTCTTCATCATGAGATAAAATTAAGGAGCTATATCCTCCGTATTTTGTATATCATATTTAATGCGAATTTACTAGTAATAAATAGAAAATACATACATACATAGACTCACGCCTGTCTCCCAGAGGGGTAGGCAGAGACAACGGACTTCCATTTGTCACGATCCTTGCATACCTCTTTCGCTTCGTTTACTGACATTATATTCTTCATACATGCTCGCCGGTTTAGGGTACTTCTGACCTGACCTTTCTTAAGTACCTACGTCTCCGATTTGATCTGAGAATGTTCTACGAGGTAATAGAAAATAACTAATAGAAAATAATACTAATATTATAAAGGCGAAAGTTTGTGAGTGTGTATGTTTGTTACTTCTTCGCACAAAACTACCGAACGGATTTTGATGAAACTTTGTAGTAATATAGCTTATATATCCGAATAACACAAAGGCATAATATAATATAATTTATAAAGTTTAACGCGGGCATAACCGCGGGGCGCAGCTAGTTAAACAATATATTTCAATAACAACACATAGATAATTATTATATTAGAATGATTTTGAAATCCAACCAAAACATTTTTTGAAAAGACTTTGTATTATTGAACGAAACAAAGGTAAGCCTTTGTTTTGTTATTATTTTTTTTTATGGCATAGGTCGACAAACGAGCAAGCGGGTCACCTGATGGTAAGTGATCACCGCCGCCCATGTACGCCCGCAACACCAGAGGTGTCACGGGTGCGTTGCCGGCCTTTAAGAGTCAGCAAACAAGTGTTGCTGACCCTTCCCCCCCGCCCCAATGAGCTCTGGCGACCTTACTCACACGCAGAAACACAACACTAAAGTAATTAATGTTATTATTAAAGTATGTCTTCTGTAAGGGGGAGGTACTTCCCCAGTCGGGCTGCTCTTTGAGCGAATGAACGCTGTGCCCTACCCCTCTTAAATTTGCAAATAGTTTGATATAATAATAATTTAAAAAATAAATGGCCGATATTCCATATGACTGGCCTGTTGGTCTAGTGGTTAGTGACACTGACGGCTAAGCCAGAGGTCGTGGGTTCGATCCCCACCCGGGACAAATCTTTGTGTGATGAGCACGATTATTTGTTCGGTGTCTTGTCGGTGGCTTCTTCGTCATTCCACCGCACCGGTCCGCGGCCGCCTCTAGTCCCCCGCACCTTCCTCCGCCGTCATCGCGTCACCGCAATCGACAGTCTGGAAAAGAAAAGAAAAGAAGAAAATTTATTGCTAACATTGTTTTATTATTATTAATTATTATTTGTTTTATTGTATGATTTAATTATTATTATTTCTAATTTATAAATTTAATTTAATTTATTATTATGTTATAATGGGTGTAACTTACCTGAAATAAATGGATTTATTATTATTATATTATTGAAAAACACACTTTACACACAAATACATATACGTCATGTCAATATTTTAAAAAAAATTGTTAATATTCAAGTGGGTGCATGTGTCTGACAACTGCAGCAAGTAGGTATCCAGTTCAGCATTAGTCTGGGTGCATTTTATCTGTAATATGTATGTATTTAGAAATATATAAGCATGTATATCAGTTGTCTGGTTGCTACAGGACAGGCTCTGCTTAATTTGGGATCAGATGGCAGTATGTTAGTTGTCCCAAGATATTTATTTATTTATATTTTTCATTACCAACACATTCCATGAAAATGCACGAGTCTTTCTCTTCATTAAAAGAAAAGTGAATATTATAGACAATATTATGCTATACTAGCTGTGCCCCGCGGTTTTATCCGCATTAAACTTCATAAATTATCATAGCTCCTCCCCCGTCGTAGGTGATAGCGTGATAATATGTAGCCTATATGTTGACCCGACCTCTTAGTAATATTCATGCAAAATTTTAAGTAAATCCATGCCGTAGGTACTTTTGGAGTTTAGCCCGGACATACATACAGTCAATAAGACAAAAATTCAAAAAACAATATTTTTGGCTTGGATATCGATTGTAGATCACGCCCCAAGTACCTAATTATTCTTAAAAAAAAAATTAAATGTACAGTTTTGACTTTCCTACCATTTTATTATATGTATAGATTGCCAACACATTTCATGAAAATGCACGAGGCTTTCTCTTCATTATAAAAGTAAAGTGAAAATTATAGATAAACTATATTTATCTTATACATAGATGAAAACGTTCATGGCTTATTGGCAGCCTCGGGAGAGGCGCGGGATTCGAACGACGCGAGACTTGGCTGTCGTCGCTTGCACGAGCACACGTGCCCCCCGGCCGTACGGACGACAAGGACCAAGCTTACGTAGGTACGTCAAACCGCGCGCGCGTGCGCGTCGGCTGGTTTCACAGTCGCGCCCACAGGTCGCGCCGCCGAACAGCGCCGGCAAGACGCGCGCGCTTACAAATTACACTAGTGCCTCTAGCACGAGTTCCTGCAGTTTACTTACTCGATCACACGTACAGTTTCGTCCCATACATTGAGCACCAGAGTTTTAGTTCTTAATAGTTTCCGCGAGAGGCGCTGGTGCTCAATGTATGGGAGGAAACTGTACGTGTGATCGAGTAAGTATTCTGCAGGAACTCGTGCTAGAGGCATAGATAGTAGCTGCGTTTCATAGTCACGCAGTTCAAACTACTTCAAACGCGCCGCCGGTGGAACGCGCGCTGTCGGCCAGCGCTGCAGAAGGGCGCGCGGCCCGTGCTCCTCTACTGGCAGTTAGCGTTTCAGAGTGATGCGCTGTTGCGTACACTTAAAATGAGTAAAAAAAAGGCAAAAATGTTTTTAAAATCTGTAACTATCTTCTCGTAAATCGGAGAACAATGTTACGAAGGCGCCTCTCGGTAACCTTGTGGCATTGAATGGAACAATTTGCAATTTTCTACGACGACGACGAAAAAATAAATAGCTAAACCTCTTAGTCGGTTTGTCTCCACTATGACGATTGTACACAACTGTGTACATTGCAAAGTAACGCGCAATACTAAAACTCGTTTCACAGTGGTCCGAACGTCAAGCGATCGCTGTTGAAACGCGCTGTAAACAAAACTTTGTATCGCTCAAAAATTGCGTACGTTGAAATTATTTCTCAACAATAAAATCATCTATAAACCAGATTTATAACATCAAGAAAATAAAATCAGAATAATATAATGTGATTTCCATTATTATATCATTATCTATCCCATAAACGTTATGTCCAAAAATAATACGATATTTACATAATACCTTATAATTTCATTTCGGATCATCTACAGCCTTATTTAAAAACGCTACTTAAGTACGTCTCTACTACTTAACTTTAAGCCGGCCGCTTAACCATGGTTTATCATTTTTTTCATTTAAAAACACTATTAATCTTTGACCCGCGGTTAAGCCATGTCAAAATTTAAACCACGTCGGCCCCTGGTTTAAACCTTTGGCGGATTTTATTTGCATCAGCTGACGTTTTGTTTGACGTTTGTTTGTGAATGGAGGTTTTATTGAAGTTACTAACCGTTTTAATTTTTAAATAAATACTGAATTCCAGTTGGAATCTTATCACAAACTTAAAATCCACCGCAGAAAATGCACTGTTACGATCATAAATCTATCATTCCATGTCTACCATAGAGCAAATATCATAAAGTTTTGATACATAATCCGATTTAGTCGATTAATTTTGGTCAAGCTCTATACCAGTCCTAGAAATGTTGACAGTGTAAAATAAAATAACGTTACTTAGCTGAGAAACCTTTAAGTAGGGTTTTTAAATAAAGAAATAGTTGAGCGGGGTTTAAGTGGTTGAGCACGGTTTAGCTGAGACATGGTTAAGCGGCGGATCAAGGAATTGGGGGGGGGGGGCTTTTTCCAGCAGTAGACGTGCAGTAGACGTGCTTTGGCTGACATGATGATGATGATGATTATATCAATCATCTGAAATAAGTAATCTTATCTTACTTTCTCAACGACGTTAGGTGCTTATAATCGCCTTTTACAGTCTTATTTAAAAACGCTACTTAAATTTAAGCCGGCCGCTCAACCATGGTTTATCAAATTTTTCATTTAAAAACACGATTTAACTTTGACCCGCGGTTAAGCCATGTCAAAATTTAAACCACGTCGGCCCCTGGTTTAAAGCTTGCTCAAATATGGCGGATTTTATTTGCATCAGCTGATGTTTTGTTTGACGTTTTTTTGTGAATGGAGGTTTTATTGAAGTTACTAACCGTTTTAATTTTTTAATAAATACTGAATTCCAGTTGGAATCTTATCACAAACTTCAAAATCCAACAAAGAAAATCAATAGTCCTTGAAAATGCACTGTTACGATCATAAATCTATCATTCCATGTCTACCATAGAGCAAAAATCATAAAGTTTTGATACATAATCCGATTTAGTCGATTAATTTTGGTCAAGCTCTATACCAGTCCCAGAAATGTTGACAGTGTAAAATAAAATGACGTTACTTAGCTGAGAAACCTTTAAGTAGGGTTTTTAAATAAAGAAATAGTTGAGCGGGGTTTAAGTGGTTGAGCAAGGTTTAGCTGAGACATGGTTAAGCGGCGGATCACGGAATTATTTTAAATAAGAGTGTTAGTTTATAAGTACGCTTGTCGCTATTGTTTATAAGTAGGTAGGTACCTAATTACACTTCACTGTGTTAGATTTTACAGTCATAAGTATTTTTATATATTGAATTTGTGCATGTGTCTAATCAATTTGGTAGCATTGGTGTTTATGCAGAGGATTAAATACTAATACCATGTTACAAAACGCGTTCAGGTCATCACACGATCTCCGTTTGGGCCTACCATGTCGGCGTCGGCCATTTTGAGGAACCTTATTGGTTGTGTTCTGCGCCCAAGCGCCCATCTGGGTAGGTGCATACGTGAGGTTTTTTTTTTAAATTCAGTTTTACGGCTCTGGCTTCTTCGGCTTTATGAGCCTTCAGTAAGATATATATTTATTTCATTTATTTTCGTCATGTCAAGTAAAGTCCGTCACAGTCAAGTCATACGTAGTCCTTGTCGTACCCCAGTAAAGCAGTGGAGACTTTACTAGAGGCTTATATGGAGTTTTAGATTCAACACAGAAAATCGCAATTCAAGGCAATATGGCACTTTCCTCCACTTGTGTACGTTGTCCATGATGTTATGTCTAAAAATCCACCATATTTACACATAAAAACTATAATTTACACCAGTTTTTGAAAATGAAACAATGCCCTGATGCGTCGTTTTCCGCGTTGGCGCCAAAACTCCGTCTAGGGTTGCCAACCGTCCGGGTTTCCACGGATTTGTCCTAGTTTAGGGCGTTCTTGCGTGTTCTGAGTTTTCTTTGACCCCGTTATTTAAACGTTTGTAAAGTAGCCCGCAACACAAAGATTCAGTACCTAAGTGCGTGCGTAGATCCATAGAAAATAATCTTCACGTTATAAGACTGCAAACTGCAATTGTGTTTCTGTATCAATGAGTGGTTCTGATGTAATTAATATTCTTTATCACTTATTTGGTTTTTATAAATGCGTATTACATTCCGCACCTTCATAATGTTTTATTCTAGCTATAACTATATATGCCCTTCGCTTTTACCCGCATTAAAATAGTTTAACGCAGGTAAAACTGCAGGGTACAGATTATAATAGCCTATGTGTTATTCGGATATTTAAGCTATACTACTACAAAGTTTCATCAAAATCTGTTTGGTAGCTTTAGCGTGAAAGAGAAACAAACATCCGTACGTACATAATCACAAAATTTCGTATTTATAATATTAGTTGGTTTTTAATTGGTATTTGTACCAATTGTATAAAATGTTATTAGAAAACAATTGTGCGCATTTAGGTTACATGAAAAATAAAATAAATTTATAAGTTTTTAAAGTTCCCTTTTTCACTGCTGGGGGTAAATTGTTGACCTTAAAATGCATACCTAACCATATATATTGTATAAAATGCACACTTGACCATTTTTTTCGGATGGGGTCTTGTTTTTCAGGCTTGTATCATTTTCAGATATTAAACACTGCGCCAAGCGTTTTAGTCATTTTACAGACTGGTTCATTTTTATTTGGCTTGGTGCCATATTTCATGTACCTACCTGAAGTTTTCCGTGGTAAACATAACATAATAAACCGTTTGTTTTGCAGTGCCACTAAATTGCTGACGTTTCTTTAGGATCAAAGTAAACCAAGATTTGTACAGAATCGTGTCTCATTCGTTCCGTAAGTACTTCCCATGGCACGGGGCCGTAACACCAGCAACTTGCATACTGTGGGATGATACTGAAAAACACATCTTGTCAGAATAACCCCAATATTACATTTTCTTTTGGTCTGGCCCAGGATTTGAACCTAGGAACTTATTATCTTGTGCTTGAGACATGTTGATGACATTAAAACAACACTGATTTCTTTTATCCATCAGATTTTACCAAACATAATTGAAGAATCACATAAAGTAGACCTAAGCCAACCTCCTAGTATTGTGAGTATTTACACAAATAGGTACATAATTAAATATGTATAAAATAAGTTCTCCCATTTGAGATTCTCTTGTTTATTCTTTTAACAGCAAGAAGAGCCCGCTGCACCAAATCTGTCAAATGATTTAGACCTAAGCCACTCTTCGTCTCCATGTGTTGTAAGTGAAATTGTTGCATACTTTACATTTACACTTACATTAGCGATTTTTGCAGAAAAATACTTATACCTATGATGTGAAGAAAAGACAAACCCAAGGAATATTTGGTTTTATTCCAACAAAAATTGTACATGATTGACAACAGACTGTCAATGACATTCTTAAACATAAACGTGGTTTTAAATGATAAAATACAAAGCAGTATTCACACTACCACATTCACCACTCTGTCAGAGTTCGTCTCACTCGTAGTCTTGTAGATAGATTGGAGCTCGTCTCTCTCTTGTTGATCGCCGAGGTTCTGGCACTTCATCTTGTTTAACGGAATTACCGTCAGCTGGTAAAGGCTCATCTCCCTCAGCATCTTCAAACTGTTCCGAATCTGTTTCAGACTCATCATTCCTTTGTGATAACGATGGAAGCGGAGCCAAATGTCTATTGTATACGGTAATTTCACGTCCATCCCCTAATCTCACAAATGAATATGATGGATAAGTTTGTAAAAGTTCTACCTCTTCTACATCCAGGTCGTATTTTGAACGTTTATTGTGATTTTTCATTAATATCGTACCTGGCTCCAAATGCTTGTATGTATGTTAGTAGACATCCACCATTTGAAGTCCGACAAGGATGGTTGAAGAATCGTTCATGGGGTGATGCGTTTGTTGAGGTACACAACAAAGAACGAATTGAGTGGAGCGCAGCCGGTAGAACTTTTTCCCAATATGTTACATCTAGTTCCTTTGTTCGTAAGCATAGCCTTATAGTTTTCCATAAGGTACCATTTAGGCGCTCTACTTGACCATTCCCTTGCGGATTATATGGTGTAGTCCGACTACATGCTACTCCGTATAATACTAAAAACTGCCGCAATTCTTTAGACATGAATGCAGTCCCTCGGTCAGTGTGTATATATTGTGGAGCGCCATAGGTGGTGAATAAATCTCTGAAACATTTTATGACGGTTGCAGTAGATAAATCTTTGCATGTGTATGCGAATGGGAATCTTGAATACTCGTCTATGATCGTTAATATATAGCGATTTTGTGTGTTAGTTGGTAGAGGTCCTTTAAAATCAATGTTAAGTCTCTCAAATGGTGCTGTTGCTTTGATGAGATGTCCATGCATCCTTCCAAATCTAGGCTTGATTTCAGCACAAATACGACCCTGCGAAGTCATTGTCTTAATATCGTCTGTAGTATATGGCAAGTTTTTAGATCGTACCCAGTGAGTCATTCGTACGACTCCGGAATGTCCCATTATTTTGTGTAACTCGTACAAACTGTCGTTACTGTGTATATTCGACCCCACGCGTGATAAAGTATCAGCGGTAACATTTTGTTTTCCTGGGCGGTAGATAATATCGTATTTATAGCTCGATAATTCCATGCGCCACCTTTCTATCTTCTCATTTTTGATCTTGCTGTTGTGACTTTGATTGAACATAAAAGAGACCGAGCGTTGATCAGTTATTAGTAGAAAACGTCGTCCAATAAGATAGTATCGCCATTTTCTTAAGGATTCAACCACAGCGCTCGCTTCTTTCTCAATTGAAGAATGACGGCGTTCTGAGTCATTCAAGGACCGAGAGAAAAAAGCTACTGGACGACCATTTTGAGAAAGAGAAGCTGCAATAGAATGTTCTGAAGCGTCGGTCTCCACAGTGAATGTTTCATTTGGATCGATGACAGTCAGAGCTGACTTAATAACGTCATTTTGTAATTTTGGAAAGATTTAATAGTATTTTCGATAAGTGGAAATGTTGATATTTTCGTAAGAGGATTAATCGTCTCCGAGAAATTCCTGATCCACTTCGCGTAATGAGCGAACATACCAAGAGTTCTTTTAAGAGATTGAGAGTCAGTTGGTATAGAGATATTCATCAGAGGGCTTAGACGCTCTTCATCAGGCTTGATAGTGTTATTTATAATTCTATCACCCAGCAGTTTGATGTTAGTTTGTCTATAGACACACTTTTCTTCATTCAATGTTAGATTATATTTAGTGACTACTTCTTTAAATCTTTTCAGGTTTTGGTCATGTTCTTCATTTGTTTTACCACACACTGTAATGTCATCAAGATATGCATAGGTGCCGGCAAGTTTCTCTTTGAATATTATGTAATTTAGCATTCTCTGGAAAGCAGCAACTCCATTGGTTACGCCAAATGGTATGCGAGTAAATTGAAACAAATTTCGCAAGCCTCAAAAGCAGTATAGATTATCTCGTGTTTTAGTATTGGTACCTGGTGATAGGCACTACGTAAATCGATTTGACTGAAAACGTTGTTTTTAGCTACCTTTGGTACTACTGATTCGATATTAGGCAAAGGATATGCGTCTAACTCAGTAAAACGGTTTATCGTTAGTGAGTAGTCTATGACAAGGCGTTTACGATGCGCTTTGCTTTCAGTGATCAAAACTTGAGCTCGCCATGGTGAGATGCGAGGTTCAATTACCTTATCTTTTAGAAGTTTATTGATTTCGTCCCGAATAAACTGCGAATCAGCTTCAGAGTGTTTCCTTGATTTTATTGCAATAGGTTTCACGTTTTGTGTGAGATTGGTGAATAGTGAAACTTCAGGTACATGTGCCTCCATGACGTTGCAGATCTTAAGTGGTTTCTTTGGACCTCCGAAGCTGACCTCCAGAGACGAGTGATCATTCAGGATGTCATGTCCAATGATCACGTCTGAACAAAGTGAGTCGAGTACGTAAGAGGTTTTCGGCTATAAGTATGCTCGTTTATTTGTAGGGTTACATAGCAAACTCCGTCTACTGATGTAATACTATTCTTTGATGCCAATGTTACATTTTCCTTCCAAGGAAAGCGTTTTAAGTTTAAGAGCTGTGCAAAATTCTTATCAATAAAGTTAGTGGAGCTACCGCTATCAATCAAGGCATCAGCTTTGTAATTATTTACAGTAGTGGAAACAGTCACTTTACGTAAATTAGTAGTAGAAGCTGCTAAAATGGCTCCGACGTTTTTTTCTTCTAAATCCAATATAGCGTTAGATCCCCCACTTCTACAAACTTTGGCATAGTGACCTCTTTTTTTACAGTTTTGACAAGTGGCGTGAAAAGCTGGACATTTTATTCTTTGGTGTACACTTCCACCACAGAAGAAACAATGCCTACGTGAAGGTGGGGCATGGGCGGCTGCTAGATTAGGAGAGTTTGAAGTCTGAGTGTCTATGAGATTGAACTCTAAAACTGGAGACTGTTTTTCGAAATCCTTGGCATTATTTTTAGCCATTTTGAGAGAAGTTGCTTGAATTATTGCCTCGTTTAAAGTTATTTCTGTATTTTCTAGTAGCCGTTGTCGAATTTCTTGTGATAAAAGTCCAGCTATGAAAGTATCACGTATGTATTCCTTTCGGTATGTTTCGGCGTCGACGGCTTCGAAGTTAGAGTCGTGCGCGAGTTGATGTAAAGTACGTAAATAGTCAGAGACTGTTTCATTGGGTTTTTGTTTAACTGCACCCAGCAAGTAACGCGCGTGAATCTTATTATTCGATCTTGTGTAGAGTTTATCTAAGTCAATTGGATAAACTTGCAGTAGAATAGTCCTTCACTTCACGCATGTAAGAATAAACATTAAAAGATACGCTATTTAATAATACCTTTAGCTTGATATATTCAGATATTTTTGATGATTCCGTTTCTTTAGCAAGATAATTCGTGAATGTCTTTTTCCAGTGATGATATTTCAAATGCTGGCGTTCCCGGATCGGTATAAAATTTATCTGGTCTTAACAAACGCGTTAAGGAAGCCATTGTTTGGTACGTTTTTATTGTTGGAATAAATTGATGTGAAGAAAAGACACAACCAAGGAATATTTGGTTTTATTCCAACAAAAATTGTACATAATTGACAACAGACTGTCAATGACATTCTTAAACATAAACGTGGTTTTAAATGATAAAATACAAAGCAGTATCTACACCACAACCTAGTTTTAATGTCTTTCTTCTTTTTACTGTATCTTCCTTCGGATTTTAACCAGCCTGCTATTTCATGTGCTATAAGTGTGATAGTTACATACTTTCAAAAATATTCTCACACAAATAAGTCTCATTTTAATATCTCCTTGCTAATATTACTTATTCTCTTTTCTTTTAGGTTCAAGCAGTACAATCAGATTCCCCAATTTCCAAATCGATAGAAAGTAAAAGGCAGATTTACAATAAATTGAATGATCAAAATATAGCCTAATTTTATTTATGAAAAACTTCTAATTTTTGTCCACTACCACACTACTTTTTGACTACACTTCGCGTCAGAATGGTTGACCAGGGCCCGTATTATAGATGACTCGTTATCGGAATTTTGATTTCGGAATATGCATTTCGGACAGTTTATTTACATCTTACGAATATATGTATTACGCTTGCGGTAAAATTTACGATACCGAGTAATTTAAAATAGACCCAGGATGATCATTCTATCATGTGATAACGTTATTGGATTATAACGTTTATAACTTGGTAGTTTATTAATGATTTTGTTATTGGATACCTAATGTTAATTTTTTGAAGTATTGGGATAATTTGAATTTATGATGGCAACACCGCCTCATGCACCATTGTAATAAAAAACGGCGTCACTTCGTTCGTAGTTACGTTCAACTTAACTTTTTTATTTAATCTGAGTTTTACGTTATAAAATATTACTATTTGCAAGTTACATAATTGAATGTGATTGGTTTTCTGAAGAAATAAATCCTAAACAACTGATATCTGTCGACGCATTAGCTGTGCGCTGCTCCAAGCCTAACGAACTTTATCGATTAAGTTTAAACTTTTGTGTGAGATCCTGGAGGGTATATTACTTATTCTATATTTTTAATCTTTTACACATTTATGCTAACCTAACCAAACATTTACTCGACTCATTGGTGTGAGTCACGTCCAATTTCACACTGCCATATTTTGTCTCCATTTGCTTGACTTACTGTGTTGTAAATTCGACGACGTGATTAGCTGGCTACAGACATCAAACACTTCAATTACTCAATAACTATACTGATATACGATTGCTATTGGATAAATTTAGTCTTATCTACACATAGGTACTAAGTTAACCTGACTCAGTAGACCCTAGTAATCAACTCTGATTAGGTGTCATATAGATAATCATAAAGTTAAAAGTGCCCCACTATAGTTTGTAAATAAATATTTAAGTGTTGCTTTATTATAAAGCTATTATAAAGTTTATGGCCCTTCTGTCTTAATATAAATTATTTCTACCTATAGAACTCAGCAGTTAATTTTCATATCTCACTCCTTTGACTTCTAACCATAAATATGTACATCTTAACCTTTGTATTACTGTTAGGTTTTCCTTTCACCCTCTCTTTGTTTTCAGCACATCCTCATTTACCTCACTTCATGCAGACCCGAAGCATGGCTAAGTAGCTGAACATAAGTTGAAATCAGCAATAAAGGACTTACAGACATACCAAGACCAGTATCATAAACTTCAACAGGAGCGTGCAGACAGGGAGGTGGAGATAAAAAGGGTTATTGATATCACAGAAAAGAGAACTTGTGAAACTCAGCCACCAACTGGAGTCTACCATCGAAGAGTAAGGAAAACTTCATGAGGAGACAGAGTCTTTTGATAAGTGTAGAGTATAATATGAAGAAGCACCGTGTAAAACTAGAAATTGAATTGGAATTAGTTAATTGTAATGATAAGTTGTCATATTATGTAAAAAACACATGTCCAGTATCTCCCATAAATCAGAACTTGTATGACAAGTTGGCCAGTTGTGGTCCCGTGGATCTCCCTATTAATATAGTGGTGACCATTGATTTGACTGGGGATGACTGTTTAGACTGCCAGCCGAGCGTTTATTCCTTAAGTAGTGACAAGCAGAAACAATTCATACTCAAACTATGTAAAGAGCGTAGGACATTATTAGACAAGTTAGAAAATTTTGAAATTAAATTGGTGGTAAAGATAGTCAGTATTTGCTTACTGAGTTAAAAACTTTAGAAGTCCCTAGCAATCACATATCAGAATTTCTTATCATTCTAAAATGAAATGCAAGTGGTAGCTGGAAAGTATAATCCTGAATCCAATCCGGAAAACAATAGGACATTGGAACCAATTAACACCAATTGTGCAGTAGTGGAGTCATACACACAACTGAAATTAGGGTCTCCAGTACCAAAACCAAGTGATAATATCAGAAATAGCTCAATACTGTATTCTGATGATATGGGTAAGGGTCTTGGTACCTTGCTTATTAATTAAATTAAATTAAAATAGGTTTTTATTCACATAGACTTTAAAAGCGAGCTTGTAAATAGTCAGAACATGTTTGTAATAATATATTTAAGTAATCATAATTATTCCTAGTTATATAGATATATAGGTATGATATTTAGCTAGGTTGTATTAAGTTATTGTCAAAGAGATTATGTTTAAGTTTAATTATCGAAATTTATAGTTTTAAGCTATATTTGACTACATATTGTCTGAATGGTTCTGTCTATATTAAGGTACTAAATTCAATATTATTATTATGGCATTGGATCTGGTGGTAGCATTAAAGTGTGACCATCGTTAGAAAGACATGGTCCACCATAATAATAATATTGAATTTGTACCTTAATATAGACAGAACTATTCAGACAATATGTAGTAAAATATAGCTTAAACTATAAATTTCGATAATTAAACCTAAACATAGTCTCTTTGACAGCAACTTAACACGAGCTAGCTAAATATCATTACTATTATAAAATACATTTTATAAATGTTGGAACAATCCCTGTACCTAAATATCTACATATATGTAACTAAGAAATAATTATGTATATTTGACTATATTACTACAAACATTTTTTAAAATGTTAAGTGAGTCAAAACCTTTTTTATTTTATTTATAACAAGTGCCAAACCACTAAGTGGTATCTAGATAATATAAGGGCAGAATCATCTCCACTATAATGTTTATATGTACATACATATATAGATTCACGCCTGTTTCCCAGAGGGGTAGGCAGAGAAAATGGATTTCCATTTTATGCAATCTTTGCACAAATCTTTTGCCTTGATTACTGTCGTTATATTCGTCATACATGCTCGCCGGTTTGTATATTATGTGTGTACACCTATATTATATTTATTTGTAGTATGTAGTTATTCATGTATAGTATTTATGAGAATGTAGATACTTTCCATTATGTGAAGCTTGTTATTCTTTCTTTTTATGTAGTAATAACTACATGTTTTGAATATCTTCTAAAATTGCTTTTTCTTATATACAAATTTATAGTGCACCTACCATCTTTTATTTGAATCACCCATAGGTTGACTGGCAGGAAATACCTTTGGCATTAAATGTGCCTCTGTGCATTCATGTGTAAGAAGTGTTTCAATAACATGTACTTTCGTTCGTCAATGAGTTTCTATAATTATAGTTTGCAGACAATATATTAATTATACTACAATTCTCGAAATCGTTAATGCCATAATACCATAATGTAAAATTAGTACAAAATGACTCATTCCCTGAACTTCACAGAATTTGATAGCATTTCATGCTTTCAGAGCCACCTGAGTAAGTAAAGGAATTTGGCTACAGGGTACTTTCTTTACAAAGGGAATTAAATAACGGACTCTTTTCGTTTGAAACTGAAATTCAAGGCTACGTACATAAATCTCATTTTATTTAAGATCCGGCCATGGATCAAACACCCACGTTATAATGTCTTTGAATTTCGAATAATATTCGCCCCCTAAAAAGTCGAATAGCATATGGACGCCATATACCTAATTATAAGCAATTTAAATTAAGAATAAGTGTTTTTTTCTTTTGTTTGTTTGACAGGAGGCGTCAAGGACGTCATGAAGTTGCGTATTTAATACCTAATTGTTGGTTTTATTTTCTGTTTATTGGAAAATGGATTTTCTTGTAGGTATTTATGTGAAGTTTGTTTAGATAATCTACATAAAATGAAACAGTTCGGAAATAACTGAAACTATTGAGTTAGGAACTGTATTTCAAATAAATTTGCTAGTTCAAGCATCGTATGACTTTGTGAACATAGAATTTGGTGATGTGATGGAAATGTTACTAAAATGAATTATTACCAAAACTGATTTCGATGCGCTGCAATAATGTAAGTATCGTTAAAAGTAAATAATTGTGTACATGTCATGAACATTGTACTTATTTTAAAAAAAGTGGTGTTGCTCTTAAAAAAGCTACTGGGTAAACGTTTCGCCTTTAAACCTTGGTTGTAAAATTTGACGTCTTGCATCGGTCCTTAATGATTGTTGGTCGTGATCTTGGTGGTAGTGTATCTTTCTTCTAAATGGATTGGACTATTTTTATGAGTCTTCAGCTATTTGGTTACCATTTTTAATCGTGGATCTTATCTATCGTAACGTGTTGAGTCTCTTCCAGATGTTTTATTTAAAACTTTGTGATATATCAGTTGTAGCCTCAAAGAATTATCAGCACAGTGAAAGTAAAACAAAATAAATATTGAGGTGGAACTATTTCCGATTTGTGTAGTAATATTTTTCCAAGTGTTAGTAGGTTAAGCGGCGTGTTAAAGCAGTGATCATGTGGACGAAAGGAGGATGCTTTGTCTGTATTTTTGTTGCCTTTCTTGTATTTTAAATTATGTGATGGTCAGTGTGTTGTCTTTGGTAGTTCGCGGCAGTGAATAAGATAATATACAACTTATTACCTATATAGTGGACGGTACCTATTTCAAGAACTCTGTGAAGTATATCAATTTAGGAAAAGGCAATGAAAAGCAGGGATATTCTCTATTCTCCTTAGCGTGTCAAGAAAAATCTGAAAAGTCCATGGATCAAACACCCACGTTATAATGTATTTGAATTTCGAATTATATTCGCCACCTTAAAGGTGAGATAGGAAATGAACGCCATATAATTGCAAGAAATTTAAATTCAGAACCTGTGTTTATTTCTTTTGTTTGTTTGATAGGAGGCGTCAAGGACGTGTCATGGAGTTACATAATATTTAAACATTGTTGGTTTTGTTTTCTGTTTATTGGAAAAAGGATTCACTTGTATTTATGTGAATTTTGTTTCGATAGTCTAAATAAAATAAAACAGTTCTGAAATATCAGTAATCTTTGAAACTATTATTGAGTTAGGAACTGTATTTCAAATAAATTTGGTAGATCAAGCATCGTGTGACTTTTTGTGACATATCGTTGTGAACATAGAATTGGGTGATGTGATGGAAATGTTAATCAAGTGAATTATTATCAAAACTAACTTAGGCGCACTGCAAAAATGTATCGTTTTGAAAATAAATAATTGTGTACATGTCATAAACATTGTACTTAATGTAAAAAAGTGGTGTTGCTCTTAAAAATGCGACAGGGTAAACGTTTCGTCTTTAAACCTTCGATGGACATAACAAAATTTGACGTCTCGCATCGGTCCTCAATGATTGTTGGTCGTGATCTTGGTGGTAGTGTATCTTTCTTCTAAATTGATTTGACTATTTTTATGAGTCTTCAACTATTTTGTTACCGTTCTGAATCGTGGATCTTATCCATCGTAACGTGTTGAGTCTCTTCCAGGTGTTTTATTTAATACTTTGTGATACATCAGCTGTCGCCTCAGAATTATCAGAACAGTAACAGTAAAACAAAATAAATATTGAGGTGGAACTATCTCCGATTTGTGTAGTAATATTTGTCCAAGTGTTAGTAGGTTAAGCAGCGTGTTAAAGCAGTGATCATGTGGACGAAAGGAGGATGTTTTGTCTGTATTTTTGTTTCCAGTCTTGTATTTTACATGATGTGATGGTCAGTGTGTTGTCTTTTGGTAGCTCGCAGCTATAAATTAGATAATATACAACTTATTACCTGTATAGTGGACGGTACCTATTTCGAGAACGCTGTGAAGAATATTAATTTAGGAAAAAGCAATAAAAAGCGGGGATATTCTCTATTCTCCTCTCTACTCTATTCTCCTTAGCGTGTCAAGTAAAATCTGAAGGCCATGGAGCGAACACCCACGTTATTATGTATTTGAATTTCGAATAATATTCGCCACCTTAAAGGTGGGATAGCAAATGAACGCCATATAGTTGTAACCAGTTTAAATTAAGAACCTGTGTTTATTTCTTTTGTTTGGTTGACGGGAGGCGTCAAGGACGTGTCATGAAGTTACATATTTAATCATTGTTGGTTTTATTTTCTGTTTATTGGAAAATGGATTTACTTGTAGGTATTTATGTGAAGTTTGTTTAGATAATCTAAATAAAATAAAACAGTTCGGAAATAACTGAAACTAGTATTGAGTTAGGAACTGTATTTCAAATAAATTTGGGAGATCAAGCATCGTGTGACTTTGTGAACATAGAATTGGGTGATGTGATGGGAATGTTAATAAAATGAATTATTACCAAAACTGATTTCGACGCGCTGCAGTAATGTATCGTTTTAAAAGTAAATAATTGTGTACATGTCATGAACATTGTACTTAATTTAAAACAAGTGGTGTTGCTCTTAAAAAAGCTACTGGGTAAACGTTTCGCCTTTAAACCTTGGTTGTAAAATTTGACGTCTTGCATCGGTCCTCAATGATTGTTGGTCGTGATCTTGGTGGTAGTGTATCTTTCTTCTAAATGGATTGGACTATTTTTATGAGTCTTCAGCTATTTGGTTACCATTTTTAATCGTGGATCTTATCTATCGTAACGTGTTGAGTCTCTTCCAGATGTTTTATTTAAAACTTTGTGATATATCAGTTGTCGCCTCAAAGAATTATCAGCACAGTGAAAGTAAAACAAAATAAATATTGAGGTGGAACTATTTCCGATTTGTGTAGTAATATTTGTCCAAGTGTTAGTAGGTTAAGCGGCGTGTTAAAGCAGTGATCATGTGGACGAAAGGAGGATGCTTTGTCTGTATTTTTGTTGCCTTTCTTGTATTTTAAATTATGTGATGGTCAGTGTGTTGTCTTTGGTAGTTCGCGGCAGTGAATAAGATAATATACAACTTATTACCTATATAGTGGACGGTACCTATTTCAAGAACTCTGTGAAGTATATCAATTTAGGAAAAGGCAATGAAAAGCAGGGATATTCTCTATTCTCCTTAGCGTGTCAAGTAAAATCTGAAAAGGCCATGGATCAAACACCCACGTTATAATGTATTTGAATTTCGAATTATATTCGCCACCTTAAAGGTGATATAGCAAATGAACGCCATATAATTGCAAGAAATTTAAATTCAGAACCTGTGTTTATTTCTTTTGTTTGTTTGATAGGAGGCGTCAAGGACGTGTCATGGAGTTACATAATATTTAAACATTGTTGGTTTTGTTTTCTGTTTATTGGAAAAAGGATTCACTTGTATTTATGTGAATTTTGTTTCGATAGTCTAAATAAAATAAAACAGTTCTGAAATATCAGTAATCTTTGAAACTATTATTGAGTTAGGAACTGTATTTCAAATAAATTTGGTAGATCAAGCATCGTGTGACTTTTTGTGACATATCGTTGTGAACATAGAATTGGGTGATGTGATGGAAATGTTAATCAAGTGAATTATTATCAAAACTAACTTAGGCGCACTGCAAAAATGTATCGTTTTGAAAATAAATAATTTTGTACATGTCATGAACATTGTACTTAATGTAAAAAAGTGGTGTTGCTCTTAAAAATGCGACAGGGTAAACGTTTCGTCTTTAAACCTTCGATGGACATAACATAATTTGACGTCTCGCATCGGTCCTCAATGATTGTTGGTCGTGATCTTGGTGGTAGGGTATCTTTCTTCTAAATTGATTTGACTATTTTTATGAGTCTTCAACTATTTTGTTACCGTTCTGAATCGTGGATCTTATCCATCGTAACGTGTTGAGTCTCTTCCAGGTGTTTTATTTAAATCTTTGTGATACATCAGCTGTCGCCTCAAAGAATTATCAGAACAGTAACAGTAAAACAAAATAAATATTGAGGTGGAACTATCTCCGATTTGTGTAGTAATATTTGTCCAAGTGTTAGTAGGTTAAGCAGCGTGTTAAAGCAGTGATCATGTGGACGAAAGGAGGATGTTTTGTCTGTATTTTTGTTTCCAGTCTTGTATTTTACATGATGTGATGGTCAGTGTGTTCTCTTTTGGTAGCACGCAGCTATAAATTAGATAATATACAACTTATTACCTATATAGTGGACGGTACCTATTTCGAGAACGCTGTGAAGAATATTCATTTAGGAAAAAGCAATAAAAAGCGGGGATATTCTCTATTCTCCATTCTCCTCTCTACTCTATTCTCCTTAGCGTGTCAAGGAAAATCTGAAGGCCATGGAGCGAACACCCACGTTATTATGTATTTGAATTTCGAATAATATTCGCCACCTTAAAGGTGGGATAACAAATGAACGCCATATAGTTGTAACCAGTTTAAATTAAGAACCTGTGTTTATTTCTTTTGTTTGGTTGACGGGAGGCGTCAAGGACGTGTCATGAAGTTACATATTTAATCATTGTTGGTTTTATTTTCTGTTTATTGGAAAATGGATTTACTTGTAGGTATTTATGTGAAGTTTGTTTAGATAATCTAAATAAAATAAAACAGTTCGGAAATAACTGAAACTAGTATTGAGTTAGGAACTGTATTTCAAATAAATTTGGGAGATCAAGCATCGTGTGACTTTGTGAACATAGAATTGGGTGATGTGATGGGAATGTTAATAAAATGAATTATTACCAAAACTGATTTCGACGCGCTGCAGTAATGTATCGTTTTAAAAGTAAATAATTGTGTACATGTCATGAACATTGTACTTAATTTAAAACAAGTGGTGTTGCTCTTAAAAAAGCTACTGGGTAAACGTTTCGCCTTTAAACCTTGGTTGTAAAATTTGACGTCTTGCATCGGTCCTCAATGATTGTTGGTCGTGATCTTGGTGGTAGTGTATCTTTCTTCTAAATGGATTGGACTATTTTTATGAGTCTTCAGCTATTTGGTTACCATTTTTAATCGTGGATCTTATCTATCGTAACGTGTTGAGTCTCTTCCAGATGTTTTATTTAAAACTTTGTGATATATCAGTTGTCGCCTCAAAGAATTATCAGCACAGTGAAAGTAAAACAAAATAAATATTGAGGTGGAACTATTTCCGATTTGTGTAGTAATATTTGTCCAAGTGTTAGTAGGTTAAGCGGCGTGTTAAAGCAGTGATCATGTGGACGAAAGGAGGATGCTTTGTCTGTATTTTTGTTGCCTTTCTTGTATTTTAAATTATGTGATGGTCAGTGTGTTGTCTTTGGTAGTTCGCGGCAGTGAATAAGATAATATACAACTTATTACCTATATAGTGGACGGTACCTATTTCAAGAACTCTGTGAAGTATATCAATTTAGGAAAAGGCAATGAAAAGCAGGGATATTCTCTATTCTCCTTAGCGTGTCAAGTAAAATCTGAAAAGGCCATGGATCAAACACCCACGTTATAATGTATTTGAATTTCGAATTATATTCGCCACCTTAAAGGTGATATAGCAAATGAACGCCATATAATTGCAAGAAATTTAAATTCAGAACCTGTGTTTATTTCTTTTGTTTGTTTGATAGGAGGCGTCAAGGACGTGTCATGGAGTTACATAATATTTAAACATTGTTGGTTTTGTTTTCTGTTTATTGGAAAAAGGATTCACTTGTATTTATGTGAATTTTGTTTCGATAGTCTAAATAAAATAAAACAGTTCTGAAATATCAGTAATCTTTGAAACTATTATTGAGTTAGGAACTGTATTTCAAATAAATTTGGTAGATCAAGCATCGTGTGACTTTTTGTGACATATCGTTGTGAACATAGAATTGGGTGATGTGATGGAAATGTTAATCAAGTGAATTATTATCAAAACTAACTTAGGCGCACTGCAAAAATGTATCGTTTTGAAAATAAATAATTTTGTACATGTCATGAACATTGTACTTAATGTAAAAAAGTGGTGTTGCTCTTAAAAATGCGACAGGGTAAACGTTTCGTCTTTAAACCTTCGATGGACATAACATAATTTGACGTCTCGCATCGGTCCTCAATGATTGTTGGTCGTGATCTTGGTGGTAGGGTATCTTTCTTCTAAATTGATTTGACTATTTTTATGAGTCTTCAACTATTTTGTTACCGTTCTGAATCGTGGATCTTATCCATCGTAACGTGTTGAGTCTCTTCCAGGTGTTTTATTTAAATCTTTGTGATACATCAGCTGTCGCCTCAAAGAATTATCAGAACAGTAACAGTAAAACAAAATAAATATTGAGGTGGAACTATCTCCGATTTGTGTAGTAATATTTGTCCAAGTGTTAGTAGGTTAAGCAGCGTGTTAAAGCAGTGATCATGTGGACGAAAGGAGGATGTTTTGTCTGTATTTTTGTTTCCAGTCTTGTATTTTACATGATGTGATGGTCAGTGTGTTCTCTTTTGGTAGCACGCAGCTATAAATTAGATAATATACAACTTATTACCTATATAGTGGACGGTACCTATTTCGAGAACGCTGTGAAGAATATTCATTTAGGAAAAAGCAATAAAAAGCGGGGATATTCTCTATTCTCCATTCTCCTCTCTACTCTATTCTCCTTAGCGTGTCAAGGAAAATCTGAAGGCCATGGAGCGAACACCCACGTTATTATGTATTTGAATTTCGAATAATATTCGCCACCTTAAAGGTGGGATAACAAATGAACGCCATATAGTTGTAACCAGTTTAAATTAAGAACCTGTGTTTATTTCTTTTGTTTGGTTGACGGGAGGCGTCAAGGACGTGTCATGAAGTTACATATTTAATCATTGTTGGTTTTATTTTCTGTTTATTGGAAAATGGATTTACTTGTAGGTATTTATGTGAAGTTTGTTTAGATAATCTAAATAAAATAAAACAGTTCGGAAATAACTGAAACTAGTATTGAGTTAGGAACTGTATTTCAAATAAATTTGGGAGATCAAGCATCGTGTGACTTTGTGAACATAGAATTGGGTGATGTGATGGGAATGTTAATAAAATGAATTATTACCAAAACTGATTTCGACGCGCTGCAGTAATGTATCGTTTTAAAAGTAAATAATTGTGTACATGTCATGAACATTGTACTTAATTTAAAACAAGTGGTGTTGCTCTTAAAAAAGCTACTGGGTAAACGTTTCGCCTTTAAACCTTGGTTGTAAAATTTGACGTCTTGCATCGGTCCTCAATGATTGTTGGTCGTGATCTTGGTGGTAGTGTATCTTTCTTCTAAATGGATTGGACTATTTTTATGAGTCTTCAGCTATTTGGTTACCATTTTTAATCGTGGATCTTATCTATCGTAACGTGTTGAGTCTCTTCCAGATGTTTTATTTAAAACTTTGTGATATATCAGTTGTCGCCTCAAAGAATTATCAGCACAGTGAAAGTAAAACAAAATAAATATTGAGGTGGAACTATTTCCGATTTGTGTAGTAATATTTGTCCAAGTGTTAGTAGGTTAAGCGGCGTGTTAAAGCAGTGATCATGTGGACGAAAGGAGGATGCTTTGTCTGTATTTTTGTTGCCTTTCTTGTATTTTAAATTATGTGATGGTCAGTGTGTTGTCTTTGGTAGTTCGCGGCAGTGAATAAGATAATATACAACTTATTACCTATATAGTGGACGGTACCTATTTCAAGAACTCTGTGAAGTATATCAATTTAGGAAAAGGCAATGAAAAGCAGGGATATTCTCTATTCTCCTTAGCGTGTCAAGTAAAATCTGAAAAGGCCATGGATCAAACACCCACGTTATAATGTATTTGAATTTCGAATTATATTCGCCACCTTAAAGGTGATATAGCAAATGAACGCCATATAATTGCAAGAAATTTAAATTCAGAACCTGTGTTTATTTCTTTTGTTTGTTTGATAGGAGGCGTCAAGGACGTGTCATGGAGTTACATAATATTTAAACATTGTTGGTTTTGTTTTCTGTTTATTGGAAAAAGGATTCACTTGTATTTATGTGAATTTTGTTTCGATAGTCTAAATAAAATAAAACAGTTCTGAAATATCAGTAATCTTTGAAACTATTATTGAGTTAGGAACTGTATTTCAAATAAATTTGGTAGATCAAGCATCGTGTGACTTTTTGTGACATATCGTTGTGAACATAGAATTGGGTGATGTGATGGAAATGTTAATCAAGTGAATTATTATCAAAACTAACTTAGGCGCACTGCAAAAATGTATCGTTTTGAAAATAAATAATTTTGTACATGTCATGAACATTGTACTTAATGTAAAAAAGTGGTGTTGCTCTTAAAAATGCGACAGGGTAAACGTTTCGTCTTTAAACCTTCGATGGACATAACATAATTTGACGTCTCGCATCGGTCCTCAATGATTGTTGGTCGTGATCTTGGTGGTAGGGTATCTTTCTTCTAAATTGATTTGACTATTTTTATGAGTCTTCAACTATTTTGTTACCGTTCTGAATCGTGGATCTTATCCATCGTAACGTGTTGAGTCTCTTCCAGGTGTTTTATTTAAATCTTTGTGATACATCAGCTGTCGCCTCAAAGAATTATCAGAACAGTAACAGTAAAACAAAATAAATATTGAGGTGGAACTATCTCCGATTTGTGTAGTAATATTTGTCCAAGTGTTAGTAGGTTAAGCAGCGTGTTAAAGCAGTGATCATGTGGACGAAAGGAGGATGTTTTGTCTGTATTTTTGTTTCCAGTCTTGTATTTTACATGATGTGATGGTCAGTGTGTTCTCTTTTGGTAGCACGCAGCTATAAATTAGATAATATACAACTTATTACCTATATAGTGGACGGTACCTATTTCGAGAACGCTGTGAAGAATATTCATTTAGGAAAAAGCAATAAAAAGCGGGGATATTCTCTATTCTCCTCTCTACTCTATTCTCCTTAGCGTGTCAAGGAAAATCTGAAGGCCATGGAGCGAACACCCACGTTATTATGTATTTGAATTTCGAATAATATTCGCCACCTTAAAGGTGGGATAGCAAATGAACGCCATATAGTTGTAACCAGTTTAAATTAAGAACCTGTGTTTATTTCTTTTGTTTGGTTGACGGGAGGCGTCAAGGACGTGTCATGAAGTTACATATTTAATCATTGTTGGTTTTATTTTCTGTTTATTGGAAAATGGATTTACTTGTAGGTATTTATGTGAAGTTTGTTTAGATAATCTAAATAAAATATAACAGTTCGGAAATAACTGAAACTAGTATTGAGTTAGGAACTGTATTTCAAATAAATTTGGGAGATCAAGCATCGTGTGACTTTGTGAACATAGAATTGGGTGATGTGATGGGAATGTTAATAAAATGAATTATTACCAAAACTGATTTCGCCGCGCTGCAATAATGTATCGTTTTAAAAGTAAATAATTGTTTACATGTCATGAACACTGTAATTAATTTAAAAAAAGTGGTGTCGCTCTTAAAAAAGCTACTGGGTAAACGTTTCGCCTTTAAACCTTGGTTGTAAAATTTGACGTCATGCATCGGTCCTCAATGATTGTTGGTCGTGATCTTGGTGGTAGTGTATCTTTCTTCTAAATTGATTGGACTATTTTTATGAGTCTTCAGCTATTTGGTTACCGTTTTGAATCGTGGATCTTATCTATCGTAACTTGTTGAGTCTCTTCCAGATGTTTTATTTAAAACTTTGTGATATATTAGTTGTAGCCTCAAAGAATTATCAGCACAGTGAAAGTAAAACAAAATAAATATTGAGGTGGAACTATTTCCGATTTGTGTAGTAATATTTGTCCAAGTGTTAGTAGGTTAAGCGGCGTGTTAAAGCAGTGATCATGTGGACGAAAGGAGGATGCTTTGTCTGTATTTTTGTTGCCTTTCTTGTATTTTAAATTATGTGATGGTCAGTGTGTTGTCTTTGGTAGTTCGCGGCAGTGAATAAGATAATATACAACTTATTACCTATATAGTGGACGGTACCTATTTCAAGAACTCTGTGAAGTATATCGCGGGTCTCAAACCATAGGGGCGTATCCACAAAACCCCTACTTTTCAGGAGAGACAAAAAACGTAATAACTTTTCTTGTGATTGAGCCAGCTTGTTGTTTTTTTACTTGTAGCTATATATTTACACTGCAGTTAATATAGAATGCTTGATTTTAAGGTATTCCCTCTATTACACTTGTTTTTAGCTGATACGTCTATTTGCCATGACGAATATACGGTAAAACTCCGTCAAAGTTCCCCAAAAATGCATGGAATTTATGGACGTAAAACCCTTCTCCTTAAATTATTAATATTTATACCTTTATTTATTTTTACCTAGTTGGTGGCTCAAAATATTGCAATTTAGGAATGAGAACTCATCAAAATTAACGTTATTTGCGCGATTTTCAAAATTCATACGCCTGTCTGGCTTGTCATTTATATTGAGAGGTGTTTGAATTTAATGTAGAGGTATAAACCAGTTTTGTTCTACAATCTAGACAAAAAAACCAAATGGTAGTAATAACACAATGTTTTCTGTGTGAAAAGAAAAATAAGATTAATAAAAATAAAATTTATTCATAAATCTTGACGTAATTATTTTAAATGACTTAAAATCACAAACATTTAAAATTGAGCTCAAGGCACATTACAAGAAACAAAATAAAACTGTAATCTTATGAACATAATTATTTGAAACTTAAAAAGGCTTTTACACAGAATAATAAAATTTTATAAAGAAAAATCAAATTTTTAAAAGAAACAGTCATAAAAACCAAGGAGAATAAATTCTCTAAAACAATAAAAAACAAAATAAAAGATAAAAAAATAATAAGAGCAGAGGAAACATTGCACAAGTAATGTATATAGCGTGTATTAGAAAGCAAACCTTGCTGTAGATATTTAAACTGTCCTTAATTACTTTTTGTTCCTAGGTCGACGTCGTATATAAGATGCTCTTGTTGCAGCAAGGGTTAAGTCGTCGTCGTCATTTGTAGCTCCTGTCTCTGAATTTTCGTTTTCTACTACAGGCAAATTTTCGTAATAGCTGTGGTAATTCTTTGGAATAGTTCCATCCTTACACATTGCCATGAGGTCTTTATATTTGACTTGTTTTAGTGGAAGTGGTTCTGAGTACAGATTTGTATCCATAGAAGAGGAAATGTCTGACCGCGTTACTTTTCTGGTAAACCTTACCTCCTTAAATTCTTCCCAGTAATCAAATTTGAAGAAAAGCGAATCGGGAACATCTTTCCTCACCTGTATCCATCTGACATTAGCCCATTTTAAAATCGTTCCATCCGTGGCTTTTATTGTGTTACCAATAGAGATACCTCGCATTGCCTTAAAGTCTTTAAATTTTGAATGGTCTAACACCTCAACAATGTATGGATTGTCTTTCCGTGCCAATCGTATCACATTTAGCCAGTCTTCGGGAATATAGATTTTGGCGTATTCCGAAGCCCGTTCTATTGTAGAATGCATGTTGTCACATTCCATGTGGGTGTGACCTGGTTCGAGAAACTTGTAATCAATGATTTTCACATTATTTTCTGGAGACATCATTACATACCTTAGCATTGTAGCAACCACTGAATTTCGATTTTGTCCTGGGCAGCAATCAGAATAAAGAATCAGGTGTTCCACATCGGTAAGCTTGGTGATATAAGTATACAAACATGTTGAGACTTCATTTGCTCCTCTGTTCCCCTCGTACTCTGGCCAAAAGTAACAGTAGCCCTGTTTGCTCACTGCATTATGTATTGTGAAATTCATACAGCCCAATTTCCTTTTATAAAAGACAGGTTTACCCAAAACTAATGGACAATATAACACTGCTTCGAAATCAAAGGTACAGACAAGAAGAGTAGAGTCAACCATTGCCTTCAATTTATCAGTCTTCTTTTCTTCTTTGGCATATTCTTTCCTATTAAAATGTTCTTCATACTCCGCCTGTTTTTCTTTCTGTTCTTCTTCGGATAACTGCTCAAACTTATGACACCAACATTGGTCTTTTCTAGGCTTGTGAAAATCTATGTTCTTTTCCAGAATTAATTCCTTGTATGAAGTCTTGCAGATAGGAACGTTGTTATTCTCCATGCAATGTTCTTTATATAATTGATACAGTTTTTCCCTATTTAATGTAGGCTCCAAATATATTTTTTTTGTATCTTTACGACACCAGTGTGATGGTACTGCTGGAAACAAATCAATATGATCTTTGGCGAATTGAATTTTTATATTGTCATATTTATTTGATGGTACATGTCGACCTCGTTTATCGGGAGATATAATTTCACAAACTCCTCTACGTGCTTTATCTAAAGCAGTGCGGACCATTTTGTCGCTTATATGCAATGTTTTCAAAAAAAAAGGCTGACAAACTAAAACGGTATCTAAATTTACTTTAAAACTGTACTGGAGTGTAAACTTTCTTCTAGAGTTTATAACACGTGATCCTGCAGCTCCAGTTACAGTTACGTTTTTGGACAAAAAATCTCTTTGCCTGTCAAGACCCCCTAAGCCCCAGAAAGAATCAAAAAGCTTTTGTCTTGTTCCACTGTCAAATTTTAAATGACATTGTTTTGACATTTGCATGGTTCATAGCTGCACTCTTTTGCAGGTTTATTCTTGCCTAGAGCCGACGTATATGCAGCGCCACTGTTTCTTTTAAATTTCCTTTGGTTTTTTTTCCACAGTTCTGGTAACTTTCTTTTATTTCTTTTTGGCAAGGGGGAATCAACCTCCTCTTGATAGCTTTCACTAATGGAGTTTACTGATACTGGATCTTCTATATCAAAAGCCTGTTGTGGGGTATTCAAATTGTTTAGTGGAGGAGGTTGATTAGATGATGGTGTAATTGGGGTTATTGGGGATGGCTGACTTTCAATATCTGAAGGAACGTAATTAGGGTCTGCCACAGAATCATCATCATCAAAGTCTATCTCTGTTTCTGGTAATGTTTCATTATTGATGTTAGATGTAGTGGTTGGTGTTTCTATTATGCTAGGGCTTGACAATGGCTGCACAGATTGGATTGGAGTAAAAAGTGGTGTAAGCTCTTGTTTACTTTGAACTGAAGAATATTCTGGCTCTTCAAGAGGTATTTCGTTGGGTATTAATACTGACATTGGTGACAAATGTGAGTTTAATGAAATATCTTTGGTACTATTGTCGAAGAAACTGTTACTAAAGCCTAAGTTTTCCATTTCAACTATTGTCACTTGTTGTTCAACTGTTAGAGGTGAATCCCTGAATGTATTCACTGGCGATGAATGTAAAATTTGAATTGGTTCTTCGACTGGAAGTGGTAACTCCTCGTAGTCGTCCATAGTCCGAGACCCTGTAATTTTATATAAATGAAAATGAAATGAAATGAAAAAATGTTTATTTTTGACAAAAAAAGAAATCTTACCATACATCGCTAACTTAATAATAAATTTGGTTGTCAAAAAAGGCCCCTATCTCAGCATTAGCTACGGCAACACAGGTGTATTACTGCAGCGCTGATCTTCCGATAGAGGCTGATATAAGCCACAATTGCATAGATAATTAAATAGAAAGAAAGTTATATAAATATACATATAAAATAAATTAAAATTTAACTTAAAATTAAAACATAACAAAGCAAAAAGAAAATAAATAAATGATTTAAAACATATTATAATATTAAGGATAGGCAACTAAAAGTAATCTTATAATCTAAATAAAAACAATTCACTGATAACATTACACTACTTAACACTAATAACGAACGATAGAACCTAAGATTATCAAATTTAACTTTTTTGTTGTGATAGTAAATATTTTTTATAGCGCATACCGAAAGAGTTGACCGATTTCAAAGTATGAAAAGGTGGCGGCAGATCATTCCAAATTTTACTAGCAGCGTATCGGAAACTACCACGGAATGCAACAGTCCTGTGGGTTTGTGTACACATAAGGTAGGAGGTATATAACATGAGAGAAAGGAAAATTCAAATAATAAACAGGTCATCATAACCTGTAGGTACTATTTCCATTTTTTTCTGGCCAGTCATATAGTTAGCAATGTTAGCATCCTTCCTACTATATAATATTATAAACGTGAAAGTTTGTATGGATGGATGGATTTTTTTATCCCGATATTCCCACGGGATCGAAATTTAATATGCGGGTGAAAACGCGGGGTGCAGCTAGTTCTAACAAAAACTATATTTTAAACTAGCTGCGCCTATATGTGCCAAATTACACCCAAATCCGTTCCATTCCGTTTTTGTGTGAAAGAGTAACAAACATCCATCCACCATCCAACCAACCAACCAACCAACCACCATCAACTCACCATCACCATCCAACTTTATTATATAAATGTAATTGTAAAACTGTTGAATAAATAAATAAATAATAATCCATCCATACAAACTCTCACGTTTATAATATTAGTAGGACTATAAACAAAAAAAAACACACGCAGTCAGTATTTATACGTAATAGGTACCTACTCTAATTCAATATAACATTTTACAAATATGTACCATACCTACCAACTCGCGCTAAGGATACCTACCTGTTGAACACAAACGATCGTAAAACTACCTACATCAGTATTATTTACGTTATTGTTATAATAACAACAGTAATTCATCATATAAACAAGAAACAACATCCTAATTATTCAAATGAACAGTACCTATACTTTAAAACAAGACATTTCAATTCAGTAAAAGGTATAATCAAAATTACTTACCATTATTGATAAACACATCACTGTTTAGTGCTAAACGCAAGATATTGCCACTACGCTTCATTATTCACAGTAAATTCACTAAAGTTATTCCACGCATTAAAATTACATCTACTCGCTATGGCAGCTCACTGCAGAATGACTGTGTGTGTTTCCGTCCGTGTTGACATGACGATACGTCCGCGTAATGACGAAATCTTGAGACAGCAATACTAAAATATGTAGACGTATGTGCATACGTCCGCAGTGATGACTAAATATCCCCAAAATCATGTAGACATTGATGGTCGTATGCGCATACGTCTATATGGCTCGACACAATGATTTCAGGTTAAAATAAAACAAACAGTCGTATGTGCATAAGTCTATATGGCCCGACTGGATTTCCTAGGATCATAATAAAATTGAAAGTCGTAAGTGCATACGTCTATAAGGCACGTCAAAACTGCCTCAATAAGCAATAATATTGCTCTTACGTCTATTATACGGCTATATGGCCTAAAAATAATTGTAGACTGTCTAGCTTACGGCAAATAATATTTTGCAATTTATACAAAAAGTAATAAGTATTAAATTATAAGAAAAATTTTGGTTATTTAGTGCATAAAGTAGAATTCAATTGCATCAAAAACGAAAAAACGCATTTTTGCATATACGCCCCTATGGTTTGAGACCCGCGATATCAATTTAGGAAAAGGCAATGAAAAGCAGGGATATTCTCTATTCTCCTTAGCGTGTCAAGAAAAATCTGAAAAGTCCATGGATCAAACACCCACGTTATAATGTCTTTGAATTTCGAATTATATTCGCCACCTTAAAGGTGAGATAGCAAATGAACGCCATATAATTGCAAGAAATTTAAATTCAGAACCTGTGTTTATTTCTTTTGTTTGTTTGATAGGAGGCGTCAAGGACGTGTCATGGAGTTACATAATATTTAAACATTGTTGGTTTTGTTTTCTGTTTATTGGAAAAAGGATTCACTTGTATTTATGTGAATTTTGTTTCGATAGTCTAAATAAAATAAAACAGTTCTGAAATATCAGTAATCTTTGAAACTATTATTGAGTTAGGAACTGTATTTCAAATAAATTTGGTAGATCAAGCATCGTGTGACTTTTTGTGACATATCGTTGTGAACATAGAATTGGGTGATGTGATGGAAATGTTAATCAAGTGAATTATTATCAAAACTAACTTAGGCGCACTGCAAAAATGTATCGTTTTGAAAATAAATAATTGTGTACATGTCATAAACATTGTACTTAATGTAAAAAAGTGGTGTTGCTCTTAAAAATGCGACAGGGTAAACGTTTCGTCTTTAAACCTTCGATGGACATAACAAAATTTGACGTCTCGCATCGGTCCTCAATGATTGTTGGTCGTGATCTTGGTGGTAGTGTATCTTTCTTCTAAATTGATTTGACTATTTTTATGAGTCTTCAACTATTTTGTTACCGTTCTGAATCGTGGATCTTATCCATCGTAACGTGTTGAGTCTCTTCCAGGTGTTTTATTTAATACTTTGTGATACATCAGCTGTCGCCTCAGAATTATCAGAACAGTAACAGTAAAACAAAATAAATATTGAGGTGGAACTATCTCCGATTTGTGTAGTAATATTTGTCCAAGTGTTAGTAGGTTAAGCAGCGTGTTAAAGCAGTGATCATGTGGACGAAAGGAGGATGTTTTGTCTGTATTTTTGTTTCCAGTCTTGTATTTTACATGATGTGATGGTCAGTGTGTTGTCTTTTGGTAGCTCGCAGCTATAAATTAGATAATATACAACTTATTACCTGTATAGTGGACGGTACCTATTTCGAGAACGCTGTGAAGAATATTAATTTAGGAAAAAGCAATAAAAAGCGGGGATATTCTCTATTCTCCTCTCTACTCTATTCTCCTTAGCGTGTCAAGTAAAATCTGAAGGCCATGGAGCGAACACCCACGTTATTATGTATTTGAATTTCGAATAATATTCGCCACCTTAAAGGTGGGATAGCAAATGAACGCCATATAGTTGTAACCAGTTTAAATTAAGAACCTGTGTTTATTTCTTTTGTTTGGTTGACGGGAGGCGTCAAGGACGTGTCATGAAGTTACATATTTAATCATTGTTGGTTTTATTTTCTGTTTATTGGAAAATGGATTTACTTGTAGGTATTTATGTGAAGTTTGTTTAGATAATCTAAATAAAATAAAACAGTTCGGAAATAACTGAAACTAGTATTGAGTTAGGAACTGTATTTCAAATAAATTTGGGAGATCAAGCATCGTGTGACTTTGTGAACATAGAATTGGGTGATGTGATGGGAATGTTAATAAAATGAATTATTACCAAAACTGATTTCGACGCGCTGCAGTAATGTATCGTTTTAAAAGTAAATAATTGTGTACATGTCATGAACATTGTACTTAATTTAAAACAAGTGGTGTTGCTCTTAAAAAAGCTACTGGGTAAACGTTTCGCCTTTAAACCTTGGTTGTAAAATTTGACGTCTTGCATCGGTCCTCAATGATTGTTGGTCGTGATCTTGGTGGTAGTGTATCTTTCTTCTAAATGGATTGGACTATTTTTATGAGTCTTCAGCTATTTGGTTACCATTTTTAATCGTGGATCTTATCTATCGTAACGTGTTGAGTCTCTTCCAGATGTTTTATTTAAAACTTTGTGATATATCAGTTGTCGCCTCAAAGAATTATCAGCACAGTGAAAGTAAAACAAAATAAATATTGAGGTGGAACTATTTCCGATTTGTGTAGTAATATTTGTCCAAGTGTTAGTAGGTTAAGCGGCGTGTTAAAGCAGTGATCATGTGGACGAAAGGAGGATGCTTTGTCTGTATTTTTGTTGCCTTTCTTGTATTTTAAATTATGTGATGGTCAGTGTGTTGTCTTTGGTAGTTCGCGGCAGTGAATAAGATAATATACAACTTATTACCTATATAGTGGACGGTACCTATTTCAAGAACTCTGTGAAGTATATCAATTTAGGAAAAGGCAATGAAAAGCAGGGATATTCTCTATTCTCCTTAGCGTGTCAAGTAAAATCTGAAAAGGCCATGGATCAAACACCCACGTTATAATGTATTTGAATTTCGAATTATATTCGCCACCTTAAAGGTGATATAGCAAATGAACGCCATATAATTGCAAGAAATTTAAATTCAGAACCTGTGTTTATTTCTTTTGTTTGTTTGATAGGAGGCGTCAAGGACGTGTCATGGAGTTACATAATATTTAAACATTGTTGGTTTTGTTTTCTGTTTATTGGAAAAAGGATTCACTTGTATTTATGTGAATTTTGTTTCGATAGTCTAAATAAAATAAAACAGTTCTGAAATATCAGTAATCTTTGAAACTATTATTGAGTTAGGAACTGTATTTCAAATAAATTTGGTAGATCAAGCATCGTGTGACTTTTTGTGACATATCGTTGTGAACATAGAATTGGGTGATGTGATGGAAATGTTAATCAAGTGAATTATTATCAAAACTAACTTAGGCGCACTGCAAAAATGTATCGTTTTGAAAATAAATAATTGTGTACATGTCATAAACATTGTACTTAATGTAAAAAAGTGGTGTTGCTCTTAAAAATGCGACAGGGTAAACGTTTCGTCTTTAAACCTTCGATGGACATAACAAAATTTGACGTCTCGCATCGGTCCTCAATGATTGTTGGTCGTGATCTTGGTGGTAGTGTATCTTTCTTCTAAATTGATTTGACTATTTTTATGAGTCTTCAACTATTTTGTTACCGTTCTGAATCGTGGATCTTATCCATCGTAACGTGTTGAGTCTCTTCCAGGTGTTTTATTTAATACTTTGTGATACATCAGCTGTCGCCTCAGAATTATCAGAACAGTAACAGTAAAACAAAATAAATATTGAGGTGGAACTATCTCCGATTTGTGTAGTAATATTTGTCCAAGTGTTAGTAGGTTAAGCAGCGTGTTAAAGCAGTGATCATGTGGACGAAAGGAGGATGTTTTGTCTGTATTTTTGTTTCCAGTCTTGTATTTTACATGATGTGATGGTCAGTGTGTTGTCTTTTGGTAGCACGCAGCTATAAATTAGATAATATACAACTTATTACCTATATAGTGGACGGTACCTATTTCGAGAACGCTGTGAAGAATATTCATTTAGGAAAAAGCAATAAAAAGCGGGGATATTCTCTATTCTCCTCTCTACTCTATTCTCCTTAGCGTGTCAAGTAAAATCTGAAGGCCATGGAGCGAACACCCACGTTATTATGTATTTGAATTTCAAATAATATTCGCCACCTTAAAGGTGGGATAGCAAATGAACGCCATATAGTTGTAAGCAGTTTAAATTAAGAACCTGTGTTTATTTCTTTTGTTTGGTTGACGGGAGGCGTCAAGGACGTGTCATGAAGTTACATATTTAATCATTGTTGGTTTTATTTTCTGTTTATTGGAAAATGGATTTACTTGTAGGTATTTATGTGAAGTTTTTTTAGATAATCTAAATAAAATAAAACAGTTCGGAAATAACTGAAACTAGTATTGAGTTAGGAACTGTATTTCAAATAAAATTGGGAGATCAAGCATCGTGTGACTTTGTGAACATAGAATTGGGTGATGTGATGGGAATGTTAATAAAATGAATTATTACCAAAACTGATTTCGCCGCGCTGCAATAATGTATCGTTTTAAAAGTAAATAATTGTTTACATGTCATGAACACTGTACTTAATTTAAAAAAAGTGGTGTCGCTCTTAAAAAAGCTACTGGGTAAACGTTTCGCCTTTAAACCTTGGTTGTAAAATTTGACGTCTTGCATCGGTCCTCAATGATTGTTGGTCGTGATCTTGGTGGTAGTGTATCTTTCTTCTAAATTGATTGGACTATTTTTATGAGTCTTCAGCTATTTGGTTACCGTTTTGAATCGTGGATCTTATCTATCGTAACGTGTTGAGTCTCTTCCAGATGTTTTATTTAAAACTTTGTGATATATCAGTTGTCGCCTCAAAGAATTATCAGCACAGTAAAAGTAAAACAAAATAAATATTGAGGTGGAACTATTTCCGATTTGGGTAGTAATATTTGTCCAAGTGTTAGTAGGTTAAGCGGCGTGTTACGGCAGTGATCATGTGGACGAAAGGAGGATGTTTTGTCTGTATTTTTGTTGCCTTTCTTATATTTTAAATTATGTGATGGTCAGTGTGTTGTCTTTGATAGTTCGCGGCAGTGAATAAGATAATATACAACTTATTACCTATATAGTGGACGGTACCTATTTCAAGAACTCTGTGAAGAATATTAATTTAGGAGAAAGCAATGAAAAGCGGGGATATTCTCTATTCTCCTCTCCTCTACTCTATATTCTCCTTGACGTGTCAAGTAAAATCTGAAAGCCATGGATCCAACACCCACGTTATAATGTCTTTGAATGTCGAATAATATTCGCCACTTTAGAGGTTGGATAGCATACGAACGCCATATAATTTATAAGCAATTTAAATTAAGTACCTGTGTTTATTTCTTTTGTTTGTTTGACAGGAGTCGTCAAGGACATGTCATGAAGTTGCATATTTAATAATTGTTGGTTTTATTTTCTGTGCATTGGAAAATGGATTCAGTTATATTTATATGAAGTTTCTTTAGATAATCTAAATACAATAAAACTGTTCGGAAATATTATAAAACTTTGAAACTATTATTGAGTTAGGAACTGCATTTCAAATAAATTTGGTTGAAAAAGCATTGGGTGAGTTTCTGAACATACACTTGGTAGAAGTGATGAACATGTTACGAATGTGAATTGTTAAAAATTATTATCTATATAGTGGACGGTACCTATTTCAAGAACTCTGTGAAGAATATCAATTTAGGAAAAAGCAATAAAAAGCGGGGACATTCTCTATTCTCCTCTACACTCTATTTTCCTTAGCTCTTAAAAATGTGACAGCGTTTCGCCTTTAAATCTTGGTGGGACAAAACAAAATTTGACGTCTTTCATCGGTGGTAGTGTATCTTTCTTCTAAATTATTTTGACTATTTTTATGAGTCTTCAGCTATTTGGTTACCGTTTTGAATCGTGGATCTTACCGTAACGAGTAGACTCTCTTCCTGGTGATTTATTTAATATTTTGTACATCAGCTCGCATGGATGTACAATGCTCGATGACCTCAGCAGAATCTTTCAACAAGTGGGTCTGAAAATAAACATGGATAAGACGAAGATCATGTCAAACGTCCATGTTACACTCTCTCAATTGAAAGTTGGTGACTCTGCACTCAGAAGTTGTAGCGAACTATATATACCTAGGACAGACCATCCAACTAGGTAGGTCCAACTTCGAGAAGGATGTCAATCGTAGAATCCAACTCGGCTGGGCAGCGTTCGGGAAGCTACGTAACATCTTCTCGTCCAAAATACCACAGTGTCTCAAGTCGGAAAGTCTTCGACCAGTGTGTGTTGCCAGTGATGACTTACAGAACAGAGACGTGGTCGCTCACTATGGGCCTTATTAGAAGGCTCAAGGTCACCCAAAGAGCAATGGAGAAGGCTATGCTCGGAGTTTCCCTGCGGGATCGAATCAGAAATGTCGAAATCCGCAGGCGAACCAAAGTCACCGAATTAGCCCGAAGAATTGCAAAACTGAAGTGGCACATAGCTCGTAGAACCGACGGCCGGCCGTTGGGGCAGAAAGGTTCTCGAGTGGCGACCACGCACCGGAAGACGCAGCGTAGGCAGGCCCCCCTACAAGATGGACCGATGATCTTGTGCGGGTCGCTGGAAACTGCTGGATGCGAATAGCGCAAGACCGGCAATTGTGGAGATCTTTGGGGGAGGCCTTTGTCCAGCAGTTTGTCAGCCTTTCGGCTGATATGATGATACATTAGCTGTCGCCTCAAAGAATGATCAGAACTGTAACAGTCAAACAAAGTAAATATGTAACAATTACACAACTAATCCGTCCAAAAATTACACGTCATTTCAGAACTTTTTGGTTACTTTGATTGTTGAGTTTGAAAACAGCTGGGCAGCTGCAAATTCGTGCAATATTGGCGTTTCTTATTTGCATTGTCATTCTTGTCCAAGTTTTATTAGGTTAAACGGCGTGTTAAAGCAGTGATCATGTGGACGAAAGGAGGATGTTTTGTATGTATTTTTGTTGCCTATCTTGTATTTTTTTAGTATTAAAATAACGGGATGGTCAGTGTTGTGTTTGGTAGTTCGCAGCTCTAAATTAGATAATGTACAACTTATTACCTATAGTGGACGACGGTACGTATTTCAAGAACTCGATTTTGTGATTTGAATATGAATTTTGGAAAAAAGCAATCTTAAGATGGATTTCATATTCTCCTTAGCGTGTTAAATTAATTCTGAATTGAATTGCTAAAAAAACTAAGTATTCTATGCCGTTAGCCACACAGTAATATTATAAACATCTTAATATGGATTTTAACTATTTATTTATTTTATCGAATTAAAATTGGTAGTAAATACAACCATTGCATTGCTCGTGTCCCCAAGACTGGAACCGTCGATTAATCATTTATTTCATATTTGTAAGGTAGGTATGAAAAAATCAGCTTATCCTAGAGGGTAGGCACATATTCTTTATAGCTGTATTAGCTGTAATATATTGCTCAAAGGCTCTAATATGGCCTTACCCACGTTGCACAACGATCTCTCTTTAGCATATAAATAATAGTGGCCCGAAAGGGACCAGAGGGCTAGTGAATTGTTGACGTCCTGGTATATTATTGAACGTTTTCCCTAAATTACGAGGGTTTTATTTTATTCATGTTTATTAGGGTAGGTACACGGTCACCGGATTATTTGCTAAGTTATAAACTGAAGGAAATTTGTGGGGATTTAAATTTTATGGAGCGTGTTTAACGGTCGTATTAGTTTATTTTAGTACTTACATAAAACTATCCCGACGACTTAAATTACTAATTAAAGGTATTATGAGAGTTTTAGGTTAGTTAGGGTACGGTGCTGAGAATCTACGATATTTTTCTCATTTTAATAATATATATCAGAAATCATTTATTCGCTTATAATATAAGTTACAGAACCAAATATATTGGCGATAATTTTGTGCACAAGCCAATGGGAAGACCCATTACAGGCGTGTAAATCTAAAAAATAATAAGTAATGTCAAGTGTATAAATTAATTTAACTACATATAAATGTCAGTTACCAGACATGGCAGAAGTTTTGGCATAAAATACCTAAAAGGCAGTTCTGTAATAATAGCCCTTATTTTTCTTATTAGTTGTTCTGCAGTAAGAAACGACCAATTTTGTAGGATTCTTCAATCTGTCACACCTCCTTACTAGTTTTAAAAATATTATCAGTTTTACTGACTAATACAGCTATATCTCAAAAATGTACATCGATATTTAAATAAGGTTCGGGGCTTTACCGGATAAGTCGCCGTACATCGAGTGCTTAAATGGCGTTCAAATAAATAAAGGTTAAAAATGACTTAATCAATCTTTAAATCGGCTTCAACGTTGAAAATCGATTCCGGACCATTTGTGACGTCACATGTGCTCATGGAAGCCGATTTAACGATGGATTAAGTCATTTTTAACCTTTATTTATTTGAACGCCATTTAAGAAATCGATGTTCGGTGATTTAGCCGGTATAGCCCCTGAAGGCCCATTTGATTCATGCCAAATAGGCCTTCATGAAAATGGCACGTATACACTTTTTTGAACAATAAAAGCCTTATTAATTTCAATTGATTTTTCCTATAATTGTAATGAAACCATATCCCCTGTAGAATATACGTGCTGTTTGTTCATTGCATGCGTTGCGTATAATTTTTAATGCATATACAAATCTGTTTAATTTATTACAAATAGCGTTCATGACGACAGTTCTTTCCAATAGCAAAAATGGTCTAATGAGATGCCTAAAAATTTTAGAACAATTTTTTGTGATCTGCTTTGGCCCCCTTATCTTAATATCATAAATCTTTGGCATTGTAAGTTCGATATGTAGTGTTATTAATCAAATTTGCACAAACATTATTAAAGTCAGTCTAGGACGGTATGTACTGTTTAAATTATTTTTAACTCATGTGATGTGTCTACCTCATATTGGATTGGTGGGATACCTACTTGAATGCGAAAGCCGTATCATATGATATCTTTATATTTGCCTTGTTTAATCGACGTTTTGTTACTGCGATGTTTCGTTACGTTCAAAAGCACTGCACACAATTTTACTGTGAAAATAAGATAGTGCAAAGCTTTATTCGATCGACGCCAATACGCAGTAATAAGTTTATACAATTATGAATAATGAAAAAAATATGTGAAGTAATTTGTGATAATAACTACATACCTGATTGAGTTTTGAGCGAATCACTAACATAACTTGATAAACTCGAGCGACTTCAAAACTTCTGCATAAGGTTCATATTTGGACTCCGCAAATATGATCATGTTTCCGAATTTCGTAGAAAACTCGAGTGGTTACCCATTCGCCTTCGCCGAAATACTCATGTACTCTCTCTTCTTTACAGCATTTTATTTAATCCCACGGCTCCCTTTTACCTCAAGATTAGGTTTCAATTCCTATGTGATACACATTCTAGGTCCTTGTGATTTTCAGAGAATCTAGAACTCCTGTTGCCCACACATTCCACTAATTTCTACGACAAGTCTTTCACTGTACAGGCTGCTCGATTGTGGAACTCACTCCCTCTGTATATCAGACGCGCGCAAACTTTATCATCTTTCAAAACACGTTTAAAAAAACATTATCTATCACTTTAATCTTCACAACTCGCGATCTTCCATCTTCCTCAAAAACTTCTTTAGTCTTCATAATTATTATTTATATTTATTTATAGTATATTAAAAAGTAGGGAACTATTTATATATATATATGTATATTTTTTATGTTATATATCTATATATTGTGTGTATATATATAAAATATTCGTACCTAGGTAGGTACATATATATGTAAGATGCACTGCCAACTACTACTTTATCTCCCTGCATTGCTTTGGTTCATCCAACGGTTGTCTGGAAGAGATTGCTGTATTAGCGATAAGACCGCCGTTTGTACCATAGTATATAAGTTAACTGATGTTATAATGTAATGCTTCGATTTGGTGCAATAAAGTGTAATCTATCTATCTAACTTGGTATTTGATCATCTTCAAACCATTTGAACTGGTAGTTGTCATGTTTAAATACCCATCCGTTATTGACTGGTTGATATGTGGTGGCATTGTACAGATTAACATCATGCTACATGGTGGGTATGGTAGGTACATTTACTAGCAGATAAGCGAGCGAGCAGAATTTGCAGCAATAGATGGCTTTTGCAAGGTTCGATTGCTGATTGATTCGGTCAATAGCTTCGTTTTCATCGGAGACTATATACGAGTCGATGAATATTTGAAGTCTAGCAACATCAATTACATTAGGGACATTGTAAACATTGCATATAAATCTCTGAATAATATTAAAGATGTTTTGTTGACGATCTAAATTTTTTCAATTAATTCGCTGTTGCCGAGGTTCATGAGAGCCTCCAAAAAAAAATATCCAGAGTACCAACTCTGGATATTCTTTTAATGTCTTGTATGATTTTAATTTTCCTTTACTTCAGAACGTAAGGTTATGCATGTTACCAAGCCTTATAGGCGCAATATCGGTGTCAGCACTTCTTATTACTATTTCTGCTGGATAGTTGATGTCACATGCATGGTATGCTATCTTCGTCACTATATGACGAAGATATAAAATATCGACGACAATTATTTTTTAAATCTTTATTTATTAAAGAGGTTTTTATCACAATTTTTTTTCCTAAATATTTTTCCTACTGTGGCAACACTAACGCTAACAGCTGATTTTGAATGTCCTTAATTAATAATTGAATTTTGTTTAATTTTCATTGTATAAAAGCCCAAATCTAATTAAATCACTGAGTAATTAGTACAGTTAACGTGTTAAAATAATTATCTATAGTGTTTTATATGTTAAATTTGTGATTATATTGTGACAGTTACCGGCACATTTGCATGGACTCCTAAGGTAAAATCCACTGTATTTACTCGCAATCTAACAACAAAGCGTGTTAACAATAATTTTATTTGGCATTTTTTATAGATAAAAGTTACTTTCAATCAAATTTATTGCGTATTATCACAGTTGACATAACCCCATTCCAGTTGATTATAAGTACATTTAATTATAAACAATGTCTGGCATTACCACTCGTGGGGCTTTGGCTCGTCAAGCTGAAGAAAACCTACTAAAAGCTTTGAAGGAGCTACAGGACTCCAAGCAATTGTGTGATTATTATGAGAAAGAGCGTGAAGATAATGAAAGAATACTGTTAGAGTCATCTGAACAGGTGAGGATATTAAAAAGTCAATTGTCACAGCTACATGTACAATATATGGATGCTATTGATCCCGGGATCAGCTCCAAAACATCATAAATGGATTTGATCAATGTCGTATTGAATATGACTTTGCATTGAATAAATCCTATCGCTTGGAACAACAACTGCAAGAGGCCAATAATGAAATAACAGCATTAAGATCTCAGTTGGGAAAATTAAATAACAACTTAATCACCTCGCAGAACCAAACACTTTATGATGAGTTGGTGGTCAAGGATGCGTCCATGGTTTCTGTTGCAGCCAATAACCAGCCCCATATCACATCACTCCCCACAAGAGATGAGGATTTCATTAAAATAAAATCAATGGCATTTAATGGCTGTAGCAAAACTAAATTTAAAAAATACCAAAAAATTAACAAATTCATTAAAAAGTCCCAAAAATTAGTAAAAAGACATAAATTCTTCTTCAAATATGATAGTCAAAACAGGGAAAGATTGGAATTAATAGAAAAGTTGAATTTATATACTCTAAAATTAAAAAATAGTACTTTAAAATACAATTGTGATATAGAAAGTCAACAAAAAAAACTTGACTTTCTTCAAGATGAACTCAAAAGAATAACAATAAAGTATGAACTGTCCGAAAAACAGTCGCTTACCTGTTCCTTGCTAGAAGAACAGTCTCCTAATTTACTGAAAACAAATAATAATAATAGTAATAGTTCCCCTAACCAATCTGAAACTTCACATAATAGGCCATTAGCTCATAGACTACACACAAATAATGTAAAAATAAATTTTAAGTCTGAAGTGACAATATTCAGTGATGAAATTGGTAAAAACTTAGGGCGGTTATTATTAACAGCGGGACATTCAAATATCAATTTCTGTATGCCTGGAGCCTCTAGCCACCATATCTTCAAAAAAGTTTTTGAACATATATTTAATAATCCTGGTAATCTGATTCTTTTAATGGGAAATAGGGGTAATTTGAATAAAAAATCACTTGTACAGTATATTAATCATTTAAATTGTTTAGATATAAGGAAAATTGTTATATTCTCATTTCCCTATAGTGCTAGTTTGTCACAGGAGGAAAATATGATTATATATAACTTGAATCTGACTTTACACACATTATCAACCTATATGCAGGAGAAATTACATGTAATTGACATTAACACCTTTGTTAAGAAACCTTTTTACCTGACAAAAGATAACTATTGCTATCTTCCTAACTATTGTACAAGACAAATAGCTTCATCGCTATGTTATTTCTTTGACATTTCAGCCAGGAACTTGGCTAAACCGTTAGCTAGAAGTAAGGTGTTTGGCCAAGTACTGAGTACTGAGCAATGTACCGTTGACATAAATAATGCCAGTTGTATGACTACTGATGACATTTATATTCAAATCAAATCAAATCAAATCATTTATTATTTCATTGCATTTTGGGTATTACAAGATCACAAGTAATAAAATAAGTTTCACCAAAAACTGCCTAACAAGGCGTTTGAAACATACAATCGTAACATAACACAATACCAAAATAAACCACTATAGAATCTAAAAAAAAACAGTCAACATTTAATACATGCTTAATAATTACAATAGGTATGTCAATATTTTTTTTGTTTTCCAAATGTCAATAAAAAATTTAGAGAAAATGTCAAAGGTTGTTAAATGTCAATAAATAAATTAAAATACATAAAATTTTCGCTCAAATTAGATTATTGTCATTTAGGAAATCATTAATGGTATAATAACATTTCTTAGTCAAGATATTTTTCATTTGTTTTTTAAATATGTCAGTACTGCTTGTTTTGATACAAATCGGAATTTTGTTGTAAATTTTAGGAGCCATACATAAGAAGCTTTTATTCACCAGGCTTGTTTTAGCATAATGTACACACAACCTATCCTTAATATTGTTTCGTCTGTTACGTTTTACAACATCAGATATGCGCTCAAATAATTGCGGATTGCCGTGTACAAACAATGCTACCTCCAAGATATAAAGAGATGGGAGTGTTAAAATATTATATTTCATAAAATATGGTACACAGGTATCTATTGATTTCAAACCAAACATTGCTCGAACACAACGTTTCTGAGCTTTAAATATAATATTATTATTGGTTGAGTTTCCCCAAAAGATTATTCCATACCGAAGTACTGAGGCTACTAGACCATGGTATGCAGTCAGGAGAGCATCAACATTTACTATTGGAGCTAATTTGTAAAGGGCATATGCAGAACTACTAACCCTTTTACATAGTTCCGATATGTGTGCTTTCCAGTTTAGCTGTTTATCAATGGTAACACCCAGGAATCTGACTGTGTCCACTTCAGGTATGGTGTCATTATTAAAGCTAATCTTAATATTGTGTGGCTGAGGTCTTTGACTAAAGTGCATTATTTGAGTTTTTAGCAGATTTATTTTTAAATTGTTATTTTCAAGCCAGCGAACAATTGATGCCAAACAATCATTTATATCATCTTGATATGTTTCAGCGGTTCTACATCGAATAGAAACTGTACTATCGTCGGCAAAGAGGGACATATGATGATTTGTATATTTTGGTAAATCGTTTATATATAAGATGAACAAAAGGGGACCCAATACACTACCTTGTGGAACACCGTATTTGATATGCCGTAACTGTGATTGAAAAGATTCTTCGTATTTAGTTTTTTTATTTATTCTAGATACGCTCGTTGTTTGTAGCCTGTCAGAGAGATATGACTTAATGAGTTCTAGCACGTTACCACGAATTCCATAGCACTCCAATTTCTTTAGTAGTATGCTATGATCCACATAATCGAAGGCCTGGGTCATATCACAATAAATGGCGCATACGGGAGACCTTTTATCGACATTAATAAGGATAGTTTTATAGAAATCATAGATTGCTAGGTTAGTGTTTTTATTTTTTCTAAAACCTTTTTGTTCTTGGCATAGTAGTTTATTCAGCTCTAAATATGAATAAATTTAATCATGGATATATTTTTCAAAAATTTTTCAAAATATAGGTATGAGTGTTATTGGTCTATAGAATTCCATTAGCTCTTTGTTTTCTTTTTTGAACAAAGGCCTTACTATTGATCATTTTAATTTATCTGGAAATATACCATTACAAATACATAAATTTAATATATAACTTAAATGTCGAGCGATATATATATTAGCAATTTTTATTATTTTAGTGCATATGTCATCAAATCCTACACTATTGGTATTCTTTAGTCCGCATATAATTCTATGTATGTCATATGGTATGGATGGTGCCATAAAAATGGATTCAAGTTTGTTCACTATCTGAGATGTTACATTAATACCAGAGTTCAAAATGGGATTTATTTTGTCTATAAAATTATTATTAAATGCATTGGCAATTTGGCCTGGGTCGGTAATAATATTATTATCCACTTTAATTCTACTAATAGTATCACGAGGAAAGTTAAATCTTAATGTATTTATTATATCCCAGATACTTTTTGCCTTATTGTCGGAAGTTTTAATATTATGGTCATTCTGAGCGCGTTGCGTGAGTCTGATAATTTTTTTATACAACTTTGAATATGAATTGTAAGTTCTTTTATTTACTATCGATGGTTTTAATCTAAAATTCCATAGTAGTTGACGTTTTTTTGCACTGCATTTCTTTAGCCCACGTGATACCCATTTAGGTTTCTTATGAACACGTATAATTATTGTCCTAAACGGAAAACACAGGTCATAAAATAGCTTTAAATGTTCAATAAAATAATTATACGCTATATTAGGGTCACTTTCACAATACATGTCAGAAAACGAAAAACTTTTAAGGCATTCAATAAACTTCTGTACATTATCCGAACAAAAGTCGCGTGTGCGTTTTCGCCATTGCTTAATAAGAGGTATCATTTTCGTGGGAAACATCATTAATTGTGCTGTATGATCAGACAAAGCTAATTCTAAAACTTCAGTCTGACATGGTTTAGGAAAATTGTGAGCAAAGTTGTCTATACAAGTCTGGCTCGACAACCTAGTCGGTTCTTTTAAACTTAAGGTCATGTTATAATTAAGCAGTATGCTTTCAAAATCTAACGTTAAATTATTTTGTTTTAAAATGTCAATATTAAAATCACCAGCTAATATTACTCGTTCATAGCATCTTTTACTTAATTTAGATAGCATGGTCTCTAATTTACTAAAAAATATACTTAAATTTTCCATTTTAGGCACTCTATAAATACATACAATCACAATCTTATGACTAGTCAGTTCTACAGCACAACATTCATACAGTCCCGAAATAGAGAGATTTTTAATCTCCAGCAGCTCTTTCCATTCGTGCCCTTTTCTTATAAGAATGCATGCACCTCCTCGTTTACAATTGGTTCTGCTAAAACATGAAGCTATTGAGTAGTTTGGCATATTCAAATAAGTCTCATAGCCAGCCATCATGAAGTGTTCAGTGATACATATTATGTCTACAAGTATTTTTCTATCAATGAGTTCTTGAATACATATAGACAATGCCTCCGATTTGTTACATAATCCGGCAATATTTTGATGCAGTATATGTAAGTATTTATTTGAGAAAAAACTGTTGCTCATTTATGCTACTGTCTTCTATATTTGTGTCTAGTCTATTGTCTAAAGTTAAGCTGTTGCATCCCCGTAGATCACTAACGAATTTCGAGAGTTTGTCAAATATGGCTTTTATTCCATAATTGTTGATTTTTCCGGAATGTCGGTAAAACATATTATAATCGTAGGTTAGTATATCGCTTGAGTCAAAAAAGTAGGCATATCTATGGGTCAATATATCTTGATACAGTTGATTGTTGAAAAGTTGTATTCTTGAATTATATATACGTTTGCTTAAATTATATCTGTATTGTGGTGCGCAGATTATGATATTAGTATGCGTTAAATCTTCTAAGACGCGTCTTATATTAAGGATGATGTTTGAAAAATCCTTTGTGTAATAGAAGTCCTCATCTCCTATCATTATAATACAGAAATCATTTTTCGTAAATTCCTTTGTCTTCGCCTGCAACCCATGTAACATTTGGTTGATGTTACAGTGTGGTGTTAGGTAGTGATATAGATCATAATTTCTACCTATAGTATTTTCAGCGATTGATAGAATTTTGTTGGTATTATTTGTGCTTAAGATGCATATCTTATTTTGTTGGAATTTATTTATTATATTTGAATTATATTGTGAGTTATCGACAGAAAACGTCATCTGAGTGGGCTCCACTATGTTTCGTATGTATGAAATATTTTTAACAGAATCCGATGAAGTAGTAGGTTGCTCAGGAGTTAATGCTAGTTTTTTGGTTCGTGTATGTTTAGGGTGTTGCTTCTTGTTTGGCGTTACATCCTTTGACTTAATAGGAGTGCAGGTGACTTTTTTAAGTAATTCTTTTGTCAATTTTAAGTCCTGAATTTCGCGTGTTAGTTTAGTATTTTCTAGAGAAAGTACATCTATTTCCTTGTGTGCACTTTCTAGGTTCATTTCTAGTGTCTTGATTCGATCTTTTAATTTTATCAATTTCATTTTATCAATATTCAAAATAATTTAAATTAAATAGTGTGACAATAGAGGATTTCTCTTGCATAATACCAAATTCTGGTCATGGTTTTAATGTGAGTTTAAGTGGGAAGACAGATCCACGTAGTGTAATAAAAAAAAATGTGAACCCATCAAACATACATGATAAAGTCAATAAATATACTAAAAAAAATTGTATTAACCTGGTGCACCAAAATATTCAAGGTTTGATGGGAAAAGAGCTAGAATTGGAGCTGTTTTTGAATTGTAACAATAAAGATATTTTATGTTTAACTGAGCACTGGCTAAAACTCCATCAATTCATTTTCAGCTTCAATAATCACCAGGTTGTAAGCTCGTTCATCAGGGAAAAATATATTCATGGTGGCTCTCTAATTCTAATAAATAAGTTATTCAAGTTTAAAGAAAAAAGTGATGTTGTGAGCCTCTCTGTTGAGCGAGTTGTAGAGATTTCATGTGTTGAGTTGGAGCAATTTATTGTTTTGAGTCTTTACAAACCTCCTTGTGCGCCATTTGATACTTTTTCAGATATTATGGAGGATGCCTTAAATAAATTATCTAACAGCCATAAAACAGTTATCATTTGTGGAGATTTTAATATAAACATTTTGGAGAAAAGCACAATAAGTTGCAATTTATTAAATTTGTTTAAATCCTATAATTTATATCACAATTTTACAGAACCAACTAGAGTAACTGCTACAAGTGCTACATGCATTGATAATATATTTAGCACTGTAAAACCTTTATTTAAATCAATAATCAATAAAATTCAGTCAGATCATTCAGGTCAGTTGGTAACTTATTCAAATGCTCCAATAATTAAAAGAAAACTTATAAGCTATATTCCATTTAGTGAAAACCGCTTAGAAAAATTTAAATGTAATATAGTAAAACAAATAGCATGGCTGCCCTATCATGATAATCCGGATCACTTGTACAACTCTTTATTCAATTTGATTAATGATGAGTTCTGCACAATATTTACACCCAAACAACTGTCTGTAAGTGACCATCTGGTATTCAGTGATTGGGCAACTCCAGGCATCTATAAAAGTCGGAATCGGTTGTATGAATTGTATGAAGAAAGATCCCATAATCATAATACAGCTTTTCAAGAATATGTGAAACAATATGCCAAAACATTTAGACGAGCCTGTACCGCTGCTAAATCTTTGCACATAAAGAATATACTTAAATCTTCTACAAATATAATCAAAACTACTTGGAAGATAATTAATGCTGAGACAGGTAAAACAAAAATACGTAGTCGTGATTTTAACTTAGTAATAAACAATATAGATATTAAAGGCGATTTGGAGATTGCGACTGAGTTTGAAAAACATTTTTCGAATATTCCAGTCATAATTACTAACTCTCTTTCACATTCTTCTACATCTGCTGAGCAGATACTCAAGCAAAGCGTAGGGTCGTGTGACACAGTTTTTGAATTTTCGGTGGTTAGCCCTAAAGATATTTTAAATGCTTTCAAGAGTATTAATATGAAAAACACAAAGGATCTGTGGGGGTCTATCTGTTAAGACTGTTTCATCAATTATTACTATAATCGCCCCACACTTAGCTACTGTGTTCAATTGCTGTGTTGCATCAGGTGTATTTCCTGACTTGATGAAGTATAGTAAAATCATTCCTTTGTTTAAAGCTGGTGATACTTCAGACCCTTCAAATTTTCGATCTGTTTCCGTGCTGCCCACTCTTAGTAAAATATTTGAAAAGCTTATGCTTAGCCAGCTGCTCAGACACTTTAATATACATAATTTACTACACCGGAAACAGTTTGGATTCACAAAGGGTTGTTCAACCATAGATGCATGGCTCAACTTATTAAAAAGTATATTCGCGACGTGGGAAGACTCGCAAGATGCATTAGGTATCTTTTGCGATTTGTCCAAAGCGTTCGATTGCGTCCATCATGATACTCTGGTCAGAAAATTACACCACTACGGTATTAGGAACAAGGCTCTCGAACTTCTGACTTCTTACTTGGGCAATAGAATTCAGAAGGTCGAAATAAACGGTAAAATATCTCCGGGATCTCCAGTGGTAATGGGCGTTCCACAGGGGTCAATTCTTGGCCCATTTTTGTTTTTAATTTATATAAATGACTTACCTTACTATGTAAGGGATAAGCATGAGATTGTGTTGTTTGCAGATGATACTTCCCTGGCGTTCAAAATAAACCGACAATTAAGCAATTTTGACGATGTTAATGATGCAATCTCTAAAGTTGTTCATTGGTTTAATGCCAATAATCTTGTGCGTAATAATAAGAAAACTAAAGTCATAAAATTCACTACACCGAATGTGAAACAGGCGACAACCAATGTACAACTTAATGGAGCTAGGTTGGACCCTGTTGAATCAACTGTGTTCTTGGGTATCACTATTGACTCAAAGCTACAATGGAGCCCACAAATAGAAAAACTGTCCGGCAAATTAAGTTCTGCAGCATATGCAGTGAAAACTATTAGACGGCTGACTGATGTTGACACAGCTAGAATGGTTTATTTCAGTTATTTTCATAGTGTAATGTCCTATGGAATTCTTCTCTGGGGTAGCTCTGCTGACATTAACACCATATTTATATTGCAAAAAAGAGCTGTAAGAGCTATCTATAATCTTGGCCCGAGAGTGTCTCTAAGAGAAAAGTTCAAAGAGGTCAACATTCTAACTGTACCATCTCAGTATATACAGGGTGTCCGGTGGCAAATTTCACATTTAAAAAAATCATAAGAAAAGAAATAATAAAGTTTCCTTTAAAATCTTTATTTTTATAACAAGTACATTAATGTGAGTTTTACTTTTTAAAGATAACGTTTTCTAAGTGCCGACCTTCTTGACGCAAACACTCTTCCCATCTTTGACGCATATTTTCAAACACACGTCCGCAGAGATCACTTGAAATTCCCGCCATTTCAGTTCGAATATTCTCTTTCAGTTGCGCAGTGGTGGTAGGTTGGTTTCGATAAACGACGCCCTTTAGGTAGCCCCATAAAAAAAAGTCACATGGACTCAGATCCGGTGATCTTGCTGGCCAGGGTATGTCACCAAACCGAGAGATAATTTTTCCCGGGAATAATTCCCTTACAGCAATCATGGACGCTTGTGCAGTATGCGCAGTAGCACCATCTTGTTGAAACCATGTGTTTCTGTTAGAAAAAGAACTGTTGCAAAGCTTTTCTTTAAAAAAACTATTGATCATCTCACAATATCTGTCAGAATTAACAGTCACTGCCTGACCACGATCATTTTCAAAAAAATACGGGCCTATAATTTCTCTACCCGAAATAGCGCACCAGACAGTCACTTTTTCGCTGTGCAACGGTTGTTCATGCATTTCTCTGGGATTCTCCGGACTCCAGTAACGAAAGTTTTGTTTATTTACGTACCCTCCTAAATTAAAATGTGCTTCATCACTGAAGAAAATGTTTCTTAGTCGCGTCTCCGTAGAAAAAGTCGCTAACATTCTTTCTGCATAAGTTAATCTTGTTTGATAGTCATTTTCGTTCAACTTCTGGATTATTTGGATTTTATAGGGATGGAACTTGAGTTTTTTCCTAATTATTTCGTGCAATGTTGATCTGGCGATTCCTAAACCCGACGAGCGCGCTCTTAGTGACATCCGTGGATTTTGCATAATTGAATCACTAACACGTTGGATATTTTCTTCAGTAGATACAGACGGAACTGGGCCTTGATGACGCGTAGATTCAGCTGAGCCTGAAGTTCTAAATCTTGCTACCCAATATCGAATTAAACTTTTTGACGGCGCATCTCTTATTCGTGGGATATTGAATCGATTACAGAATTTACGCTGCGCCGCAATGAGCGAAAAACTACTCGTTAAGTACGCCTCAATTGCAAAAGCGCGCTGCTCTCCCGACCAACGCCCCATTGCGACTAAAAAACTCACGACACTGGCGCTACGAACGCCCCACCCCGCACCCTTCTAGCTGCCCGCGTTCAAAAGTAATAACTTTTTAAAATGTGAAAATTGCCACCGGACACCTTGTATATGAAAACTTACTATATGTGCATAAAAATATCGATTCCTTCTGTAAAAGGAGCGATACACATAATGTAAATACTAGATATAAGAATAATCTTATATTGCATACTACCCGTCTCCACAAAATAAGTAACTCTTTTATGGGGCAATGTATAAGATTCTATAACAAACTTCCCAATGATATTAGAGAATTGTCTACGAATAAGTTTAAAAGAATTATTAAAGCCAAATTGTGTAGCAGGGCATATTACAAAATTTCTGATTATTTAAGTGATAAAAGTGCTTGGGATTGAGTTGTTCTGAGTCAACACACATGATTGTCATTAATCTTATGTATATTTTATTTTAAAAAAGGATTCCTACTGAGTTTTCTGGCAGTGTTTCTCAGTAGCTGCCACGTCATGCACTGCACGGTAGGGAAAAAAAATATGACGATTCCACATAAATGTAAAATTTTTACGGAATAAAGTACCTTTGACTTGACTTGAATGTGACGATGCCTGATCTAATTACCAATGTAATTACACTAATTAGTAATTAATGTCTATTAACAAAATCCACTTTTGCTTATACTACAGAGCATTCTCGTTTCCTATGATTCATCTGCTGCTGACATACTTTAGCTGAATTGACAAGATGTCTAAGTTGCCCCTTGTTTGGAATATCTTTTTTTTTGCGTGGTGGAAATGCTCTAGTCGCACGTGGTGTGGGACTCGATTCACTAAAACCACGGTAGCCAGCCTCACAGTGCCTGTAGCGGGGGCCTCTGGGTACTCGTGAACGATCTCGCCAGTACCCCCACTGTACACTTAGCGTCCGCGATACTCTCACCCGGGGAAGGGAGGGGCCTGAATGCCTCCCCTCCTCCCCAGTACGCACAAGCGTGTTACCTGAGCTACAGCAGATTACAGGTTACCCTTCCCGGGGAGCTAAGTCGGAAAACCTCCTCGTGGTGCACCCTGGGCGGGAGCGGTAGTCTCTATTGCAGGAGACTACCGACCCCGGCGAAAATTCCGACGGGGGGAAGGGATTTCTTCTGTTCCCTTCATTAATCGAAGGGAATCTGAGAGGAGCTAGAGGAAGACAACCTTTTAAAAAATTGCCCCGTTTCTCGCATCAGCTTCGCTGCCTGGTGTCGGAATGCATGGCCGGCGGGTATACTCGGTGTGGAGAGCAGCAAACCCTCACGCCCTAAGCTTAGCTGCCCAGTGAGGGGTTGTATGGCCAGAGAGCAATCTGGTCCAAAGGGTAGCATTTATATGCTATGACATGTCGGCTTCGGAAAACAAATTACCCCAGGAGGGTACCAGCCCCGCTGGAGAATCCCTCCCAGGTCCTCATGGATCTGGCAGTCCCACTGTATCTAGGGAGGCAACCAAAGCCTTTCAACCGTGGAAGCCGCGAAGAGGGTGAGCACGCCTAGTTTTGCTCACCCTGATTTGGATAGCGGAGCGTCGAGAAGGGTGACTCGTTCTCGATCTAGGCAGCTCCGAATAAATATAGATGAGCAGGAACGGTGGTTGGCGGATAACGCCATGGAAGCTGGTAGAGTCCGTACACCCGTCCTAACAGGCTCGAGGGACTCCAGTGTGGATGTCCAGGAACTGGGGAGAGACCGGTCACGATCGCCGACTAGTGGGCCGGGAAAACTGGTTCGGAGTGGGAGTCGAGGGCAAAATTCGGTGGAAGATAGTGACTGCTCACCAGCTTCTAGTTGTTACAGCGCCTCCCACCGTCCAGAAAAATTAATACGTAAGCGGAATGCCCAGCCTCGTCCTCAAGAGGAAATTGATGCCGATCTGTAGGACATCTTAGATCCCAATGTCCCGCCGACGGACAAGAAGACGAAGAGGAATCTCCCCTCCGTTGAGGGTCTTGTACAAGAGTACAAGAACCAACCAACGGCAGATGTAGGGGCGACAGTGTTGGAAGTGCTCTCGACGGTGGAGAAAATAGCAGATAAATCCAGCAACTTGAAAGGGGATCTGGTGAAGCTACTTCGAGTGTGTGTTCGGAAGGGTGAAGCAGCAACGCAGGTCTTGCATGCTCGGACTCAGATTGGGGACGCCGAGAGACTTGAGCGTGAAAACCTCGAGTTGCAGTCAAAGCTTGTCTCCTTAGAGACCCGGGTGACTGCGTTGTCTTCGGAGCTTGAGAGGCACCGGACACAACGGAACCATTAGCAGCTGACCCAGGATTCGCAGGCATCGGAGGAAACTTCGGTGCTTTCACGAACTGCTGAGATTGAAGCGGTGAACCGTAGGACTGCCGGTAAACCGGATTAAAAGCGAGATGATTGAGCCTTAGTGCGACAGATCGCAGGTCTAGTGGACGAAAAGCTCGTCGTATTCTGCACGGGCCTATTATCCGAACTTTACCCAGGGAAAGCTGTGAGACCTCCTCTGGGTCAAAAGGGTAAGACAGTTCAACCAACGGCGCAAACAGAGGAGAGGATTGATTCTTAGCAGTGGGATGAAGCGGAAGAGTACGAATAAAAAGGCTGCAAAATTACCTCCCAACCAGAATGGGGCAAAACGTCCTCCACCGCCGCCAATATCAAATGCTCCGCTGGTACAGCACCCACTGGAACGGGAATCACGGCCCGGGCAGAGTGGAGATTCCTTGGCGACGGTAGTCGGCCGCAAAGCAGCAACCATGGCCAGGAAAGCGTCAAACAAGGGAGCTAATGTCACCTTCCCAGGGAAGAAAACCAAGCTACCTCGGCCTCCTAATACTGCCGCCATTACGATATCCTTGCCCGAGGGTTCGGAAACATCGCTGGCGGACGTGATTAGGACGGCTAGAGCAGAGGTCAGTGTGAAAGAATTCGGGCTGGAAGGTGGCATTATACTGAAGAGGGCGTTGAACGGTGTTGTCCAATCTAGGTGGGCCTCGAGAGGAGGTACGTCGCCTGTACTGCGGGGTCGTGCGGTCCATGGCCCTCTATGGTGCGCCTGTCTGGTCTAGTATCCTGTCACGCGCGCCTCTCTGCAGGGCGTTACTTAACACGTTGCAGCGAGTAATGGCCATTCGCGTCGTTCGCGGTTACCGCACGATATCGTTTGAGGCAGCAACTGTCCTTGCGCGATTTCCGCCGCTTGACATCCTGGCGGACATGGACGCGAGGATCTACGATCGCATCCGGGCCCCTGTCCGCCGGGATGCCAGTGGACATACTACGGACTGGATAGAAGTACGGCGGGATGAGCACCGACAAGCTTTTCAAATTTGGCGTGAGCGACTTGAACTGCCACGAGCCTCACGCCAACGTGCTGTAGGTGCTGTCTTGCCCAGCTTTTTGACGCATGGGTAACAAGAAGATGCGGAAAAGTCACTTACAGGATTTATTTTATTTATTTAGGCAGCGACCTTTCGCCGCCAGCAGTTAGCTATGTTGGCGGCGGACAGCTCCTGGAGGGCGGTGGTCTTCTTCTGTGAAGAAATTATGCTGCAGAAGAAGATCGCCGAGCGGGCCAGGGAGCGGGATGATCCTGCCCGAAGAAGGGTCAGGCGCCGGAGAGGCGGTATTAACCGCTAATCCGGCGAGAACGGGAGCACCAGGCGATACACGCGGCTGTCGTCGCAAGTCTGGCGCAGGTAGAAACGCGGCGCTCATTGTATGCTGAGCGCCGCCCCTGGGTTCGACGGCGGTTGGAGATGGGGATCTCCCACTGCCGTAAAAAGGCGATCCCGGGAAGAGGCAACCTGCTGTAGCCGCGGGTTGCCTAACCACGCCCAAGCGTGTTGGGGGGCAGCTAATCGGCCACTGGGTAGAGCCTTAAGAAGGCAAAACCGCTATAGTGGTGGCTCCGGTGGTGATCGTTACGAGTTCCCGGGGTCGCCACTCCATGCGTTTTGAGGCTGGCTACCATGGTGGTTTTAGTGGGTATCCCGGGACTAACCCGGCGAATCCCAGGGCATAACCCGTCGTCTCCCCAAGCGGCGGGTATGCTTGAAGCATTCCCACCATGTTAAAAAAAAAACTCCACTCGTTCCCACCCCCAGACGCCAGCGGTCCCAGATGTTTGGAATGTCTATCTTAATGTTTAATCGGATGTTTAAGTTAACTCCTGGATTTATTCCTTGATCTTGATGCTTATGCCGTATGCGGGTTGTCTATGTTGGTACCTATGCGGGTTGACTATTCGACTTCAAATTACTTATCGAATCCTACGGTATGATTTCGGTATCACTATAGTGTATCCAATCGTTTATTTAAAATTTGACAAATCACGCACATAAAGTTTTGAAAAAATTATGATACAATAGTATTACGGTGAATACTGTACTTCATGAACGGGCTCCGCCCACTTAGAGATGTATCATTCGTAATTAATGACCACAGTCTAAAAAAACGGTTTTGAAATAAATCGATTAAGTATATAAATAAAACATTCAATAATGTTATGATTATATTGTTTATCAAATCACGTAAAAACCTTTATTATTTTGCATTAAAATGCCCTAAATGTCTGTTGTAATGCATAAATAATTTGCGTAATGAAGACATTTCCATCGTACTCGTACCTAGTAATGGGATCGAATGTATTCGCTGCAAATTGATGAATCTAAAATAATCGTTTAGACTTACTGTAGTTCGTTCAAATAAAAAGCATGTGCATGAACTGCGGTAGGTACCTACTTGTAATGAACAGGTACCAAATGTTGAAATTCATAGTATTTTTGGGATTAAAAAATAAAAGAACCAAAAGAGGTACTATAATACTATTTTTAATTATATTATTATAAAGAATCGTCTTCTTCGTATGACCAGGAATCATCATCCAGAACTCAAGTGGAGTTCTCAGTAATATTGATTAAATTCTTGGACAGATAAATTGTCGAATGCTACATCCCGTACCATATCCGACATTATCACTTTTTGTTTTTTCTACAACACTAGCCCAGTTTTAAGGAGTTACTTTTTCGCACGAATTTTTTTTGTAAATCCAGCATTTTCTTGCGGTGAAAGGAGTTGTATTGTTCCTCGCATCATATCCTTTAACTTGTGCCCAGATCATTTCAATTGCATTATATTGTTAGTGATATGGGGGAATTCTGAGGACGGTATGCCCATGTTCTGCTGCCATTTCATCTATTACGGATCGTTTTGGCATCTTCATTGTTTTTAATATCTTTACTAACTCTGCTTTTAGTAGGGACTCGTCATAGGGACTCGCCATTGTCACGGAGCCAGTTTATGGTTTCATGTTTTTTGTTAGCCTGCGTTGGCATTTTATTAATTTGACGAGAGTGAAAGGGTGCATTATAAATAAATATTATTGATGGCTCTTCGAGTGATGTAGTAAGCATTTCCCTGAACCACTTATCATACACGTTCGAATTCATCTCCTCACGGTAATCTCCTGATTTCTGGGATTTGCAAGCTAATAGAGCGTCTGGCACAAATTCTTTTACTGTTCCTCCATGGCAAATAATCAGTAGTTCTCCTTTTCCCATTGGTACTGCAGAAGTGGAGCCAGCAGTGTTGTCAGTCGCAAGTTTTTGACAGCGTATGATTCGCATTGAGCCAAGTGTGAAAACAACATTCGACCAATCTTCTATTTTTTTCGCTTGACTTAAAAATTTGCATCGATACAAAGCAATATCGTTGCGTTCCATTAAAATTTTCGAAGCAGTCAAAGTTTATACAAATCTGTGACACTTCCATAGGATCTACTGGCTCCACAAATAGAGTGTTTTCTGAACTTGTGGAAGCTGAACGGCCTGTTTCAAAGTATTCACGAAGTCGCAAGACAAACAAGAATGGTTGTTTAATTACTTTATTTTTTGGCATTTTGACAGTAACGAAGTGATGAACGATACGCTCAACTCAACCAAACGTGAGAATTCACAAATAAATCAATACGGAGGAATATAAATACTCAACTTGACGTATGAAAGTGGAGATTAACACGTCAGTGTTAATCCACACTTTCATACAAAACAGCGTCGCGCGTCGCGCCGCGTCCAGTGTTGCCGTTTAGTAATCGATAAAATTACAAAATTATCGAAAAATAATGAGTGTGTTAAATCGATTAAAACTTCATGAATAAAATCGATCGATAAAAGATTTCGAATCGGTAACGGTCAGGGTATCGCTATTTGATTAAGTATTAGAGCTGTCAAAGGTTAAATAAACGATTGGAATTGGAAATGACCATACTAATACACACAATACGTAGCTAAACTAAAGTATACCCTATACTTTAGTTTAGCTACGTATTGTGTGACGTTCATTTTGAAGGGTAACGATGCTAATGCTATTAATAGTATTTTTTTTGACTAATTCAGGATTTTTCTTGTTAAAATACCTTTTGTTAAGGTTTTAGTTTGTCAGAAAGGCTGATCGATAATTACAAAGATTACAGGATGACACGTCAGTTTTGGCCGTGTCAGTGATGGTTCTCAATTGTATTTTGAATTTTGTAAGCCCTTACGCAGGGACATTTTTTGGTTGGCCAGCCCCTTAACGCTCTTCCAGAATTTCGCCTTGTTGATGAGACCCCATTAAGTCCCTGTCAAGGTTTCAATTTATTCAGCAACTCGCTTAAAGTTTTTGGAAACGTCGAATCTTGGAGTATTTGCACATTCTTCCGCAGTGCGTCAAGTGGACTGACACAACTAATCCACCTAAAGTTTTGATTTAGGATGTTAACTTGCCGTCACTTTGATGGCGCTGGGGACGCATTCTCAACTTAGTTTTTGGCAGTGACCGTGTGCCGAGATTTGCTGAGGTTCAGGTGGACGGTTCGATCCTGACTAGAGTGGTGGCCACTGTATCACGATGCTAGTTTGTTAGTGTTCAGATTGGCCTGACCGGAGCGGGTAGATGTTTTCGTATCGAAGCGTTCGTTCAGCTTGTGGTCGATCGTAATGATAGTCATGTTTTGAGACTGACAAGGACGGACGCTTGCTTTGTCTTTGAGAGTCGTTTGGTAGACGCGCGTGGGTCGCGGTGATAATTTATTTTAAACCTATTAATTAGATTGAATCTCTGTGGCAAGTGATTGTGTGTATCGAGCCGATATTATTTAAATGTACAATTTGATTGTGAAAATACTTTGACGGAATAACGTTTTGGGATCCAACTGTAATACCGAATGCATGTCTTTTATAAGACGATGCCCCCATCTTGCAATCCCTCCCCGACAACTCTGTCCGATGGCGCAGTGGTAGCGTGCTGGGCCCATAACCCAGAGATCCGTGGATCGTAACCACGCTCTGCTACCAAGATGTTACGGGTCAAACCCTTTTTCACGATTCGGAAAGCTTTGAGTAATCCAATTACACAATTAAAACAACTTACCAGCTACTGTCATCAGACTTCGCTTACAATAGGTATTGTAGGTGCCTTGAGTCTATAGCAAGACATGCAATGAAACATTACGCTGCGAATTATCCTACGTGCTGACAAAAACCAAAACTTCCGCTGCCAAATAGCTAACAATGCATTGCAGCTAGCATGCGAGTTCTTAATACGACACAACTAAATGGCACGACTTAGTCAAATAAAGTGGGTGTCTAGAGAGGAGATTTGCGTTCTTAACACGCCCTACGACGCACAACAATTCAGCGTTATCCAAAAAGGGTTCAACTTTGATATGGCTCCAGCAAACTTTGCCCTACCTGACCTCTATGTCTCGATCTCCCGCTCAAAATGTGCTTCCTGCACAGGGCAAATCCAAAACAGTAGCGCATCCTGTCGTTCTTGGGGAGAGAGGAACGTCTCCAATCTTTTGTCACAAGGGTGTCGACAATTGTAATCAAACCCCTTGATCCATGCGGTAACTTTATTTATTAATTTGTTCAGAGAACTGTACCGAGAAGAAAAAGATATGTCTTTCACATATTTACAATGGTCTTTTTCTTCTCCAGGTCTGTTTTCAAATAAGTGTCGGCTCTAGGGTCTGGGTCGTCTTTTTTACGTGGTTGAAATGCTCACATCGCACATCGTGTAGGGCCGACCCACTAAAACCACCACGGTAGCCAGCCTCACAGTGCTTGTAGTGGGGGCTCTGGGTACTCGTGAACGATCTCGCCAGTACCCCCGCTGTACACTGCAGCCTCCACAAGCGCGCTTAACCAACCTGAGCTACAGCAGGTTACCTCTTCCCAGGACCGCTTATACAAGACGAGCTGAGCTCCCTTCCTTCAAACGCCAACGGTCCCAGGGGCGGCGCCGAGTCAGAGAAGCCAGCTGGGCGCCGAATACTCTCTCGCGCTGGGATTAGCTCGCAGCACCAAGGGTTTTGGGTCTAGGTCATCGTAACAATAATATGTTTTTAATTAGGGTCTCCTACAACTATTTTGTTCCGACTTGTTTTTTAGGTTATACCATGAGAATACCGTCAATGCAATTTGACAATACCAAACATATTTAATATTTTAAAATCGGCATGAGCTAACATACATATTTTGGTGTTTATCTGAATTATGTAATAGACTGTGATCTTTATAAGTACAACCTACAACGCTACACGGAGTTTTGACTTTGCAATCGTTAAACCTGTGTGGTCTTTTCCCTAAACATCTATGACAGACTTGTATTTTTCTTTATGAATTGCCATCTGTCACTAACTGGCAACGCCAAAAATTTGTCGCATTTATTTAAATTGTGAAATGTTGAACAAAATATCCAATTATTAGAAAAGTTATTGGATTTATTTCATACCTACGACATACCTACCTACATATCTACAACTTTTTTGGCAACTGTATCGCAATCTGTATAATATTTCCCAGTGTTTGTTTAGTATGATGACGTCGAAGGTAAACAACGTAATGTACTCCAAGAGACATGACATAATGAGATCCACCACCTCACGAGTGCGAAAATTGGAAAGCGTTTCTAGTTTACTAGTTTGTTGGTCTGTGTGGTTCGACGCGTACTCGAACCATTTCGCGCGACTGATTGGATAGAATTAAGTAATAAGGAAATTGTAAATTTCCGGGGTGTGTAAAAACTAACTAGTCAAGAGTCTAACTACTCCTACGCAATTTTTTACTCGCAGGCGAATTCAGCTAGGTCTTCGCCTTCTTTAATTTCCTAGGATAATCTTTTCTTTTCGCCACGTAGAGATGTGTTAAGACGAGACAAATTCTCAACTGTAGAGTAGGATGGTTGCGTATCTAAGAAAATTCGTTTGAAACTTAACCATTATGTAGGTGATCTTCCATTAAATACTGGTAGTTTAATGTCTGATCTCCTGGGTTCGTTGGCTATGCCTTCTAATGCAGCGACTAGTGTTCGTTGCCATCGTTGCCGTTAATGAAATGTACACCACATGTCATTTGGTATAGGGACCTGAAAATGCCAAAGATATTTTTTCGTTTCATGGTAAATTCTTGCTTTTCGCCGTTTTTATTATGAGTGGTAGGTCAGATCTATTGCTGTTTACTGTATTTGTGGGGTGTATACCATTATTGAATGTACATAGCAATATTTCATAGGATGCGAAAAAAATATCGAAAGTCACATGTCCACGGGAATCCTCATCTATTAGCTTATGTGTAAGCGATTTGACAATATTGGCTCCTAATCCGAATTCTGTTGATTGGTCATCACTTTTCCCTGTGTATACTGGTAACTCATAGACAGCCAGTTTCGCTGTCTGCTCTAGTCTACACTTTATATCCTCTTTTTATAGGTTTTGTTGCCATATATTCTTTCAATGATGGGATGCCTTTCAATTGTATCATTGACTCATCTATAGATTGGGAAATTGTGGTTTTTGCAGAACTTTGACAAGCTTAATTGAGCATCTCAAGAAGCGGGCGAACTTTGTAGTTTATCATAACCAGGTGCTCCTCTCGGCGGCATCTTCGAATTGTGTTCAAATGTATATTTTCTAATACCTTATTGAATCGTTTACATGTGACGTTTACATAATTGATGCTATCTCAGTAACACGAAAAATGTATCGCTTGACCAATATAAATCTGTAGTTGGCAGTGGGTGGAGTCCCATCAAAATAATAATGCCTAGAAAAGCCTTTATTTCAGCAATGTCAACAGACGTCCAGACACGGCTTCGTTTTTGCTCAGCGTAAATATTAATTTGTTGTACAATGAGATCTAAAAGGTTGTGATAAAAAAATGCGCAAAATAAGTGGCTGGTTTGGTCCTACTTGGCATAAATTGTTTTCTTTCTAAGTGTATGCTATTGAAGTATTCTATATCGCGATTCTGTGGGTAAAGAACCTTTTTCCATTCATTTTCTTCAATATCTGACTCATCTGTATGTTATGACTGTACTTGGTACTGAAGGTATTGGTGATGGAGCTACGACACTGGGACGACAAAGGGGAAGAACTTCTGGAGAAGAAGATTCGCTGATACGAAAGCGGCGCCTATCCAAGTGAAGGTCGTATGTTGATGGTTGTACTTCAGCAGAGCTTGTTGAAGGCTCTGTGTACTTATTTTTTTTTTTTTTTGCTCGGTGGAAATGCAAAATCTTACGCATACCCGCCGCTTGGGGAGGCGACGGGTTATGTGGGACTCACTCGGGCTAGTCCCGGGATACGCACTAAAACCACCATGGTAGCCAGCCTCACAATGCCTGTAGCGGGGGGCCTGGGTACTCGTGAACGATCTCGCCAGTACCCCCGCTATACACTGAACGTCTGAGACTCTCCTCCGGGGACGGGAGGGGGCCAAATGCCTCCTCCCCTCCCCTTCACGCACAAGCGCGTTTAGGCAACCTGAGCTACAGCAGGTTACCTCTTCCCGGGACCGCTTATGTAAGACGAGTGGAGTTCCCCTCCTCCAAACGCCAGCGGTCCCAGGGGCGACGTCAAGCCGGGGAGAAGCCAGCCGGACGCCGCATACTCTCTCGCGCTGTGATTAGATCCCAGCCCCGGCGCCGAGGAAGCGGACATTAGTGTCAATATCCAGTTCATCGGCGCCGTCTCGTTCTCCTACGGGAGGGATCGTTGCGCTCCCGCTCGCGCTCGGCGGCCTCCTTCTTGAGAATAACAGCTTCTCAGAATAAGGCCACCGCGTTCCATCCGGCTGTCACCGCCAGCATAGCCGAAACCACTGCTGGCAGCGAGAGGTCCAATCCTATTTCGGCGACCAGGACTCGCCTCTCGGGGGCCCAAGCTGGGCACACCTCGACTCCGTGACACGACGGTGTCGCCTCTCTGCCTATTCGACACAGGTACTCACCGAAGCACCCGTGTCCGGTGAGTATCTGTGTTAACCTGAAGGTTAGGCTGCCCCGTTTCCGGAGCAGCCATGCGTCAAACCATGGCAGGACCGCACCGACAGAGCGTTGACGCGAGCCTCTCGGCAATTCAAGCCGCTCGCGCCAAATCTCTAAGGCCTGTCGGTGCGCGTCCCGCCGTACGTTTGTCCAGACCGGTTGTTGGCCCCCGGCATCCGAGCGGGCACGGACGAGATCGTAAACTCTCGCGTCCATGTCCGCCAGGATGTCCAGTGGCGGGAATCGTCCTAGTAAAGTCGCCGCCTCGAAGGAGATCGTCCGGTATCCACGGACCACTCTGATGGCAACCACCCGCTGCTCGCTATTCAAAAGAGCTTTGCAGCGGGAAGCTCTCGCCAGTCTAGACGACCAGACGGGAGCACCGTAGAGGGCCATAGACCGGATAACCCCACAGTAGAGGCGGCGGACTTCTTCCCGGGGTCCCCCAAGGTTGGGCAGCAGACGCTGGAGTGCGCCCGCCGCTCCGCGAAGTCGGGGGACTAGCTGGACAAAGTGGGCGTCAAAAGCCCACCTACTGTCCAGCGTCAGCCCGAGGTATTTGAGGGTTTGCCCAACTGGGACCGCCTCACCACACACCTGTATCCGCGTGCTGGGAGATTCCCTACCCCGACGGAGGCTGTGGAACCAAAGCGCCTCAGTTTTATGAGGCGCTACCTGAAGGCCCAGCCCGCGGACACTGCCGACGACACAGGCCACTCCCAGTTCGGCAAGCCGTGCCACATCCGTGAAGGCTCTGTGTACCCTGTGCTGATAGAGCAAGAATACGCCTTCGGGAACACCAGGATATACTCCCCAGGGTGCTGCTTTACTCTATATAGGGACACGTTATGTTTGCGCAGTAACATCAGCGGGATCATCGCTATGTCAGAAGAGAACATTGATTTGTTTTGGCAGATCATGGGGCAGAGTCTCCACCGCTTTGCGGAAATTATGCATCTTTGTGTGTCCGGGATACCGTACCATATTTTTCCCGGTCAACTGTTCCGTGCATGTATTCGATCCAGGGCATGGCGTGCGGGTTTCTGTGCCAGCTTCTTCTGGAGAACAGCAAACTGAGGTGCAGCGTCGGCGAAGTGCCCAGAGTCAGCTGACACGCCCCCGCAGTCCCACCCAGGTCCAAAGCGCGTGCGGTTGATGTGCCTTTCCGAGCTTTCCACAGAACCGCTCCCAGACTCATCGACGTCTAGAAACCACTTAAAATCATCCGCTCCATTTATTGGTTCACCTGAGGAGCCGTTAGAAGAGATCGATGATGTCAATTCCGAGTTGGAGGACTATTTAATTTTGAGTAGGAAAAGCCTTTATTTCAGCAGTGTCAACAGACGTCCAGCCACGGCTTCGTTTTTGCTCAGCGTAAATATTAATTTGTTGTATAATGAGATCTAAAAGCTTGTGATAAAAAAATGCGCAAAATAAGCGGCTGGTCTGGTCCTACTTGGCATAAATTGTTTTCTTTTTAAGTGTATGCTATTGAAGTATTCTATATCGCGATTCTGTGGGTAAAGAACCTTTTTCCATTCATTTTCTTCAATATTTGACTCATCTGTATGTTATGACTGTACTTGGTACTGAAGGTATTGGTGATGGAGCTACGACACTGGGACGACAAAGGGGAAGAACTTCTGGAGAAGAAGATTCGCTGATACGAAAGCGGCGCCTATCCAAGTGAAGGTCGGATGTTGATGGTTGTACTTCAGCAGAGCTTGTTGAAGGCTCTGTGTACCCTGTGCTGATAGAGCAAGAATACGCCTTCGGGAACACCAGGATATACTCCCCAGGGTGCTGCTTTACTCGATATAGGGACACGTTATGTTTGCGCAGTAACATCAGCGGGATCATCGCTATGTCAGAAGGGAGCCACATAGATTTGTTTTGGCAGATCATGGGGCAGAGAGTCTCCACCGCTTTGCGGAAGTTGTGCATCTTTGTGTGTCCGGGATTCCGTATCATATTTTTCCCGGTCAACTGTTCTGTGCATGTATTCGATCCAGGGCATGGCGTGTGGGTTTCTGTGCCAGCTTCTTCTGGAGAACAGCAAACTGAGGTGCAGCGTCGGCGAAGTGCCCAGAGTCAGCTGACACGCCTCCGCAGTCCCACCCAGGTCCAAAGCGCGTGCGGTTGATGTGCCTTTCCGAGCTTTCCACAGAACCGTTCCCAGACTCATCGACGTCTAGAAACTACTTAAAATCATCCGCTCCATTTATTGGTTCACCTGTGGAGCCGTTAGAAGAGATCGATGATTTCAATTCCGAGTTGGAGGACTATTTAATTTTGAGTAGGAAAAGTCTTTATTTCAGCAGTGTCAACAGACGTCCAGCCACGGCTTCGTTTTTGCTCAGCGTAAATATTAATTTGTTGTACAATGAGATCTAAAAGGTTGTGATAAAAAAATGCCCCAAATAAGCGGCTGGTCTGGTCCTACTTGGCATAAATTGTTTCCTTTCTGAGTGTATGCTATTGAAGTATTCTATATCGCGATTCTGTGGGTAAAGAACCTTTTTCCATTCATTTTCTTCAATATCTGACTCATCTGTATGTTATGACTGTACTTGGTACTGAAGGTATTGGTGATGGAGCTACGAAACTGGGACGACAAAGGGGAAGAACTTCTGGAGAAGATTCGCTGATACGAAAGCGGCGCCTATCCAAGTGAAGGTCGGATGTTGATGGTTGTACTTCAGCAGAGCTTGTTGAAGGCTCTGTGTACCCTGTGCTGATAGAGCAAGAATACGCCTTCGGGAACACCAGGATATACTCCCCAGGGTGCTGCTTTACTCGATGTAGGGACACGTTATGTTTGCGCAGTAACATCAGCGGGATCATCGCTATGACGGAAGAGAGCCACATAGATTCGTTTTGGCAGATCATGGGGCAGAGTCTCCACCGGTTTGCGGAAATTATGCATCTTTGTGTGTCCGGGATACCGTACCATATTTTTCCCGGTCAACTGTTCTGTGCATGTATTCGATCCAAGGCATGGCGTGCAGGTTTCTGTGCCAGCGTCTTCTGGAGAACAGCAAACTGAGGGGCAGCGTCGGCGAAGTGCCCAGAGTCAGCTGACACGCCTTCCAGTCCCACCCAGGTCTAAAGCGCGTGCGGTTGATGTGCCTTTGCGAGCTTTCCACAGAACCGCTCCCAGACTCATCGACGTATAGTAACCACTTAAAATCATCCGCTCCATTTATTGGTTCACCTGTGGAGCCGTTAGAAGAAATCGATGATGTCAATTCCGAGTTGGAGGACTATTTAATTTTGAGTAGGAAAAGTCTTTATTTCAGCAGATTCAACAGACGTCCAGCCACGGCTTCGTTTTTGCTCAGCGTAAATATTAATTTGTTGTACAATGAGATCTAAAAGGTTGCAAAAAAAAATGCGCAAAATAAGCGGCTGGTCTGGTCCTACTTGGCATAAATTGTTTCCTTTCTGAGTGTATGCTATTGAAGTATTCTATATCGCGATTCTGTGGGTAAAGAATCTTTTTCCATTCATTTTCTTCAATGTCTGACTCATCCGTATGTTATGACTGTACTTGGTACTGAAGGTATTGGTGATGGAGCTACGACACTGGGACGACAAAGGGGAAGAACTTCTGGAGAAGAAGATTCGCTGATACGAAAGCGGCGCCTATCCAAGTGAAGGTCGGATGGTGATGGTTGTACTTCAGCAGAGGTTGTTGAAGGCTCTGTGTAGGATATACTCTCCAGGGTGCTGCTTTACTCGATATAGGGACACGTTATGTTTGCGCAGTAACATCAGCGGGATCATCGCTATGTCAGAAGGGAGCCACATAGATTTGTTTTGGCAGATCATGGGGCAGAGTCTCCACCGCTATGCGGAAATTATGCATCTTTGTGTGTCCGGGATACCGTACCATATTTTTCCCGGTCAACTGTTCTGTGCATGTATTCGATCCAAGGCATGGCGTGCGGGTTTCTGTGCCAGCTTCTTCTGGAGAACAGCAAACTGAGGTGCAGCGTCGGCGAAGTGCCCAGAGTCAGCTGACACGCCCCCGCAGTCCCACCCAGGTCCAAAGCGCGTGCGGTTGATGTGCCTTTCCGAGCTTTCCACAGAACCGCTCTCAGACTCATCGACGTCTAGAAACCACTTAAAATCATCCGCTCCATTCATTGGTTCACCTGAGGAGCCGTTAGAAGAGATCGATGATGTCAATTCTGAGTTGGAGGTCTATTTAGTTTTGAGTAGGAAAAGCCTTTATTACAGCAGTGTCAACAGACGTGCAGCCACGGCTTCGTTTTTGCTCAGCGTAAATATTAATTTGTTGTACAATGAGATCTAAAAGGTTGCAAAAAAAATGCGCAAATAAGCGGTTGGTCTGGTCCAACTTGGCATAAATTGTTTTCTTTCTAAGTGTATGCTATTAAAGTATTCTATATCGCGATTCTGTGGGTAAAGAACCTTTTTCCATTCATTTTCATTAATATCTGACTCATCTGTATGTTATGACTGTACTTGGTACTGAAGGTATTGGTGATGGAGCTACGAAACTGGGACGACAAAGGGGAAGAACTTCTGGAGAAGACGATTCGCTGATACGAAAGCGGCGCCTATCCAAGTGAAGGTCGGATGTTGATGGTTGTACTTCAGCAGAGCTTGTTGAAAGCTCTGTGTACCCTGTGCTGATGGAGCAAGAATACGCCTTCGGGAACACCAGGATATACTCCCCAGGGTGCTGCTTTACTCGATATAGGGACACGTTATGTTTGCGCAGTAACATCAGCGGGATCATCGCTATGTCGGAAGAGAGCCACATAGATTTGTTTTGGCAGATCATGGGGCAGAGTCTCCACCGCTTTGCGGAAATTATGCATCTTTGTGTGTCCGGGATACCGTACCATATTTTTCCCGGTCAACTGTTCTGTGCATGTATTCGATCCAAGGCATGGCGTGCGGGTTTCTGTGCCAGCTTCTTCTGGAGAACAGCAAACTGAGGTGCAGCGTCGGCGAAGTGCCCAGAGTCAGCTGACACGCCCCCGCAGTCCCACCCAGGTCCGAGGGCGCGTGCGGTTGATGTGCCTTTCCGAGCTTACCACAGAACCGCTCTCAGACTCATCGACGTCTAGAAACCACTTAAAATCATCCGCTCCATTCATTGGTTCACCTGAGGAGCCGTTAGAAGAGATCGATGATGTCAATTCTGAGTTGGAGGTCTATTTAGTTTTGAGTAGGAAAAGCCTTTATTACAGCAGTGTCAACAGACGTGCAGCCACGGCTTCGTTTTTGCTCAGCGTAAATATTAATTGGTTGTACAATGAGATCTAAAAGGTTACAAAAAAAATGCGCAAATAAGCGGTTGGTCTGGTCCAACTTGGCATAAATTGTTTTCTTTCTAAGTGTATGCTATTAAAGTATTCTATATCGCGATTCTGTGGGTAAAGAACCTTTTTCCATTCATTTTCTTTAATATCTGACTCATCTGTATGTTATGACTGTACTTGGTACTGAAGGTATTGGTGATGGAGCTACGAAACTGGGACGACAAAGGGGAAGAACTTCTGGAGAAGACGATTCGCTGATACGAAAGCGGCGCCTATCCAAGTGAAGGTCGGATGTTGATGGTTGTACTTCAGCAGAGCTTGTTGAAAGCTCTGTGTACCCTGTGCTGATGGAGCAAGAATACGCCTTCGGGAACACCAGGATATACTCCCCAGGGTGCTGCTTTACTCGATATAGGGACACGTTATGTTTGCGCAGTAACATCAGCGGGATCATCGCTATGTCGGAAGAGAGCCACATAGATTTGTTTTGGCAGATCATGGGGCAGAGTCTCCACCGCTTTGCGGAAATTATGCATCTTTGTGTGTCCGGGATACCGTACCATATTTTTCCCGGTCAACTGTTCTGTGCATGTATTTGATCCAGGGCATGGCGTGCGGGTTTCAGTGACAGCTTCTTCTGGAGAACAGCAAACTGAGGTGCAGCGTTGGCGAAGTGCCCAGAGTCAGCTGACACGCCCCCGCAGTCCCACCCAGGTCCAAAGCGCGTGCGGTTGATGTGCCTTTCCGAGCTTTCCACAGAACCGCTCCCAGACTCATCGACGTCTAGAAACCACTTAAAATCATCCGCTCCATTTATTGGTTCACCTGTGGAGCCGTTAGAAGAGATCGATGATGTCAATTCCGAATTGGAGGACTATTTAATTTTGAGTAGGAAAAGTCTTTATTTCAGCAGTGTCAACAGACGTCCAGCCACGGCTTCGTTTTTGCTCAGCGTAAATATCAATTTGTTGTACAATGAGATCTAAAAGCTTGTGATAAAAAAATGCCCCAAATAAGCGGCTGGTCTGGTCCTACTTGGCATAAATTGTTTCCTTTCTGAGTGTATGCTATTGAAGTATTCTATATCGCGATTCTGTGGGTAAAGAACCTTTTTCCATTCATTTTCTTCAATATCTGACTCATCTGTATGTTATGACTGAACTTGGTACTGAAGGTATTGGTGATGGAGCTACGAAACTGGGACGACAAAGGGGAAGAACTTCTGGAGAAGACGATTCGCTGATACGAAAGCGGCGCCTATCCAAGTGAAGGTCGGATGTTGATGGTTGTACTTCAGCAGAGCTTGTTGAAAGCTCTGTGCACCCTGTGCTGATGGAGCAAGAATACGCCTTCGGGAACACCAGGATATACTCCCCAGGGTGCTGCTTTACTCGATATAGGGACACGTTATGTTTGCGCAGTAACATCAGCGGGATCATCGCTATGTCGGAAGAGAGCCACATAGATTTGTTTTGGCAGATCATGGGGCAGAGTCTCCACCGCTTTGCGGAAATTATGCATCTTTGTGTGTCCGGGATACCGTACCATATTTTCCCGGTCAACTGTTCTGTGCATGTATTCGATTCAGGGCATGGCGTGCGGGTTTCTGTGCCAGCTTCTTCTGGAGAACAGCAAACTGAGGTGCAGCGTCGGCGAAGTGTCCAGAGTCAGCTGACACGCCCCCGCAGTCCCACCCAGGTCCAAAGCGCGTGCGGTTGATGTGCCTTTCCGAGCTTTCCACAGACCGCTCCCAGACTCATCGACGTCTAGAAACCACTTAAAATCATCCGCTCCATTTATTGGTTCACCTGTGGAGCCGTTAGAAGAGATCGATGATGTCAATTCCGAGTTGGAGGACTATTTAATTTTGAGTAGGAAAAGCCTTTATTTCAGCAGTGTCAACAGACGTCCAGCCACGGCTTCGTTTTTGCTCAGCGTAAATATTAATTTGTTGTTCAATGAGATCTAAAAGGTTGTGATAAAAAAATGCGCAAAATAAGCGGCTGGTCTGGTCCTACTTGGCATAAATTGTTTCCTTTCTGAGTGTATGCTATTGAAGTATTCTATATCGCGATTCTGTGGGTAAAGAATCTTTTTCCATTCATTTTCTTCAATGTCTGACTCATCCGTATGTTATGACTGTACTTGGTACTGAAGGTATTGGTGATGGAGCTACGACACTGGGACGACAAAGGGGAAGAACTTCTGGAGAAGAAGATTCGCTGATACGAAAGCGGCGCCTATCCAAGTGAAGGTCGGATGTTGATGGTTGTACTTCAGCAGAGCTTTTTGAAGGCTCTGTGTACCCTGTGTTGATAAAGCAAGAATACGCCTTCGGGAACACCAGGATATACTCCCCAGGGTGCTGCTTTACTCGATATAGGGACACGTTATGTTTGCGCAGTAACATCAGCGGGATCATCGCTATGTCGGAAGAGAGCCACATAGATTTGTTTTGGCAGATCATGGGGCAGAGTCTCCACCGCTTTGCGGAAATTATGCATCTTTGTGTGTCCGGGATACCGTACCATATTTTTCCCGGTCAACTGTTCTGTGCATGTATTCGATCCAAGGCATGGCGTGCGAGTTTCTGTGCCAGCTTCTTCTGGAGAACAGCAAACTGAGGTGCAGCGTCGGCGAAGTGCCCAGAGTCAGCTGACACGCCGCCCAGTCCCACCCAGGTCCAAAGCGCGTGCGGTTGATGTTTCTTTCCGAGCTTTCCACAGAACCGCTCTCAGACTCATCGACGTCTAGAAACCACTTAAAATCATCCGCTCCATTTATTGGTTCACCTGTGGAGCCGTTAGAAGAGATCGATGATGTCAATTCTGAGTTGGAGGACTATTTAGTTTTGAGTAGGAAAAGCCTTTATTACAGCAGTGTCAACAGACGTGCAGCCACGGCTTCGTTTTTGCTCAGCGTAAATATTAATTTGTTGTACAATGAGATCTAAAAGGTTGCAAAAAAAAATGCGCAAAATAAGCGGCTGGTCTGGTCCAACTTGGCATAAATTGTTTTCTTTCTAAGTGTATGCTATTAAAGTATTCTATATCGCGATTCTGTGGGTAAAGAACCTTTTTCCATTCATTTTCTTCAATATCTGACTCATCTGTATGTTATGACTGTACTTGGTACTGAAGGTATTGGTGATGGAGCTACGACACTGGGACGACAAAGGGGAAGAACTTCTGGAGAAGAAGATTCGCTGATACGAAAGCGGCGCCTATCCAAGTGAAGGTCGGATGTTGATGGTTGTACTTCAGCAGAGCTTGTTGAAGGCTCTGTGTACCCTGTGCTGATATAGCAAGAATACGCCTTCGGGAACACCAGGATATACTCCCCAGGGTGCTGCTTTACTCGATATAGGGACACGTTATGTTTGCGCAGTAACATCACCGGGATCGTCGCTATGTCGGAAGAGAGCCACATAGATTTGTTTTGGCAGATCATGGGGCAGAGAGTCTCCACCGCTTTGCGGAAGTTGTGCATCTATGTGTGTCCGGGATACCGTATCATATTTTTCCCGGTCAACTGTTATGTGCATGTATTCGATCCAGGGCATGGCGTGTGGGTTTCTGTGCCAGCTTCTTCTGGAGAACAGCAAACTGAGGTGCAGCGTCGGCGAAGTGCCCAGAGTCAGCTGACACGCCCCCGCAGTCCCACCCAGGTCCAAAGCGCGTGCGGTTGATGTGCCTTTCCGAGCTTTCCACAGAACCGTTCCCAGACTCATCGACGTCTAGAAACCACTTAAAATCATCCGCTCCATTTATTGTTTCACCTGTGGAGCTGTTAGAAGAGATCGATGATGTCAATTCCTAGTTGGAGGACTATTCCGAGCCTTATTTCCATAACTTTCCAAGGGGTGGCCAAGTACCCACTCTTAATAATCAAGTTATGTCAAATATCGCACACCAAATAGATGGTGGCTTCTTAAATGGAGTTGGTCTTCATTCCAACTTCAGAACAGGATTCATCAAGTGCTTTACCTGAGCTAGAGCTTGAAAACATGCCAGAGGCTTCTGGTGCCGAGCCCATACCGAATACATAAATTGTAAGGTTAATAACATATAATGATATACATGTACCAGATAGTCTAAGTAAAGCGTCATGTGACGAACCCGTAGTGAGTGCCGGACCTTTAAATAGATTGTTCATTAATGAAACTTGAAACAAGTAAGGATTTATCCAACCGAGATATATTAAGTAATGAGTCATGTTACATGCCCATACTGAGGGCCGGGCGTATAATAGACTCATCGAAAATGGACCATGGCACAAGGCTTTACCCAGATATTTAATGTAATAGGTCATGTGACGTGCCCATACTGAGTACTGGGCTTGCAATAGCCTCTTCAAACATGGACCTTGCTACCATGCTGGGCTTACAATAGAAAATTCAAATATGGACTTGGTACAAGAAAGGATTTACCCGTCCTAGATATTATTAAGTAATGCGGCATGTGATGTGGCCACACTGAGTACTGGGCTTGCAATAGCCTCTTCAAACATAGACCTTGCTACAAGAAAGAATTTAACTGAACCAGAAATGTTAAGTATTGTGTCACGTTCACCCATCAGTATTATTTATGAATAACCGCTTAGTACGTGGTTTATGTTTTATTGAATAATTATTCTACTTATTCTACATTACGATACTTAAACAACTTAGTTACTAATTCTAGGTTTAAATTTACTGATATTAAAATGCCTATATCTACTACTTATCCTAGTTTTGAGCGCCAAATAGGATTTGCCCTCGACGTGTCGGTACGCAGGTTCCTATCATCTCCTCCCGTGCTAACCGACCTACTTTTTGGAGTGGGTCAATCTTTAGCTGCGTCGTTTGACCAACAGATTGCCTCAATTTGAAGGGCGTGACTTAAGGCTATAACAGATAGAATAGCCTGTCAAAACATTTGACCAACAGCATAGCCTTAATGCAAGTCACTGCTTACTTTATAAATAGTACCTAGGTAAGTAGATATTAGTATAGCATATTAGAAGATACAAGAGAAAATCATTATGATCTACAACATACCCCTTTGTGACAACTTAAATATTTGCGAGATCCAATTCCGAGCTTATGTATACAGATATACCCGCTGCATATCAGTGGTATTTCTCCGACTAAAATAAATTGCAAATCTCCTTAATAACAACACAACTCTGGAGGCCATTATTTACTTAGGACATATATATTATATTAGGTCTTTACCTATGAAATTGCCGTTCTGCAGTACTGGCCATTTCAAATCAAAATAATTTTTGTTTGGCTAAGAATTCTAATTTCAAATTAATTTTATTTTAAAAACATGGATTCTTTTTTCCAAAAGTAGTCATTTCTTTATTGATTAGTGTTACATTTTCATCGCATTTCAATCTTTTTCGTCATCATGGATACGTTAAAAATTCGAGTAATTATGGAATATGAGTACCGTCGTGGCAGCAACGCGGCACAAGCGGCACGCAACATCAACGACGTTTACGGAGCTAACACTACAAACCAACGCACCACCTGTTATTGGTTTGCTCGCTTCCGTTCTGGAAATTTCGACCTGAAAAATGAACCTCGCGGTCGTCCGAAGACTTTGGTCGACAATGACGAATTAAAGGCGGTTGTGGAAGCTGATGATACACAATCTACGGCTGAATTAGCAGCAGCTTTCGACGTTAGCGTCAAAACAATATTGGTCCATTTGCGTCAAATTGGCAAGGTAAAAAAGCTTGACAAATGGGTGCCCCACGAACTCAATGATCGCCAGCGCGAAGTACGCGTCGAGACGTGCCTTGCACTGCTCAACAGACACACAAATGAAGGAATTTTGAACCGCATTGTTACCTGCGATGAAAAATGGATTCTGTTTGATAACCGCAAGCGCTCAGCAAGTTGGTTGGATCCTGGTTCAGCACCTAAACAATGCCCTAAACGAAAACTTACCCCTAGAAAAGTGATGGTCACTGTTTGGTGGTCTAGCGCCGGTGTGATTCATCACAGCTTCTTACCAAACGGGGTGAGCATTACTGCAGATGTGTACTGTGAAGAACTGAGCACAATGATGGAGAAGCTGGCGCATCTCCAACCAGCATTGGTCAATCGCTCGTCTCCGCTGCTCCTGCACGACAACGCGCGACCTCATACTGCACAGCAGACGGTCTCCAAGTTGCAAGAACTGGGGTTGGAAGCTCTCCGTCATCCGCCCTACTCCCCAGACCTTGCGCCTACAGACTACTACTTTTTCCAGAATTTGGATAACTTCTTGGCGGGAAAAAAATTCAATACCCGAGAGGCAGTACAAAATGCCTTTGAAGAATTTGTTGCCTCCCGTCCAGCTGATTTCTTTAAGAAGGGCATCAATAAACTGCCACTGCGATGGCAAAGATGCATTGATTGCATGGGTGATTACTTCGATTAATACAAATAAAAAAATTCATGAAAAAAATTCGTTTAAATTTTTTCATACAAAACGGCAATTTCATAGGTAAAGACCTATTATATAACATATTGCATTACGAGAACCACTTACCTATAATTAAGTAATCTCCTCACCACAATCTATACTTGTAATTAAAAACAAAAAACCGAATCTCGCACAATTAACTGTATTATGGCGGTCACGTACCCGAGCTCACAGTAGTCAACGGCTAAATGACCTGATGTTCAAATTTAATTTATGCCTGACTACAATTTGAAGCAGAATAAATATATTTTATCAATACCAAAAATTGTTTGCCTGGAGATTTGAAAAATAAACAGAAGATTGAAAATTTGAAATAGAAAGCGCTCATCTCAAAGCACTTCGCTATGGGATCACTTAATTATCTGGTTGAAATTGACAATCTATATGAACGTCATATCAACCAGTGGCAGAGTTACCCTAATAAATACTCTCCTTCAAATACAAAAGATATACCAAACCACTAACAAGGCCTTTTGTGTTTTTTATAGACATATAATTTAAGTGTACAATATTACCATACATACAATAATACCATAAGTAACAATCTCGGTCAATTAAAACGGGTTCGGTCAAGTCTGGGAGGGATCAAAGAGGCTATGTAGCAGGTAGTTAAATAAAATAACCAAAAGAGACCATTATATATGATCCATTTCTTGTAGCGAGGTCCCTGTTTGAAGAAGCTATTGCAAGCCCAGTACTCAGTATAGGCACATCACATGCCGCATTACTTAAAATATCTGGGACGGGTAAATCCTTTCTTGTATCAAGTTCATATTTGAATTTTCTATTGTAAGCCCAGCATGGTAGCAAGGTCCAGTCCGTTTGAAGAGGCTTTTGCAAGCCCAGTACTCAGTATGGGCACGTCACATGACGTATTACGACATAAAATATCATAAAATACCTGGGTCGGGTAAAGCCTTGTGCCATGGTCCATTTTCGATGAGTCTATTATACGCCCGGCCCTCAGTATCGGCACGTCACATGACTAACTTACTTAATATATCTGGGTTGGATAAATCCTTACTTGTTTCACGTTTCATTAATGAACATGCTATTAAAGGTCCGGCACTCACTACGGGTTCGTCACATGACGCTTTACTTGGACTATCTGGTACATGTATATCATTATATGTTATTAGCCTTACAATTGATGTATTCGGTATGGGCTCGGCACCTGAAGCCTCTGGCATGTTTTCAAGCTCTAGCTCAGGTAAAGCACTTGATGAATCCTGTTTTGAAGTTGAACTGAAGACCAACTCCATATTAGAAGAGGTCGAGTCATCTATTTGGTCTGCGACATTTGACATAACTTGATTATATAGATTGGATTGTACTTGGCCACCACTTGGAATGTTATGGAAAAAAGGCTTGGAATAGTCCTCCAACTCGGAATTTACATCATCGATCTCTTCTAACGGCTCCACAGGTGAACCAATAAATGGAGTGGATGATTTTAAGTGGTTTGTAGACGGCAACGTCGATGAGTCCGGCAGCGGTTCTGTGGGAAGCTCGGAAAGGCACTTCAACCGCGCGCGCTTTGGACTTGAGATGGACTGCGGGGGTGTGTCAGCAGACTCTGGGCACTTCGCCAATGCTGCACCTCGGTTTGCCGTTCTCCAGCAGAGGCTGGCACAGAAACCCGCACGCTATGCCCTGGATCCAGTACATGCACAGAACAATTGACCAGCAAAAATATGATACGATATCCCGGACACACAAATATGCATAACTTCCGCAAAGCGGTGGAGACTCTCTGCCCCATGATCTGGCAGAACAAATCTATGTGGCTCTCTTCCGACATAGCGATGATCCCGCTGATGTTACTTCGCAAACATAACGTGTCCCTATATCGAGTAGAGCAGCACCCTGGGGAGTATATCCTGGTGTTCCCGAAGGCGCATTCTTGCTCTATCAGCACGGGGTACGCAGAGTCAGAGAGCGTCTAGTTCGCTTCTAAAGCCTGGATTGTTGACGCCATGAACGTTTTCCAAGAGACACGAAACAACTGCGAGCCGACCATGTTTCCGCTTGATAAGTTGCTGATAGACATGGCCGAAGATGAAACCATCTCGAGCGAGATGATTGCGTTCATTTGCCCACACGTTCTTACGATAATCAGACAAGAGCTCGATCATAGAAAGAAAATTCAACGTTTGGGAATAACCCTACACTTTGGTAGGTCGTAGTACGTTAATACTATACGAAGTACTAATCGTTCGTAGAATGTTAGGCGGCTTTATGAGTGTGAATACAGTCGTCGCACCTACCTATCCAAGAAAAAGCGGCGAGACCAGTCGCGACAATTAAACTAAAGAAAATTAAACGAGTGAAGCGTAAAGTTATTAACCCTTTTTAAGATAGCGGCAACTGCGTTGCCGCCATGTATTTAATGGGTTTTCTAGCAACTTTTGAAATGTTAGTACCTAGATTTTTTAGCTGTATAGAACACTGTGAAATATATTTCAATATTAAACTTGTTTTTACATTGTCAAACTATATAACTGTAATTCGAATTTGAAGCGAGCGCGAAAATTGCTGATTTCTCTGAGTTTTTTTCAAATCTAGATCAATCTCGAAGTTATGTCTATGTTTCAGTAAGTTTTATTTATTATTTCAACGCATTGGGGTAATAACGATAACGTAAAGCTATATTTTTCAAGTTTGGTTTGACTGCTTGTAGAAAAATTGAATTTGTTTAGGTGGCAATATAATTGCCTCTGCCTTATGGTGCATGGCTTGGTGTTCAAGTTGTTGTTTTTTTATTTTGTAGGTAAAAATGCCGCGGGATGCTAGGTCGGAAAAACTCCTCGTGGGCCCAAGACTACTGGTCCCATTCGAATATTAATATTCGGTGGGAACAGAAGTTTATGGGACGGTGCACCCTGGGCACAGGTAGTAATCTTTTCTCGGAATGGGATTCGTCCCCCTTGAAAGGGTTACTGCATGTGGCAAATATTCCGACATGGGGGGAATTGGGGCGGACTCGGCCAAGATCCTGTGGTCGTATCTTCACGGACTTTCCATAGCAAAATTATGCTGTGGTCGGAATTCCACAACGACCGACCAACCGCGTGTTTATGCCGTGCGCGGGGAACCGTACGGGAGGATGAAGGAGTCCTGGTGGTTGAGTCGGTGAGGGGTCCGGCAGTAGTAATCCCTCACCCACAACACGCCTCTTTGGCCTGGATTTCTCCCTACACGGACGGTCGGGGTTAGAGCCAAGCCCCGATCAATCGGCTGTGACGTCCGGTAAGACGGCCGTCAGGCTAGCCATGGGTAGGCGTTCCTGCAGGTGTCGGTCTGCAGACGAAGGCACGCGCCGTACTGGACTATTTTGGGCTGTTCAGTATCGGTTCGCGCTGGAGGTCTCGTAGATTGGCATAATTCCATGGTTATACCGGTCTAATATCCCTGGTGCTTGTAAAGCATCCCCTTGTGAGGGCTCGATGGAGCATGGGGAGTTATATAATATAATATAATAATAATAATTTTATTTCAGGAAATTATTCCCATATCCAACACTACAAATTATTAAATATAAATGTACATATTATTCACTAAAATTATTCAATTGAAAATAAAATAATATAAATAACAAATACTAAAAATAAAACAAATTTAAGTTAGAATTAATAGATACATCACTTACTTAACAAATGGTGACGAACTGGCGTGCAGGAGCATCCACCTCTTCAACATCGCCGAGTCCGACCGCTAGGACAATACGCTCAGGATACCGTTAGTGCTGCATCTAAAGCGACTTAGCAGCGAGGCACTTCGCTTCCTAATAATGGCATAAAAGTCATCGGTTTGCGCCTGCGCGAACATCGTAGAAGCGCTACAAAACCGCGGCAGCCCTAGCAGCACCCTGAACGCATTGTTATACTGGACGCGCAAGGCACTGTAGGCTCGCTGCCCATATTTGACCCATAGGCTGCACGTATAAAAAGACTGACAATAGGCTTTAAATAAGGTCACCTTTACTTGTTCAGTACAGCGTGCAAATCTACGAGCCAACATGTTACAGCGAACCGACAGCGCCCTACGTTCCCGCTCTATGTCCTCATTGTCAGACAAGTTGTCTGTGACCCAGTGGCCCAGGTATTTAAAATGGTTAACCCTATTAAGACTAGCACCGCAAAGTTTTATCGGAGGTGTATAAGAGAAACATTTGGTACCGGCCTTGAAAACCATGTACTCGCTCTTCTTAGGGTTGTACCTGAGCCCATGAGCCACAGCATATGTCTCACAAATGCTCAAGAGTTTCCGCAACCCCCCAACCGACGGACTGAGCAGCACCATGTCATCTGCGAAGCTGATGTTATTAATAGGCACTCCATCTATTGAGCAACCCGCATTAGCACTGCTGAGCTCGCCGATCAACTGGTTCATGTAAAGGTTGAACAAGCGGGGTGAGGATAGGCCTCCCTGCCTGACACCGCAATCCAACCCGTACACGTCGGAATATACTCCCGCCCATTTCACACTATTCCTCTGATGACTGTACCAATACCTAAATATTGACACTATCTCACTTGGTACCTGTGTCTCAGTGTGCAGCTTGTGCCATAGCATGTTATAATCGACTAAGTCGAACGCTTTCGAGAGGTCTAGGTAGCAAGCATACACAGGGGTATTTCTAGCTGTGTAGTACTGTACAGTCTGCTTGAGACAGAGGATAGCACTCTCAGTCGACAAACCAGGCCTGAAGCCAAACTGAGCGTCGTGTAAATGAATGCTCTTCTCCAGCTGTCTATCAAGCAGCCTGTCCAGGACCTTGGCTACTACAGAAGCAAGCGAGATAGGCCTATAGTTAGATACATCAGACACATCACCTGTTTTGTTTTTACGACCGGAACTACCACTGTGTACATGAGATCATCAGGTAAGTATTTATGGCTGATGCATAGATTAAATAGCATAGCCAGTACCCTCGGTAGATGTACACCAGCGTGCTTCAAGTGCTCAATGCTAAGGTCATCATGCCCTGGCGACTTACCTCTCACCATCTCTTTAATAATGACACCTATATCTTTGGCTGTAAAGCTAACACTAACTTTGTTATGTTGACACTCAGCATCAAGCACCTGCGCCCCTGGCCCGAGCGGTGACACTACCTTGAAATGGCGTTGAAATAGGCTAGCAATTTCACATGGATTATGAGCGTCACCTACACTCACTGGAATGCTCGACCTTGGGTTTAATTTATTAGTTAACTTCCAAAATTTATTAAATTTCTTATCAGTGTGGTGTTTTGCAATTATGTCCATTTTAATCTGATCCTTTTTGTTTTGACACTATTTTAATTTCGATTTAAATAAATTTCTTGATTTACACATTTGGTTATAAATATGTCCGGATTTCGGTTTGCCCTGTAATAGCCACATCTGAAAACAAAGTCGAGCTTCCCTGTGGGCACTACTTACATATCTATTCCAACCAGGTACATATGTATTGCACTTACGTTTAGGTACATTATAACTTAGTTCAGCGCCCCTAGATAATATATTAACGATATCAAGGTACATCTTGTTCAATAACAATTTGTGGTCCTGATTATTACATAATGTATCTGCACAATTAACAAATTCCGATGGAAAATCTAACTTTCTAAGCTTAGAATTACAATACTCATAATATTTTTCTACTTGAGTTTGATCCCTTTCTCCCCACTTTACCCTACTACAAACTTTTCTGACATCAATATGTTTAGGCAAAATAACATTAAAATTGCATTGCAGTGATATAGGATAATGGTCTGACCAGTAGGTATCATGCATGACGGATACATTAAGTACAGATGGGCGCGCGGCGCTTGTTATTAAACAATGGTCTAGCCACGACAGTGTACCGCTTACCTGGCACACGAAAGTATGTGAGTCACTTGGCAACAACTCCATATCTATACACGACCACAATTGTTCAGCACAGAAATCCAATAATTATTTCGCAAATAAACCGTTAGGGTGCGAGTTGAAGTCGCCAAGCATAAACACAGATTCCACATTATTGCTTTCAATTATTGCACATATTTCACCGAGACATTCCGAAAACAATGGCAGGTTTTCACTTTTGTTCGTAGGCATGTATACCGAAAACACTATAACTGAGCGCTCATGGTCAAGATTCACCATAATCGCCGCTAGACGCACACTACGACACTGTATAACAGACACCGACGGGAAGGCAGATGTTCTCCACAGCAGAGCTACTCCTCCGTATGGCCTCCCGATTAGGACTCCTTCAGACGTATCTACAGCGGACTTTCCCGTGTATGAAAAATTGACGTCAATATCACCCAGGAAATGCGAGTTGTGAGGAAGCAGCCAGGTCTCCTGTAGTGCTACAATGTCTGCCGATCGGCAAAGTTTTCTCACGCATTCAACAGATCTTATAACATTTTTACAATTAAAGCTAATAAGTGTATTTTTATTAGCCATTACTTTTGTGTTGGTGTCATAATTCAATTTTTCACGGTAGCGGTACGTCGACCAAATTCCACAAAAGGGCGATATATTACCCCTTCGGGCCAGAAGTCATCCGTCAAAAATGTATCTAGTTTACACTTTGGTACGTACACCTTGTAAGAATCATAATCTTTCATTGATTTCATGTTCATTTTTTCCAAGCGTACGTCAATATTACTCTTGCTTTTAACATAGGTTATGATGTCAGACACGGACGTATCCTTTGATACATTATAGATATAAAGAGGTACCTTAATATCTGCCCCCTTGAACTTAGAGTCGGAACCAACTGTAGCTTTTCCAGTTTTCCCCACAAAGCGATTCTTAAGCCTTTTTCTTTGAACGAGGCTCCATCTCCCGTCATGTTCTTGGGATTTCCACTCACATTCACGTAACACATTAGTTATGCCGGTAAATGCCATTTACGATTTATGGAAGGAAATAGAGAAAAATCTTGAGAGGTGTCAAGGGACACCCGGATGGAACGAAGTTCCCCGGATGAAATTATAATAATTTATTTCTTTTAAGTTATAATATTTTTTTTTTATTATTAACAAATATAATGTAATATAAACTTTATCAGTAGGCTCAATTTTAGTAAATAAAGAAGCAAAAAGTGTCGTTACAACTTTTCGTCTTAATTTTTTTCGTCTAGCCCCCTTTCGCCACGCGCGATAAGGAACTTCGTTCCAAAAAAGTTGCCCAACATATCTTTAGGGACGTTTCCCTAAGGTCTGAGGAAGTAAAAGGTGTCAGGGCAGGTGTAACTAATGTCGTTTACAAAGCCGGCAACAATGAGGAGTTTAAGGAAGACTGCGGGAACATTTACGCGCCCGTCAACTTCTGTTCCTGGGACATCGCAAGAGCAGGCCGAGGACGTGGGAAGTGTAGGCTGCCTCAAATCCGCGGTGTCAATGGAGTCCGTCTTTACCCGCGAAGGGACTCGGAAGTGTGGTAACCCTGCTGGGCAGAGTCGGAATCAGGTACTTCGCCCCTAATTGAGCGTGGAGGACGAAGATAATGACGACGCCAACCTAGCTTTTGTATTGGACCCTTCCCAGGGTCCAAATAGCAGAAACAAGAGCCGACTGCCCCGGGCCGTGGATCTGGCTGAAGAATTCTGCTAGCAGCCGACGGCCGACCTGGGTGCGGTCATCCAGGAGGCGCTGGCGACGGTCGAGAAATAGAAGAAGAAAGGGAAGGTTTGTCCGCGCCCTGCGAGTTGCAGCCCTAAAGGCCCGGACAGCCGCCACCGAATTGCTTGGGAGGACCGACGGGGATATGCTGGTGCTGGAGAACCAGCAGCTTCGGTCCTAGCTGGCCTCGTTGGAGGCCCGTGTGACTGCTATGTCGGCGGAGCTGGCAGGACTGGCTGGCAGGAGTCAGTGTCTCCGCCCATGTCGTCACCTTGCCGACCGTCGCCGTTATCTTCGAAGCCACCGGCATCGGCAAAAGCGTTGCCGCCACGGACACCAGAACGGTCCACGCTGGCGATGCGAGCGGTGACGAAGTCCGTGAACGCCATCCTCGGGTTACGGGGCCCAGAACTACATCCGGTTTCTCCCCCCCCCACTCTCTAGTGCCTAGCCCACACAAGTAGGCAAGGGAAAAGGGCGAAGGGACAACCCCGGGAAGTAACCGCACCCAGTACGGCCATAGCGCCCGAAATCGTGGGGCTAGTCGAATACGGGCTGCGGTTACTCAACGACGCCAGTACTATAATTAAAGCAGGTCGCAACCGCCTTCCGATAATCTTGGGTTGCCTGGTACACCTGGTCGCCAGGTGGCGACCTCGTCGGTACCCACCTAGGAGGACGAATAACCACGAGGCAGCCACTCTCCGAGCCTGAGGCCGAAACCCCCTCAAGAGCCGGTCCCAACTGACGCCCGAAACCCTACTACCCGCAGATTTGGGGTAGCACCCACCTCGGCCCCCTAGTCGGACGGTCAGTCTAACTGGGCCTGGCCCCACGGCGTCTCACCCGGTCTGGCTAGACCGCCCGACGGAGGGGGAACATGAGATACACACAGCAAAATAGATAGGTTTGCAGGGCACACCAACTAAGACGTTGGTGTGCATAAAATCGACGGGTGTATTCACTTTCAAATATTTACGAGTATAGTGTCACAGTAACCCGTTGTCGAAACGCTTACTTACATCTCCTCTCTTTTTATAATTTTAAGCAGGGGACATGAAGCATTAATTTAACAATAATAACAATCTACTTCGTAGTGCATTAGGATAGCGTGCGTATTACAATATCTTACGCTTCGATGCCGTAAGATTCAATCAGGCTATTAATTACACAAAAATATTTTAAATTCGTTTGTTCAATTCGGAGCTTGGTCTGTTATCTTTATAATTTACCTAAGAACCTTATTTGACAGGACTATTTTGAAGTGAACATTAAACAATTTGTAATAAGTGATTTTAATATTAGGTCTTTACCTATGAAATTGCCGTTCTGCAGTACTGGCCATTTCAAATCAAAATAATTTTTGTTTGGCTAAGAATTCTAATTTCAAATTAATTTTATTTTAAAAACATGGATTCTTTTTTCCAAAAGTAGTCATTTCTTTATTGATTAGTGTTACATTTTCATCGCATTTCAATCTTTTTCGTCATCATGGATACGTTAAAAATTCGAGTAATTATGGAATATGAGTACCGTCGTGGCAGCAACGCGGCACAAGCGGCACGCAACATCAACGACGTTTACGGAGCTAACACTACAAACCAACGCACCACCTGTTATTGGTTTGCTCGCTTCCGTTCTGGAAATTTCGACCTGAAAAATGAACCTCGCGGTCGTCCGAAGACTTTGGTCGACAATGACGAATTAAAGGCGGTTGTGGAAGCTGATGATACACAATCTACGGCTGAATTAGCAGCAGCTTTCGACGTTAGCGTCAAAACAATATTGGTCCATTTGCGTCAAATTGGCAAGGTAAAAAAGCTTGACAAATGGGTGCCCCACGAACTCAATGATCGCCAGCGCGAAGTACGCGTCGAGACGTGCCTTGCACTGCTCAACAGACCCACAAATGAAGGAATTTTGAACCGCATTGTTACCTACGATGAAAAATGGATTCTGTTTGATAACCGCAAGCGCTCAGCAAGTTGGTTGGATCCTGGTTCAGCACCTAAACAATGCCCTAAACGAAAACTTACCCCTAGAAAAGTGATGGTCACTGTTTGGTGGTCTAGCGCCGGTGTGATTCATCACAGCTTCTTACCAAACGGGGTGAGCATTACTGCAGATGTGTACTGTGAAGAACTGAGCACAATGATGGAGAAGCTGGCGCATCTCCAACCAGCATTGGTCAATCGCTCGTCTCCGCTGCTCCTGCACGACAACGCGCGACCTCATACTGCACAGCAGACGGTCTCCAAGTTGCAAGAACTGGGGTTGGAAGCTCTCCGTCATCCGCCCTACTCACCAGACCTTGCGCCTACAGACTACTACTTTTTCCAGAATTTGGATAACTTCTTGGCGGGAAAAAAATTCAATACCCGAGAGGCAGTACAAAATGCCTTTGAAGAATTTGTTGCCTCCCGTCCAGCTGATTTCTTTAAGAAGGGCATCAATAAACTGCCACTGCGATGGCAAAGATGCATTGATTGCATGGGTGATTACTTCGATTAATACAAATAAAAAAATTCATGAAAAAAATTCGTTTAAATTTTTTCATACAAAACGGCAATTTCATAGGTAAAGACCTATTATTATAATTACAAATTATAAAGTTTTGCGCATGACAAATATCCTAAGTCGGACAAGTATTAACGTAATTTTTTTATATTCAAAATGGTAACAATTTTTTTTTTACGATATGAATAAACATGTTAGTAAGTTAGATATTAAGATACATGTATCCTAAAATGTAATCTCACTGACAATAACCACACTCACATAAAAAATATCAATTACCTCCTCTATATATTTATTATATTAATAGCCCATTGGTGCGCCTATCTATTGTTGCCATAAGGTCTTCATGCTGGCGACCATATTCCAACAAGTCAGTGCCACGAAACGATTACCATGTCGAGGTAACAACACCATCTAAATTTGATTTAGACCTGACTTCAAATGAGTCCCAATTTAGCACCATATGTCACCATAGGTTTTTATTTATATTTTACGACCGTCCTTATTTGACTTATAACATTTTTCATTACTAAATATTACTATATTATTGTACCAATCGAAATACATATATTCTCTTGCGAAGCGTACTCGGTTTTGCCGGTGAATATCTGACAGTTAAATCTTCTTGACATCTCATACCAGCTGCACGCAAGTGGTTCCGTACAGTTTGCAATGTCACAATGTCAAATCCAGCCTTTGGTCCCGATCGGCGACGATCAATGCATCCTGAATCTGCATAATGGACCACAATTGCACGGTTCTTCTCTGTGAACAATAATATAATCCTGTTACAAAAATCAGCAACCAATGTCATATGGATTATTTAATACTAATTTCTCAATAGTAATAATTTTAGAAAAGAAAAGTAGTATTACATATACTACTTTTCTTTTCTAAAGTTAGCATATGTAATATATCAGTTATCCGGTTTCCATAGTACAAGCTCTTTTTTTTTTTTTTTTTTATTATGGTTCACAAATCGAACAATACAATATAACAATCAAAAGAATCTTACATCAAATAATATTATACAATTTGTATGCCCTAAAGTAGTGAACACAGCATGCAATTTTATGTTAAAACTAGGTAAATACACTTAACATTAATTTAAAATATAAAATAATTTATGACATAAATTGTTTGACTTAAACTACTGTACTTACTATTATAACTTAAACAAGACATTAAAAATTTACAAAAACGACCATAAATAGCAAAAACACATTTTATTCAAGAGCCCTGCGGACTCTTATTTTAGCAGATGAAAGAGTGCCGTGATATATATCAAAGTTATGTCGTATGTTGTTGTAACTTGAAAGCATACGATATAGGGGAGAGTGTTGACCCATGTTAGTTTTACAGCATGGTACAGCGAATGTTCGTCCGTTACTGATTCGGCTACTCTGACGTGGTACGGCAAGTCGAACCCTACCCAGCAAGTTTTCGCAGTCTATGTAATTATGGATGAGTTTGTACAGGTATATTATATCAGCAGTTTTTCTTCTGTGCGATAAGGTTGTCATTTTGAAATATTCTAGCCTTGATTCATAACTTTTGATCATATTAAATTTACCCTCCATGAACGACATATGATACATAAATCGTTTTTGTACACGTTCAATAATACTAGAATGCACTTCATACGAGGGATTCCAGACAGTACTCGCATATTCTAACACACTGCGTATAATACTGTAATATATGGGTTTGATGACATTGGGATCTCTAAAGAATTTTAGCTGTCTCAATACAAAACCGGATAAACGGGAAGCTTTTTGTACGATTTTATTTACATGATACCGGAAACTTAAACGATGATCCATCTCCACACCCAAGTCGCGAATAGTCAACACCTCATCTAGTGGAACATTGTCAATGTGATACACAGCAATGGGGTTATTTTCCTAGTGAATTTTATGTGCTTACATTTACTAGCATTTAGTATCATTTGGTTTTCTTTACACCAAATATGAACCTTATCCATTTCTGCTTGCAACTTGTGTATATCCTGAGCACAATTAATTGTTGCATAAAGTTTTAAGTCGTCTGCGTACATAGTAAATTTGCAACGTATTAAATCCGCCAAGTCATTTATAAATATGAGGAATAATAGGGGCCCCATGTGCGAGCTCTGTGGCACACCTGATGGTATGAAATTACTCTGTGATTTAAACCCTTGAACAACTACCAACTGTGAACGATTTCGTAGATAAGAGTCACACCATCGCAATAGGGATCCATGAATACCCATTTTGCTCATTTTAACTGTTAGTATGTTATGATTTATTAAATCGAATGCTTTGCTGAAATCTGTATATATTGCGTGTACTTCTTGGCCACTATCCATGGCTTCAGCAATATCATTAACATAGCATAGGAGATTGGATGTTGTTGATTTTTTGGTAGAAAACCATGTTGAGCAGGGTTAAGGTATTGTTTAACGTGCCAGTATATTTTTTTAACGACTATGGCCTCAAAAACTTTCCCAAAGGTTGAAAGGAGGGAGATAGGACGATAATTGGCTACACAAGAAACATCCCCTGTCTTATGAATAGGAGTTAATTGAGCAGTTTTCCAAATATCTGGATATACACCCAAACGCAAAGAATCATTGTATATTTTTCGTAATGGTTTTACCAGAAATGTAGCACAGTTTTTAGAAATATTGGTGGAATACCATCCGGCCCGCTACTCTTATTAGTATCAAGGTCACTGAGTGCTTTCAATATTTCTGACTCGGTAAAAGCTAAGTTTGAGAAGGTTGGAATAATGTTTATGCTGGAGTTATCATCTTTTGTCTTATCTGTGAAGCTAATTGATTTGTATATCGAGTTGAAATGTTCCGAAAATAGATTACTTATTTGCTGACCCCCTAGTGCATGTTTTTGCTCGAGATGCATACGATTTGGAAGGGAGCTACTGTTCTTCTTTAGGCTATTAACATAAGTCCAAATATATTTAGGATTCGTACGCAATGTTTTAGCCGCACCATTTTTGAAATTCTTAAGGCAGTTTTTTATCAAAGTTTCACATCTTTTTCTAAGTAGTTCGTAAGTATGTTTATCCATTAAGTTATGATACTTTTTGTAACGAGTATGGTATTTTTCTTTTTCCTTTAAACTTTTAATTAAAGGTCTACTATACCATACAGGGTACCTCGAGTTATGTTTTATAGAGACAGGCGTAAATTGGCTAATTATGGCTTTTAGAGTTGAGTAAAATATGTCAATCTTGGCGCCAATATCGTTTTCGCTTGTATGCTCCCATACTTTACTCCATTGTATTCGAGCTAGCTCCTGGTTAATAGCTTCAAAGTCACACTTATTGAAATTAAATGAAGGGCTTCTGTTCGATCTCAGAATATTGCTACATTTCGACATTTGGATTTGAACCTCAACCGCAGGGTGGTGTGAATCTAGTTTAGTTAACGGATCTGGGACTTTGATTACCTCAATATTTTCGGCAAAATTTGAAAAGATAAGGTCCAAAATACGATTATTTATGTTACAAATACTTGTTCTGATACATGCCCTGAAAGCTCATTTCCTCTAAAAACTTACTTTCATTAGCATCACCACTCATTTGTGGGCTACTAAATCTACAAGAAGAATCGTATTGCCAGACTATATGAGGGAAGTTAAAATCACCTAGGAGCAGATTGAAAGATTTTTTTTTTGTTTTACTTTGCACGATATTTCTGAAGTTATGCAAAAAGTGGTTGACGTATTCGCTATTGACCGGTGGCGCTATATATGTGACGCATATATTAAACTGATGTACATTTTTATGTTCACCGATTTTTAAAGTTATCCACAGCTCTTCACAGTTAGACTCCCAAGCCATCATTCGCATAACATTAAAACTTTTAAGTACTGCTATTAAAATACCTCCACCATCTTTTTTGTTGGAGTATGTTGTGGTAGAACGGTCTCTTCTAAATATATTGTACCTCTCATCCAATATCTCGTGATCGAACACAGTTTCGTTTAGCCATGACTCTACAAACACAATAATATCGTAGTTGTTATTTAAAGCATTGGCATAAATATGTTCAGTTTTTGTCCTAAGACCTCTTTCATTTTGAAAATACACTCGCGAGCAACCAAATCGACTCAAGCCTTGTCGGCGCACACATACATTGATACAACTAAAATCATGAATGGAAATTATTAAAATGATATGTCATTCGAAAGCTTAAGATGTCAGCTTTAATTTGATATCATTATCATTGAAATCCATCCATCATTTTTGAAATAAATGATGTCTGAATGCAAGAGTAGGAAAAACGGGAATTTAGGAAAAAGGGTATGTGTCTCGTATTTGACAAATTAAACAAAAAAAAATAAAAATAAAATTATTTTATTTAAATCAGTATTTCGTATTGCCCCCTCTAGCCCTAATTACATCCCGCAGTCTGTTTTTCATGGACCTTATCAATTTTTTGACATTTTCTTGAGGAATGCCGTCCCACTCCTCTAATAATGCTGTCTTTAGCTCGTCTACGCTTGAAGGGACTGGATTTCTGGCCCGAACTCTTCTTTTAAGCTCGTCCCATAAGTGCTCGATGGGATTCATTTCAGGACTGAGCGCAGGCCAGTCCATCGTGCGTAATTCGACCTCTTGCAGAAACTGTCGAGTGACTCGTGCCGTGTGGCAGCGGGCATTGTCGTGCATTAACACGAAGTCTTCACCGACAAACCCTGCGTAGGGCACAACATGATCCAGTAGAATGTCGGTGATGTACCGATCAGCTGTTAGCCCGCCTCCTCGGCCGCCCCCAGGCACGAAAACAAGTTCGGTTTTTCCCTCTAAAGAGATACCAGCCCACATCATGCAGGAACCGCCGCCATATGCCACTGTTTCAGCGAAACAACATTGGGCAAATCGTTCTCCCGGACGCCTGTAGACTCGGCCTCTCCTGTCACTGCCATGCAGACACATTCTGCACTCATCAGTAAACAGGACCGATCGCCATTGCGCAACGCTCCAATTGAGATGCTCTCGAGCAAATTGAAGGCGCGCTTGTCGGTGGCCTGCAGTCAACTTAGGGCCCGTCGCAGGTCTTTTTGGCGTCAAGTTGGCTTCCTTCAAGCGTCTTCTCACTGTCCACTCGCTGACAGCCACTTGTCGTACACGTCTCAGTTCTTGCTGCACATCAACGCCCGTAAGGTGTCGATTGCGCAGCGAGGTTGAGACAATGAAGCGGTCGTCTCTCTCTGAAGTGCACCGGTGGCGGCTCGTTCTTGGTCTCCGATTGAAGGCACCAGTCTCTTGGAACCGTCTGTATACTCGGGATACAGAAGACTGGCTCAAGTGGAGCTGGGCAGCGATTGCTCGCTGACTTAACCCTTGTTGCAACAAGGCAACAACTTGAGCGGCTTCTTCTGGTGTGGTATCCATGGGTTAGCGAAAACAAGGAATGCAATTTACGGAGATGTGTACCGGTCAACCTGTAACAAGCAACTGATAAGATAAACCGGAAGTGGGGGGTTTTATAGCGGGAGCAGGTAGCGCAAGTCGTGGATTCCTAAAGAGGTAATTTACGCTGACGGCCAATTAAAATGTGTCAATAAATCAGCGCTTAGTTTTTTTTAAGGTATTGATGTTAATTGAAAGCCTAATTCTTCAGCTTTCGAATGACATATCACTTTTGTAATTACCATTTATCGTTTTAGGAAAATCAATGTATATGTGCGCCGTCTAGGCTTGAGTCGATTTGGTTGCTCGCGAGTGTATATAGAAAAATTTAATATTATTTTATTAAGACACAAAAAAATATCTAAGTTTAAATAATCTATAAATTACTAAGAATAGACTTATTTATCATAATTGGTTTGGAATTAATATTTTTACGAACTAAAATACGACCTCCACGTACCCAAACGAACTCGTATTGCTTTTCTTTAGCTACGGCTCTTGTTTCAGCATGCAGTTGCTTGTTAGCAGGTGACAAGTGTTCAGTAACGTAGATCGGTTGCTTGTTGCCTGCTATTCCAAGGTGTCCAGTATTCAACTTCTCTTGTTGGTTATCTTTGTTGAACTTTCTAATGGATGCCAGCATATTATCACGCGTCCGGGGGCTAGTAAATTTCTAAGCTCTGCTTAGTTAGGTGTTAGATGGCCAGAGAAAACACATCATAAGGTAAACTTATACTACTCTGTCAAGAAAGTACCGGGAAAAGATCAATAATATACAAAATGTTTGTTATTCATCCAAATTTATTTTATCACCTTCAAAGTATGCTCCTTCAGAAACGATACACTTACGCCAACAAATAATTCATTCATCACAACATTTTTTAAACGCTGCTTTCGGAATTGAGTTCAGTTCTCGCCGCGAATTCTCCTTTATGTCTTCTACCGATTGAAAACGGGTACCACGAAGTGGTAATTTGAGTTTAGGAAAAAGAAAGAAGTCAGCTGGAGCCATATCTGGTGAATATGGTGGTTGCTGGATGGTATTTGTTGAGTGTTTGGTCATAAATTCGTTTACAATGATGGCCTTGTGCGAAGGTGCATTATCGTGGTGCAAAATCCAAGAATTTTCTTTCCACAAATCTGGCCTTTTTCGTCGAATTTGCTCTCTTAAACGCCGCATAACGCTCAAATAATATTCTTTATTTACCGTTCGACCTTCCGGTAAGAATTCAGAGTGCACAACATCGCGATAGTCAAAGAAAACAGTCAACATGACTTTGGCTTTTGATCGACTTTGGCGTGGTTTTTTCGGTTTCGGTTCAGTTGGAAAGCGCCACCCCGAAGCTTGTTGACTAGTTTGCATGTCAAACTCGTAAACCCACGTCTCGTCACCAGTAACTATGCTTTTCATGAATGTTTGGTCGGAATTGACTCGTTCTACCATGTCCTCAGCGACTTCCATGTGATTGAGTTTTTGGAGAAAATTCAGATCTTTTGGAACTAGCCGAGCGGCAAGATGTTTCATACCCAAATGATTAGTTAAAATGGTAAGAATCGTGAGATACAGAAAGTTCGGCGGCTATCTCTCTCAGAGTTGAATGCGGATTTTCAGTCACTATTTCCTTCACTTTTGCGATGTTAACTTCAGTTGCAGACGTTGATGGCCTACCAGAGCGAGGCAAATCTTTCATCACATCTCGACCGGTTTTTAACCACTCATAATCACGAGTTTTTGATAAAGTCGATTCACCGTGAGCCTTCTGTAACATTTTCAGTGACTCCGAACACGAAATTCCATTAGCGATGCAAAATTTAAGACAAACTCTTTGTTCGATATTTTTGTCCATTATGAAATTCGCAATACACACTATATATGAAACCAGCACTGTATTTAATATAAATAACAGATGCAACTCGAACTCCGCGCATAATGGAAAACAGTTGTGCTAATCTAACAACAACAAAAAAAAACAAATATTTGAATTTGGAACCATAAAAAAGTCATCCATTCCCGATACTTTGTCGACTGAATTTATACCCCGAACATTACTCACACTGCAGTGATCAACAATATTAGGTATACTACTTAAAATAAAAACTCATTTAAACATATTAAACTTTTAAACGAAATAATAAGATTTTATTACTCAACGATATCTTTAAACGCCTCACAATTTCACTATTTGAAACGTTTTGCACATGCAAATAATTATCTCTGCTCTTAAAAGTATAGCTAAGCGACTCATTTTGATTCTCAGTAAAATAAGAAGCACTTCTCAAAGCACGCAGGGTATAATATATAATGTCTAAAAACGTAACGAAAGCCCGATAGTTCATAGCATTATGAAGATGAACCTCAACTACTAATTTATATGATTTGTCATCTTCAGGGGGTAGATAATTAATTTATTCTTAACCATATATAAATAAGACTTGCTAATAGTTAAGCAATGAATCGAACAAACGAATGTAAAAAAATATTTTATAAAAACAAAATAAAATGAAGACTAACGAAAAAATGAAGCAGTCGGATTGCAACCTACGGCGCTTAGGCGTAATGTAAACCGTAAGCTCGATTAATGCACCACGAACTAGATTATTACACGTGTTACATTTTCGCTTCATATTCCCTGCAACATTAAATTGACAAAATGGAAGTGTGCGATAACACCCATTGATTTTACACACACCGTCTAAGTTGATGTGCGCTGCAAACCTATGTATTTTGCCGTGTGTACTACATACACATCTCCAAAGGACACGGCGACAGCTATGACCGAAGTCGACTTCATAGCCCAAGATCACAATAAGTCGTGAACACGATGACGGGCCCATTCTTTAATGATGAAACCTCTGCCTGGGGGAAACATGCCCGAAGCAGAGTCCTCCGCCCTCGGAAGGAAGTGCGAGCAGCTCAGCGGTTTACAGGCAGTCAATACTCGAATCCAACTCAATACAGAGCTCCTTGCTCCCGACAAAACTGTCGGTTTATTTGGTACAGCGCTGCTGCATATTAATATAGCTGTATTGGCTTGCGAATAGCAAGTAATACACTTTGTATTTGGGTGGCTTAGGCCGCTGTACAACTGTAACCATGAGAGTTTGTTCGAATACCAACATTGAGTGGAAAATTACAATTTGTGTTGTGTTCGTTTGAATATAGTGTAATAAAACCTTGTAATTGTTTATGCAGCCTTGTTTAACCCAATAAAATGGGAACTTCTAATCCTGACGATATACCGCTCAGCACTACTCCTGATCCTACATACATGTTAATTTTACTTCATAGTCGGGCCTCTACCGGCTGAGTCACCGAACATCGATTTCTTAAATGGCGTTCAAATAAATAAAGGTTAAAAATGACTTTATCAATCGTTAAATCGGCTTCAACGTTGACAATCGATTCCGGGCCATTTATGACATCACATGTGCTCATAGAAGCTGATTAAACGATTGATTAACCTTTATTTATTTGAACGTCATTGAAGAAATCGATGTTCGGCGACATAGCCGGTAGAGCCCCTGGTTGGTTAAATTTAGTACATCTTTATAACTAGCCAAATCTTTATCGCTCGTAATCTCCAATATTTAAAGATAGGTACTCATACTTAATAGCCCTCCTATCCTACCTATTGTTATCACGGAACCCATCTGAAGATTGCAAATACCTATCGGATATTTACGAGGCAAAATAAACACCCTAGCTGCCGTTATTGTTCTACCAACATATACGCAATACCTTCCCATAATGTTTAGATTATCAAGTCTATTCTATGTAGACGTTTTCTATTTACACAGCTAAGGAAATGCTACTAATATTGTAAATGCGAAAGTATGTGGGTATGTTTTTTTACTCTTTCACACAAAAATTACGTAAAGGATTTTGCTGAAAATTTGTAGTAATGTACAGACGAGTTGAAAGAGAAACCTTATGCTTATGTGATAAAGTTGAAAATCTATAAAATAAATTTGACAGATTAGGGGAGCTGCATGTGCTGGAGTCTGTACCTTATACATCCGAATAACGTATAGGCTATATTTGTAAAGTTTAACGCAGGTGAAACCTAGTAGTATATACAGTACCTTATACACCCGAATGAAATATAGGCTATTGTTATCAAGTACTCAAGTAGGTTCTATAACATTTCCCCCTTAATGGAAATAAACTAAATACCATATTTGACATGAACTTGTACAAAACAAATTAATAAACTTACTTCACTTACTATGCATTTATCAAGCCCATATATTTTATGCATATAGCTGTGCTATTCATCTAAAGGCAGTGGTTAGTTTGTACGGTTACATATCAAGCTATTATATTTCCAATATCTGCTGGTCTCATTGTATAGAAATGTATATCGTGATAATGTAGCCGTGTGTACATCGGCTATCATTTTATCCGAAGGTAAATACTTTAAATCTATGATAACATCGGCCACCTTCTCTCGGATGAAATTATATTTCGTATCAATGTGTTTAGTTCTTTGTAGTGGACATGATTGAAAGCGATTTCTGGGCACTTTGACTGTCGTAGTGTATTTTACTGTGGCATATTTATTATTAAACGGTCTATCAAATATGTATAAAGAACACTATTTTATTTTTATTATAAACTAACTACTCAATAGGATTTATAACAATCTTGACAAAAATACAATTGATATAAAAAAATGCAAGAGACTGCAAAACTGTCTTTATAACCTAGAAAAGCATATAATGTTGTCTAGAATATATGGCGCAGCACTATATTAATGCCTGGTATTGTATTGTATTGACGGTATTATCATGTTATACGATAACCTAAAAACACGCGACGATAAAAAGGGTGCAACTAGAGTCGCAACGAAATAAGCGTAGCAGACCCTAATTAAAATCATACTTTTGTTACGATAACCTAGACCCAAATACAATGTCACTAGAGATGGGCAATTAAGAGAGCCCGACCCTTATTTGAACTGAAAACAGACCTGGGTAAGAAAAAGACAATTGCAAATATGTCTTACTCACCCTCCAACACAGTTTCAGAGTTACAAAGCCTAAACAAATTTAATTTATTTAGCATTTCAGCATGAATATTAAATAGTATTCGTTAAAAGAGGACAATAAAAAATTTCATAGAATTGTCTAGGCCATTCGTCGGTGATAAAATAGTATTGAATTTAATAAAATAAAGGACGACTTGCTTTAACTGCAAGTTGTCTTGTATGTTAAATACTTTATAAAACTTTTTACTCCTTAACAATTGGTGTAGAGCGTGTTATTGTTTTATAATGTAATTTAATTGAAGTACATATTAATAAATAATTTAATAAAAGATTAAAACATAAATTTTATGAAAACAGATGGTTCGACATAATTTGTGCATCAATTCGAAGATTATAATATTTAATAGCAAATATTATATGCCATAATCATGCTATTGTGTATAATAAAATAATTAACATTCAATTAACATCAAAAAAGCTGCACCGACGACCTTGCAAGGGTTGTGGGAAGTGCTGGATGCGGGCAGGACAAGACCAGCCATCTGAGATCTTTGGGGGAGGCCTTCGTCCAGCAGTGGACGGCTTTCTGCTGTTATGTTCCGACAGGCTAATAGTTATTATATTTTATTATTTAATTTAATAATTATGTGAATTTATAATTATATTGAAACTATATCGGTGCTTCTTTGTATTCTGCGTCGTCGTAAAAAGGGAAAAAGAAGAACAGTTTGGATTGAACCGGAAGACGCAGCGTGGGCAGGCCCCCTACAAGATGGACCGATGATCTTGTTCGGGTCGCTGGAAACGAGGCCTTTGTCCAGCTGTGGACGTCTTTCGGCTGATATGATGATGATGATGATAATTATAATGCGACAGGCTTCACCTCAAATGCACCGTCACATAATTATTAAATTAAATAATACAATATAAAGAAATATGTTAAAATTGTTAAGATGTTGGTTGAGGCTCTATGTTACAAAACCGTTTACCAAGATTACTATCGATCGGGTATTATTCTTTTTATTATTTATTAACTTACCTAACCAATGAAACAAAATGCTTGTTATTTTTATGCAGCTGAAATGAAAACAAGTGGAAATAATACTAATGATGAGACGGCTTGTAGCTTGATGAATATGAATTACTCTTAAATTATGTTTTAACTACCAACTAACTACCAAACTTTACTAGAAATTGTAATTGACACCAATTTCTGAAGCTACAGACATAATTTAATATTTTAATCAAGTTTCACGAAGTTCAATGGATTCAAAATTGTCTTGTCACACATTATTGCGTTGTATTTTGTGAAAGTCACCTTGCAGATTAATATAATATTATGATACACGTATCAGTAATAAAGAATAGCCAAGCCTTTCAAAACGTTTTGTGTAGTAGATACGCTGGTGTCAGTTGTTCAAGCCGCCTTGCGGGCCTCTGAGTTGGCTTAATATTTGTTGTTTCCGAGGCACTTAGAAATTAAACCACTTTGATGGTTATCCATCTATAGACTGACGGCTTGCCTAGGTGCTTTACCTAACCGATCACATACTCATCATTGAGTGCAACTGGTTATGAGTTTATTATTTATGCATGCGGATAAAATTGTGTTATATTTTATGAACAAGATACCTTAGATCTTGTGAAAGTGACACGGAGAAATTATATTTTTACAATGGATTCGAAATACTACTCTTACCGCAGTATTTCTTTACACAATAACAAACAACAATTTTTTTTTTCCTTCGGGTGTTTGAATCATCAGGCTATTTTATCGATGTTAATTGGTTTATAGTTATGGCAAAGCAGATTTAGATAGGATACTACACTCTGGATTTCGAACAGATAATTTGATGGTATTAGGTGAATCCTAGGAATAAATACATCAGCCTCTCAACGAGAACAACCTGTCAGTATAGTTGCCTTGATTACATTGCGATGCAAGTTTTCACTTGACATTGCTTAATTTTGGTGGATATATATTGCGCAATAATTGACGCGTTCACTCTCAATTTTGATATTATGTGAGTTGGGAGACCGGGAAGCTTTAGTGTATTTAGGAATCCGACCAGATAGTGAACGGCATAATCAGTGTTTATCACTGAGTCGACGTATTTATATTGATATTCGACCCTTTCTAATGATCTCAAAGTAGTTAATTTATGACTGAGGCTTGTTCGTTTTATGGTGTTAGGTTGGCATGCTTGCCTAACTTTTTTGCAGGTTTATCGTGAAATTAATAATATTTGGGTAAATTTTACCTATAAGCTTTTCTACAGTGGCAACAATTGTACCTCACTCTGTAGGAATAATGATATTACTATCTCTGTAGGGATAATGATAATTATATATGAGATCACCATTTATTATTTTAAACAACAGGTCTGAGATATGTCCAGCAGCAAGATCTCCTCTAAGGTCTCTCGTATTTTTGGTCAGGCTCAGTTTTGTCACCGAAGGCCACAAATAAGACAGTTTCACGCACGTTCTTCTGACTTCGTCTGCTCGCGTTCATCTGCGCATTAATAGACTGTCGGACATCGCTTGCTAACAGTACAGTAATTTCTCGTATTCGACAATTATGATTCCTAATATGATGTAAAGATCTATTAAGGGTCTCATAACCCAACCCAAACAATTAATTTCGTTTTGCAAAGTATTTCTGTTTTGTTTCAGGTACATATCGCTGGGTTGCGAGAATAACGACAGAACTAAAAATTATTCATTTTAGAGGATGGCATTTTTAAATTTCTTTCTAAATGTTTTAGTGCATACCGCAAAATGTAAATGTTTTATTGAGGGATTGACTTTAGGGATTAAAGGAAAATTTATCGTAGCATCAAAAAATATAAAAACATTTAGAGTTATTATTAAAATTATTTAAAAAATCGTCTTACAAACGGGGGTTTCAGACATCAGTCTTTATTCATGAGACTCCAAATTAGAAAATTCAACTTATGTCATTTATTTAGCTCTAAAGCTTTCTCACACCAAGCGCTTCATGCAAGATCTTCTGAATGGTTGTCCCTGAGATGCCTAATAGAGCCTTTATTTCTCGATACGTCACATGACGATCTTCAAGAATTAGTTGTCTCACAGCAATGATGTTATCTTCAGTGAATGCGGATTTTGGGCGTCCTTCGCGAGATTTGGCATTAACACTACTATGTCCACGCTGGAATTCTAAATGCCAGCGTTCGACAGTCCGTAGACATGGGGCTTCATCACTGAACACCGATGTTAGCTCTTCAAAACACTGAAACCTTGTCAGGCCTCTTCTAAAGTTGTAGAAAATTATTGCACGAACATTTTCCTTAAAAATATTCATTTTCGTACGTAACCTGACAGATTCAAATCGACGCTCTGACTAAACAATAGCATTAATCGTAATACTTTCAACTGTTTTGAGATTCAAAATTTAAACGAATGGAGTGTCTAAAAACTAATAATATAATTTACAACAGACATTAAATAATATTTACAATATATACATATTATTACATAAAAGCCTCATTCTTGCGCGTCGAAAAAAATTTCACCATCGCTGCCTTTGAGCATCGTGCCCAGAATGCTGGCCGTATTGTCACGCTGAATGGCAATGCTTAAACGCTGTCCAAAATAGTGGCCACCCCTCTGGTCGCATGCGTCGACCAAGCGATAATTCGCGATAGAGATAATTCGCGGAATAAAACCCGCGCTCTCGGACCCCATAGCCCAAGCGTCTTCACTCCAAACGGCTAAAATATATAATTTCTTTCAAGGTTTGTATATTTGAGCCGCTTAGTGGCCTCAGCTTAGCGGCGCATGCCATTGTCCTTGGAAGTTGAGATGGCGCAAGCGTGTCGACGCATGTCGCATCCCATACCAAAGGCCTACCCAACTTCCTACCATCAGGTCTCTTACCGTCGTCTCGTACCATACTCTCGTATCGTCTTAAACATATTCGAATATAGAACAGTTCCAAATTTAAAATTACCGAGAAATATGGAAACGACAGAATTTAAAAGGCACAGTATAGTACAATACTTTGCGTCCATGTCATTTCTTCAAATATTGCATTTAAATTTTCAAAGAAAAGAAAATGACGTTAGCATATAAATTATATTATGATCAAATTATAACAGCAGTTTACGTATCTATATTCCTTACTGCTCAATAAAAATGGGAAAAATACTATGATTAAGATATTTAACCAAATAAGAGTTATATAAAACAAAGCTAAACACACAATGTAAAATCCAGCCAAATTCTAATCATAACATATTTGCCAGCAACGTCAGCTTCAAATAAATCCGCGACAATTAAGGCCACAACTGGCCACTGAAAATGTCGTTCTCGCGAAACTTAATGCTATTTGGCAAACGACAGCGATCCTGCCAAAAATTGGACCAATTTATTGCCCCACGTACAAAGAATAATATTAAGTGGAAATGCCGAGTTTACTAATTGGCAATTTAATTATACCAGGACAAGGTTCTCACCTTTACAATGTGAACGAACGGTCCATAAGGCATCGGTACTAGCGGTCAGTGTATGGATGGGTGATAGCCTAAGTGATTTAATTACCTATACTAATATATAATAGATAATTAAAATGTCACCCTGGTATACCTAATCTCTTAGGTATACCAGCGTGACATGGTGTGAGTGGGGTTTGATGGGCGGTTGGCGTGGTTGGTAAATGCTTGCCTTGCCTTTTCGTGGCACTTTTTTTATTTTTTTTAACAGACAACGCCTACACTGGGGAATCTAATCCCTGTATCGCGGGGTGCTTTACAAACACAAATTACATCGAGGCTCAGAACAACTATTTATGGGTCACACAAATAGCTGTCCGGCGTGGGACTCGAACCCGCGGCACGAAGCGGAGCCGCTGCGCCACATGTGCAGTCATGTGTGTGCAACAACAACAATAACTATTATATTTAATAAGGTTTTGAATCACACTTATTAAATATAATAAAGGTGAAAGTTTGTGAGTGTGTACATATGTTTGTTACTTCTTCACGTCTAAACAGCTGGAGCGATTTTAATAAGATTTTGTATGGTGTTAGGTGACATCCTATACTAACACATAAAGCACAGCTAATTATCTATATAAGTATGTATTTGCAAGAGAAAAATAATATATGTAATATATGAGTTTTCTGGTTTCCATAGTATATATAGCTCTGCTTAGTTTGGCATCGGATGGCCGTGTGTGAGTAATTTCCCAGGATATTATTATCTCGTTATTCAAAATAAGAAGTCACATTTCAAAGCTTAAGGTACACACGGCTACATATCAAGCTATACATTTTCAGTATAAGCTGATCTCGCGTTGTATAGGATTTCCATATAATGAGAGGTCAACTGGTATTGGAAATGTATAGCTTGATATATAGCCGTGTGTACAACACAAGCTGTGTGTCGTGTAGGTGCCAACAAGCCACTGTCATTTATTAGAGCTTGGACTAATGCTGTGTTAATTTTGCATTACTCTGTTTTACCAAAAGTGAAAACTATTTAACATTCACGCTCTACACGGTCGAGAATTGTTACTATATTAGGCTTGATTTACACGTACCATAACCACACCACATTGCGGAGACAAGAAGTGGTTACGTGTGAATGGCGTCGCCACAAGTTTTTGCAATTGCGTTGTGGTAATTATAAAAGGGTAATATGATTGCGTTGTCACTAGTAGTTGCTATGTGGTTACGTACGAGTAGTATGCAGACTTACAGTACGACTTCAGTTATTGAAGAGGTAACGCACATTGACTGAATGAACTCAGGGATTTCGAAGAAGATATACTTATTATTGTTGCTTCAATGCAGAATGAATGATGGGGGGTGGATAGGACGCAGGCGGTCGTTGTTTGTGCGTTGTAATTGTAAAACTGGTGGTTGCGTTGATATTACTGATCGATAATGACGGCAACACGAGGTCAATATTAAAAAAAAAATCATTTTCAGACAAATGAGCGCCCACACAGTGTTATTGTCGTCGTGTGGTTGTGGTACGTGTGAATCAAGCCTTAAGGAAACCATACAGATATTGTATTATGTTTCCCTTTTTTAGGTATGTTTATTAATCTAGCTGCCTAATTATTTACTTGAGACACTCAAATAGATGTATAATTAGGGTTGTTTTTTTTGTTTGTTTTTATGGCATAGGGCGGCAAATAAGCAAGTGGGTCACCTGATTGTAAGTGATTACCGCCGCCCATGTACGCCCGCAACACCAGAGGTGTTACGGGTGCGTTGCCGGCCTTTAAGAGTCAGCAAACAAGTGTTGCTGACCCTTCCCCCCACCCCAATGAGCTCTGGCGACCTTACTCACACGCAGAAACACAACACTAAAGTAATTAATGTTATTATTAAAGTATGTCTTCTGTAAGGTGGGGGTACTTCCCCAGTCGGGCTGCTCTTTGAGCGAATGAACGCTGTGCCCTACCCATCTAAGACTGTTAGTCTGTCAGTTTGTATGTTAGTTGGATCGTAGCTTCTAAAGATATGTTAAATTTTATATGCATATGTCTTTACCTGAATAACATAGGGATTGGGCTACAATTTGCTAAGGTTGTTTTATAGCAAATGGTTTCGCAATCTTTAGTTGTTTATTTCTCTTACTTCCGTGTTTATAAGTAAGGCGTTCATAATTTATGTTACTCTAGACTTATATTAATATATAAGAAAGTAATCATCGTCTTTTAATACTATTGACTACTTCAGTTTTATATTTTCATAAAATATGAAGTAGGTACAAATATTAGTAAACAGCACAGGTCTTTAGAACGTGCCAAAGTGGCTTGTTGAGTACGTTTTATGTGTTTCAACAAGGCTTCTTGTTTCGATAGACTGATTTAACTTCAAAGTAAGAAATATATATTTATTTTGTGGTACTTGTGTTTATTCACATTACAATGGGAATTAAATACCATATTTGATCAGTGAAACGCGTATCACGTGTACGAAGAATTTATAACATGGCTTATGGCCAAATTCCAACATAAGGCTTGTGGCCAAAATCCGGCTATGGAGCGCTAATAAATACTAATTTCAACGGAAAATAGTCAACGCAGGACTTCATTTTAGTGCACAAATGTATGCGCATACATAAATGCACTCTGGATTCATTCACTTTCATGATCTGTTGGGACGGCACGTGGGCAGTTCGACCCGTGCCGGGAAAAGATTAGATGCAGAATCAACGACCTTAAGTTCTCTCCCAAGTATTTATAAGATACGTACCCCTAGCGATCTAACGTCCGTCACTTTACCCAGTCAAACATTGTTCTATGCAAATCTGTTATAATATTTACACTATCTAACAATGTAAGTATGACAAACATAATATTTATTTTAAATTTTTCTTTAATTTTTCTCGTCATATTTATGCAAGTTAATCCTTGTAGGCCCACTTGCTCCACCCCAGGTTAAATTAATAAACTCAGAGTTACTGGCTAATATAGGGTTTAACTACAATTACGTCTTGCAACACCAATAGTTAGGGACCAACCTTAGGTTATTTTATAAAAAATGTAACCCATATATTTTGGTGGGTTAAATCACTAACGCTATGTGTCCTAGGTAGGCGGTTCAAAGCGAACGCGATTATGAAGCGGTGTCACGCGAATTCAATGCGATGCGGTGTGACGCGGCGGCTATGTCCTACGTGCACGCGAATAGTCTCGCGCAGCCGCCACCGGCGCCGCAGAAACACGACGGCACCGCATCCTGTTCGCGCGAAAATATCAAGCCAGATGTTTGCGTTCGCTTCATTTCGCGCCGCTCCGCACCGCACCGCACGCGCGTTCGGTCACGTAGGACACGTCAATAGGTTTCTACTGTTTGTTATTTTCGCGCCAAGCTGCAGGTTATGTTGGGTTGCAGAAGTGAAAGTTACAAATTTTAAAACAGTTTGTGTCCTAAGCAATTATAAGTGATTTTTTTATTATCTGATGATGATGAAGAACCAGTCGAATATATTAACTCGGACTTTTATAATAGAAGAGTGGCAGAAAAGTCCGATCATGTCAACTTTCACATGACAATATTTGAACGACTCTAAATTGACAGATTGGTTTCGAACACAAAGGATCAAATTGAAATGTCTTCGAAAATCTTAACACATGAGACAGTCATATACAAAGTTTTCTAGTGACAAAAAGAGGTCTATAAATATTTCACTTATTGTTCACTCATTCATATTTGGTTGGATTACATTGCGAAACAGTTTTGTTTCGCAATGTTCGTAATGATACCAACGTAAAATAGAGAAACACTGAGTTAAATCGATGAGATCGAGATGAATCGGTGTTATTTTTCATTGGCGCAACAGAATGTTAAGTTAAATAACGTATTAACCCGAAGTTACTTAACTCGAGTTACTTTTTTGGTGCAAGTGGGCCTTAGGGGAGTTAAAAAAAATATTAGAAAAATATGTAGATAGGTATAACATCAGATTTTAAGGTAAAATGAAAGCGGCGAAATATTTTTTTAGTCAATAACTGTACAAATATAAAATACTTCTCGATTTTTGGCAATTATATATTACGAAATATCTGTTCAGTCTATCGTTATCGATCAAGTTACAAACGATACAAAGCGGAGCGCTCAACTATTATTTTATTCTGACCAATGACCAGTTTGCTTGTTACTACTGGGCACTGGCCTATGAAGAATTGTTCGTTTGTTTTACGATTTTATTCAATAGGTTAACAACATCTTTATAACCATAATACGAGTGTATTAGGCGTCAAAGTATCAAAGTAATTTTATACAAAAATCCAATGACTAGTACGAAATATTTCGACTTAATTAGGAATGTATCATAATCCATTCCTAATTATCCGTTAACAAATCATCTGGTTGGTAAATCACAGAATATGTGCCAACCCTGGTTGACTTTTATTTCCTATTATTAGCATTTTTTTATATAATATCATCTAGCTAGCGCATAGTCAGCGTTGTTATTACGCGAAGTCGCGCTCTTATTGGAACAGACAGAGAAACGGTTGAATATAAAATATAAAGGTTAAACTAATATATTTATAAGCGTGAAGTGTAGTCATTGTTCCAGAATATAATGTAATATAGTAAAATAAGTTCCGTTCATAACACAAAGAATTTTAATGAAATGAATCAGTGGTTTCTTGAAAAACGTGTTTATTATTTATGTCATAATTCTGGTGTACAATAAAAGTTAAGTACTTAACTATATTGCATCTTAAAACGAATAACTTTTTGTAGATAAGAAGTCAACAGATTCAACTTACGACTACTTAAGAGCTTCTCAGAAGATAATTAGTAATTCAAATACTGAAGTAACAAGTTTCCATCCGGCTCCTAACTTTATTTTAGAACAACGTCAGGTTTGAAGTAGTGTTCTATTTACAAAATTATATTAAACAAGCTGCGCCCCGCGGTTTCACCCGCGTTAAAGTAGTTTTGACGTAAAAGAGTAACAAACATGCATACATCTATACTCACAAACTTTCCCATTTATAATATTAGTAGGATGTGTACCTCTAGCGGTTGTGGCAGTGCACGCCGGAATAACTCGCAGATGGTAGATTTTTTTCTACCACACACTTATCGTCATATTTGGGACAATTCACACAATATCTTTATAAATTGTAGCCAATCTGATGTAAAGTTTCAATAAAATCTATTCTGTATTTTTTACGTGAAAGAGTAACATACACCCATCCAACCATCCATACTTACAAACTTTCGCGTTTATAATATTAATAGGATATGAAACGTAACCTATCGTTGTACTAAAACTTCACCGGATGCCAAGTTAGCCTCCAAACGTATGACACCTACGTTGAATAAAAATTAGCTTTTGGGCGAGTCGCTGCCTTTTGGGAATGTTGCCAAATTACAACAATTTGGCGCAGATATTTTATAAGTCCAATTAACAAAACATTTGAATATTTTACACATTACCATTGACCCGAGAATTATAATAATGGCCCACTTTTAGCTTTCATTTTGTTTGTGTAGATTTCAATGTTGAAGATAATTGTAGGTACTCTCTTGAAAACGTTGATTGAGAGAGTTTAACTTCATAGTTATGCGATCGAGATAATCTTTATTTATGTGTTTATCTATTTTTTTTGACAAATAATGCATTACGAACTCCAGTATACCTATGTATATAATTTGAGCACAAATAATGTAATTTTATTTACATACAAACATTAATATTATAATTATTTGAATGAATTATTATTGAAATAACCTAACTTATCAACTAAAGAAACATAAATAAAATAAAATAAATACAAACATAAATAAAAAGTCTAACGAATGAGCTTATGCGTCAAAAAATGAGGACCTATGTATATTGTATAGTATATTGGTATTCTAGGCAGTAAATTCTGTGCAGCAGTATATAAGATGAGATAAAAAACCGGCCAAGTACGAGTCGGATTTGCGCACGGAGGGTTATTACCACGCGTATCTATAAAAACGAGCAAAAAATCACGTTTGTTGTATGGGAGCCCCCTTAAATATTTATTTTATTTTTGAGATACAGCCTGGTGACAGATGGACAGCGAAGTCTTAGTAATAGGATCCCGTTTTACGCTTTGGGTACGGAACCCTGAAAAACGTCAAAAAAGCCGATAAGTGTTATATTGCCTTGCTTCTCCAGTTGTCATAAAATCGTTAGCGAGAGACTCGTTGGGACCATTTTATGTGCCGGTCATCGTGAAGCCAGCACGTGCTCAAGCCAGCTTTATACTCAAAACCTGTTCCCAGAGGGCATAACTTCAATTGGCTGATCTCCAGTTCTGATTTTATTCCTACAGGTTCATTCATCTATCTTGCTTAGAAAAACCTTGCTAACATAAAATTTCCACTTTTACATTTGTTTAAAGGCTTACGAAGGCTTACTCAAGAAACCTTTACAATCTTTTCATTTGAACTGAAACAAACACTGAAATATTTATTGTATACTCACTGATTTGATATACAACCAAATCTTAAGATCTGTAAGACTTGAGTAATCTGATGAACACTGCTATCACCCTATATGTTTACGATTTACAACTAGCCAAGCCAAATGATCCAAAATAAACTGCGTGAATTGTTTACAACATAATCAAATTACACGATAATAAACAATGATATGAAAGTATAGGGAATTAATGGATACAGTCCGATGGATTGGTAATTATTTGCTTATCACATTACAGTTGAAAATAAATGAAAATATTTGTCATTTCAATTTGTTCGTTTTATTGTTTTAAAACTGGGTTGGGACTGGCAAAAAGTGCTCGCTGGCGTATAGTTTGTAGTGCCTTCTTACATGTAAATTCTATCAAATATCGTATTCATGATACTGTTGCTAAAGAAATTTTCTATCTAATTATAAAGCATAATTAATTATTATGATTTATTTTCATATTAACAACATTCGTCATAAGTCCCATATAGTAATTACGTATGTCATTGAAATAATCGTCATGAAATACCGTCATAAATATTCAAAACTGGCTCACAGTAAGAGATGGGATAGAGTATAGACAAAACTATTATCGCCAAATAAAAATATTTGAACTTATAAATAGCCATCTTGATAATATCTTCAATAAGTAACACATATAGTTAAGTAACATAATCATTACTGATTCCAAACCGCTGATCGGAAATCTAAAACATGTTCTAACGATAAGCGCTTTTTTTAAAGTAGGTATATGAGAATAAAATTGTTTCTTATTTTGTCTACTAAAAAACTTCAATTTATGGGATGGATGCAGTCAATATGGATATAAATCATGATAATTCATTATGGTTTATTTGGATAATGAATCATTGTAGCAATAGTATCATGGCTAAGTTATTTGATATAATGGCTGACCTTATTTATGGCAAGTTTGGGAAAATTGAGGGGCCAATGGCGAGCAAAGTAAAGATGGCAAAGAAAGAAAAGTATCGGGAGAGTTGAAAAGAATATGGAAAAGCCTTATTGAATATATTTCAAATCAATGACGGTATAAGAATGTAGTAATGTATCTAATACCAATGACTCTTCAAATCTAAGAAGTTACTAATATTTAATGTTTGTCATTAATTTTGGCTTTCATTAAATTTTAATAATAATAATATCGTGGGACATCATTCACACACGGCCATCTGATCCCAAAAATAAGCAGAGTAGTAGGTAGACTTGTACTATGGAAACAGATAACTGATATAATATTACATATACAACTTTTCTTTTGTAAGTACATACTTATATAGATAATTACACCCAGACAGGACAAACAGACATGTTCATGCACACGAATATCTGGCCTGGGTGGGATTCGAACCCACGACCTGCGGAGTGAACGGGGCAAGCATTTACCAACCACACCAACCGGCCCGTCAACCTTCCGAGAATGCTATGCAATTCGCTAATAGGTTCTATTTCTCATTTTAAATTCGTTTTGAGAATTCAATTTCAGTATCGGGCTTTACCAAGATTTGCACTTAGTACCTTATATTTAAGTCTCTGTTCCGTAAGTGATGACTTACGGAACAGAGACGTGGTCGCTAACTATGGGCCTTATCAGGCGGCTCAAGGTCACCCAAAGAGCAATGGAAAGGGCTATGCTTGGAGTTTCCCTGCGAGATCGAATCAGAAATGATGAGATCCGCAGGCGAACCAAAGTCACCGACATAGCCCTAAGAATTGCCAAGCTGAAGTGGCAGTGGGCAGGGCACATAGCTCGTAGAGCCGACGGCCGCTGGGGCAGAAAGGTTCTCGAGTGGCGACCACGAACCGGAAGACGCAGCGTGGGCAGGCCCCCTACAAGATGGACCGATGATCTTGTGCGGGTCGCTGGAAAACGCTGGATGCGGATAGCGCAAGACTGGCAATTGTGGAGATCTTTGAGGGAGGCCTTTGTCCAGCAGTGGACGTCTTTCGGCTGATATGATGATGACCTTATATTTACGTTTTGCTTCAAAAGAATCGTTCGTTCATTTCTTAGAACCAAAGAAATTCAGTTATGAAACCTGTGCTAATCGAACTGCATAGCTCGTTCGATTCCCAGGTGAAAATATCTGGAGAACCGTCTGACCTAAATCGCTGGCATCGTCTATTTGTTGTACCTCGAATGGTTACTTAGGATATATAGGTGTTTTATATTTGATATATTGGCAATATTTTCTAGCAACTCCTACTAGGTATACTAGAATTGTAGGAAATTGAATTATTGAAAAAATCGTCTTTTTTACGGTTACGGTGCTGTTATTATTGGTATGAGTTTGGTGTCTATAGTTCATGTGTATATAGTTGGGGACGGCTTTTTCCTTATAGATTAATTTTTGTCATGGCTTATGGTACGACTGACATAATCGAAAAGAGATCATGAAACTAACGGCTTTATATGCTCACTGAAGGCACAGGAATAAAAAAAGAACTAGGTTTTATCAACAGAGAATTTAAAGTATAAAACATTATGGCTTACTCGGAAATCATACGGAGACGACTGCGGCATCTTTCATTATAAATATTTTTTCACAATTTACTTCATGAATAATTTTCCAGTCTTAAAAAGTTTTACATGAATGTTAAATAGTGGTTCGTAATTTAACAGATAAAAGGAAAACAATCACCTAAGCCTTAAATATGTAGGAGCAAATAAATATAAAATTTATCTTCCTATAGTAACATAAAACGGAATTACCTTGGAGAAATCAATGCTCCGACTAGGTCTGGCCGCGAATTTCTAACGCGCTACAAAACATGTATTTCCTTGCGGTGAGATAGAATATGTAGATAGTATATTATAGTAGACTAGATTTCGTTGAAATAATTCACTTAGCCTTGAAGCAACGAGTTTTGTATACATATTACGGGCACTATTTCGATATATTAGAGAATCGAAATTTGGTATCGTACCACATGTTTATACCGTATATTTTGGACCAGAAAGTGCTGAAAAGTAGTAAATTATTAAGTAAGGCACATTTTCAAATATCTCGTTTAGGTGCAAAAATGGTGTATATTTTTACTCGCGGTATTATTATCGTATTCGAAGAAAAATAAAATACATTCATACGCCTACGGAGTAAAAGCCTTTCAAAGGATATACGTTGTTGTATCCTTCCCAAAATTTTAACAACTACGCGTGATATAGAAATGGTAGCAATCTTTTGTCGCTATTGACTTTTTCTTATATTTTATACTTAAGAAATTGGAGTACCTAGAGAGTATGTTCTTCAATTCCCTTTTAATTAGATTAGTATAATTAAATGCACCAGAAGACGCAGCGAGTGCAGGCCCTCTACAAGGTGGACCGACATTCTTGCAAGGGTCGCGGACAGCACAAGACCGGCCATTGTGGAGATCCTGGGGGAGGCCTTTCTCCAACAGAGGAAGCCTTTGTCCAGCAGTAGACATTTTCGGCTGATATGATGATGATGATTAATCGATTGAAAGAAGCTTTTCGTTGATTACCTTTACGGTGGACTTATAGTCCCACATTTATTTTTTCTGCGATGATGTCTGTTTTTTCCAAGACCATATTGAAATTATGAATTTGGTAAATATTTTAGAAGATTGATCATAACAAATACGTTAATTACGTTGTAAAGTTAATAAAGCATCGATCGACATCTTTACATCTTAATCCAATCTCCACGGTGGAGTGGCAGAGTTGTTAACTTCATGTAAAGTTTGGTTTGAATAAAAAAATCGTTTAGTAAAAAATGGTTCTTTCTCGTCTCTCTTTATTTTTGGTTTCTTAATAGTAGTAGTTGTAAATACCCAATAAAAGATTTACTTGCCCTTATCATGTAGCTATTTTGGGTATATGACGACTTTACTAATGGATTGTGTAGGAGATTATGATGCCTTAACATTGCAGACGGTATACATAGTCCAACATAGTTTATCAGCCGCGATCAATCAGTTGACCTATTCACGAGTCGGAAATGAAATACTAACTCGGCTATTTTCTTTCGTTCACGCAATGGCAATATATGGATTTTTTTCATCGAGTTTTAAATGGAAACTGGATGTACATATGCAAAAAAAAATCTTTTAAATTCTTTCAAAACGGTTTATGTAAATGTCATTATTTGGATTTTAGATCCGTGAACAATATTCAAGGTGCCTGCGAACAAAAGCAGAGAATCTTAAGCGTTTTAATACATTTAAACTCCGTGCCCAATCTTACAACAAAACCTAACGCTTTGGAAGCTTTACTGACTTTATTGTTAACATGTGCGTCACAGAGAAAGGACCATGAGCCAAATTGGGCTCAGTGTCCAACAGAGTTATAGCATACGCCGTTGTGAAGGATTTTGTTTGTACTAAAATTGTTACTATGGGCACCACCTTCAATTCCATTGCAGAAAAAAGATATGCACCTAAATAGGTTTTGTAGAAAAAAACAATTGTTAGGAGTCGTAAAACTTATATACTCATTCTTAAAATACTTAAAATAGTGGCAAACAATAGATGCGCCTGCGCCCGTGTGATTTACAACACTCTCCATCCCTTTCACACCTCCCGGACGCCTGCGCGGGCACCCGTCTACTCTCAATCAGTCGACTCGTGATTCTCACGTTGTTAGCTGTGTTTCCGTGTATCCTCTCTTGTTCTGTGATTTACCGACTTGCGGCTTGTTGTTTTGGACTCTGTTTATGCTTACGTATTGGTGCGCTTGGTGATTTATTTATTATATTAAACCTGTTAACTTGACCTGGACTGTTTATAGACACTGATTTACCTACCTGTTTTTGCAATGGCTACCGAAGGACGGCGTTGTGTGTTGTGCCCACGTTCTGTTTTGCGACAACGGCGGCATATTTTAGATGAACACTTACCAGAAAGACAACCCTCGTATGCAGAATTTATTCAACAAAATGCGCTCACCGAGGTAAGTGTACTCATTTCTTGTACACGGCACATATACCTGTTATAAATCTGTATTTAAAATGTCTGTCTGTCATTCTATCTGCTCATATTTTGAGAACTACTGAACCAATCTTAATATAGTTTGTTTCATTAATACATAATTATGGGCTACTTACCATCACGCTAAGTTATCGAAGGGGAAAGTAGAGAGGTTAAATATGAGAGAGGTCAGGAAAAAACGGCGATTAATTAGAAATCCCATTCACTATAAAAGTGGGACCTAAAAAATCCGACTTTTACGTGACCTGTGCTGCGGGCACAGCTATAGGCTATAAAAATCCCAAGGGTATGATTATCAAGTCTACGCGGACGGAGTCGCGGGCAAAAGCTAGTCAAAAATAATATGTCGCAGAAAGTATTTTATTTATTGAATGTTATTTTCAAATAGTCTTTACTTTTTTTAGGTTGCGTTTAATAACATCCAAGCCACATGCCATCGGTGTTGGCAAGTAGTGCAAAATGCAGTTCGACAACAAGAACCGCAAGACCCACAAGAACCGCAAGGCCCACAAGAACCGCAAGACCCACAAGAACCGCAAGGCCCACAAGAACCGCAAGGCCCACAAGAACCGCAAGGCCCACAAGAACCGCAAGGCCCACAAGAACCGCAAGGCCCACAAGAACCGCAAGGCCCACAAGAGCCGGGAATACCACCAGAAGCAGAAGATCTACAACAAGTCGTTATTCCTGATTATATGAGAGCGCCCAATGTTGCTTACCGTTGTATTTTTAATGGCTGCCCTAACGCAGAACGTCTTAGAATCCCAGTTACGATTAAAGCACATATTCTTTGTGAGCACAGCTTATACATACCTGAAAGTGCAAGAGTTTTCCAAGAACATCTGATGGTTAACGACAATTGGAACTTTTTGATTGATAATTGTAATGTTACGCATAACTTTAATGTACGGCAGATCACATATATGACTAATATGCTGGTAAGAACCATTACCCAAGGCCAGAGGTTTGATTTTGAATTAGAAGCTGCATTAACGGATAATGACTTATATTTTTGGACTGGACTAAACTTGCAACAATTCAATAGAATTTTGGAAGAGACTCCTTCTCTAGCACAAAGAAGTAATCGTCCACGGACTGTCTTCGGTATCTATATGACAAAACTAAGAACAGGAGAGTCAAACGAGAGATTGTCAACATTGTTTAATATATCTCGCCGAACACTGGAAGGAAAACTTGCACTAGCCAGAGAATGTTTAATAAATGACTTCGTTAACAGACACCTTGGTATTGGCCATATTTCGCGAGAAAATATACTGCAAAGAAACCTACTATTACCAAAAGGCTTGTTTGGCAACGAAGAAAATACAAAAGCCATTGTTATAGCTGACGGCACCTATATGTACATCGAAAAAAGCTCAAACTTTTTATTTCAGAGAAGAACTTACAGCTTGCATAAGTTTCAAAACCTTTTCTGATAGCATGTAGTGACGGCTACATTATCGAAGTTTATGGTCCGTATGCAGCTACGGATTCTGATGCATCAATTATGAACAATATATTAAACGACGAGGAAAATCCTTTCCACTGGATGTTTCACCGGAACGATGTGTTCATCTTAGACAGGGGCTTTCGAGATAGCGTAGAAAACTTAAAGGCATTGGGATATGAGGCACACATCCCACCGACAAAAGACAGATTCCAAACTCAATTGACCACAGTTCAAGCAAACAAATCAAGATTAATAACATTGTGTTGGTGGGTTGTAGAAGCTGTTAATGGGAAGTTTAAAAATAGATTTAAACTACTGCGACAGGATTATTTTAATAGAGCCTTGCCGCATTTATTTGTTGACTTTAAAATTGCAGCCGCTCTTATTAACGCATTTTACAAGGTAGCTGTGGATAATGAACATGCAAATGAAATATTAAGAATAGCCAATGAAAGGCTCCATACACCAAATCTTTTGAACGACTATGTACAACTGAGGAACCTGAATAGACAAAGAGCCGCATTTATTACATTGGAAGTAAATCAGCTGGAAGACTTCCCTCGGCTAACAATAAACGAGATTTTCATGATATCGCTTGGGTCATATCAAATCGAACTTGTTAAATCATATTGCAGTGAACATTTACGCAATGTTTTATATACGATAGAAGTATGTCGTGAAAATGAATTAAATAATTTAGCAGCATGCAATATCCATTACCAAAATGTGTGGCTATTAAGAGGAAGGATATAGTCAAGACATGTTCGTGCACGTACATATTACGTATACATTCTGGTTAACAGAAACGAAATGGGTCGAGATGCCATCGCTCAGTATTATTGCTCGTGTCTAACAGGTAGACGCACAGTAGGAAGTTGTGCTCATACCATTTCAATAATATGGTATCTAGGGTTAGGCAGGCAGACATACAATTTAATCCACCGGCAGGATATTTAGACGACATTATTATTGATATTGATTGAAATGTTAATAAAAATAATGTTAACTATTAGCAGCTGTTTTATTTTTTATGTATACATTAAACCTGGAATTAAAACTAGTTAAAGATGTTCAATAAAAAACCTACAATGCCATAACAGCACTACTTTTTGCAGAATTTTAGTTTATTTATGGTCGGAGAAAAATATTTATAGCAAAATAACCCCATGGATTCTTCGCAAAAATGAGTTTAAATCTTTATATTTAGTGTTTTACAAGTATATTCAAAGTGGTCTCATCTCTGTTGGTGGGTGAGCCCAGGCTTCATACATTTTTGCCCATGGTCCTTTGAGTCAATATTACGCAAATTCCTTAATATTCGTTACTCCAGTTACGTTACGTGCGAAAATAGAAGAATTACATTTAAGAATATTAAGAGTCAATCTTAATATTCTTAAATGTAATTCTTCTATTTGCACGTGTGGCGCAGCGGTTAAGACAGTCGCCTCGCCTCTTCGTGTCGCGGGTTCGACTCCCGCGCCGGACAACTATTTGTGTGACCCATAAATAGTTGTTCTGAGTCGGGATGTAATTTGTGTCCGTCTATTATATGTTTGTAAAGTACCCCTCGACACCGGGATAAGATTCCCGAGGGCGGGCGTGGTACAAAAAAAAAATTGATATTACAAAAGTAGTAAAACGGTCTATCTTTTCTTGTAGATGCAAAGCATCTTCCAAATTTTGAATCAAACTTCTCATACCAATAATTATATTCTAGAACAAAGGAAACATTTTGAGATATTTTTAATATGTTAAATAAGAAGGAACATTATTAAGATCCCTGGGGTATTCCGGTGGGATACGTGCAGTTTTAGACGTACAATGAGAACCATTGTTGAATCTCCTAAAATCTTTGATTTCAAAAGTATAGAATGGTTCAGATATAAACTACTAGATTGTGATAAACTCAACTTCCTAATCACGTGCCATCGCTTGTAATGCTGCAACTGTCGTTGAGTACTCAAGAAGTGTCTCGGAGGGGTGAATTAATACCGATTCTTCCTTTTCTAAAATACTCACCTTACCGCGTTTTATCAGCACTCATTTGATAATTTGATCTGGTAACTTATTTAAAAACTTAAAACATCAACAAAATAAACTAAAACAGCACATGTTATAAACACAATGGAATGAACACAAAAGGTTGGTGGTTCAGCAAAAGGGAACGTCAAATGCGACGTTCAAGTAAGAACAAGATAAATAAATAGATCAAGAAATATGTAAAAGGTACAGCTTGTTATTACCATGGTGCACCAGGATACACTACCGACACTTTAATTAATAAACAATAATTAAGAAATTATAAAATAAAAAGAAAATATAAACCCGTCTGTGGAATCATTTTACTGCGGAGGTATTTCCCATCCGGTTTGACATGGCAACGTTCAAGAAGCGAGCCTTTCCCTTTTTCAAGGACCGGCAACGTACTTGTGTATGACACTCATCAAGAAATAGATGACCTAAACTAAGAAAAGTCGTCTATAGACGGCATCGAACAAATACGTATTTGCTAAATACCTTTATACTTCTAATGTTAAGTTTTTAATTCGCCACGATCTGCTACCATCTTGAGAGACCTCATAAATCGGAGAATCAATAATAATTTCTTTATTTTCCAAAAGCATTGTACAGTTCAAGATATTAAGGCACATATATAGACATACAATCTGATAAAATTGATACCACGTTATCCTGGGGCCCGCAAGTTTAAGAAGTTAGTCGAAAAATGTTTGTTTCCGCTGGGTCACTTGACGACTTCGTAATTTTTTGCCGACCACCACCAAGATTGCGCTAGCCCATTCCCTTCTCCTACCGATTTTAGACTACGCTGATGCCAGCTATCTCGATATAACGGAGGACCAATTAAACAAACTTGAGAGGCTTCAAAATTTTTGTATTCGTTTCATATTTGGTTTGTGTAAATATGATCATGTTTCCGAATTTCGTGCAAAACTCAAGTGGTTAACCTATACGACTTCGCCGGAATGCTCACATTGTTTCTCTTCTATATAGTATATTGTTCAATCCAGCTACTCCGACTTACTTAAAAGAACGATTTGAGTTCCTCCACGAAACACATTCGAGGTTGAAGAGATCATCGAAAAATCTACGAATCAAGATACCAATGCACTCCACAAAATTTTTAGACCATTCCTTTTACTTACAAGCTGCCCGATTGTGGAATGCTTTGCCAGAGACAGTGAGAGGTGCTCAGTCACTGGACATTTTTAAGAAAATGGTGAAGAGTACTATCTTAGAAAGAGTACCAATGGCACAAAAAAAAATTTGGTGTACAATAAAGAGTTACTTACTTACTTACAATCACACTAATATTACAGAGGCGAAAGTTTGTGACTGTGAGTGTGTATGTTTGTTACTTCTTCGCGTCTAAACGGCTGGAGCGATTTGAATAAAATTTTGTATGGATTTAGCTGACTGCTGGATTAACACATAGGCTAAAGTTTAACGCGGGTAAAACCACGGGGCACAGCTAGTATTTTATAAAGGTGAATACCAAAATAACCAAAACATGTTTTTCTTTTTATGAACTGAACTGACTTTGAACTTGTTTCTTAATCAAAAACATTTTTAACAAATAACAATGTCAGAGTTTTACATTGAAATCTGATAGAAAAAGTATTTTATCAAAAACTAAATTTGTGGTATATTTGCTGGTTTTGTTATAATCATACTCGTTTTGTTTTATTCTTCAATGATACGAAAATTCTTGATTCAAGTTACCTAAAATATATTTCAGCAACATTTAGTATTTTATAAAAGAAGTCAAAATACGGCTGATTTTGTGCGGTGGACTGGAACTTGTGAGCTAAGACGTGTTTACAATGTTTCCCTTTCAAAATAAGCGTGAATTTCTTACCCCGCTCCAAGGACAAAGGGCTTACTTGATCAACCGCTGTGAAGATTACACGCTGAATTTCAGGGGCGTTTTTAACAAGTTCCGTTAGGCTGATAACACATACATGTCTTATTTCGAGATATCATTTAGTTTGTTATAAATGTAGGTTAACAACAAAGATATTTTCAAAAAGACTATTATCGCCCTAAGAAATAATAAAACGAAAAATAAAACATCGATAAATGTTGGTTGTTTACACGAAAACAATATCGTTACACTTTTTGTTGGACTACACTGTTTTAGATCCGAAATGAATAGAGGGTAATAAAGGATCTTCATTTATTAAGCTACTTCTAATACTTACCGCACTCTCTACTACTAATATTATTAAATAATACTAATTATTTTTAGAAGTAAGTAAAATTAAACTCCTACCTAAGTAAATCATTTAATTAAATATGAAATAAATACGAGAACTATAGAAGGTCTCATGAGATTGTCAACTTTGAATACTAGCTAATAGGATGAGAATAAGACGTACCACCAATAACGTTCAAGCACTGAATCGTTAAAATGTGCATTCTGCCTACGGTACACAAAAATGGTATTTAACCAAAATCTAAGGGTTTAAATAAAAAATATATCAAAGGGCAATAAAACGGCGTATTTGGACGTAATAAGGGCTAACAATATAACCGACTCTGTTTCTACAAAACAAAAATAATCACGTAGCCTGCACGACAGCCAAGCTATAGTGGGTGTACGCCCAAATGTATTCGAAGTGATGTACGCCGAAATGTAGGATAGACCATGAAAGCAATGGCATGATGACCCAAGACGCTTTCATAAGAATTAGCACAAAACAACGTGGAACAGAGAAATAAGGAGAAAGTTGGGGGAGAAGTTTTCCCAGCGGTGGTAAAGTGAAGCTTTAAAATCAAAATCCAATTTCATATTACTTTTTTATTAAAAAAATTGTTTCACAAGAATACATTTAATAGATAGTTGGCAGACAAATGAAATGAATGAATTATACTATGCTGCCGCGCAATTTATAAGTGCAGTAAAGAACATGTCGTTCACATGTTCTTTACTGCGTTTATAAATTGTGCGGAAGTATAGGTGTCTCACTACTTCCGTGAAAACCTTAAAAGGAACTTTTTGAAAAGTATATTGTAAGTTGCAAATTAATAGTGGACTATAACAATCCCTACGAAGCATCTCCCATTGCAAAGCATACATGTAATAATATTTAGCAACACAGAATGAAAATCGGAAAGTTTAATTGTTTAACCAATATTTTAGGTATAGTTTATGCTCCAAATATGGGCTCAAATATCCAGAAGTAAAAGCCTACACTGGAACTTATTTTCAGTACATGTATGTTAGTAGGTGAAAAATTAAAATATCTACATCGTTAATTTGGACCGTATTTTTTCGTTATTATTTGCTTATATTATAATAAGTTTAATTAAATATTCAATTATGAAAATAAAATAGATTTTTTATCCAGCTGTTTACGCAGTGTGTAATACAACAATGATACTAATAAAATTAAAAATATACTATTTTTTTTTCTTAATACATGTCTCCATCAACTCTAAAGAATGTTACTCTACCCAGCAAAACAAATTAAAAATTAATAATGACGATGGAAAAAGAAGCGATCTTATACCTTGTAACTGCGAAAGAAATCCGGAAATATCAGCAAAATACAGCAAAAACAGAACCACCAATGTGTATCTCACTTATCTCGGCCCAAAGCTCGTTAGGGATCACTTTAGATAGCCTCGACGATTACCAGACGATTCAAGAAGTTCCACCGTGGCCGTATTCGTAAATAAAAAATATACGCCTTAATACGACCGCCTCAAAACTTCGCTCGGAGTATTAGTGGGTACACTCGCTATGTTTTTTACGTGAAACATTTGTGAGTAGGGATACCAGGCTTTTGACCAAGTTTAATTAGCAGAATTGCCGCAATAAATGATAAGGCCTGACAATCAGGAAGTCTATTTTTAACTTTGCCTTGCCTGTGACTTTTACAATCATCATCATCATGTCCGCCACTTTCGCTGCTGAACGAAGGCCCCCCCAACAAAAGATTTGCACAATGGAGTTTTGTCTATCATATTTCATAATCATGGCAGGCGGGTTGGCTATCGCAGTATGATGGTCATATAACACAGAGAGTCGCTACTCCCCGTTATTTTCTACGCCCTCCACGAGATGAGAGGGGTGGGGAGACGGTGATTAATATTCTTTGCCCTTAGCCATACAGCAAATTCAAGTGGACAGTAGAAAATCTTTTTGCAAAGCGGTCAAAAAAGATATGACGTATTATTTATTTATTTTACAAATACGAACATTTTATTCATTTTATACTTGCAAATAATCAAAATTTACTTAGTAATAATCTAAAATAGCTATAAATAAAAAACTGAGTTCAAATCGTCGCCTGCGGACAAGGGGCCCAGAAATCTGGTGTTTCATTAGTGAGCTGTATAGGCACCTCATCAAGTCTTCAGATGTACAGAGAGCGGGTTCATATCTAAATCAACGTATTAGTCTTGTTCTAAAAATAAATAATTAAGTTTTAATAAAATATATAGGAGGCTCTCATACAACAAACGTTGTAGATCGGCTCCTACTGGGCTCCACCTAATGGTGTCTCACCCGGCTGGGACTAATTCTCCGGACACCGTGAAGAAAGGGGTGGTAAACACAAACCCCCTCACTGCTGTCCCAGCAGAGGCTGGCTATTATCTACACCCGGGGTAAGCTGTGACTCATCCCTGAAATAACTTGCCGCAGCTCTATAAAGAGCAAATCCAACCACCTATCCGTATTTACGGGTAGCGATCTACACCTCGGGCAGGGGGCCCACGCCTCGTACTCAATTCCTCCGCCCCCGTGAGGGGTCGTGAGAATACCACGCTTAGTGTTATGGGTCAGCAGCAAGCACTGTGGATAAGTATATTATACGTGCTTAATATGAAGTCCATTGTTTCAATTAGATATCCTCTCCAAGTCGACCTTCGTTCATGTATCATATCATGGTAGACGCTTCAAATATTAACAGAATATTTAAATGTATGTTCATTTCATAAATAAATGATTTAAAAAACCCTTCGTGCGCGAGTACGACTCGCTGTTAGTCGATATTTTTATTTTATTTAAATTCTATATTAAATAGTTTCTCTCGCTACGAAAATAATATTCTAGTTATCGAGTAGGTAACAAACCCTACATCAACAATAAATATGTAGTCCAAAACAACTAATACAATTTTAGTATTCGTAAAAGAATGGTAACCCTACAAGGAGTAGTTTTTACGGTGTCGCCAGTTGTCCTGTGGCTAATATCTTTTATATCTAGCAACGAGGTTGGGTAATAAAATCTTGGTTTGCTTGAGAAACGCTCGGATTTTTGTGAAGCGAAATATTGTTAGTCGAGTTAAAGGAAATGTACTCAGGTAGTAACAAAATGTGGGTAGTTTGAAGGCTCGTAATATATAGTATAATGGTAGTTTGTACTACGTACTAAAAGCTGAGGTTTAGCTAGCCTCTTCGTAATATAATTGAAATGTTACTTTATGTTCACTACGCTACTTTGTAATACTACAAAGTTAATTACTTAGTGAAACTTTTGTATTCTCCTTCATCCATCGCTATGACATGGTGATAGAATAGAAAATCTAAATTTATTGCTGTAGATCGTATTGGTATGCGGTAACCACTAATAGAAGTCACGTTTCATATTATTCTATTATCTTTATTACGAATAATTGCATCACTCTAGTAGTGTGTCTGAGAGACCGAGAGGCGAGTCCTAGTCGCAGAGATCGGACGGGATCTGTCAGCTCCGGGAAGACATCGCTATCCTACTGCTGTTTCACTTTTCCTACAGTATAATTCGCTAATTTATGTTGTATCAATTTCTGATACATCATAAATTAGCGACTGCGCCATAAACAGATCTTCTGCGACCTGTTTATGGCGCAGTCGCTAATTTTTTTTGATGCAATTATGTAAGCTAGAAAACAATAACTTCTTAATAGAATACAAGGAATTCTCCTTTCAGGCAAAATGTATTTTGTTACAATTGCTACAAAAATATGTTGTATCAGAAATAATTATACCGTAGGAAAAATTAAACGGCAGTAGGTAATTACGGGCCTTCCTCGTATCGCATTGTAATTGGTCGTTGTTTCTTTTTGTGACACGACTTGATTTATTTATTTGTTGCTCTGGAAATGAAATGAATTAAGTAAAGCCATATATTTTTTTATTGTTAAACTAATTTTACCTTTGGATACATTACTTATGCAAGGGATCAAGATCAATCAAGACATGGTAATGTGAATATAACAATAGGCCATCTTAAAGAACTAAATTGCTATTAAATATATACAATAAAATATAGAATCCAATCAGCTTTAATTCTCACCAGTGATAAACTGGCGTGCGTTATCGTGCAAAAAATTATAATTAGTTACAAAATTTATGCAGGTTTTTTAGCCGAAGTATCTAACTATACCAGAAGTAAGCTAATTTATCATTGGTGAGAATTAAAGCTGATTTGATTCTATATTCTATTGTATATATTTAATAGCCATTTAGTTATTTTAGATGGCCTATTGTGATAAACACAATAGGGCTTTAGCACTCGCTGGCCGCTTTTGTTCGAGGAAGGGGAGAAAACCTCCTAAGCTAACTGTAATAAAAGACATGTAAAAAAATCGACTCTTAGTAAGAAATGACAGCAGTAAGCTGCTGTTTGGGCGGAGTGTGGTCTAGTTCACTGCTGATGTGGGCTGCGACCTAGCTCTAACTTAGTTATCTGTCCGATCAACTAAGTTGGCGAATGGTTTTGGGGGAGAGCGCAACAGTCGTTAAGATCCCCAAGACAAGCCTGGTGTATAATCCTTCACGTGGTTGCCGCCTGTTACGTGATTGCATCCCCTGCTCCCCAGCGGTGGATGCAGCCACAAACTGAAAACACCAGACGTACCCTTTTTCCGTTACCCTTCATTATATTAATCCCCACTTCCTATCCCCTCCGCTGCCGGGACTCGTGGTCATGTCTCGGTGGGCCTTCTATTGCAGAAATGACAGCAATAGTCGGCTGTTAATGACCACCCGCGTGTTTGTGCCGTGCGCGGGGACCCGTAAGGTAGGATGAAGGAGTCCTGGGGGTTGAGTGAAGGGGGAGTCGGGCAAGTTACTTCCCCCGAGCAACACGCCTCTTTGGTCCGGATTTCTACCGACACGGGAGGTCGGGGTCTAACCAACCACGATCAATCGGCTGCCGACGTCCGGTCTGACGGCTGTCAGGTGAGTGTCGGGTCTGGGTGGGTTTGCAGTCGGGTGAGTGACCCCTGGGCGCTGTAGTTTAGGTGCTCAGCGGGGCGCATGCTGCGGACTCGTAAATTGCCCAGACTAACCCGCGTGTTGCTAGAGAAGGAGAAAGGAGAAAACCAAAGGGAACAAAACCCACTTATTTATTTATATTTATTAGTGCAATGGCTCAAGACCGTCAATGGTAAGACAATTGACGGAACTGAGCTTAAAGTAATTGACGCTAAAGACCTTCCAAAACCAATTAGAATGGCATGGAGGTCTAAAACTGTGCGTAGCGTCACCTCGGAGCGTCTGATTAAGATGACGCAACGCCTGAACCCGACTCTTCGAACCGAAGAATGGAAGGTGGTACACGCAGCTGTTGAGGCAATGTACACTCGACGAATAGTCTTGATGGACAAAGCCTCGGCAGAGCAGATAAAGGCGGCAGGCTACAAGCTGCACACAGGGCTCGGAGACAGCCACTTTAAGCTCGACTCAGACTGGATGGGGACACCCTAACCTGTGAAGAGATGGAGGGATCCGAAGAGGAAGGAGACTAAACCAGCACTAATGGCTAGTCTAAGGTGCGTACAGATCAATTTACAACATAATAAGGCTGCGACTGCCCTTCTGGCACGCGACCTTGTTATGAATAAATACGACGTAGCATTAATACAGGAACCCTATATTTACAAGGGTCAAATTAAAGGACTAAACGGGACGGGAGGAAGTATATACCACAACCGTTCTGATAATAATGCAAGGGCATGCATCTTCGTCAGAAATGACCTAGACGTAATACCCTTACACAATTTCTGTTACAGAGATCTGACAACTGTCAAAATCATACTAAAAGAGGGGGTAGGTCGGAGAACTATCTGTATAGCCTCTGCCTACCTACCTTATGAAGCAGAAGAACCAGCTTCGCCGAAGTTAAGGGAACTCGTGAATAACTGCAGTGCTAACGACATAGACCTCATAATCGGCTGCGACGCTAATGCACACCACATCATTTGGGGCAGCACAAACATAAACAAGAGAGGAGAGAAACTACTGGACTATCTGGTAAGCTCCCCTCTCCAACTAATTAATTCTGGTAACAGGCCAACATTTGTTAACGCAAAAAGAGCTGAAGTTATCGACATAACCCTAGCCACGGCTAGAGCCAGCAACCTAATAGAAGAATGGAATGTTCCTAATGAGATATCCTTATCGGAACATAGGTACATTTGCTTCAAGTACAAAACACGAATAAAAAGGGAGTCTGTACAACGACGAAACCCTAGACACACCAACTGGCCCACGTACGTCAGGGACCTGAAGGTAGAACTAGGCGACCCGAGAGGTAAGCTCAACTCAGTCATAGAGATAGAGTTTGAGGCAGAACGCATTGCCCAAGCAATGCTAAAAACATGGAGATATAACTGTCCGGAAAAAACAGTCAAAGCAAAGAGGATACCCTGGTGGACACCTGAGCTAATTAAGCTTAAGAAGGAAACGAGGGTAACATTCAATCTAGCCAAAGCCACTAAAGACTTTGATATGTATGCTAGAAAACTAACTGAGTATAGCAAAGCTGTTAGGAAAGCAAAAAGGCGTGCATGGAGGAATCACTGCCAAGAAATAGGGAGCATTCCACAGTGCATGAGACTCACGAAAGCCCTGGCCACTGCCAGAGTCAATCCACTATCCGTCATCAGGAAAGCTGATGGGACACTAACAGATTCTGGTGAGGAGACACTAGACGTCATATTTAAAACCCACTTCCCAGGCTCTGAGACTATGAAAACCATGGAGAGAGAAATCCCAATTAGCCAAGAGGATGTGGAAAGACACACAATCAAGGCAGACTGGGACACCGCTAAAAAGATAATTAACGAGACCAAGGTAAAGTGGGCCATAAGCAGCTTTGAACCATTCAAATCGCCTGGCCCGGATGGAATATATCCCATCCTATTACAAAAAGCGAATAATGTACTAAACCCACACCTATGTAGGCTATACAGGGCTTGCATGGCCTTTGGGTACACACCCCAAGCATGGCGACAAGTCAAAGTAGTCTACATACCGAAACCTGGAAAGTCGGACTACGAGTCACTAAAATCATATAGACCGATTAGTCTCACATCATTCTTTCTCAAATCACTTGAAAAAATGGTAGACATACACATCAGGCAAGGGCCTGTAAAAAGATTCCCGCTACACTGGCAACAGAATGCTTATCAGGCAGGAAAATCTACCGAGACAGCCCTACACCATGTTGTGAAAAAGGCGGAAGCAGCCTTAGAAAACAAAGAAATATGCCTTGCGGCATTTCTAGATATTGAAGGAGCTTTTGACAACACGGCATTCAGTACTATACAAAATGCCGCCAGGAACCGTAGCATAGAACCCACTCTATGCAGATGGATAGACAGAATGCTGAAAGGACGGCAACTGCAGTCAACACTGCTAGGGGACATCAGATATGCAACGACAACCAGAGGATGCCCACAAGGCGGAGTCATCTCACGAAAACGACGAAAAAAAAAGCAGATGCACTAGCTAGGAAGGGATCTGAAAGTCAGTTCTGTGGACCAGAAACGTGCGTAGGGATTCCTCCAAATGTAATAGGAGCAATCCTTAAAAATGAATCCACAGCTAAACACAATCAAATGTGGACCAAAATCAAGGAATTAAAACACTCAAACCAACTCATTAAAGGAATAGACAAAAGCTTGTCCAAAAAACTTTGGAAGTACAGCAGAAACCAGCTACGACTGATAGTAGCAGTATTCACGGGCCACTATGGCACCAACTATCACCTACACAAATTGGGACTGTCGAATAGCCCGATCTGCAGGACCTGTAGGGAAGAACAGGAAACAATCATCATCATCATCATCATATCAGCCGAAAGACGTCCACTGCTGGACAAAGGCCTCCCTCAAAGATCTCCACAATTGCCGGTCTTGCGCTATCCGCATCCAGCAAATAATGCTGCATATAATATGCAAATGCGATGCATTGGCAAGACACAGAATGGCCATCCTGGGGCTGGCATATCCAGAACCAGGAGACTACAAGGATCTACCCCTAAGAAGTGTACTGGATTATGTGAAGACTTCATTCAGGGCTTTAGGGATAGAATAAAACCAGTGGGGGATAGTACAAAAGATCCTGAAGGGTCGAAGTGCTGTACGCAAGTACACCCCATCAAAGATAAGATAAGATAAGAAGCTGCAGAAAATTTAATTTATTCAATGAAAATAATGATATTTTGTGTATTAATGGTAAAAGTGTTTATAGCGCACAACTTCGGCTAATAATTTTAATTGGAAAATACATTCGACTGATCACTCATAAATACAAAATTCTTGAGGTCTTCATAGAACTTGAAATTGAATACTTTGTCAGTGGATTATTAGATTAGATACGTGGATTATACAATGCATAACATTACAAAGAATATGAGTTTTTAAGCAAATTAAATAACCGCAAAAATGTATAGCGTCCATAAAGCTTGTAGTATTCAGGTTATATTTGTATTAATTAATATATATAAACATATAAATTTAAACAATAATCTTTGTAATAGTTTCTTGGATACATCAAGAATATATTTTTTATCTAAATACCTTTTTACGTTTTCGTGACAAGATTTGAGAAATTATTTGGACATCATAAAATATTCAGTTGAATTTGTGCTTAATCTGCTCAAAAAGGAATGAGGAGGAATAATAGTCTCTAAATTCTCAACACCCATTGACTGCTACGACCAAAGTTATCGCGGATTCAAAGAAGAAATCAAATGTACAGGAAGTAAAAAGAGCCATCGAAACCCGATTTACATAACAAACATGCGGTAACGACTACGATCAAACCCTTACTACGGAAGTGCGGGTAATGCAATGCGAAATCACGACTGGATATCACGAATTTATCACTTCGTAATATCAACTATTTGGATCGGCTACCATTACTCAGTTTACGCCTACGTTGCTTACAAGAATATCATGTATAAGGTTAAATGTGCTTAATTTTCAAAATAATTGTTGTATGATTTTAGCGTCATATGAAACCAGCATTTTTTTAATTGAGAATTGCAACAAACGTGGTAATATAAAACAAATTGAATCAATTATTTTGAAAATGTTTAATTGTTAATTAATGTGGTTATTTTTGATGGCCTTTTTGTGATATTTTTTTTTCATATAAAGATTAATTTTATCATGAATAAAATTAATCTTTATATGAAAAAAATATAAGTCACTAATTTCATGATTTAATTTGAAATGATTCAGAAAGTATTAAATTGATAAGATGAATTTTGTCAGGTAAAATATTTATTTATTAATAAAACAATTAATATTGTTCATTAAATAATTAGTTTTATTAGTTGATATATTTAATGGTGGTGAATTTTCGTTTCAATCATTAATTTTGTACAAAGCGAAAGATAATTTATCAAATTTTCGAATTATGCACTGTTGTTGGTATTTAAAATTTCGTTAAAATTTATTTAGTATTTTAATATTTTTTTTCGCATTCCCCTAGTAGTTATTCACAGGAACAAGAAACAGATAAAGCGTGTTCTCCATGCGTATTGCGAAATACGACAACATTACTGATTTCAAAACAGAAAGGGAACGGATTAAAAGTTTTAACTGATTTAATCTCGCTAAGGGCGTAAGATTTGGTAAAATTTTCTTCTCAAATGAAATGAAAATGTAGGACTTTGGAGTCAATTTTGAATAGCACTAGATTCTTTGGTTTTTACAATGTTGTTATTACCTTAATACGTATGTTAGTATGTACATACTATATAACGGAAACTTTGGATATGTTTTTCTTCAAAACGTTGGATTAAATCGAAATTTAACACATTTAACAAGGACCGATGAAACATAAATATTTAAATAGTTAAGCCTTATTTAATTATCCTTACCAAGACAACGTTTAGCTTTAACTGGTAGTGTCTTTGTACCAAGCAATGTTTTGAGATATATAAAATAATGGTTTAAAACCAAAAGACACGCTTTTATAGAAAACTAAACTAAAAAAAAATATAAAAGACATGTATTTTTTAGTATAAAAGCGTGGGGTGCGTGGTGTCATTAGTTATAAATATTTTACTGACAGATATGAGTAGAAGCATTGTCATTTTAATATCTTAACTCTTTTATTGGAAAATATACTGTTATTTCATAATAAAATGTTTCAACTTGTTTAAACACCTGACGACTTTTAGATACATTGAAAATATAACCTGTGTAATATTTCCTAGTATGCGTCAAAAGTTATTCATACGTTAAAGATTCAGGACGATGTTTTGTGAAAATTGTGTTTGTATTTTCAAATGTGACCGAAACTGTGGGGGATAAGATTATATTGTATATTTAACTAGCTGTGCCCTGCGTACGTTTACCCGCGTTAAATTTTATAAATTACCATAGCTCACCCCCCCGTAGTGATAGCATGATAATATCTAGCCTATATGTTGACCCGATCTCTAAGTAATATTCATGCAAAATTTGCATGAATATTACTTAGAGAACTACTTTTTGAGTTTAGCCCGGACATATATACAGACCATACATACAGACAAACAGACACACAGACAAAAATTATAAAAACTATATTTTTGGTTTCGATATCGATAGAAGATCACGCCCCTTGTATCCTTTTTAAAAAATATTCAATGTACCGTTATGACTTTCCTACGATTTTATTATATGTATAGATAATACGGACTGCCTCGTTGGTCTAGCGGCAGCTTGTTCACCAGCAGAGAACGAGGTTCTGGGTTCAAATCCCGGGTCGGGCAAAAGTGATTTTGGGACTTTACTGTAAAAAGAAAAATTTGTCAGCATTAGCACGAATTCCGGGAGTTGGTGGTATTATACCACCGAGCCTCGGAGAGCGCGTAAAGCTGTCGGTCCTGTAAAATAAATAAATAAAATAAATAAGGTTTTTATTCACGTAGACTCTAAAAAGCGCTTGTAAATAGCCAGAACATGTTGTTGTGTCGCTGGGCGTCCCATCGGATCATGAGAGTGATGGAATAGGAAGTGCTCCTGTGTTTGCGCACACGCTTGTGCACTATAATATGGCTCGCGCTGATCTCTATGAAGATAGGCCGCCGTGGCCGAAAGAGGTTGTCCTCCTAGCCGACTTTCGGCCACGGCGGCCAGTCTATTATTAGTTATTATCAGCTATTATCAGTTTATTATTATTATATGGATCAGCCTTAGGCTGATTTATATAATAATAATAATATTTTTTAATTTTGTGGGAATATCTTGCTCCAGAAACATTCCTCGGTTACGACCTATGTGAATAAATCTAGCACCATTCCTTCCCTTTCCAAAACAATCATCAAAATTAAGTAAAATAATACAGTTTCCGAAAAAATCAACAAAAAGGAAGACTACTCCATTTGTCACAACTCCCCTACCACCGAGGTAAGATGTGACAGGTACCGAGGAAAGTTGTGACAGCTATGTATTTAGACTGTTTGAGTATTAAAAAATACCATTACACATATTATAAATACATGAAATATGTTTCTTTTTTGCAAAAAGTAGTATAATCATCTTTTAGCACTTCGATTTTCAATAAACACAGCGTTTAACCTTTTCATAACATTGTGACAACTGACAAGTGATTATGGGATCGTTTAAAGATCAATCATATTATAATTAGTCAAAAAATTAATTCTAATCTGATAGGCGATAATGGCAAATGTATTGCAGCTCGCCTCCAGTACAATCTGCGTGTGACCAGCCTCTCCATTCTAGGCACTGCACCCACTCCTCATTCGATCTGCTGTTTCAATAGGTTTCAGGGCAAACCAAGCAAAAACAATTATTTTCTGTCTCTCATTTGTCATCACCTGTTCTCTTCTTCGTATTAGACTTCTTGGCTTTTTAAGTTTCTTCTTATCTTCGCTTAAGAGACGCTTTTTCACATTCTTCGCCTTCCTATTAGCTCTATAGCAGCTGTGGCGACATTGTGTTGTATAAGCAAAAGTATGTCTCCCCGTTTCCCCCGGGGGGCAGTCGCCTCGGTAGTTTTGTTACGCACGGTCTTGCGAATAAAAGTACCAAGTGAATTAATAACGAATGTTTTATTTGATGTGGGTTTGATGCTGGACTCCTGAACACTTATCTACAAATACATAAAAACATTAGTTAAAGGCTACATAGACTAAATCAGTAAGAACAGGTTAAATGGCATTATTATTCTGAACCAGGGTATGAGCTGTAGACGTGAAGGCAACAGGTTCATTGGCATTATTGTTCACAACTTGTGAGTTTCTAGATGGCATGGTATGTTCAATAGATGAACCTTGACTCTTGCTTCAACGTTATCAACTGTGCCGGTGTTGTGATTTAGAGTTATGGTTATTTCTGCTGGATTCTCCACAATTTCAGAAACGGATTGCTCTAGTTCTGGCTTGGGACGATCAGTCACTCGACTTGGCAGGAAATCGGTGTCTTCAAATATAATATATGTCCAATATCAGTTTTTCGTATGTACTTATTAGGCATTCGGAAACAAAAAAAGTAGCCATCCAGCATGTAACATCACACCACCAACCGAGTATATTTTTTATCGAAAATTACTTTTTCGATACAAGCTTTATTGTGGAATGTACTTGCAAGATTTGCCTTAATATACTAATGTACAAACACACATACAGACATCGCAAATGAATAAAAATAACCCAGTTACAATAACCCAGCAGAAAATGAAGTCAAATAGGAGAGTTGTGACAGGCTGTCACAATTCTCCTAGGTGCTCAAAATTACGACTTGGTCCGAATAATAATTAAAATTTTCGAAACACGATGGAAACACAAAATATCAATGATACGTTTTGAAACTTAAATAACCACATAACTTAAGAAAAAATAACACAACAACGCACACGTAATAAGATATGATATAAATTCAATCAAAGTTTTGACGAAATACTTACATTTCGCATTTTTTTTCACTTGGACGTCATAACTTCGCAACCGCTTCGCGAGCACCGCCGGCGCGTATTGAGTGAAATAGCCCGTCTCTAAAGCGTCAATCTAGCGTTTTTACCAGCACGCTCACTTTCATAGTTAAGGAGAAATCGCATCTGTCACAACTCACCTCTGTCACTAATCTCCTAGGTTTCCCCTAGTTGCTTTTCATAGTCACGCAGTTCAAACGCGCCGCGTGTGAGATGCGCGCCGTCGGCCAGCGCTGGCGAAGCGCTCGCGGCCCGAGCTCTCTACTGACAGCTAGCGTTTCATAGTGATGCGGGTCGCACGCGCTGTTGCGTACACTTAAATAAAACGTAATGCTTGTTGTTAAAACTGGCCCTTATAAAAAATGTAACTGTCTTCCCGTAAATCGTAGAACGATGTCACGAAGGTGCCTCTCAGTAACCATGTGGCATTGAACGGAGTAATTTGCAATCTTCTACGACGACGTCGCTGTTTCACTCTTTTCCATAAAAAATAAATAGCTAATCCTCTTAGAGCCGATTTCACCGTTAAAATTAAACGCGATCAATGCACGCTAAACTCAGTTACAGGAAGCAGAACCGAGTTTAGCGTCAATTGATCGCGTTTAATTTTAACGGTGAAATCGGCTCTTAGTCGGTTTGTGTCCATGATGACGATTGTACACAACTGTATATTACAAAGAAACGCGCGATACTAAAACTCGTTTCAGATGGTCCGCGCGTCAAGCGCGCGCGTGGCTCTGAAATCAGCCTAAAAGATCTACTCTTAATCAAATGCGTTTGTTATCAATGGTAATAATTAAGGATAAGCTTCTCGAGTGGCGACCACGAACTGGATCTTGTGAGGGTCGCTGTAAGCAGCTGGATGCAGGTAGCGTGAGACCGACATAAAGGCAATTGTGGAGAAGATTGGGCTTAGACGTCTTTCGGCTGATATGATGAGGGTGATGGTAACGATAACAATACTTAGTATATTAGACAAAAAACTCAATAATAAGGAAGAATTGAGTTCTTTGTTTAAGTATAGTGGCACAATACGATAAAATGTATTTCTTTCCGTTTTTTGTGGAGTGTCTATCACACATACCTTCCTAAAAAGGATACCTATATTATGTATATTTCGGTGACGGTTACCTTTATTAAATTTGCCAAATGTATTGTTATATTCTCATGTAAGTGGCTCTGTCTTTTATGAGAATAAATGATTTAAGCCTTAAACCTTTTTTGGGATAGTTATAGCTAAACAGATTCTAATTTATCTTCGTAGCTTTGTCGTGGAATATAAAAAATCTATTCTTAACACCAACACCGTTAAAATATCCATTTACTTTAAAAATATTTTCTTTCAGATCATCATTCATTTTATTTAGCTTCTCTGTGATACCAAGATCTAAGGATCAAATCAGCGTCTATTGTAGGCAGTCGCCTACACAATAACTTTTGTAGGTGCTTTTTGACTAATAAAAGCATTTCTTTTGAACCTACATTCTTTTGTTGGCGGAAAAATTCAATAGAGCTATTTAATGTGTTTACTTTCCGCCTTTTGTTTACTATTTTGAAATTTTATAATAAACAATATTTTTTAGGATATCAATATTCTCTTTTAAGACTTATGTACTCCTTATATTATAAATTTTTAAAGGTATTTATAGATATTATTAAAAAAGCAAGTATATAAATAACTTAACCGTAATATTGTAGCCTAGTGCTTAGTGACTATGACTGTTAAGCTAAAGATTGTTGATTCGAGTCCCACCCATGACATATTTTTGTGTGATCATGGCCTGTTGGTCATGCTCGTTATCCCAACTGCTACCCCAGAGGTCTTGGGTACGAACTCCACCCAGTACAAATCTTTGTGTTTCTTTTTTATTGCTTTAGAAAGTGGTAACCGCTGCTCATGGGCATTCGCAGTGCCAGGAGGCACAGCAAACCGCTGCCTATCGTGATATTAATACTCTTTTTAAACCTCGTTTGAAGAAGGACATGTCGTAGCGCTGGGGAAACACCGCAGCAGAATGTATGAACGCTGAAAGCGAACCGTGCTTGACGAGATCGCTTCCAGGTGGTAGGCATGAACCTTACTGCGAGTGCGCTTGGTGCGATGATAAAAAGGACGGTGGACGGTGGCACCAGCTCAAACAGTTCCTCAGAGCATTCCCCGTGAAAGAGACGACAGAACACGCAAAGAGATAAAGGGGACGGTGGCACCAGCTCAAACAGTTCCTCAGAGCATTCCCCGTGAAAGAGACGACGTAACACGCAAAGATATCCAAAGTCTCTCCGCTGCTCTAACGACTACGATCTGTCCGTAAGATTGGAATCCCCAACAATTCTAATATCACGCCTTTGGAGGGAGTCAAGTGGGTCGAGCTGGTATTTAGGGGCTTTGTGTGATGGTATTGATATTTGTCTGTATCTTTACAATTTTATAAGTATGTTTAAACTTGTCTCTACCTAGTTCGGAATTAGATGGCAGTGTGTCTGTTGTCCAACGATAATTTATTTAACAACATGTTAACAATATGTAACTGTTTGTATTTTCGTAGAAAACGCCTGCCACCAAATTACAAACCAAAAAGAAGCCAGCCAAGCGGTTTATGAAATCCTTTATACTAGCAACATTTATTTGAAAAGTTAATCAATCAAATTAATAATTATAATAATAATAATAATTAAAACTAGAATAAACACTTATAACGTTTCGTCTACTAACTATGTGTTTTAATTACATACATACATAGACTCACGCCTGTTTCCCAGAGGGGTAGGCAGAGACAACGGATAATCAATAATTACATACAGTTTATAATTATCAAGAATATATGGGCCAGAGTTGTTCGATAAAAGCAGTCTTATTTTTTATCAATAATAAATATTTTAGTACAACTAACACACTGCCTTCTGATCCCGAACTAAGCAGAGCCTGTGCTATGATATCCAGACAACTGATAAACACACTAATATATTATTATTAAATACATACAAATCTTAGATAAATTTCAGACACATTAATCCAGACACAAAATAAATAATCGTGTTTATCAGACAAAGAATTGTCCTGGGTGGAGTTCGAAACAACGACCTTAGGAGTTGAGTTTAATAATCCCTAGACCAACAGGCCAACGGATAAAAGGCAAAATAAAACAATTTTTCAGACATTATTAAAGTGAATTGTATAAATTTAACATACATACATAGACTCACGCCTGACTCCTAGAGGGGTAGGCAGAGACAACGCATTATCAATAATTACATACAGTTTATAATTATCAAGAATATATGGGCCAGAGTTGTTCGATAAAAGCAGTCTTATTTTTTATCAATAATAAATATTTTAGTACAACTAACACACTGCCTTCTGATCCCGAACTAAGCAGAGCCTGTGCTATGATATCCAGACAACTGATAAACACACTAATATATTATTATTAAATACATACAAATTTTAGATAAATTTCAGACACATTAATCCAGACACAAAATAAATAATCGTGTTTATCGGACAAAGAATTGTCCTGGGTGGAGTTCGAAACAACGACCTTAGCAGTTGAGTTTAATAATCCCTAGACCAACAGGCCAACGGATAAAAGGCAAAATAAAACAATTTTTCAGACATTATTAAAGTGAATTGTATAAATTTAACATACATACATAGACTCACGCCTGACGCCCAGAGGGGTAGGCAGAGACAACGGACTTCCATTTGTCACGATCCTTGCACATCTCTTTCGCTTCGTTTACTGACATTATATTCTTCATACATGCTCGCCGGTTTAGGGTACTTTTGACCTGACCTTTACCTTAAGTACGTCTCCGATTTGATCAGAGAATGTTCTACGAGGTCTTCCCCATCCGGTTGTACCATTCACACAGGCCAGGTATACTTCCTTTGTCAATCTTTTTCATTCATCCTTTCTAAATGGCCAAATTTAAGGGTGGGTGAAATCGAATCCCGACCACGGGGTATCCGGCCCCATGTGCGTTAACCGCTCCGCCACTGCACCGTGGTTATGACACTCGAATTGATACAATCCATTCGATATTTCATGACGCACTTAGACGCTTTTAATAAAACATTGCGTAAAGTTATTTCGAATATTGCAAATGTTATCCGGCGGCTGTTCACATAAAACTAGACACTAGACACGAAACTATGTCCGAATTATGACGTTTGAAATTTCGCGAGCGGCTAAATTCATGCATTCAAATATTACTCGTAAACACAGACAGTTTCTAACAAGTATTGCTAAACTAACTTCGCCCTAAGCTTACTGGTGCTATTTTAGTAAATGCACGAGTATAAAATGTTCAGTGAGGCCACTACCGACCTTTGGCGTGGCTCATTGATGCATGTCGTCACAGGCATGTCACTACACATTTCCACGCTCGAATGCACTGATTGACGTAAAGCAAACGAAATTGCGTGCAACGCCTCTTGGATTAACGTTCACTCGTATTATAACAGCGATATAACGAATTACATTAGATTTGTGATCAAAATTTTGATTATGTTGAGTAAAGATAGGGATGATAGGAGGTTTCTCAAGAAATAACTTGAAAAGGATTTTATTTTTGACTGTGTTAATACAATCTCAAAATGTGTTAATACAAGTCAGAAGTTAAGAAAAATCAAAGTGGTTAATTAATCTTTATTTAAAAGTTTCTAACAAGTATTGTTAAACTAACTTCGTCCTAAGCTAACTTGCTATTTTAGTAAATCCACGAGTGTAAAATTTTCAGTTAGGCCACTACCGACCTTTGGCATGGCTCAATGATGCATGTCGTCACAGGCACGTCACTACACATTTCCACGCTCGAATGCACTGATTGATGTAAAGCAACCAAAATTGCGTGCGACGCCTGTTGGATTAACGTTCACTCGTTTTATAACAGCGATATAACGAATTACATTAGATTTATGATCTAGATTTTGATTATGTTGAGTAAATTTGATAGGGGTGATAGGAGGTTTCTCAATAAATAATTTGAATTAGATTCTATTTTGACTGTGTTAATACAATCATCAACGTGATTAATTTATCTTTATTTAAGAGTACAAATTGTGATTTGAAGTTCACATGTGAAGGATTTATTTTATTTATGTACTGGCTGCGCCCTGCGGTTCTACCCGTATTAAACTTTATAAGTTATAGCATATGTGTTAATCCAGGATCTCAGCTAACTCCATAGCAAATTTTATTAAAATCATTCTAGCCGTTTAGACGTGAAGAAGTAACAAACATACACACTCACAAATTTTCGCCTTTATAATATTAGTAGGGTTTATGAAATAAATGAATTATTGTTATAAGCCACATTCATAATAAAAAAACCTATGTTCGGCGATAAAATATTTAATAAAAAAAAAATCAGGTCGTCGAGATAACTAGAATGAGACGATAACTTGACAGCTATTTGTGTGACCCTTAAGTATTTGTTCTGAGTCTGGGTGTGGTTTGTGTTTATTAATTCTCTGATACAGGGATTTATTTCCCAAGAGACAAAGACCTCTTCCAAAGATCTCCAAAAGTGCCGGTCTGGTGCTATGTATATAAGATGACAAATTAGGCGCTTAGTTCACTATGTTCTGCCTGATGTGGCATGCAAATTATTACATTATTAACTAACTGAATTATTATAATACGTCTAAGCTTGCATTAACTATGCGGCTCCTCTGGTGTTGCGAGTGTCCATGGGTGGCGGTGATCACTTACCATCAGCTGATTCTCTTGCTCGTTTGTCAACAGATTAAAAAAAAATACAAAAAACACAACGACAATTCTTTTATTTCTGTTTGGCCTGATGTTAGCCATGAAACTGTAAAATTCTATTAAAAAAAGATTTTGAATTTCAGTCCACATGAAAATTTATTCACACCAAAATGCGTAGCAACAACGTCAGTGGATTCACTGAGTTGTTGCGCCGCAGTGTCATTCGGTACAACGGATTGAAATCTAACGAAACTTTGATATGGTGTAGTACGTTTTACAAATATTTGCGCCCTGGCCTGCGTCGCAATATAATCAATCGAACCTATTATTTCCACATTATATTAAAGGAAATGATATCAAATAAATAATTCTGTATTCAATTTGAATTTATGAAAAACTAAATGATAATGATTAAGTTTTAATAATAATAATATCTACGGACAATTTCACACATCAACCCAAACTAAGCAAAGCTTGTACTATGGGTACCAGGCGACGATATACATACTTATATAGATGGATAAATACTTAAATACATAGAAAACATCCATGACTCAGAAACAAATATTCGTGCTCATCACACAAATATTTGCACTTACCGGGATTCGAACCCAGGACCACCAGCTTCGCAGGCAGGAGCACTACCAACTAGGCTACGGTGATATATGATTAAGTTTGAGGTTCCACTTTCAAAATGCGTGTTTCCTTTCAAACACCAACAATAAAAAAAAAGGTTTAAATTTCGAATTATGTAGTTTAACTCATATTCCCGTTATACAACCGTGACTAAGTACATATTTTTAGAGGAAGACTAGATGTTTTGGAATTGGAAATTTTAGTATAGTCAAAAATGTACAGACGCCAGCACATAAGGCTACCCTAATCTGTCAAATTTCTTTTATAGATGTTCAACTTTATTACAAAAGCATAAGGTTAACTTTCAATTGGGGAATTTTGACAGATTGCGGTAGCTTGATGTGCTGGCGTCTGTACTTGACCCCTAGACATTTTAGATGTCTGTAATTTAAGACGAAAATCATTGGCTTGAGTTAAAATCCCTGAGACCGGTGTACGGGTGGACAATTAGTAATTGACCAATTTCGCACCGTAACAGCAGCATGACGGCAGACGCGTTAAGTATGCGAGAGGAAGTATTCTATATAATTTTAGTAGCAATCAAATATTTAATCAACTACCTACTTAAAAATAGGCTTCCGCATCCATTGCAATATTAAAAAAACTGGCCAAGTGCGAGTCGGACTCGTCCATGAAGGGTTCCCAAGCAGCAAGTATTTCAGTTGATTAATTGAAAAGTAAATTGCGGATTACGATTTATGCCGTATTTAAAAAAAACTACTTACTAGATCTCGTTCAAAACAATTTTTGCTGGAAGTTTGCATGGTAATGTACATCATATTTTTTTTTAGTTTTATCATTCTCTTATTTTAAAAGTTACAGGAGGGTGGAGACGCTCGCGTTTCGAATCAATATCATTTTTGAAGACCTGTCCATAGATACCCCACATGCAGAGGTACGATAAAAAAATATGAGTATCAGTTTTATGTATGGAGAACCCCCAAAATTATTGTTCTTTTTCTGTTTTTGTGTTAAAATCTAAATGCGGTTCTCAGAATACATCTATTTACCAAGTTCAACAGAACAGCTCTTATAGTTTCGGAAAAAAGTGGCTTTGACATACGGACGGACAGACAGAAAGACATGACGAATCTATAAGGGTTCCGTTTTTAGCCAACTGGCTACGGAATCCTAAAAAAGGTTAAAACTATACCTACAGGAAAGTTACACAACGATAATAAATATTCCTATATATAAATAAAATAACAAAAAAGACGTGTGGCACTCGGAGACTGCCGCGGTAAAGCTATTGCATAGCATTTTTTATCAACTTATTCAATTATAATTATTTATTTATTTTATAATACTGCATTTGTGATAATAATAATAAAATGAATGTATATAGAGTACTAACTCATTTTCTTTCAATACTTTTTCGTGACTTTCTTCATTAATAAATGTTTATTCATATTTAAAACACTTTGTACACAAATTATACGAGAACAGATATTCACTGTTGTACGTAGATGATAAATACCTATATACTTTCTCACAAACAGCTGATTACGGTAGTTTTCCAATACACCAATGCCACCTAAAGGGGGGTTGCTGAACTAAAGAGACAAGCGTGATATTTCAAAAAGTCATTAAAAGTTCTGGTATTTATCGATAGATGGCGGTCGGAGTGGGGGGTGTTAGGTTTTTTTCGTTACGGAATTTCTGGATTCGGTCCTCATGCTCAAGGCCCGTGATAGAAGCTATGCAATAGCTTAAAATATAAGCACATACATAAATAATAAAAATAAAAACCAGATTATGTTCCGGTATCGAACGACGACTAATATTATTAAGTAGTGCATAAGATTTAGTTTTAATGTTCCTCAGTCTTAAGTGAAGTACTGTAATGTTCTTTCTGAGAAATAAAAACGAATCTGTAATCTAAGATGATGTGTCACGATTTAGCACAAGCGGAAGAGCTCACATTATTTAACTTAAGTACTTAACTAAACGTGAAGTTTTATTACAAACTGAATAACCAAAACAACTTTGACAAGGTAAATTTGGAATTTAGCGCTATCATAACTGTTTCACCGCAAAAATATTGTTGCATAATAAACCATGCATTATTATTAAACCCATAAGTTTCCAGTTACTAACAACTTGGTTTACATTCCTGCGGTACTGTAATATATTCTGACTTGGTGGGGCTACTAGAATGGCGGGAGAAAGATGTTAACGTATTTCATGACAGTCCTGTTAAGTACTAAATAGATCGGCGTTTAGGTTTTACTTTTATTCTTTTATTTTTAATGTTGGTCTCAGTTCTATATTTCGAGTTTACGATCCAAGATTTAAAAAAAAAAAAATTCAGTATCTAATTTAGTGTTGATATAATTTTAAAACAAAGAAAAACAGACTTTGATTTACGTCCATTTTTCAAAGTTCTATTTATTATTAAAAATTATATGGATATTTAAATTCGAAACAATAGTGTAAAATTAAATAGGGAAGTACAATTTCGACTCGCACACGACGAATTCGAAATTAATGTATATTAAGATTTAACTATGTTACATTTTGTATACTTTCGAAACAAAAAGGGCTTATTTAAACGGTCTATCACATAGCTTAACGACTGGTGTCTAACGTCAACAATTCGGTCGTCGGCCGCCAACTTGACGTGCCTGCCAAAGCACGGAGACGCTGAGAAATTAAACCATTTTAGGTGACCACTAAAGTGGTTTAATTTCTGAGCGTCTATCTATGAACCGACCTTGACCTTGTTCTTTAACCTTGCCGATAACCTACTGGCTGTGTGCGCTACATGCTATTGACTTTTTTGTTTGCACGTGTGGCGCCGACAGTCGCCCCGCCGCTTCGTGTCGCGGGTTCGAGTCCCGCGCTGTACGACTATTTATGTGACTCATAAGTAGTTGTTCTGAGTCTGGGTGTAATTTTTGTCGCGACCCAGGTATTAATTTCACTAATGCGGGCGTTGTCCTTGAAAAAGACAAAAAGAGACTATATAAGACATGTCGTCATCATCGAATAAAATAATGTCATACTTAGGCCGCTTATTCTGTGGCCCTACGTAGATGCGTGAGAATATACATGACGCGACAAAATGAATGTTCATAAGACTGTCTGCGAGTGAATACCGGGAACGCTGATAAGCGATATATTTTAGCGGAGTTGTTTACATTCTTCCACCCATTTTGTGAGTTTACATCTGATGTGTAAATAGTTTAGTAGTGGTTAATGGCATTTAGATTAACGAATTACATACATAGACTCAAGCCTGTTTCTCAGAGGGGTAGGCAGAGACAACGGATTTCCATTAGTCACGATCTTTTGGATCGTTCACTGATAATTCTTCATACATGATCGCTGTTTTAGGGTATTGTTCAGAGAATGTTCTACGATTAACGAGTTACTTGCAAGAATTAAGATTAACGATTTACTTGTTAGAAAATAAGAAATATAATTACGGACGGACTAATTCAAAATGGTTTTTGTTACTTTATCTGACTATGTTTATGTTCGGCATTGTGAGCTTGACAAGTACAAGTGTTAACGACCGAGCTTCGCCGGGGGTGTGTATACAAGAAAGGTAATAAAATAAAACTCAATCTGTATACTGATCTGAAGCTGGTCTTTTTTTTTTTTTTTTTTTTTTTTTTTTTTTTTTTTTTTTTTTTTTTTTTTTTTTTTTTCATATAGGAACGTTTCCACCTGATCGATATCAATGTAGATGTGTCAACGATTGTCTACAGAGAGCTGAGAGAGGTCGTACATATTACTGAATAGCTGCCAACCGCCTCTTTTCCGATATATGTTCTTGATTAATTCTCCGATGGTTATGTTAGGACTTACCTTCAACATCTCAGAAAGATCGGATTGAGAGATTCCAAGAGTCTTCATCGATATACGCTTTTTAGGTTTCCCTTCTCTCTTTGCCGGGACTAGAACACCCTTTTCGAGCATACAAAGGAGTGTTCTTGAGTTAGAAGTCATATATCTAGATTCTGACTCAGGACTTTGGACATACTGAGACCTGAGACTCTCGGCACATGTAGATTCTACTACTGAGCAAGGAGGAAGGCTCATTTCATAGGTCTGGATCTCTGAATCTATCGGAGGCTTTCTCACCGACTCTATCTCTGGATGTTGCTCCATGGTAACCTTCCACTGACCATCTAGAGTGAGAGCAGAGTCATATTTTTGACCCGAAGTGACGGATACCCAATTAATGAGAGATCTGAATTGCTCGAAGCTTAGATCCTGGGGTTTAAAAGAAAATTCAGCTTCTACACTAGATAGGCAAATCTTCTTCATTTGCAAGATTGCTTGTTTGACCTCAGCTTTCCCCTTGTCTAGATCGTAATCCCGTGCGATTTCTGGATCGCTCGGGTCATCCGATATATTGTCGTCATCTTTTGTGGAAGTTTCACCCTCAAACTCAAATGCTTCTCCTGAAGACGCAGCTTCTGCACTTGCCGGCTTCATCCAATCTAAGGTTTCCCTGGCTGCTTTTGCCAACTTGGACAAATTGGCCCCCATATTATTGGATCCGGATATTTCTTCAACAGCCCCGACTTCTCGGGCGTCTTTTTTCAGTTGTTCTAAGTAGTTAAATTTATCTAGAGCGATGGCGTTCTGATATGTCCTAGACTGAGGATTCATTTTTATAGTATTTGTAATACTAACAAAGTAAGTGTATGTTAATACCCAAGTGCTGATCAAATTTAATTATGTCATTAATGAATTCCTCAATGGTTACTTATCATTCTGTATTCATCATCATCATCATATCAGCCGAAAGACGTCCACTGCTGGTCAAAGGCCTCCCCCAAGGATCTCCACAATAGCCGGTCCTGCGCTGCCCGCATTCAGCGGCTGCACGTGACCCGCACAAGATCGTCGGTCCACCGTGTAGGGGGCCTGTCCACGCTGCATCTTCCGGTTCGTGGTCGCCACTTGAGAACCTTTCTCCCCCATCTCATTCTGTATTACGAACTATATATTGTGCGCAGTTTTACCTGCGTTAAACTTTATAAAAACGCTAATAAGCATAATTTCGACGGAGTTGGTCAGATTCTTCCAACAATTCCGTGAGTTTACATCTGATGTGTAAGTAGTTTAGTAGTGGCTAATAGAATTTAGATTAACGAGTTACTTGATAGAATTAAGATTACCGATTTACTAATTATTGATTGCAAAATAATTAAAAAGAAAAATTGAAAATTAGTTATTGATTTCTCAATAGTTACCTTCTTATCATTCTTTATTACGAACTAGCTGTGCCCCGTAGTTTTACCTGCGTTAAACTTTTTAAATACGCTGATAAGCTAGGTATATACTTCGGCGGAATTGTACATTTTCTTCTACCCATTTTGTGAGTTTACATCTGATGTGTAAATAGTTTTGTAGTGGTTAATACCATTTAGATTAACGAGTTACTTGATAGAATTAAGATTAACGATTTACTTGCTGGTAGAAAAATAATTATTAAATTCGTAATGGTTGCTTATCATTCTGTATTACTAACTAGCTGTGCCCCGCAGTTTTACCCGCGTTAAACTTTATAAATAATAGCCTATGTGTTATTCGGTTGTATAAATATATTACTACAATGTCCCATGACTATCCATTCCGTGGTTTTTGCGTGAAAGAGTTACAAACGTCGATACATCTATACATCCCATCTCACAAACTTTTTGGCTCTTATGTTCAGTGGTTATTGACGTTAAGGTTTCCATTAAAATTAACGAGTGCCATTTAGACTACACGACTGAAGTAAAACTTAGATATGGGAATCGTATATGGCATGAGAGTAACTGAGAAAGAAAATGTGTGTACGCACCTCTCTTTTGCCCCTACAGTAATATATGAAACATAAATCTATTTTTCTATCTTCACAGACTTATATCTCCTTCTCAATTCCTTTCGATTCGCCTCATCGCACTTTTTGTAATGCATTTACCATCTTATTCCCCAAGTCAAGCGTGCGTATAGAAGTTTTAGTGCAACAACCACAGATGTACAGACGCCAGCACATCCAGCTACCCCAATCTGTCGAATTGCTTTTGTAGATTTTCAACTTTATCTCAAAAGCATAAGGTTCACTTTTGATTGGGGTAGCTCGATGTGCTGGCGTCTGTACTTGATGATTCTTATCTTTCAAATATGAAACTAAAAGTACCGTAAGGAGGTCAAAGATACCTATGGACGCCTTTTCTGGAGGCAGATCATTATTTCTAAGGTTGACTGAGTAAGCAGATTTATTATAATGTAATTGGTTCCGATTCGTTAATTTTCGGAATCTGGTGTACGGACAGGCTACTAAACTATACGTTTGAGATTATTGCATACTTACATAATTGTTGGTAAATCCTTGCCTTTCACGCCGGAGGTCGTGGGTTCAATTCCCACCAAGTATAGATATTTGTGTGCATTAACATGTCTGTTTGTCCTGTGTCTGGATGTAATTATCTATATAAGTATTCTTATAGATGTGACGCCAGTTAGTTTATTTAAAAAGAAATCACACAAATTTAACCGAATTTGTATTTCTCAAAAACAGACAAAATGCTAGCACCAACATTTTAAACAATTTATAGTTAAATGAATTTTAAAACTGCACGACAACAACCGACACGTTCGAACGCCATGCACAGATTGAGGCCCTTTTTTTAAAATGACGCGTGCAGTGAGCCTCTCGGCTTTTACACCTTCACCGGACTATAGGGGTGAGCGTGGGCTCTAACCGCCTAGCAAATATAAAACTACAAACTAAGTACCCGCGCCGGAGGGCACCCCCTGTGGGGTTCGAACCTCGACTCTTGGCGGTTACTGGCGGGGAGAGAGCAAGAGATCATGGTTTTAAGGGATGTTTTGTGCAACTTTCGCTCTACGTTAATACGCGACGCGGGTCTCACTTCCGGTTTAGGTCTGGAAAAGGAATTTCATCGGATCGAATGCAAACTAAGGGAGGACGTTGGTGATGGCGACGCGTTCGCGGTCGTACTCTCGACCGGCGAGTACGAAATATCGTTTGTGCAGTGTTGCGAGAGTCTCTAATCGATTTGATCTGGTCAAGATCAAGTCGAGTCGAGTCGTACAGTGGTCTCGTCGTCCGGGTCGTCTATGACGTGCTTCGGACGACGGTGCTTAATTGACAGTCGGACGGGGGTGTAATTGACCGCTTGTACCACCAATTTACTTGGATGGTGAGTGACAGAGTCAAAGTACCGTTTGGACGTTTGCTTTATCTAATGCTTGATGGTAGGCAATTGGAGATCGGCATGGAAGCTTTTGTTACGGATGAACCACGGTGCGCCCGCAGCTCGTCGCATAAACTTATTTTGGACTACCTGTAAGAGGTGGATGAAATGATCTTTGGCGTGCGCAAAAACCGGGCTCACATAGGTCATCATGGGTCGAATGCACGTCTTGTAAATTCTCACCTTGTTGGCAAGGGACATTTTACTGCGTGCATTCAGGAGGCAATGTAATCGATAAAGGGCAAATGAGCCACGGTTACGAGCGTGTCTCAGGTGGTCCTTGAAGGTTAATTTCCGATCTAGAATCACTCCCAAATATCTGGCTTTCCTCTCCCATGGGATCGGTTCGCCGAACCTTTGGACGGGACCAGGTGGGATGGGCTTGGACTTTAGCGTAGAAAAGAGCACAGCCGCGCTCTTGGTGGGATTGACTTCGATCCTCCAATTCCTGAACCATTTGCCGAGGGCATTGGCTGAGGATTGGAGTTCTTGGTGGATGGCGGACGTGCTTCTACTGGAGTAGTAGAGAGCCCTCCGCGAGGGTTGAATCTCGTCTAACGTCCTATCCCACCGGGACTCCCGCAACTCGACCATGCGCTCCCGTACAGTACGCTGTAGGGATCGGATTGGGAGCGCGGTTGTCTGCGGTGTTATAGGAGTCGTAGGCTCTGATGGCCGCGTTCTTCTCAGTCACCAGCTCACGCAAATCATCCGGGAGCTTCCATCGTCTGAATTCGTCAGCCGCTGGAATCTCCCGGGAACATTCGTTCACTTGGATGTGAGCCGATTGCTGCGTGCGTTTGCTCAAGGGTCTCTATGAGGGACGGGATTGAATCTAAGTGTACTGACGTGGCTGACTTGAGTTTCTCCTCAAGTTTCTTCCAGTTGGTTACGAATCTGGGTGGGAGGTTACTATCTGCTCCGGAGTGGCTTGTGCGGGAGGCAAGGTTTAGGATAACCGGTCTATGGTCGGAGTCCAACTCGTGATGCACTTCCACAGAAGCCAAACGTAAGTTTGTATTCTTTAAAAGTGCAATGTCGAGTATGTTGGATCGTTGGCCGTCAATTTTGGGCAAGTGGGTCGGTTCGAGGGGTACTATGGGATTGGGATCGAACGGTATGACTTCTAAGAGACTTGCAAGTGAGCGGCCCCTCGCATTATTCGAGTGGCAGCTCCATTGCATGTGCTTAGCGTTTAGATCGCCTGCCACTATGACAGAGCCATCTGGGTCATATAGGGTTTGTAGGTCACTGCGGAGCAGTTCCTTATCTGGGGGAAGGTAGGCCGAGACTATAGTAATTGGGTAATGGCCGGTCATACCTACTCGACAGACAGAGACCTCGATGTTCTTCAGTTTGGGAGGGTCCAAAGGTACGCAATGCAGTGATTTCTTGAAATAAATCAGCGTGCCCCCTTTGACGGTGTGAGTCCTGTCGTTGCGAACTATACGATAGTTGGCAACGGTGGGACTCCTCCGTTTATTCGGTTTGAGGAAAGTCTCTTGGATGAGGAAGAAATCAAGTTGATGCTCGCAGAGGAATTCTCCGACTTCATCGCGTTGTCTCTCTAATCAGTCAGCATTGAAAAAACCGATATTTAGAGATCTGGGTTTTAACCTGCTAGTGAGCTGGGATCCTTGCAACCGTAATGGCTGCACAACTAAATATGCCCATATTTAGTTGTGCAGCCATTACGGTTGCATGGATTTGATAAAGCGGCGGTGTACGTGTGCCGCGTCGATGGCCAGCTGGATGATGGTCGGGTCAACTTCGGCCCTCTGGGTGAGATCCTCAAACTGGTCGAGCAACTCCCAGCCTTGTGACATGATGCGACCGGCAAAACCTGTGGCACGCCCCTTGCTATTCGCTGGGGGTGCCCGGGATTTGAGCGCGGGCACGGTTGACTTGTGAGTCTGGGCTCCTTTGGCCAGGGCCTTTGGAGCCTGTGACTTTTTAGTCAACGGGTTGTTGGCCCAGCCCGATTGAACTGGGGTGGGAGGGGCCGCACTGGTGGAGGGTTTGGGGGACGCCTCTTTTGTTGGGGCTAGCACAACCTTGGGGGCGGCCACCTCACCCGTCACCTTGGGTACGGTCGAGAGGACGTAATTTGGCAGGGGCCAGTGGGGTCTTGCTGGTCTCCAGGATGTCTTTTGGACATCCAGGGACATTAGCGGGGGAGGATTTGGTTGGGACTGGGTGGAGCTAGGCTGCGCCTCGGGCTTTGGGGTGTATCGCTTGCTGCGAGGCTTTCTGGCGGGTTACCGCGCCGGCGCCTTGGGAGAGCCGCGATAGTTCGCTGGGTGTCCCAAGGACTGGCAGTTCACACAACCAGGTGGCTCAGAGCATTCGCTACGATCCTTGGGTCGGGGGCAGTCGGAGGTGTGGTGACCTGGGGTTAGGCACTAACACACCTCGGGGCAACGTGGCAGTTTTTGGACGAGTGTCCGTACAGCTGACAATTGTGACATTGTCCCTGTACGGTCCCTCGCCGCGGCTCTTCCACATGGATGCTTCCGACGCCGCAAACTGTTTTTAGTAGGGTGAAGATCTTTTGCCTTCCTTGGATGGATCAAGGTGGACCAGCGCCATATCAAAGGGCTCGCCCCTGTTTGATCGGCGCATGCGATACACCTCTCGCACGGGGTACCCCTGGGTGGTGAGGTCCCCCTTGATGGAGTCGACGGGGAGGTGGCGGCAAACAGGACGGATTACCGCGCGGAGTGATTTGTCCTCCGCGGTGCCGTACGTGTAGTAATCTACCTTAAGTGCATCGAAGAGGGAAGTGGTTATCCTGTATTCAGATGGGGTCTGCAGTTGTATTTTATACTACTCTGTCAAGAAAATACCGGGAAAAGATCAATAATATACAAAATATTTGTTATTCATCCAAATTTATTTTATCACCTTCAAAGTATGCTCCTTCAGAAACGATACACTTACGCCAACGAATAATCCATTCATCAAAACATTTTTTAAACGCTGCTTTCGGAATTGAGTTCAATTCTCGCCGCGAATTCTCCTTTATGTCTTCTACCGATGGAAAACGGGTACCACGAAGTGGTAATTTGAGTTTAGGAAAAAGAAAGAAGTCAGCTGGAGCCATATCTGGTGAATATGGTGGTTGCTGGATGGTATTTGTTGAGTGTTTGGTCAAAAATTCGTTCACAATGATGGCCTTGTGCGAAGGCGCATTATCGTGGTGCAAAATCCAAGAATTTTCTTTTCACAAATCTGGCCTTTTTCGTCGAATTTGCTCTCTTAAACGCCGCATAACGCTGAAATAATATTCTTTATTTACCGTTCGACTTTTCGGTAAGAATTCAGAGTGCACAACACCGCGATAGTCAAAGTAAACAGTCAACATGACTTTGACTTTTGATCGACTTAGGCGTGGGTTTTTCGGTTTTGGTTCAGTTGGAAGGCGCCACTTCGAAGCTTGTTGACTAGTTTCCATGTCAAACTCGTAAACCCACGTCTCGTCACCAGTAACAATGCGTTTCATGAATGTTGGGTCAGAATTGACTCGTTCTACCATGTCCTCAGCGACTTTCTTGCGATTGAGTTTTTGAAGAAAATTCAGATATTTTGGGACTAGCCGAGCGGCAACATGTTTCATACCCAAATGATTAGTTAAAATGGTACGAATCGCCTCGTGAGATACAAAAAGTTCGGCGGCTATCTCTCTCAGAGTTGAATGAGGATTTTGAGTCACTATTTCCTTCACTTTTGCCATGTTAACTTCAGTTGCAACTTTGCGACTACCCCTTTGGTTTTCAACACCTTCAAAAATCTTGCCACTTGTCCATGTTGAGAAGCATGATTGGAGTGGGCTTGGTGGATTTGGCCGTGGGGCCAGAAGGCTTGGCCTTAGCCTGCGAGGCGGAGGCGGTGGGGTTGGGGGGAGAGGGAGAAGAGCTCGTCACGGAGGGTCTCTCTGTTTTTAGCTTCTTTCTCTTTGCGTTCTTTTGACCCTTTTCCTCAGTGGAGGACTCAAAGTCGGAGCCCGAAGAGCTCGAAGAGGAGGAGGACGATGATTTGTCAGCGCAGGTGACACTTTTTGCCACTGCTTGCGGGCTTCATCGTCACTGTCGTCGGGTTGAACTACATCCATCTCTTCCTCTACGCCGAATGGAGGCTGAGATGGAGAGGGGGTTGCGGGGGGTTGGTGACTGCCTGGCTAGAGTGCGCGTGGCAGAAGAGGAGGGATCGGTGGGTGAGGGTTGTTCCTGCGCTGTTACGCCGGAACAAGGGGGGGACGGGGGATCCTCAAGCATGCAAAGCAGGCCTTGACCTTTACGGTGTCGACCAAGTTCCTCCAGTAAACTGCATCGGACGTCTTTATGTGATCCCTGAGGGTTCTTAAGAACCGGGAATCGAGTGTGATATCGGCTTTTGAGGCGGCCATTTTGGGGTGGTTGTTATGGGCCTAACAGCTATCGTAAAAGTTACGTTGGTTCGCTCCCGGAGCGTTCCGAGAAGAAGAACCAACAAGAAACTTCTCGGCAATCGCTCTAACAGTGTTTGGTCCCTAACACCTATCGCCTCGGGTTGGACGGGCCCGAGGGTGTGTAGATGTGTGTATTCCACCCTCCTCTTCGGGTTAGACAAGGAGGTATTTGTACCTATGGTGAGCCCTAGGCTAGTATCCCTTCGCCAATCTTAATGTGCGAAAGGGTTCCTAACAGATCTAATGCAGCGGGTGATATGGGTCGAAGCCGTCTGCATTCAAACAACAAAAGAGAATGGGATGGTAAAGAGGTGGAGAGTTCGGTTTGAAAGAATGAAACAATATATATTTATTAGACACAAGGTACATAAGTTTAAATTAAGTAATATGGGTACAACACACAGAAGAATACATATAAAAAAAAAAAACATTTTTTACAATTAATACATTTTGCTATAATCTATAATTTTACGCACCTATTCGATGTGGTACCCATACTAAGCACCTTTGTGACTAAAATGCCACAGTTCAGCATTCTGCCACAGATGACTGTAGCGTTGATTTTCAACTGTGGCCAACGGCCATCCATATAAAAATAAGTATGACGGTGTAATAAAACATAATAAATAATGCAAGGAGTTGAAAAATAAAATAAATACATCCAGGAAATAAAAACACGTGATAACAATTGATTGTGTTACAAAATATATGAATTGATAGGAATATAAATAAAAAATTGAATTAAAATTAAAACGTACATTATTTTCATAGAATTTACCAAAACACTCGATTTCATATGTTAACTACTAAGTGTTCGAAAGCTGAATTTCCAGAGCCAACGATTTTATTTTTGATATGAAATTACAGGATTGTTAATATTTCTTATTGGTGGTGGTAAATTGTTCCAACACTTGGAAGCGCAATACCTAAAACTGCCCCTAAAAGCCGATGTTTTATGACGCGGAATCTTTAATACAGAAACTGATGCACGAGAGGGATACCTATTGTCCACACTACGCCAAGAGAGCTTCGAAGAAAGGTATATTGGCTTGCCAGTCTTGACTATACCAAATAAAAGTGTAGCCAGATGAACCTCCCGTCTTTATTTCATCTTTAAAATTATCGTTGACTAGGGTAGCCCCCAAGGCCAGTGGTTCCAAACCGCTTCCAATAACTGGCGTTGCTCTGAAGGAGCAAAGCCGGGTGTATGGGTCGACACTCACTTGGCTTAGTTGGCACGGTTACGTTTCCACCAAGAACCACCGAAAGTAGATTTCCCTGAAGGGGCAAAAGTACAGCGAAACACACACTAGATTGGGGAAGCGCTGTCTTGAAAAAGACGCCGCTACACCAATTAATAGTTTGACTGGTTTGTTGAGATTCGATCGTGAGATCTATCTCGACCGACGGACGTACACGAACATGTATGGTCGGGTAAAGTCGGGAAAAGGAAGGAGCGCACGAACGTGTCCGTCCGCGTCGGCTACCAGATTGCAACTGAGCCCGAGGTCCAGCAAGCGATTGTATTTATATTTCCGTGGTAGTTTCCGATCTGGAGTAAACTGATTTCGATAAAAGTATTATATTTCTTTTAAATACATATAAAAATACCAACAAATATCAATCCTGGGTGGGTATCGAACCCACGACCTGCGGCGTGAAAGGCAAGTATCTACCAACCATGCCAACCGGAGGTACATCTACATAGGCAAAAAGCGGGAGTAGAAGTGAAGAGTTCGTAACAAGGGAATTTCAAGACTTGAAAAAAAGTACTCCAAATGGTTCTGTAACGTACTCATTCTCATTTTTTATTGTTCGACCGTGCTACTTGCCCCTTAAACACGAACTGAATACCTACACGAATTTAATTTTATAGAAAGTAAGGTACCATTGAAATTTCTTTAACCCCTTTTAAAAGGTCTGAAATTCAGTTTGTTTGAACAATTTTGAATATGAAATGGGTTACGGTTCTGGCGAAACATTTCTTAATGAATGGTAAAGAGCGCATTAGAATTTGTTAATTGCCTTCCCAATTCTTTATAATCAGGTTTTATAATTTAAAATACAAAGTTTTAAGAGCCTGCTGAACTTTTTTATTATTTTAGACTGTATTATTATTAAAACTGACGTGAGGTCCTAACATAGAAAGATAGTAACGGGTAACTCACGTAATTAATTTTATGTTGGATTCGGCCAACGTTTCAACTTCTCCTGGAAGTCATCTTCAGGGTGAATGCGACCCGCACGACGTGACGCGGCCGCGACGTCGTGCGGGTGCTTTGTATAAAAGTGCTTTCTATAAAAATATTTTAAACTGTGTCTATTGATTAACTTGCGGAGGCATTGCTCTAATTTAATTAACGAACCTTTGATTATTTCATTGTAACATCAGAGTCTGTGCGCATGCGCCATCCGGGACGGACGTACGATCGTGTGACATCGGTACGAAAATGTCGAGTTCAACAGTTAAGTGCACAACATGTAATATAGTGATAAATGAGTTGTTGGCTTTTGTGCAGAACAAAATTGACTTAATGGACAATGAAAGCCTTATAAATATATGTGCATCGGCTTATAATGAAGAAGAAGTTGACCAAGCGAAAACGTTACTTTTTGAATCCTTACCGAGCAAAAAGAAGATATCTAGGCGAAAGGAAAAACGTCAAAAGGATTTGGAGGACATAATTACACTGTACAAGAACACAGATCCGTAGAAAATTCCTATTTTTGTGGCAAGGGACCTAAATCGTCTACCTCCCGTTACATTTAATAACATCGATGTAACGACACTGCTCAAGAAGTTAGTTCTACTAAAACAAGAAATAGAAGGCATCAAAACCACCTATGCCACTACGCAGCAGCTGGAGGAAGTTAAATCTGATTTACACAAGTGCAAATATGGCTCAATTCTAGGAGTAGAAGATTATAACGTAAATAAGATACGACGCGGTTCATTTTGTATGGATAGCGGGCCTGTAGGTATTTCTCCTGTGGTAGAACGAGTAACAGCGCGCGCACAAAGACAGCATGAAGCAAGAACTACGCCACGCGTGCTATCTCCCTCGCACCTATGTGATAACTCAGTTGAAGAGACCGCAACAGCTGAGCGTAATACCGTTGAACAAAATGTTTGTAATGTTCAACAATGTGTCATGCCAATGCAACAAATAAATGTCTCATCTTCGAACGGATTGCTTGTATATCAAGACAATAAAAAGGATAAACAAGATATACTTACATTTAGCCCGATTCTGGTAGCAGAAAAACCTCCATCTTTCACAGAAGTATTGCAGAAAAGCGGGGAATTCGCTAAAGAAAAGCAAGACGATGATTTTATTCTCGTTCAAAGAAAACGGCTACGAAATCAATTTGTTAGCCAGCTAGGCAAAGCAAGTACAGAACCGCTGTGTAACTTTAAAGCGGCGGATAGCAGGGTGCCGTTATTTATTTCGAACGTACATAGGGATACGGCCGAAAAGGATATTGTTGACTATATATACAAGCAAACTCAAGAACGCGTTAGTCTGTATAAAATGAGAACGAGGCTAGACAGAGGCTAAAACTCATATAAGCTATATGTTCTTAAATCGAGAGTGCATCTTTACCTTGATAGCAAGTTATGGCCAGATGGAATTACTTTCCGACGTTTCGTAAATTTGGGATTGAAACCTGATGGAAAGCAAGGGCTAAGTGGATCTCAACCGTAACAATAAACATGAATCCTAGTACATTAATAAGTTTTAACTGTAAAAATATTAAGCGAAGTGCGGAATGTGTAAAGCAATTGTGCAAGACTGTAGACGTGATTGCCCTACAGGAAACCTGGCTGTTGCCTCACGACTTACGAGTATTGGACGATATCGACAAGGACTTCAGTTACACAGCAAAATCGGCAGTTGACCTATCTTCCGGGATACTGAGAGGGAGGCCCCACGGCGGAGTTGCCTTGTTGTGGCGTAAAAGTTGTTTTCGTGATGTTTCGGTGGTGAAGTGTATAAGTAAGCGTATTGTAGCGATCAAATGCACGGTAGGAGAAGGTCGTGAAGTGCTTTTCATGTCTGTATATATGCCGACGGATGAAGCGGACAACTTACCGGTATTTACTCATTGTCTGGGTGAGTTGAATGCTATCATTATGGACTGTAACATTGAGGGAGTATTTATGTTGGGAGATTTCAACGCACATCCCACTGCACCCTTCTGTAATGAGCTTCTGGATTTTTGTACTGAAAATGACTGGGTTTGCGCAGATCTGGTAAAGCTAGGTTTGCAGTCAGATACCTATACGTTTCAAAGCGAGGCACATGGTTGTAAAAGATGGCTAGACCACTGCTTAGTTTCCAAGTCCGCCTGGCTAACTGTGACGAATATTAAAGTTCTTAACGATGTGTATTGGTCTGATCACTTTCCTACAGAAATTAAATGTAATCTAGGAGTTATAAGTTCAAAACTCACGATAAGTCCAGGTTTACATGACAGGGTGCTGTGGGGCGTAAGAGATTTAGAAGAGATTCAAAAATATCATGACTCTTGCACTACTCTACTGAAACAAATTGATTTTCCACACGAGTTATATGAATGCACTGATACTATGTGTCAAAATCTTGACCATAGAATTGTAATTGATAGGCTGTATAATAAGATAATCCAGGTGTTAGTACAAGCATCAGTTGAGAGTCGCGAAAAGTCTGTTAATAAGTCAAATAAATACAAGTCTCTGTATGGATGGAATAAACATGTTAGAGACGCACACAGGCAAGCTAGATTAGATTATCAGCTGTATGTTGAGGCGGGTAAACCTGAGAGTGGTATACTTTACGGTAATATGTGTACAAGTCGAAAATTTTTTAAGTCGCGCCTTAAATACTGTCAGAATAATCAGGAGCAATTAAAAATGAATAGCTTAGCTTCTCAGCATGCTACTAAGAAGTTTACTAAATTCTGGAGGAGTACTAAACAGTTAAACGGAAAGATCAGTTTGCCTGTGAGCGTTAAAGGTTTTAGTGACCCTAAACAGATAGCCAACCTGTTCATGAAACAATCTCAGGTAAAACCTACCCTGCCGCTTGTGTTCGGTACTGAGACGCATGATAAGCCGGTAGACAAACCCGTGGGATTTTTAAGTAAAGACGTATCACTATTCATCAAAAATATGAAGAGAGGGAAGTCACCTGGTCATGATGGTCTCAGTGTGGAACACTTGCAGCACGGGGGTGTACACCTATATAGAGTATTGGCCATGTTATTCACATTTTGCATCGGGCACACATATTTACCACCAGACCTTATGAAAACCATTGTTGTACCGTTAGTAAAAAATACTACTGCTGATATTTCAGACTGTGATAACTATAGGCCAATTTCTTTGGCTACCGTAATAGCGAAGGTTTTTGACGGTTTATTGGATAAACAGCTGGAAAAAAGTATAAGTTTGCACGATACACAATTTGGTTTTCAAAAGCGTTTGTCAACGGAAAGTGCGATATTAACTCTAAAAAACACTGTCAATTATTATGTCAAAAGAAACACACCTGTATACGCATGTTTCTTGGATTTATCGAAGGCTTTTGACCTGGTGTCATACACTAAGCTCTGGGCAAAACTAAGAAAGACAGGAGTATCATCTGATCTTGTAGGCATCCTTGCATACTGGTATCGTAAGCAATCGAACTCCGTTAGGTGGGGGGGTGCGTATTCTGACGAATATACTCTGGAATGCGGTGTCAGGCAGGGAGGCTTGACCTCGCCACGGTTGTTTAACTTATACATAAATGAATTAATTCAGGAACTTACTAGTATGCATATAGGGTGTCACTATGAGGATGTCTGTGTCAACAACCTTTCTTATGCCGATGACATGGCCATTATTTCACCCACTGTAGGGGGGTTAAGAAGGCTGTTGGGGGTATGTGAGGGTTATGCTTTGAGGCACGGCTTGCGGTACAACGAAAAGAAGAGTGAATTTATGCTTTTTAAAGCCCATGGCACAAAAATCACCTCTATTCCACCTATCTTGCTGAACGGAGTACCACTAAGTCGTGTTTCAGAGTTTAAATATCTAGGTCACATAATAACGGATAATCTTAGTGATGATAAAGATATAGAGAGGGAACGCAGGGCATTGTCGGTGCGGGGTAACATGTTGGCGCGTAGGTTTGCTAGATGTACAGCGCCAGTTAAGATAACATTATTTAAAGCTTTTTGTCAAACGTTCTACACTAGTTGCCTATGGGCCAACTTTACTCAAAAGGCCTACAATGCCTTGCGCGTCCAATATAATAATATATTTAGAGCGCTTTTCGGGCTTCCACGGTACTGCAGCGCATCCGGTATGTTTGCTGATGCTGCAGTTGATGACTTCTATGCAATAATGCGCAAGAAAGTTGCATCAATTATGACACGAATACGAAGGAGCCCGAACAAGATTCTGAAAATGGTGGGGGACAGAACGGATACCGTACTTTTCGGTAGGTTTACAGAACTCCACGCCGCGAGGGGTCCTGTAAACTTACTGCGTGGGGGCATCCGTCCTTATAAATAATATAATCTTTTATTTATTCTTTGTATTATATATTGCTGATGTATTATTCTATAATTTACTAACATAGTGCTTAAGTACAAATTGTTACTAACAAATATGGGCCATGTAGTCTGCAATAAATTATTATTATTTTTTTTTTTTTATTAATAGTATCAATGTTTAAGAAAGTTTACAGATCAAAGTCTATTGACAATCTGCCAATAATATTATAAACGCGAAAGTTTGTAAATATGGATGGATGGATGTTTGTTACTCTTTCACGTAAAAACAACTGAATGGATTTTATTAAAACCTTACAATAATATAGCTTATACATCAGAATAACACATAGGCTACAATTTATAAAGATATTGTGTGAATTGTCCAGAATATGACGATAAGTGTCAAGTAAGTAGGAAAAAATCTACCATCTGCGAGCTATTTCGGCGTGCACTGCCAAAACCGCTTGAGGCACACATCCTACTAATATTATAAATACGAAAGTTTGTGAGTATAGTATGTATGTTTGTTACTCTTTTACGCCAAAACTACTTTAACGCGGGTGAAACCTCGGGGCATAGCTAGTGTTTAATAAATTTGTATATATTTGTTTTGCAAATACGGCCTCAAGAAATTGCAACTTTGATAATAAATCCTTATATATTCCCTATCATAATAAAAAGGCCCTCACCTCACAACATCACCTTGACATTTAATCTCCACATAGCCCGTAATCCCTAATATCGAGGGTTCTAACATGAGTTATGGGTATTATGGGAAGAGGCGCTGTTACCTGTGAACGTATTATGGAAAGTAATGGTAATGGTATTCGCAGAAATATATAAAAATGCTCCTTTTAAAAGACGTTCGTGGGGCGTAGTGGTGCGTGTTCGCCTCGCTACTAGCTCGTGGCCTCGTGTTCCGGGTTCGATCCCTAAGCAGGACAATCATTTGAAGGCAATAAAGCACACCCAGACCCAGATTCCCAGCGCAGTACGTATAATTATTATATTTCTACTTGAGAAAGCATTTCAAAAAATTAAACTGGTTCAAAATGTTCTGATAAATACCGACAATTTGCGACTCTGAATACCACACGGAAGGTCCTGTCCTATTGAGTGACTAGATTACTAGTCACTCCATGAAAATTTTTAAGTATGTACGTATTACGAACAAATGGGTGTCTGTCTAATTTTATTTTGTATTTTATCACCTCTATTTAATTTTTATTATAGCGACACTCTGTAAATATTTCAACTATCTACCTGTTCATGAGATACCCGCTGGTAGACAGATGGACAGCAGAGACATAGGGTTTTGTTATGTAACATAGAAGGCAACAGGGAAGAAATTTGAGCAAAACAATACGAGAAAAAATGTAAATATCTCCAACAAGACATTTGGATTTCCATAGACATAGATAGAAGCAAAATTACGTCACATATATATAAAAAAATGCAATCGAATTGATAAACATCTCACTAAGTTATTGCCATATAAGTAAACAATTTCAGTATCTGGTATTTATGCCGATATTCTACAGAATAAAGCTAAAGTAAAATAACGGCCAAGTGCGAGTCGGACTCGCGCACGAAGGGTTCCGTACCATTATCTATAAAAACGAACACAATATTCACGTTTGTTGTATGAGAGCCCCTAAAATATTTATTTGTGGAGGCAGGACGGCTTGAAGGCTCCTCACCACAACTCATCCTCTTATAATTTTATGGGTAGGTGAGGGCGGAACAGAAATAAATTACTTCAAATAACAATCACCGTAATTCACAAGAATCACGATTTAATTAGATGTTTAGTGATTACTACAACGTAAAATCCATCAAATTAAATCTTAAAATATCGTGATGGCGAAGATTCTCAGCGATTCGTCACAAGCGTGGTGCGCGGGCGCCGTCTCGTTCCAAAGTGACTTCAAGATGGCCGCCCACACTACCATCGACAATGACGCTTCGCTAGGTTGACGTTGACAGTCCTGTCAACCTGACGTTTGACGTAAACGCCGTCACGGCCGGACTGACGTACGACCGTCCTCGGGCGATTTATCTGAAACAAACTAAGATAACTGCATAGTCCGTTCGCTCATCCTGACTTAATCATTTTCATCAGTATACAAACACTAATAACATTTAATGACTTTGACTAACCAGGCAAGTGTATCGCTTAGCCAACCGTGAGGTGTGACTCGGACTACACTTCAGTAAGACCAGTCGACAAACGCATTAGATATCATAACTCGCTAGAATTTAGCCAGTTATGATTAGCCAATACAGCACATTTTCGTTCTTGTGAACATCTAGACAAGCCAATCCTAACAAGGATGTGACCCGGACGACACAATTCGTCTTACACTTAGCAGGCAAGCATCCAGAACAAGTCAGCCCTCCTGAGGGAACCGACTCGGACGACACAATTCGTCTCGGATATAACAAGCGATCATCGATGACAAGTCAGCCCTCTCAAGGCAACTGACTCGGACGACACAATTCGTCTCGGATATAACAAGCGATCATCTATGGCAAGTCAGCCCTCTCAAGGCAACTGACTCGGACGACACAATTCGTCTCGGATATAACAAGCGATCATCCATGACAAGTCAGCCCTCTCAAGGCAACTGACTCGGACGACACAATTCGTCTCGGATATAAAAAGCGATCATCCATGACAAGTCAGCCCTCTCAAGGCAACTGACTCGGACGACACAATTCGTCTCAGATATAACAAGCGATCATCCATGACAAGTCAGCCCTCTCGAGGCAACTGACTCGGACGACACAATTCGTCTCGGATATAACAAGCGATCATCCAGGACAAGTCTACCCTCTCGAGGGACTCGACTTGGACGACAAATTTCGTCAGATGACGCTAAATAAATCAATGTAACAAGTCAACCAGAAATGAATCGGACAACGCATTTCGTCTATCGTCTATGACGAGTGAGGTGTGCCCTCTAACTACTCACCTGGAATGGTCAGGACAACACTTCTTCGCCCAGGATCAACCATTGTAACAATTTATCATAATAATATGAAGGTTACAATAATGTAACGATAGTTTGTAGTATTGTCCTGTTAAATGTGCACTTCAACTTCATGAAGGGCCTCCCATGTATCGGGTTCTGAGTATACGCTCGGGGTATCTGAGTTTGCAGTGACAGTGTTTAAGTCAGCCGATCCAGTGTCTGAGCATACGGCCAAGGTGTCGTGATGGTCTAATAACTCGTTATTATTATCTGAGCACGAAGTATTTTCTACGCACGAAGTATTTTCAGACGCCGTCTCGGCCTCTACTTCATTTAAAACGTTAGACGCGATTTTTTTTATATGGGCTGCGACAACACATAAATGTTAAATTTTTACGGAATTAATAATTTTTGACTTGACTTGAACGAGCAAGTGGGTCACCTGACGGTAAGTGAGCACCGCCGTCCATGTACACTCGCAACACCAGAGGCGTCGCGGGTGCGTTGCCGGCCTTTAAGAGTCAGCAAACAAGTGTTGCTGACCATTCCCCCGACCCCGATGAGCTCTGACGACCTTGATCTGCGATGATTCTTTTTGGCGAGCCAAAAAGGTAAACTACTTTTTGGAGTGCACGCGTTGCATTTAACAGACGTGGCATGTGCGAGTAAAACGTATTTTGTAAAACCGTCAGTTATAATTCTACTTCCGGTCGCTCTTCCCGCTAAGCATTCTCGAAAAGTCAATATGAACTACGGACTCAACGGCCGGGATGATCAAACATTTTATTCCAAACAAATAATCTTAGCTGTAGTCGCAAACATTTAACAAAGTATAAACAATCAGTTAAATCACACCTTCACTCACATTCCCACACAAATTTTCACTAAGTGAAAAACACTTAAATAATTTTCGTGAGCTATAATTCGGTATGTAATACTCTACATCTCAACACACAAGCCTCCATCGTCATCGCGTGGGCTACCTCCATCCGGTACCCATTCAGCGATCGCTGACACCTCGGCCGTCAAACGCACTGAGACGGGAAATGAAGCCCGATGTTCCACCTAAGCCTACGAATACCATGGAGGTACCAGTGGTCTGAGCGACCTTCATACCACATAATGGCACATTAACACGAACGTCCATTCCCTTTGTCTTTACTTGTAAGTCTAAGTCTATGTCGTAAGGGTTCACGTCGGGGTTGTCTACGTCAGGCAAATCAAAGATTTCAATGTGTACTGTTCGTTCAAGCCTGAAGCCATGAAAAAATTTTGAAATATCGCGCACCATGTAATCGATCAATCTGGTCAGATATGAGGGGTAGCGGAAACCTATTGGACACTATATTATCATCAAGCATACGGTAGTCGATACACATTCTATCGCTTCAGTGCCTTTCCTTTACCAGAAGGTAAGGAGAGGAGAATAGTGACAAACAAGCTCGAATAAAATTTCCCTCATGCAATTAGTTTACTTTTTATCACACCACACTAAACTAGCGCAGTTTGGACTTAATCTATTAGGACATCGGAACGTCGTCATAGAGGTATTATTAGCAAAGTAGTAGGTACTCCAGTGGCAAACGGACTATCAAATAATTTCAAGAGCACTACGGACTACATAATTATTGAGAGAAACCAAATCAATATTGAATTCAGTCGCGTCACAAAGGTTTACTATTTTAGACAGATAAAATGTCAGTTTATTACAGGTCGTATTTGCCCACCTCGTTGGTCCAGCGGTAGCCATTAATGAGGTGCTGGGTTCGAACACGGTTCGGGCCAAAAAAAACGATTTTGGGACTTGGGACGGATAAGTATCCGTAAAAAGAAATCTCCCAGTATCAGCCCGAAGTCCGGGAGCTGGCAGCATTACACCCCCGTGCCTCGGAGAGCACGCAAATCCGTAAGTCCCGAGCCCGACCCCTCATCGGTCGCGCCGTCAGTCGACCCATCGGATCATGAGAGTCATGGAACAAAAAGCGCCCCCATTCCCGCGCGGACACCCGTGCACCATAATATGTCCTGCTAAACTGGCCAATCACCACTAAGACTGGCCGCCGTGGCCGGCACGTGTGGCCGATTTTTTAAGTCTCGCGTTAAATCATGATATCATAACGTAAACGACGATTGGGTTGTCCATGAAAAGCAACGAAATATTATCGATCTCCATCTGTGTTGAAATTTGTAAGCTACAAGAATAGTTAACAACATTATAAAACAGTTTTGCTCGAAATTTATAAGCCGTCTCTAGCTCATGAGTCATGAGTGAGCAATCAGCTCTAGAAACGTATAAAAATGGAACTACTCACCAAAATGTCCTCTCTGGTGTGTTAACGACGTAGACGTTAACGGGCATCTCTTGTGATCACGTTGTTTATTCCCACGGTTGCACTTCGAAGCTAAATGGCCACAGCGTAAACAGCAGCGATGTCTGGTTTCTGGCCGCAGACGACGTCATCGCTGCCGGCATTGTTGACCTTCTCTTTTTCGGACGACACTCACATGCACCATGTCCTAGCTTGCCGCACTGAAAACACTTTAAAAGCACTTTAAAAAAACAATTAAAAAACACTATAAAACCACATTAAGAACGATACAGTTTCGGATCGTTTTGCGTCTACATAATTATATTCAGCTACTTGAGGCGCAATCCTTTTCATAAAAGTAGACGGTTTCAATTCTCGCTGCAGCTTCTTTCTCGTAATAATCTCCGTATTGAAGGCTAATCGTTGTAGGTGGTTGTGGAATTTTGACGAATGTGACAGTGCAGTGGACAGCAATGTAGTCTTCGCTCATATTTGGCCATTTCGAGGTTTATGTATGGTCACGCGCAGATATTCGTTTTCCTTGCGTTTGCTATTTTGCAGGTTAATGAGGTCAGTCACGGGTGTTTCAACACTATCATTCCGTGGAGTAAATAACTCGAATCTGCAACCACCGCATCTCAAGGAACGATATTTGTGATAGCCACTGCGACGCCGTGCTTTGCAGCGCACCATAGCTATTATAAATGATTTTCACGGAAACAAAGGTCAACAGTATGCCGAAGCACATGCGTTTGTGTCAGTTTGGGGTCGAATTTGAGTTGCTTTATATTGAGGGCGCTCACTTGATTTTAAATTGCTTCCATCAGACTCAACATCCGGCTATTTTCTAGCTCAAACATTTTTCGAAAAATATCTTCACCATGTGGCTTATCTTCGGTTCTTGATCCCACGCTTGATGTGGAGGCAGGACGGCTTGAAGGCTCCTCACCACAACTCATCCTCTTATAATTTTATGGGTAGGTGAGGGCGGAACAGAAATAAATTACTTCAAATAACAATCACCGTAATTCACAAGAATCACGATTTAATTAGATGTTTAGTGATTACTACAACGTAAAATCCATCAAATTAAATCTTAAAATATCGTGATGGCGAAGATTCTCAGCGATTCGTCACAAGCGTGGTGCGCGGGCACCGTCTCGTTCCAAAGTGACTTCAAGATGGCCGCCCACACTACCATCGACAATGACGCTTCGCTAGGTTGACGTTGACAGTCCTGTCAACCTGACGTTTGACGTAAACGCCGTCATATTTTATATTGTTTGTTATTGTTGTTAGTATTTGTTGTTATAGCGGCGACAAAAATACATCATCTGTGAAAAATTCAACTGTCTAACTGTCACGGTTCATAAGATACGGCCTGGTGGCAGACAGACAGACAGCGAAGTCTTAGTAATAGGGTCCCGTTTTACCCTTTGGATACGGAACCCTAAAAAGCTATTTTCATCCCTTTCAGTCACCATATTAGATTGGGTGTCAAACATAACGACTTGAAAATTCGAATAAATATTTGACATGTCATAAATATGTATTTTACTTTTCGTCAACAATTAAAACACTAAATCACTGGGTACTTGACAATTCGTGTTGTTTTTTTGACGTTTTGCACTATACCAAACATTTGTCCTAAATCTGCGTTCGAAGTATGGTAGGAAACATTTTTCTGCAATGGTTTGGAATATTTTTGGGAAAAACGAGGCTATGACGGCGTGCTTTTTTCTGTAGTCTTAGTTTATGACTTTTGAACGCTGATAGCAAACTGACGTGAATAAAATCTCAAGATGTAAATCAACTTCTAATCTAAGTTTTTAATATTGAAAAATCTAAGTTTCCTCAGCGCTACGACATGTCCTTATAATAATAATTATTAGACGTATTGCCAAAAATTATTTAAACGAAGTTAAAAAATAAAACTAATCTCAGGGTAGGCAGAAATAATTAAGTTAGATAAAATAAGATCCTTTATTTGTACTAAATGTGGAAGTGTTGTTTCATCTTAATCTATGCAGTTCTCTCACCCTTAACCGATTTACGGCATACAATAACGCATGGCAAGAAAGGATAATTTTAGATATATAAAAAGAATATTCCTTATTGTACACACTCAAACGAAAAAAAAAATATAAGATATATTTTTTGTGTATTCATAGTATTTGCATTTGAAATAAAACAATGCGTTGCTTTTTTCTAAAATAAACGGCATTTAACGTTTATTATTTAAAATGCTATTGTTTCTATTTTAATTAAAATTTTCAGATGAAAGTAAAATTTGACATGACATGTTAGATAAAGAAACGAAAATAATGTATTTTCTTTATCTATTCCATGCCTTTTAACCTAAGGTATTAAAAAATACTCTTTCTTTACAAAAATACAAAATACATTGGATATAAATAAAATACCGTACAATGGGCGGGCGGTCTTATCGGCGATTGTAGGTAAGCGGACCTCTAACTAATCTGTTTTGTTTTCTTTTTTTTAACGGTGATGTTTGACATAAAAAATTGAAACGTGAAACGGCACTTTGTTCTTGAGCGATCTACGAGTTGGTCGTGTCAAAATACCTTATTTTGACACGACCAACCCGTAGAGGGCATGGTTATATTTATTGTACTTGTTTATAGAAGTTAGCGTTGTAATAAATATCGAATTGTTTTATTACACAATTACACTTATGAACGATTAATTCTATGAAAATAAAATATTTCGCCAAATTACAACTTTATTTCTTATTTGTAACCTTGTAACAAAGTAAAAAAAAAACTAAAACACATCAAATAAAAAGGATTAGAAAAGCAATAGGCTACAACAGTATCGCAACATAATATTTTTAATATCTCAGGAATATCGGATATCAATCGAAATATTCTTTACTAATAACCATTAATTCAGTTACGGATGTCCAAGGAGCTTTCTGATATTAAAAATATACGCAAATTTTTGAAACTCCATATATTTCGAATAAAATAAACAAAATATTATTTTACCATTGTTATTATTAAATATCCACTCTACAAAATCCAAAAACAAACAGTAAAGTCCCGATCCACCGTTACGCAAATATGGATCAGTAAAAAAGTAATTACACAGTCATGTTGGTACATATTTTTGTTTGACCTTTTTACGCGAACCGTTTTTAACCCTTGAGAAGACTTGTCCGAAAAACTTGTACGAAAAATGAGCTAGCAATATGGTCACGCGATTATTAAACCAGAGTTTTCAGCAATTTCACAAACAGAGGCACTTTAATTGATTAATGGATATAAAATATATAATGTAGTTCTAATATCATGACATTAAATCTAAATTGCGATGCTCTGAAACGAGATATTTTTATGAAATAAAATGCTTTTCTATTTTTCTTTTACTACTATTTACAACTATAACAATATTAAAAGCTTACCTGAAACAACCTTTAAAGTTACTATTTCACAATTTACAAATAATTATAATATTTTACATTTAATACCTATTCTTTATGTTAAATTGACAACATGATTGCCAACCATGTGCGTGTCCCCAGCTTGCTCATTGATATAATCAAAATTCTAAGTATGCCATATTTTAAATCATAATTGGAGCAATTAAAGGTTTCAGTCATAAAATTGGAGCAATTGCAACTTCGTTACTATGATTTGTTGAATGTGTGTAAGCTGGACAAAGGTGTCTCCAGCTGACACATGCCGTTGGGACAAAACCAGTGATGTGAGGGTTTTAAAATAAATTCAACAATTTAACTCATAATTACAGCAATGAGGGCCAAAAAATCTAACCATCATACTCAAATATTATTTAAACTACGATCATAAAACCATGTGCGAGCTGGAGACACGTGTCCCTGGCTTACACATGTGTATCTCCGTAATTATTTAAGCTACGAGTACGATTATGTACTATACTTCAAAATTCTCAGCAAAATTGCAGCATTAGGGTCCAAATTTTTCAAAACCTTAGCTCGATTAGTTTTTCAGCTACGAAGCAATATGTATGTGTAAGCTGGGGTCACTAAAATATGTTAAATATTCCGTGGTTATAATTTTAGTCTAGTATACAAAGTTTATATGTTTAAAATAAAAAGCTTTTAAATGCTCAAAAAGCTTTTAACAGTTAAATTTCACGAGTGGCACAGTGGTTAAGATAGTCACCTCGCCACGTGCGTCGTGTCCCGGGTTCGATTTCCGCATAGAATCTGGATATACTTTGTATACATCGATTCTATGTTTTTAAAGTACCCCGCGATACAGGGATCAATTCCCTAGTTTCTTTTTTTTTTATTATCTACTTGCGTCGAACTACAGCCGAGAGCGACACTTAAAGTATTTTTTAAAATATTCTACAACGAGTATGGTATTGTTATACATTTTTAAGCAATCATAGATAAGTGTTTAATGAAACAGATACATAAGTATCCGTGTGGATGAAAGAGATGGATTATAATTAGATGCTAAAACGATCCTCAGTTTGGCGCCGAACAAAATGGTAGTAAACTACCAATGCGCACTCTACGGTATAGTCTAAAATGGTAGCAAACTACCATTGCGCACTCAAGCGGTTATATGATGATGTTGATAGTAAGGTTTGTAAATTAAAATCGTATCCAAGATCTATCTCGGACCATTGATAGATCTACGAAACGATGTTATTCTATACTAGCTGTGCCCTGCAGTTTTACTCGCGTTAATTTTTATGCATTATAGCCTATGTGTTATTCGGATATATAAGTTATAATACACAAAGTTTCATCAAAATCCCTTGGGTAGTTTTTGCGTGAAAGTGTAACAAACCTCATCCATACTCACAAGCTTTCGAATTTAAAATATTAGTAGGAGTTCGGTCCTCCGGCGGTGCGTAGAGCGGCGGCAGGCTCCAGCTAGAGATTAAAAATGGACAGTGACGCACGGCACCCACTGCATAATCAGAGTCCTGTGTCACAAAGGTTTATAAGTCGACACAGCTTTCTGAAGTGCGTCCTTCCGCTGAGCGGAGAACTCTCACAGGCTAGATGCCAGCTGTGGCGAGAGTGTACCAAACTGCCTACACCATTTATTCCACCATCTGAAAGTCTCGCCCCTGGTTGGAAACTGCCTTGGCTAGCCTGGAAGTCATTAAATAGGCTTCGAACCCAGGTTGGTCGTAGCAGGGACAACTTGTTCAGGAGGGGTTACATCAATGATCGCAGCCTTCAACGCAAATGTGGTGTAGTCCCACAGACAATGGGATATCTGTTATCATGTAACGCGTGCCCTTACAACTACACGCTTAAAGAACTGATGGAGGCTACTCATAATGCGATTCTCGTGGCCAAGTTCTGGGCGGACACAATTTAGAATGCCATCGACTCGCTAAGAAGAAGAGGAGTTCGGTAAACATTACAAACTGGGAGGAGGATGCACTCTCAAATAACCGCCGTCTATAGCGATATTATACACTTACATCGTAAGTGCTCTTACTCATATTTTTTCGTAATTTTTTTTAAGGTAACTTCCGCACTAAGGAATCTAATCTACTACTTTACAAACATATAATTGACGGACACAAATTACATCCAGACTCAGAAAAACTATTTATGGGTCACACAAATAGTTTTCCGGCGCGGGACTCGAACCCGCGACACGAAGCGGCGAGCCGACTGTCTTAGCCACTACGCCACACGTGCAATCAATATATATATATATAAAAAGTCTCAAGAAACTTTGGCAATTCAACTTAAGAGAAAACATTGATTGATACTTTCAGTGAGACACAAAAGAAACTTCTCATAACACGCATTTTTACGGGTTAAAATACGTCTATTGACTTACGGATATTAAATCCATTATAAACCGTTTAATGGCCACAATTTCAAAACGAATAACCTTTTATTTTGCCAGCTCCAGTTTTCATTCCAGAAATAAAAGTTGACGTTTTTGCCGTATCGAATTATTGTTGGCCATTTTGTTTCGAACCGGATACATATCCGATATCCGATATATGATCAGCGATTGGCCAGCGTTCTGTAATCAACATTCGTGCCATTTATACTTTAACCATAATTTAGATATATTCACGAAAATGTACCGACAGCAAAAAAAAAATACGAGTATTGTGAATATAAATTAATAACAAGTGTAATAATAATATCTTAAAAAACATCTGATCCCAAACTAAGCAGAGCTTGTACTGTGGAAATCAGATAACTGATATATTACATACGCTACTTTTCTTGGCCTGTGTGAATGGGACAACCGGAAGGGGAAGACCTCGTTGAACATTCTCTGACCAAATCGGAGACGTTCTCAAGAAAGGGCAGGTCAGAAGTACCCTAAACCGGCGAGCATGTATGAAGAATATAATGACAGTAATAGAGGCAAAAGACGTGTGCAAAGATCGTGACAAATGGAAATCCGTTGTCTCTGCCTACTCCTCTGGGAAACAGGCGTGAGTCTATGTATGTATGTACTACTTTTATTTTGTAAATACACACAAATATTTGTCCTGGATGGGAATCGCACCCACCACTTCTGGCGTGAACAGCAAGCATTTGCCAACCACGCTAACGGGCCTGTCATAAAATTAAAAGTATGGCGAATTGTTGTGTAATGGCGGCGAATATCAGAATATCATCACCCCATATCATCCCGTGGGCGGCGTAGAAGCCGACCCGAAGGAATATCTAGCAGAGAACAACAGCAGCTTTTTTCTGAGTACTATGAACATCAGTATGATGGTATAGTACTAACGCCAACCCGTCTGCCAAGCGTGACGATTATGGCATATCCCTCAAAGATGATTGGTGGGGGAGGTTTTTGTCCAGCAGTGGACTTATTACAGCTGTTGTGATCATGGTGAATGTTTTGATTGCAAAATATAACGTTGAACATAATTTACCACCAAAATAAACATTAAAGGATAATTAAGTATTACGTCACGGAAATCCTATTAAAAGGGTGAGGTAAGTAAGGCTCCCAAATAAGATTTTCGTCGCTAGAAATGACGCTCCGTGAAATTACAAGCGATACAAAAGACTTAAAGGTGCCGAGTTATAATTTGGAGTTTCAATTTCAAAAGAATATTATTTCCGGAGTCATATCGAACACTGTTCGTACTTATGTTATAAATTTCGAAAAGCCATTCCATAGTAATAATAATAATAATAATAATAAATCTGATATCGTTATCGTAGACCGGTTGGAGCACCGGGCATTATTGTTGATATTACTGTCCCATTTGACGATAACCTCGTAAAAGCCGAGAAAGACAAGTTGTCAAAGTATTTAGATTTGGCTTACGAGGTTACCGCCATGTGGGATGTGAACTCAACCATAATTGTCCCAATAGTCGTCTCCGTTAACGGTCTCATAACAAAGAGCCTCGACCAACATCTTAAGAGACTCTCACTGGATCACTGGGTGAAGGGCCGGACACAGGAAGGCGGCAATTATGGGAACCGGCACGCATCGTGAGGAGGTTCCTTACTCTGTCGCCCTGACCACCGGCGCGCGGCGGCCTAGGGCGTACAACCCCGCCGCTGGGGGAGCTCTGTTTTTTACGTATTTATTTGTGTATTATTGTTTTATATATCAATTTTATAAGAATAACTATGTATAAAATATGAAAATAAATAAATAAGTTGGAATAATAATAAATACGTTTATTTTCCTTTCACAAATTACAACTTAAGGCTAGATTATAACTATATTTAGTAGATACTACTTTCATTTGTGAAGGTCTGGTGCCTGAAATAGGTTGCGATAACCTGTGCCACAGGTCACCAGGCCCCCCCCTCATGGAAAAGTAAGTAGGTACATGATTTAGACTTACAATTATATTACTAAGTACTATTATTATTCCAAAAGTGATTCTGGGGCTCTACCGGCTAAGTCGCCGTACATCGATTTCTTAAATGGCGTTCAAATAAATAAAGGTAAGTCATGGAAAAGTAAGTAGGTACATGATTTAGACTTACAATTATATTACTAAGTACTATTATTATTCCAAAAGTGATTCTGGGGCTCTACCGGCTAAGTCGCCGTACATCGATTTCTTAAATGGCGTTCAAATAAATAAAGGTTAAAATGACTTAATCAATAGTTAAATCGGCTTCCACGAGCACATGTAACGTCATAAATGGTCCCGAATCGATTGTAAACGTTAAAGCCGATTTAACGATTTATTAAGTCATTTTGAACCGTTATTTATTTGAACGCCATTTAAGAAATCGAAGTACGGCGACTTAGCCGGTAGAGCCCCTGTTTGTTGATTAGTGAACTGATTTTTAAAGATCTTAGTAAGTCTAGAATAATGTATAGGATAAAGTTTTATGCTTTACGCGGTCATGTAAATAAATAAATATTTTGGGACAGTTTGTAAGTATGGATGGAAGTTTGTTACTCTTTCACGTAAAAACTACTGAATGGATTTTAATGAAACTGTACAATAATATAGCTTATACATCAGAATAACACATAGGCAATTTATAAAGATATTGTGTGAATTGTCCAAAATATAATGATAAGTGTCAAGTGAGTAGGAAAATATCTACCATCTGCGAGCTATTCCGGCGTGCACTGCCAAAACCGCTAGAGGTACACATCCTGCTTATTAAAACTACTTAAACGCGGGTGAAACCGCGGGGCATAGCTAGTAACAAATAATCGTAGTCATCATACAAAAATTCCAGAAGAAGTCCTGGGTGGGAATCGTACAAGTCAGGGTCACTTACCTCTAGACCAACAGGTTGGTCAATAATATAAAATTTTGAGATTTAGTATGTTATTTAATTTCAATTTCTAGTACTGTTTATCATAGTGATTGATCTTGCGCAATAAATTTAATGGTCTAGGTAATTATACCTACACTTCTTATAAAAAAAACTGGCCGGATTATTAAATTTTATGACTTACATTTGCTTTGCGTAAAATGCTATAAAAATTAAATAGAATTATTACTTCTCTGAACTACCAATAAACCGGCCAAGTACGAGTTGGACTCGCGCACGAAGGGTTCCGTACCATTATCTAAAAAAACGAGCAAAAAATTCACGTTTGTTGTATGGGAGACTCCTTAACACATTAAACGCCGTTCCGGTCACCGGTGACCGGACCCCTGCCTGGATTTAAGCGCCACGTAGGGCACCGGTGACCTCATGGTAGACCTGTTTTCAAAACAAAATTGTGCGCCAGCGGTCATGTTTCTCTTACATTTGACGCATTCGAGAGACCGGAATGGCGCCGTAGATTACTACTTTCGCGTGGTTTCGGTCTGACTCAATTTTTTTTTACAACATGGGGCAAAATTGTGATAAGATAAATAAAATACGCGTTTATTTGGCCACTATAGATTTATATGAATTTAAAATTTATGCATATCGATGAAATTTATTAAAACATGTCAAACAAAAGTATGGTTCATTAGGACATTCTTTACAAAATGTTGCCACTTTCTTTGTTTTGTTTCTGGCTGCTTTAGAACCAAAGGTAGCCACACTGTTTTTGTAACATTGTGAGCAGTAGCGCCTAGTGTTTCTCACTTTTCCTTCTTTTTTCAACAATCGATGTTTTAATCTCTTTGGTCTTTCAATCATCTCATTTTTTGGACCATTATCTTTTCCTGCGTCAACTAAATACTCTACTATCTGTCTTCGAAACTGAACTATACTCTCATTTATTTGTTTATTTTCTGTGTACATAACCCATACATTAACAAGAGCCGTATTTAACATTAACTCTATCCCTAGTTTTTTGTACCATTTAACGGTTTTGCGTAATGGCGAGGCATACGATGTCATCTGATCGCTAGCATCCACTGAGCTTTTGGCTTTATTGTAGGATAAAACCATTTTCGGCTTACGCACACTTCTACCCTTTGTAGTAACGGCTTTGAATCCCTTTGAATGCTTTGTTGATAGCATCAGTACATCGCGCTTGTCCTTCCATTTTAAAACGCATATTCCTCTTTCATTCTCCATGGCTTTTGATTCGCCTGCTTTTAGTTTGGCCTCCACCACTGCTTTTGGCAAACCTTTTCTGTTTTTACGCAGGGTCCCAACCAAATGAGTGTCCTCATCAAGCAGTTCATTTGCGAGCTCCAAACTAGTATACCAGTTATCTGTTGCAACTGTATGCCCCAAATTCAATATATGATCACATAGAGACATAACAACGTTTTTAGGTGTGGTACTTACAGTTTCGTGATTTTTGCCGGCGTATAGTTGCAGCTTACATGTGTAGCCTGGTACTGTACATAGCTTAAAGAGTTTTATACCATACTTGTGTCTTTTGCTCTTATTATATTGACGGAAAACGATACGACCTCTGAAAGGCACTTGGCTTTCGTCGACACAAACATCTTCCTTTGGAGCATAGTGCATCGAAAACGATTCGTTCAAACTATCTATGAGAGGTCGTATTTTGTTAATTCTGTCAGACGAATCGGCCGTCTCGTTATCTGTGAAGTGCAGATACTGCAGTAGCAATTCAAACCTGTTACGGCTCATAACAGATGCAGCAAAGGTTTGCCCAAAAACTCTGTCGGTACTCCAATAAAGGTGAATTTTGGGCAGTCTAACAAGACCCATGTATATAAGTAAACCAAAGAATCGTTTCATTTCGTCCTTTGTAGTTGCTTTCCAGTTATTTGAGCGAGATGAAGGCTTCGTAGTTACACGTTGCTCTGCAAACAAATTGGTCTGAACAGCTATTTCTTCAAATATTTGGTCGGGAACTATCAGCGAGTAATATTCTCCTTGGGAAGCATTTCGAAGTTGTGTGGCGTATGGTTCTTTCATGCCTGAAACGTAAAACCAAAATCACTACTTATTATAAAGCCTTGAGTTTTTTTACACAGTAGGTATAGTATGGCTACTTTCATCTAACATATTGTATTTTTTTAACATTTTATCTAGCCTATAATCACCATCATTTGAGAACCCATTAAGTACCCCTTATCATGGGACCACTTTGGATATATCTCCTTTCTAACAAAAAAAGAATTATTATAAAAATCTTTATTGTCTCTAATTATTAACAATTTATACAAAAAACTTCGTTTAAAAAAACCGACTTCAATAACTAAAAAGTATACATGAGTCTAGCTAGACTTGCTAACATTTAAAAACGTCTGCGCCAAAGACAATTACATCGTCCACATAAACAAAAATTTTCATACAAAAATGTCCATAAAATGAAAACTACTGGGCCAAACTTTATAAAATTTTTATGGGACCAAATGGCAACTATTCCGCATCAAACTAAAAAAGAATCGGATCATAAATCTCCGAGTAATCGGTGTACATCCATAAAAAATACCGGTGAACTTGAGAACCTCCTCCTTTGGAAGTCGGTTAAAAATCGGTTCACACACGACAAAGTTATCCGCGGACATACTCGTACATAAAAAAAATATATACGGTCGAATTGTGAAACCTCCTTTTTTGAAGTCGGTTAAAAATAAGTATATATTTACCTGTGGGCTCTGTAAATGCTATAACAGAAGGTTGAAGTCCTCTAGGATCTGTCCATTTTTGTGTTTTAGTTGCAGACATAGTACTTATACTTTCTGAGACGAATTTCTCCACTTCGTCGTCGCAGCTACTCTCGGAGTCGCTTCGAATACACATACGTCTGCGTTTTTTAGGACGTCCAACATCATCTTCACTCATAGAATTAACTTCTTCATCCTTTCTCATAATTTCAGCAAAAATACTAGCTTCAAGTAAGTCGATATCACGTAAGTCATCTTGTGAGATATCTATATAATCAACGTTTAAATCCGGTAATTCTGCTTGCTCGCTATCCATATTTCAATCACTAAATACTCAAAGAAACGAAAAAGTAAAATAACGCGCTTATACGCAAGCCAAAATAACAACGACCGCTCCGATCAAGCGTTGGCGCACGACTGAGGGGCGCGGGTGACCGGAGTTGTGTCCGCTGTGGCGCCATAATAACGATAATTCACTTTTTTACTTGATGGCGCCGTGTAGGTCACCGGTGACTTCATTAGGTTTTTTGGAAATAATTGCGGAACCCATCTTTTGATCGAACTCAAACCTAGATATATTTTTAAATTACAACATTACGCGTCAATTTTCATCAAAAAGTTTTGAAGTGATTTTTCCTATTTACACTACGGCGTTTAATGTGTTAAATATTTATTTTATTTGATTTTTTAGTATAGTTGTAGTTATAGCGGCAACAGAAATACAGCATCTGTGAAAATTTCACCTGTCTAACTATCGCGGGGTTCATGAGATACAGCCTGGTGTCCGACGGACAGACAGACAGCGAAGTCTTAGTAATAGGGTCCCGTTTTACCCTTTGGGTACGGAACCCTAAAAACCATACGGTTACCGTAGTCTCTGTTATTTGCGACATACACCTCCCGCGTTAATAAATCATTTGGAGTATATTCTGTAGATTGGATTACTTTCCCCCTAAAAACCATACGGTTACCGTAGTCTATGATATTTGCGACATACACCTCCCACGTTAATAAATCATTTGGAGTATATTCTGTAGATTGGATTACTTTCCCCCTAAAAACCATACGGTTGCCGTAGTCTCTGTTATTTGCGACATACACCTCCCGCGTTAATAAATCATTTGGAGTATATTCTGTAGATTGGATTACTTTCCCCCTAAAAACCATACGGTTACCGTAGTCTATGATATTTGCGACATACACCACCCGCGTTAATAAATCATTTGGAGTATATTCTGTAGATTGGATTACTTTCCCCCTAAAAACCATACGGTTACCGTAGTCTATGATATTTGCGACATACACCTCCCGCGTTGATAAATCATTTGGAGTATATTCTGTAGATTGGATTACTTTCCCCCTAAAAACCATACGGTTACCGTAGTCTATGATATTTGCGACATACACCTCCCGCGTTAATAAATCATTTGGAGTATATTCTGTAGATTGGATTACTTTCCCCCTAAAAACCATACGGTTACCGTAGTCTATGATATTTGCGACATACACCTCCCGCGTTAATAAATCATTTGGAGTATATTCTGTAGATTGGATTACTTTCCCCCTAAAACCCATACGGTTACTGTAGTCTATGATATTTGCGACATACACCTCCCGCGTTAATAAATCATTTGGAGTATATTCTGTAGATTGGATTACTTTCCCCCTAAAACCCATACGGTCACCGTAGTCTATGATATTTGCGACATACATCTCCCGCGTTAGTAAATCATTTGGAGTATATTCTGTAGAGTGGATTACTTTCCCAGTTGAGCTGCATATGAGAGTGATGGAATAGTAAGTGCTCCTGTATTTGCGCAAACACTTGTGCACTTTAATATGTCGCACGTAGATGACTTGTCTGCATTGAGGCTGGCTGCCATAGCCGATATTCGACCAGTACGACATTGTATACAGTATTTAGGTTCAATAGTTTAAAACTATCTACATCAAACCAAACACTATCGGTGTCGTTGCGATCGATAATGCCATTCAATGTTCTCTTATCGATATTTACCCCAATAATGTTCTCATATCGCTATCTGCCCCATATATTCGATAAAGTTATTTAATAATGTACTTTTACTCAATTCTCTAGAACAAACGTTTATCTACTAGCTACTGGACCAAAAAGAAAGGGTTGTTGTGTTAACAATCTGTATTTGGTTTTTGTACGAGCAGACGTGAGTTAGATTAATAGTACAGACGCCAGCACATCAAGCTGTACATAGCCTATCCACAGGTATATATGCCAAAAAATCTGCCACGCTGATTTTATTTTATTATTAGATTTTTTATTTTTTTTTCTCTGGTGATATCAGGTACCGACGCCAGCACATCAAGCTACCCCAATCTGTCAAATTTCCCCAATTGAAATTGAACCTTATGCTTTTGTGATAAAGTTGAAAATCTATAAAAGAAATTTGACAGATTGGGTAGCTGGATGCGCAAATTAACATATTAATTTAAACCTGATATTTTAATTGTAAACAGATGCGGTATTACAACTTAATGATTCGTAATTAAATAAAGCAGCAAGCGAGATAAGCAAGCAAGGCACCATATCCCGTTTATAATCGAGGTATTTTATTGTATTGGGTAATTAGTTAAGTACTGTTTTGTGTGAGTATATGTGGCCTGTTAGTATTAGGTAATTGTTTCATTGTTTCTTAAGTTAAGCATTATGTTTGTATGTGTCACATAATTTAGTCGTCTCGAACCATCATACATTACCAATCCGGGGTAAGCGCTGTGCGTTAAGCTACGAAATATACAAACTGGTAGATCAAATTGAGGATACTGTTGCAAACACCCTTTTGGAGGATCAAGGTAACCGATATGTTCACGGTTGCAAGTGAAAGATCATATCATTTTGAGAACACGAAACTGTTAAATTTTAGTTTTATAGCATTACGGTTTGCATGGCAAATAATGCTATAAATTTAACGATTTCCCGTTCTGACAAAATTATTTATCGTTAAATGTTTAAAATAAAAAACGTCTAAAATCTAGACATAGATAATTTTATTGCCAGAAACTGTGTACAGAAGATGTTATAACAATTTGATTGATCAACAGTTACCCATATCGGGCATGCAATATTTTTTCTACCTATCTTAATATTAAATAATTATTTTTTATAATCTTGACAACAGATAAATAACGCATCATGATAAATTCAATAAATCAGTTGCTTCGATACTTGGTCATAAGCCAAAATCTCTCTGAGGTCATAAAATACGTTGTGCAATAGCCATCGTTTTAGCAAAGATTTAAACATTTTAACATCAAGTTGTTTAATTTAAGCAAAAAGAACTAAATTAGGCGAAAGTAAAGACGTCACTGTAAGTAGTCAATTTTAGAGATTATGTTATGTTGTTTCGATCAAAAACTTATCACTTAGGAATTAAAATCTATATTTATTTTCAACTACATAGTTTATTTTAACAACAAATATCTATTAACTTTACTGCGTCGTATGGGCAGTGGGATACTATAGCGCCTGAGAGTTTCAAATCAGTCAGTAGGCCTCTGTCTTGGCTAAACGACTGTTATCTTTAATCTTGAATACCTTCAATCGAAACTGACTTATCGAATCCTAAGAAGCACGGATGCGTTCAAAAATAAAACTAAATTTATAGACTGACCGTCTTTCTAGGTCCTTAACTTGGCCGAATAGTGACAGACCGGTGAAAAAAGCCCATTACTATTTTATTTTATAAAAACTAAACTATCAAAAATCAAAAACTTTTTTTCGGGATTCAGTAACTCATATCTAAAATCAGAAACTCATGTTAGTTTCCCAATATATATTCAATTCCCATTTCCGTCGAACCCTGTCACTCGGTGAGGTTCACATTCACAGCGTTAGTTTTTTTAATTGCTGGTTAAAATGTGCAACAGTCTATATCAGTTCATGTATTGGTGGTATATGTCGGCGATTCGCCAGGGTTTCCACGTTCGGACTCCATCATAATAAAAACACTCGCATGAACTAAAATCACTTTAATTTCACACAACTGTTCGCACCAAACTCACAGAACTAACCTACTTAACAAAAATCAACAGCTTTATATAATTCTTACAACACATCACATAGCTGTAATGACTACAAATACTTTTATGACAAAGATATGAAATTCCTTCAACATAAGTATTGAAACATAGTCCTATATTCAAAACAAATATTTTAATGCATTTAATACAACTTTAAATTGTTTATTATACTAAAATTACGTTTATTTAATATGAGAAAATGTTGTCTTAAATAGTTTGCCAACAGATGGCGCTACTAGAGGATGCTAAATGAAATGAAATTTAATTAACGGATTAAATATTCAAATACAAATACAAATTTATTTATTGCGAACACAGGTAGATAATGTACATACATTTAAGGGTGGTAGTAAAATGTTAGTCCGCTATGTCCAGCCTGTTAGAGCATGCAACTGGATTTTATTTTGTTACAATTTTTGCTTAATATTAGAAGCAATGCGATTACAAATTTAATAATAAAATTAAATAAAAGTAAAAATGTCACACAATTAAATTAGAAAATATACACATGTCAATATCGCGCAATTTATAGACGTCAATCATATAATATGTCAATTAAATAAATAAAGTAGCCTAAGTCGTCAAGATACATCAATACACAAATTATCAATTTACATAGTTGAGTCATTATTATAGTTTACATTACATACCGTTATCTAATAAATATTCGCTTATGGTGTAATAAACCTTATTAATTAAAAACTCCGTCAAAAGCTTTTTGAATTTCGTATTGTTGCATTCTAATATTATATGTTGTGGCAATTTGTTGTAAACTTTTGGTGCCATGCCTATAAAGTTATTGTTAAATACGGCTTTTTTTGTGGGGTCTAAAGCGTATTTTATGTCTGTGTCTTATACCATTGAGGGTGTCAAACAGAAAAAGATTACTTTTTACAAATGTGGCAACTTCGTAGATATATAAGCAAGGTAGAGTAAATATATGAAGACTTTAAAAAAATGTCTTGCAGCTGTCAATACTTTTAATTCCACATATCGCTCTAAGACATCTTTTCTGTGCTCTAAAGACTATTGCTTTATTTGTAGAATTCCCCCAGTATATAACACCATAGCATATGAATATTGAAATAAACGTTGACAAACATAGTTAGTATGCGTCTTCCAGGACATGTCTCTATCTAATTCAAGCTCTAAAAATTTTGTAGTGCTAGTTTCTTCAATAACTTTCTCATGGTAATGTATGTCAGGCTTAAAGTGATTAGTTCGTTGCTCAAATGTCATAATTTTTGTTTTATCTAGATTAATTTTCAAGTTATTAGCTTTAAGCCATTCAACAATTATTACGAGGCAGTCATTTATTTCTTTATCAAACGTCAATTTATCTTTTCCACTAAACACTACTGTGCTGTCATCTGCAAATAACACCATCGGATGATGCGTGACTTTGGGCATATCGTTGATGTAAATAATGAAAAGCAAAGAGCCTAAAATGCTACCTTGGGGTACACCGTAATTGGTTGATTTTTGGCTTGATTGGTACGTTTTTATAGTTTTAGAAGCTACACAAACCCTATCTATTTGTGTAAACTGTTTCCTATTCGTTAAATATGACTTTAGCAAACTGAGAGCATTACCCCTAATTCCGTATGTTTCCAACTTATTCAGGAATATATCTCGATCCACGTAATCAAATGCCTTTCTCATGTCCATGAATAAGGCTGCTACTGGACGTCTAAGGTCAATATTAGTTATAATGTTTTTGAATAATTTATAAACTGCTAAGTTGATATTTTTATTTTTTCTGAACCCATATTGTTCATCAACTAAAATATTTTTTTGTTCTAAAAATGAGTTAAGCGATTTATAGATTACTTTCTCAATTATTTTTGAAAATATTGGGAGAAGGGCAATTGGTCTATAATTACTGGGATCCTGCTTTTTACCTTTTTTATGTAGAGGCTTAATAATTGAGGTTTTGAGCTTATCTGGAAACACGCCATGTTCTAAGCATAAGTTTATAATAAAACTTAGTATTGGTGCTATTAAAGCCGAAATAGATTTGATTACGTTAGTTGTGATGTCATCATATCCCGAGCTGTTAGTATTTTTTTTTTTTTTTTTTTTAGTGAATGTATATTTTTTTTTTTTTTTATGTTTAATATTTTATAATTTTTTTTAAAAAAATTATGGTGCTATAACGCCAGCTAGCGGGGGAGTCGAACCAACCTTTTGTGCCCTTGTGTAGTAGGGGTGACCGGTTCCGCCGGTCTTTAAACATAAAACAGAATTAAGGTAACATGGTATAAAATATAATAAAGTGAAAATTAGATATGGGATTAAAAGCTAATTCCAAGTGAGGCAAAATTTTTCCTCAAAGGTCGCCTGCTCGTAAACACCGTTACTTGCAAGGTTTTCCAAATTGACTAATAAACGATGTAACTCGTTTATGGCCACATTGGCGGATCTCTTTGCGTCATTGACGTCAGAGCCACCATGACCACTTTTCTCTATGGCCCTGTCGGGAAGATCGAGCGCCTGCATCAATTGGGTCAAGAAACCGTCGATAGCAGGGTGGTCCATTATTATTATTTAGTATATTTAATTTCACATTTGCTGCCTTTTATATTGTGAATGATATTATCAATGCAGGAGCCACTACATAGACGAGTCGGTGTACGTACTCCCAGCTTCAGATTGAAACAATGTAGAAGATTTTGGAAACTGGTAGAATTATAATTAGTTTTCAACATATCTATATTGAAATCGCCGCATAAAATAGGTTTCTTTTTACGCTTATAACATATTTCCTTCAGAATATTATCTAAAGATCATATGAACCCATTAATAGAATCTTTATCATACTTAGGTGGCCGGTACATGCATAATATTACAAAAGAGTGAGCTTGTAATTCGACCGCACAACACTCTATAAACTTCAGTTTACACCATTTATCAATATCAAGTTTTAGGCCTTTAACTGTATTTTTCAACAAAATACAGGACCCTCCGTGTCTATCATTTCGTGAATAATGAGAGGTTAGTGAATAGTTAGGTAAATTAAATTGTAAGTGGTCGTCTTTATTCATATTCGTTTCGGTAATGCATACTATGTCAACTGATTTTCCTTGATCCATAAGATCATTAAGGTGTAAACTTAATAAGTCCGATTTATTAATCAATCCATTAATATTCTGATGCATTATAAATATATCTTTAGTCACGAAAAAGATTCCTATTGCGTATAGTATCAGATTGATAAGAATTATATGCCTGATCTATTACAATATTATTACTTATTGACGTATGAAATGGCTTATAGTACTCAACGATTGTCTTTTGACGGTATTTCTTTGTAAATTGTTGTGTGTATCTTGAATAGTCAATTTCTATGTTAATTTTAAAGCTAAGTTGGTCTAAATACATTCGATTTTCTTGCCTAAGGTAGAAAAACCGATTAAAGTGTGACATTTCATTTATGTTTATAAATTTACAGTTAGAAAAATTTTGGGACATAAGGTAAATACTTTGATTTAACATCTTTTCATTTAAGTTTCGATTATGTTGTACACTTAGAACAAATACTTGGCGACATATTTTCAAATAGTTCAGCGCTATACAGAGTTACTTATAGAAATATGAAGGATTTTTATCGTTAGTTCCAACCGAAAGAATTACAATATCTTGTTTGTTTAGAGAGTTAAATATGTTTGAGATATTACTCAATATTTGTGAACAAATAGCATATGGTTTGATCATGGCTGAAACTGTGTAACAATCATTCCACTTGTTCTTTCTACGATCGATTAAAGTTTGTACTAGTTTTCGTACCTGTTCGTCCCCTATAATCATAATTTTAGGTTTGGTTGAAGGCTGACTATGATATTGGGATGATGAAATGTTTAGATTTTGTTTCGGGGTGTGTGATGTTTGGTTGAAACCGTTTTCAGGTACTTGTGATCGTGACTGTATTTCTGATGATATTCTATTTGTGCTGTCCGTTCATATTTTAGGTGATGGCTGCTTTTTTTTATTTGCATCATAGTTGCTAGTGTTTCTTACAATTATTTTTTCGCAAGAAATCTCTTTTGCTATTGAGTCATCTTTTTTGTATGCAGTATCACTATCTTCTCGTTCAAAATCAATGGTTTTGCGACACTGTTTTCTGTGTTTCTTCTTTCGTCCAGAATTTGTACTTTGAGGAGTACCTATACATACTGTTTTTAAATACGTTATTTTAGTTGCTTGTTCAATAATACTTGTCTTGAGGGAGCTATTTTCTAATAATAAGTCATCAACTTGCTGGTTTGCACTGTCAAGTTCGCTTGTAAGTTTTATTATTTGATCTTGTAGCTTTTGTATGTATTCTATGTCGTAGTTAGTAGTCTCCGGAACGCTATCAGCAATCGAAGTATCAGATGACAACGGTGAATTGAATAGGCACAGTTGTTCACACGACGATGCTAAGTTTTTGTTTTTTGGGCGGTAGGTGATATTTGTGTCGTCTTTTTGTGCTTTCGGTGGATCGATTTCGCACGGTGGAAATTGAAAAGTCAACACAAAAATTGTAATTGCTCGGATTTGAACGAGCGTGCCGCCGCTCGGGCGGCCGGCGAGTGCGTCATCAAATTATTTTTGTTCAAAAGATATTTAGTACGATCGGTATTTTGAACTTAGGAATTTTTATGTAAGTGTCATCTGCTTAGGCATTTTTAACAATTAGGTATTTTTATTTTAGGTTTCTTGAACGGAGGCGTTTTAACGTGAAGTTTATAGGGTTCCGTAGCGATATGGCAAAAAACGGAACCCTTATAGATTCGTCATGTCTATCAGTCTGTCTGTCTGTCCGTATGTCACAGTCACTTTTTTCCGAAACTATATGAGCTGTGCTGTTGAAACTTGGTAAGTAGGTGTATTCTGTGAACCGCATTAAGATATTCACACAAAAATAGAAAAAAAACAATAATTTTGGGGGTTTTCTAAACTTGTAAGTTTGCGCGAGAGACACTTACAAAGTGGTAAAATGAGTGTCCCCGCCCCCCCCCTGTAACTTCTAAAATAAGAGAATGATAAATCTAAAAAAAATATATGATGTACATTACCATGCAAACCACCGAAAATTGGTTTGAACGAAATCTAGTTAGTAGTTTTTTTTTAATACGTCATAAATCGTAAACCGCAATTTACCTTCACTTAATCAACTGAAATACTTGCTTTTACGGAACCCTTCATGGGCGAGTCCGACTCGCACTTGGCCGGTTTGAATTTTTTGTTTAATTGCCCAATTATATGTTTCTGACCCTGCGACTCAGGGATTAATTTTTTCGGGGATGGAACTGTTTTTTTTTTAAGTTCAATATTAACTTTAGAGTTAATTTAACATTTATTTTTAACGTAAGCGTATTAAAATTGTACTAAAACTATTTTAAATTACTTAAAACGATGTATAATAATATTAATATTACAACACTCACAATAGGTGGTAATATTTCGTTCTACGTTGTAGCAATATCTCACTCGTGCACATTGCAGTGTGATTAATTGAGATATTTATCAAACTCGCGGCTCAGCAATGCATTTACCATTTAGTTTGATTTATTTATACGATTACTGCTTGTTAATATAAACGGTGATTGATGGATCTGTAAAAAATACCAATATAGAAAAATATATAAATATATAATAGTTTTGGATGAAATATATAAAAATATATGATCCAAAACTAAGCAGAGTTTGTACTATTTATTTATAAAATTTTATAATAGACAACGTCCGCACTAGGGAATCTAATCCCTGTGTCGCAGGGTACTTTACAAACATATAATAGACGGATACAGATTACATCTTGACTCAGTACAACTATTTATGGTTCACACAAATAGTTGTCCAGGACGGGACTTGAACCCGCGACACGAAGCGGCGAGGCGATTGTCTTGGCCGCTGCGCCACACGTGATCGTGATAATCAGTAATCTGGTTCCAAAGACTTTTTTTGTAGATACATACTTATATTTATATATTTTTTGTTGGGCCATTATTTACACACGGCCATCTGATCCCAAACTAAGCAGAGCTTGTACTATGGAAACCAGATAACTGCTATACTAAATATACTACTTTTCTTTTATAAATATATACTTGTATAGATAATTACACCTGGACTCAGGACAAACAGACAAGTGCATACAAATATCTGTCCTGGCCTAGAATCGGACCCTCCACGTACGGCGTGAAAGGCAAGTATTTACCAAACACGCCAACCGGCCCGTCATGTGAGAACATAAAATCCATATATCCCTTCGCTTAATTATACTTACACGCGTTATGCGTTAGCTATCAAAATAATAACAGGATAATACGGCAAGGTCAGATTTAATTAGGTTCCTGACTATGTGAAGGTCCCGAAGGCGGACTGAAAATAGTAAATCATAAACATTGTTTTCCTTTAAGTGTTAGTATAAATCAGATATTTAAATAACATAATCTCCGACCAATTTAATCGAGATCATATATGTGCAAATAACAGTGTTAGTTATAATAAATACAATTAAAATATAAATATAAAGTGACTCACAGTACCTAACAAAAAAATTGAAAGAGGTTGTAACAATTTTTTTTTCTTTATTGTTGACTTTTAAGTTATCATCCCCTTCGATGCTTTACGTGGCAACTATTAGGAAACATTGCCAAAAACTCAGTGTTGAATAAATAGATGTTAAGATGGTCACATTTAAAAATGTGACCATCTTAACATCTATTATTATTAATTTAATAATCTAAATGCATTGAATTAAACTCATCCCCAAGCAATTTTATCAAAAACACAAAAATTCAAGAGGCTTTAATTATGTTTTAAATTTGTTGGTTTACAGTGTTCTGATGTCATTGGGAAGTTTGTTGTAGAAGCGTATACACTGCCCCGTAAAAGAATTACTGATATTGGGGAGACGAGTAGCATGTGCAACAAGATTATGCTTATTTGGAGTATTTACATATAAAAGAAAGTGAAAATAAAGAAATCTAATAATACTAATAACGAAGCCTGTTACTGTTCCACTGCTAGGCAAAGGCATCCTCTAACAATGAAAGTAGATATGTTTACCTAAGTAGTTCACCACGCTGGCATAGTGCGGTTTGGCAAATTTCACATGCCCATAAAAACATTTTGGAGAAGTATCATGCATGGTTTCATCACGTTTTCCGTTACCGTTTTAAGTTGAGATGGTAAATTATGAATGCGCGCCTTGGGCTTGAACTTGAGACCACTGACCTCACAGTCTTACAATTAGATTACCTCGTGCTTATATTATTTTGTCATGTCAGCCGAAAGACGACTGCCGCTGCTGGACAGAAGCCTCCCCAAAAGATCTCCACAATTTCCGGTCTTGCGCTATTCGCATTCAGCGACATACAGCGACCCTCAAAAGATTAACGGTCCAATTTGTAGGTCCGTTTGTCCACGTTGCATCGTCCGGGTCGTGGTCGCCAATCGAGAACCTTTCTGCTCCAGCGGCCGTCGGCTCTACGAGCCATGTGCCCTGCTCTGTTATATTATACAGCTGATATATTAAAAAGAAACTCAACTGCATGATAAAAGGTTTTGAATTTGGACCTGCATTATTTAAACGAAATAATCAAATTCTAAACGCAAAGGTATCCAATTACATAGATCATAGATTTTATAAATCTTCCAAATTTATTTCAGTATTCAAAACCGCATATGCGTATTCATCAAATTTTATTTTTAAAATACTCGTACTCATAAACTTCTAGATATTGCAGTCTCGAAGGCCTTATTCGTTTTTGCGTCCCTATATTAGCTTTATTGTCTTGGATAATACTTTAACATCAAGTTTTGGGTTTATTTTATCATTTATATTACTTATTCCTTAAATAAAATTAAATTATGTGGATAGGTCAGACTTTATGAGTCGGCAAATGGGGAGGGCAACCCACAGCTCTCCCCGGGTGCGTGTCCCGACCACCTGGGACACGGCGCAAAAGGGGGGCACCGGAGCAGCATACCCGCGTTCCCGGAGCTCCCCCCTATCAGGCGCCAGAAGTAGTCCACGGCAGGTTAGGTTTAGTCGGTGTGAGTCCGACATACCCACCCGCAGACACTTTTTGCGGGTGGCATGCATTAGCATTCCCCCTGCCTTATCAAAAAAAAAGAAAGGTCAGACTTTATAATAATATGATAAGCTTGGCACCCGCTAATAAACTGAGTAATCGGGTTTCGAAAATTTCACAAATCTTTTAATACTACGGCCTGTTGGCGTAGTTGGTAGATACGCTGCCTTTCACGCCACAGCTCGTGGGTTCTATTCCCACCCGGGATAGATATTTATGTGCATGAACATGTCTGTTTGTCCTGAGTCTCTGGGTGTAAATTATATATATAAGTATGTATTTACAAAAGAAAAATAGTATATGTAGTATATTAGTTATCTGGTTTCCATAGTACAAGCTCTGCTTACAATACAATACAATACTCTTTATTGTACACCAAATTAATTACAAAAAAGAACTTAAATACTAGCATAATAATGTACAAAGGGCGGTCTTATCGCTAGCTGCGATGTCTTACAGACAGTGCTTAGTTAGGGATCAGATGGCAGTGAGTATAATCCCAGGATATTATTAATAATAATAATACTTCAGAATAATTATGAGTTAATGAATGGTGTGTGTAAAATTGAGATACGGAGAAAGGCAGACCTAAATGTATGGAACAGGTGAAAGAAGTTGCGAAAATGAAAGCTTACAAAGAAGTAAAAGAGATGGCTTACGATAGAGAAGGCTTAAACTGCTACACTGACAAATGCACAAGTTAAAGAGAGAGAATGGTGTATATTGTTAGCGAAACATACTACACAAGCAATTTAAATGAAGCTATATTGGGTGAATGCTTTAGAGACTACCTACCTACTTCTCACTACAAACACGCGGAACATCCTGGCATATTACTGTACAGTGTACATGATTTATTTAAAAGCATTTCTTGTAATTTTTTTGAGCAGTAGTTTATTGGCAACATATACTTTTTTACAAAATCGTACAATTTGTTGATTTTATAAAAATCACAATCACCATGACTGTCCTACTTGTTAATATTAACGATGATCTGTTAAATTTTCATAAAATAAACCATACATATTCCTTTTTTTTATTAGTATCTCTTTTTGAGAGTCTACTAGAAGAGATTACTTTAGAAATAAGTACGAGTAGTACCTTTGTGCTTATTGGATTTATAATGTTTAATTGCGTGTTCATAAATTTGCAATAAATAAAATATATTAGTGACAAATACTGCTCGTTGCAATTTTTTCACAGTTTGTATTATTTTTGTACGTTTTTTTGGTAGAAAGTTGTGATTGATATGTAACCGAGTAAATAGATTTCTCATTACCCATAAAAACTCTAGTAACAGTACTAAATCGTCCGAGTCAATGAGACACTCTGTAACCGCTTGTAGGATCAACATTTACGACTATCCGAGCATGAAAAATGAATATGAATTCATCGCATTGCCTTGCACTAGATAGTGAGTGTTATGTTGGTAATGGTCCGCCTGACAGTGCATGAGAAACTGCCCTTGTCGCGTTATCTCTAAGCTTGAATGTGTTTCAACAGAATGTTTGAGCACACATTGTCTTAAGTAAGTTTGATGAATGATATGTTATGTGGTCTTGGGTGATATTGGTGACTAATTTAACATCGTATTAATATCGTACTATTAGTATAAGTATGACTGTTACTTCCTAGGCAATCGTGCTTAGTTTCTGGAATCAACTTTATATACAAATAATTTTAACATACAAGCGTATCCTAGGGCGTAAAACTTTTATCAAAAATGGCTCCATATCATTCTAAATGTTTTTTTTTTAACTCTGTTCTATTTCCTTAGTAAACGTCCATAGTTGTATCGTTTAATAATATTATAAAATTTAAAACTAGGTGAATTGCTTCGTTTGGGCAATCTGAAACATTGTTACAAAATACTGGCACCGACATATTTTAACCCCCCGTTTAAATAATTGGTTTGTCTATATTTGGGAATGGATGGACCAATAAATTATCATTCCATTTATTTTTATTTGATAACTAGTTTAACTTAGATGGTTGCCAGAAGCCTCAATAAGTAATAATAATGTTACTACAGAACAAGGCAGAGCTTACATCTCGATTTTAACAAAACATTTTTTCCTCTTTTTTCCAAAGCCAAATTCTCAAGAGATTGTCGAAGCCAATTTCAAAATTCCCTCACAGGAATAATACGTTGTTACATTGACATTGTTTTTGAATTATTAAAATTTGACCTTATAATTTGAATGATTTAGGGATGCCAAATCTAAACATAAAATGAACGGATATTTGTAACTTTAAGTATAAAACTTACTTTATGTTATATAGATAAAAAAAGGTCAATATAATTTAAATTAGAAATTGACAATTGACATAAATGTCTCGTCTCAATTTAAAGTTTATTAATTAATATCTGCATACAATTTGTGTATTCGATATTTATCAATCAAATAAAAAATCTGCTTGACCTGATTAAAACGGTTACATCCTCTTATATATGTATGTATATATATAGAGAGGTCAGATAATGCATAAAATGAAACCTTAAGGGCACTGTTATGAAAAGCTATAAAAATTAAGGTGATAGCGGTTTCCTTGCTTCTGTTGTTGCATGTATTTTTTTTAAATTTTTAATGTACTTTTTATGTCATGAAAATAAAAAAGGCTTATTATTATTATTGAGACCACTGTTAACTGAGGCTACAGACTGTTACAAAACTACTTAATTGTCCAAATCTTAAATCAATAAAAGTCGTGCAACTCTATTGCATAACTTGCACAACATTTTTAATTAACGTTGCCGATTTTGGCACATGAATAATAATGTGTTAAACACACATTCGGCCTACACAATGCCCTTCAGTGCTCTAAAAAACAGGAGGTCGAAACATCGGTGATTCCAAGCTGCCACTTAGAAAATCCCTAAACTGCTATTAATTCCAAACCGGGACATAACTCTATTCTGGACATGCTACCGCTGGACTGAAAAGGAAGTCAGTATAAATTAATATCCGTTCATTTTAACAGTAGCCGAAGTGTAATTCATTTCGTATTCTACAGTCTTATAACGACGTTCTTTTGAGGAGTTGAGTGGCCTCACTTAGTCGGACTTTGCAATGTCCTTCTTTGTGTATTGCGCTCTGATACTTTACTAAGTGTCTTTATGCTTCATTGTGAATGCAACGTTGTGAGTTTAACTAAAGCTTTCGCATACCTTCCCTTATTATTCTCAGTGACATTATGCAAGTAGGTTATTATATTATGAGAAGGCTTAAGGTCACCCAAAGGACAATGGAGAGGGCTATGCTCTGAGTTTCCCTGTGAGATCGAATCAGAAATGTTAAAATCCGCAGGCGAACCAAAGTCACCGATATAGCCCGAAGAATTGCAAAACTGAAGTGGCAGAGGGCGGGGCACATTGTTCGTAGAACCGACGGCCGTTGGGCAGAAAGTTTCTCGAGTGGCAACCACGAACTGGAAGACGCACCGTGGGCAGGCCCCCTACAAGATTCGCTCGGTGTGGAGATCGAACCTGTGACTTAGCAGTCGGAAACACTAACCACTAAACCAAAAGGCCAATCAAGCTGCAACTGTAACTGTAACCGTCCCTCTAATAGAATGTAAACCAGTTTTTGGGCATACTTAAACAATGGACTAACTAAAGCGGTACTTAAAACAATTTAACAATGAATTTTCATTCAATACGAGAAACAAGTAGCTAATTGAAAATGTTAATCGTTTTTGGAGAAGAGTCGTGTTTATTTTGAATTTGCATAAAATGGAAAACTTTCTGAAATGTTGACTCGGAATCTGCAATTGAACCGATTCAATTTTAATGAAGCAATTGACTTCCCTTTTTGTTTATGGGTAAGTTAAAGAAACGTAATATCATCACTATTATATCCTACTTATATTATAAACGCAAAAGTTTGTGAATATGGATGTAACGGTAAAACGGGTTGAATAGAAACACCGGCGGTTAATAGCAATCAAATCAAATTAAATATCATTTATTCTGTAAAAAATACATTTATGTGGAATCGTCATTTTTTTACCCTACCGTGCAGTGCGTGACTTTGCAGCTACTGAGAAACACTGCCAGAAAACTCAGTAAGAATCCTTTTTTAAAATAAAATATACTTAATTACAATCATGTGTGTTGACTCAGAACAACTCAATCGCAATCAGTTTTGTCACTTAAATAATCAGAACTTTTGTAATATGCCCTGCTACACAATTTGGCTTTAATAATTCTTTTAAACTTATTCGTAGACAATTCTCTAATATCATTGAGAAGTTTGTTATAGAATCTTATCAATAGGGACAGTATCCATACAAACGTATTTTAAATTTTACTTTTATATGGATACTGTCTCTATTGCTATTCACCCCCGTGTTTCTAATCACACCGTTTTACTGAATGCATGTATAGATGTTTGTTACTCTATCACGCAAAACCTGCCGAACGGATTACATTTGACGACTAAATCGATCGTGCTTACATTTTGTAAAGAGACTTATTGAATCCTCGGGCCTTCTATGTTCAATCTGCATACCCAGAAAAGAGAAGAGATGGATAGATGGACCTTTGCAAACATGAGACCAATAATGGGTTCGCAAAGAATGAGGAAGTCGGTTATGAAATAAGGTTATGTTTTGTTTATGATTATCAAACGAAATAAAACAAATATTTTTGTAGCCATAACTTTATTCTATAGGAATTTTATTAGTCTTTTTCATATATCTTAAGGGGCCTTTTACAGTCCACTAGCGCCGCCAATCGAAACAATGTCATAACTCGTAAATAGAATCAAAAATACAAAATGTGGTCTATTATTACTGTAGAAAAGGCAATAACGTAATTTTATAACACATGGTCAACACTTGAAATATAGCTGTTTAGCTAAATCGTGCATTTGTAACAAAAACGGCCGTTTATGTTTAGAATGCACGATTTAGCTAAACAGCTATATTTCAAGTGTTGATAAGGTGTTATACAATTACGTTATTGCCTTTTCCACAGTAATAATAGAACATATTTTGTATTTTTGATTCTATTTACGAGTTATGACATTTTTTCGATTGGCGGCGCTAGTGCACTGTAATAGGCCTCTTAAGATTAACAACCATCTTAGAGAGTTGTTACTAGGTAAAAAATACACACAATACACGGGGTGGCCGAAGAGTTGACGTTCAAACGCAAAATTTAGATACTTTATGATGCGGAGTATCCGAATAACTACACATTAAATATCCCCATTTTATTTTTTATTGATATTGAAAATTTATGAGTCCTTTACTCAAACCCTAATTTTGAACATTCGAATAAATTCAAAGTCAGTTCTGCAATGATTAGATAAACCATACTTTTTAGAGTGTTAGGTTAAACTATGCTAAGTAGTTATCACAAAAAAACTGAACCAGAAATGTTCAACAGAACGAGAAAAAAAATGTTAGGTGTACGAAAATGATCATTACAAAAATTATATCTCGAAAACTACGCAAAATCGTAGAACATACATGGCGGTGATTCGGATACTCCTCATCATAAAATATCAAAATTTTGCGTTTGGATGTCAACTCCTCGGCCAGCCTGCATACAGAAAGTGTGTATACAAATAAACAGTGGACGACATCTAAAGACCGCATTGAAAAAGAAACAAATTTAAGAAAAGAACGTACCTAGAAGTCTGGGAGCATTTTACACGTTGATTGGCAATGTTAATTCTTTGACCTAAGTATAGGCCAGCCCTCGTGAAGCATCGACCCGATGTTTAGAAACTGTTAATTTCCAATTTTTTGACGCCTAAGCTCATTGTTGGGATTTGGGGTTGGGGTTTTAATGTTTGTACATATGTATTTAAAATAAAATAAATAAAAAAGGTTTTTATTCACGTAGACTTTAAAAAAGCGCTTGTAAATAGTCAGAACATATTCGTAGTAATATATAATTAGTTAATAATTATTTCTAGGTTCATATAGATATTTAGGTACACGGATTGTAGGAAATAATTTACAATAAGATTTATTTTATAACAGTAACGATATTTAACTAACTTAAATTAAGTTATTGTCAAGGAACATGTGTAGGTTTAATTATCAAAATTTTAAATGTTAGCTATGTGTTTACTACATATTGTCGAATGGTTATGTCTATATCAAGGTACGAATTAAATGTTATCATTATGGGGGACCTTGTGTTTATAACGACGGTTGCGCTTTAATGCTACCACCGGATCCAATGCGCCCCAACTGAGAAGACCCAGCGAAACAACCTCAGCGGGTGTCTCTACTACCGGTTTCAACACGGCCCAGTTGAGATTTAATTTAATGTTGAAATTATTTGAAGAATCAATTAATTGCACTTGAGAAATAAGTAAATAAGATTTATTTCGCCATATACTAAAATGCGTCAGTTGATCCACATTTTTATATGAGAACTAAATCTTTTCTTGGGTCTTTTTACAAATTGACTTTCTTCACGTTGTTCAGTTCCATAGGCAAAGTAAGCCACAGTTTCAACCAATAACTATGTTACTCCTTAAATAGTTCAAACTTATAAAGCTTCAAATTGAAAACAAAACAGAACCTGAGATGAATTGATGCTCTAAACGTTTTCAAAGATAAACCTATAAATATACAGAGCTCCTGAATCGCCCCAATTGAATATCAACGAATAATTTCCTGGAAAAATCTTCAATTTCGCCGCTTAAGTCTTCAATTTGGAAAGATTCTCGTCACAAATATCTGTATTAAGTATTCCACTTTACTGAATTTAGTATTGTCATTTTGAATTTGCATTGTACATCAAATCGCTATGAATTTATTCATCGCTCTTCTAAATAGGCTTATGTTAATAATTTCACTTGAGAATCTGTTGTTATGCCGCCTACAGTTAACAATTAAAATTAGAAACACAACCTTATTATACACAGACTTGTAGGTTTGCGTAAAAATAACGTGTTATAATGACTTACGACTTTTTGTATGTGTACCAAGAAAGTAGTAGCTAACAAACAGTCTTATTGTTTGTTCAAATAAAACTTATTGCTAATAAATTTCATCATCATCATCAATTTAGCTGAAAGAAGTCCACTCCTAGACAAGCCTCCCCCAAGAATCATCCTGGGGGGTTGGCGATCGCAGTCAAATGGTCATATTTAGAAGGCTGCCCGTCTTCTAGTAGGTATACCCTCGGGTTGACTTTGACGCCCCCCATGACAATGGGGTGATGATATTATTATACTTGCTGCCGTCACCACACAGCACTAATATATTTATTTATATGCATATATTCTTACAGAGCTGGTCTTAATGCCTTTTCCTCCCAGTCGATCTTAAGGAGGTGCACAGATTCAAATAAAAAGGACTCTTTTTTATCATTTATTTTCTATACCATTATTAATTGTCTTGTATGTCATTATATAAAAGTGAAATCTTACTTATTTAGTTGCTGACTAAACACCACATCTCGAAAACTACTTCTTGCTATAAAACTGAAATTGTGGAATGTACCTATGCAATAAGGAAGCCAATAAATAATTTGAACTACGTAAACTGACGCTCGAATTTATACTTCACACGAAATGAATGAAGCATTCATTTTTAATAGAAGTTGAAACATCAATGAAATGAAACTGGTGGAGCTGAAGTAGGCATTCACATGTTGAACAATGAGAAGTATCGTACTTGAGTATAAACTAGAGCACTGCACACTGTGTAGTTAAACCATTTCGTGAACAAAATTTATTCTAATTTTTTTATTAATTTTATTTTTTCTTTTTAATTAATAAAGTAACAAGCATAGTATGAACTAGCGTCTGTACATACTATGCTTGTTACTTTTTTAATTAAAAAGAAGGAAAAAAACTAAAATTTAGAATACATTTTGTCCACGAAATGCTTCACATCAAGCTACCCCAGTCCGTCAAATTTCCCCAATTGAGAGTGAACCTTATGCTTATGTGTTAAAGTTGAAAATCTATAAAATCAATTTTGCAGATTGGGGTAGCTGGATGTGCTGGCGTCTGTTCGGTATATGTTGACTATGACTAGGTTGTTATCCTAGTCTACTGCTACGTAAACATAAATAATTCTAAGAATCAGTCCACCGAGGCTCTCATAGCTAGATGCCCTCACAGGTCCCTAAGTGATCGGCGAGGTTAAGCAACTGGGGTCGCGGTCAGTCCATAGATGGTGACCGTCAAAGTGGTTTCATTTCTGAGCGTAGGCTATAGACGTGAAGCCATGTCAGAGGCGTTCTGGGTGGCTTGAACAACCCTGACACTGGATAACCATCGCCCATACGACAGGTAATTAAGTAAGTCCAACGACTTTCCTCAGTCATATTTGGTAAGGGGAAGACATTTTGTTCATGTGTTCTATGTAAATTTTAGTGACTAATTTGTTATATCGACACAATAATAGTGAATAAATGACGTCTACTATATCTTGGAACTTTGGTCTTTAAAAGGAAACGCAATAATCACGTAAAACTCAATCGCAAAACTCTGTTTCTTGTACCACTAAAATATATATCTGTCCATGAGTTTATTTATCTTTTTGGCACCTCACGCATAGAGGAAAGTCACCAAATATGGAATTCCTTAATTTCTCTAAGAATATAATTATTAAACGCAACATACACACACCATTGTGTCAGTTGCCCAAACGCTACACGTCTGGCAGGTGGGTTTTGTTTTGTTGTCACGCAGAAAATTTTGAAGGTAAGTAAAACAAATAGTATTACCTGTTATTAGATACTAATACATAAGTGTTATACTATTTAGTATACCTATCGATATTGTGTTTATTTCAACTTTTTATGATCTTCGGTCAGTAAAATATTGTGACTTGATAAATATTTAGAGGAGTTTGAATTAGTATAAAAATCCAAATATGGACAGTCGTTGGTGTCTTATTATGGAATATTCCATAATTAGGTGTTAATATTTCACATGATGCGTACTTGCTAATATTTTTTTGTAAAAATATATGTTATGTTTGTTTTAGAATGTCGGCTTCATAATCAACCAAGAAACGAAAAACCTGGGATTTTGGTTTTTGTGTCATATTTTAATTTGATATCTAATATATTGGATTAAAAACTATTAAATACTACATAAAAATGTATGACGAATGAGTAATAACATTAAACTGTTTTCATTTCTATCAAGTTTTTGTTTTACATCCCTAAAACAAAATAGTATTCCATATTTGGTGACTTTCCTCTATGAATTACCTTTTTTTTTTGGTTTGGAATCTTATACTACAGTAATGTCGTACATTATTGATGGATAATGCTCACTTAGTGAAGCGCGCTATGCATAAGAAACAACCACGGACTTTAAAACAGGTTTTGAATTTAGTAAGATCGATCATATGCTAAAAGTAATTTGACTTAATAGAAGAATTGTTACTGTACATTTAATAATGAAAATAATTATGGGCATACTTATTGTTCTTTACTCTTGGTTTGAGCTTAAATTCGAAGATTCTAACTTGTTTATCAGTTGTCTGGTTAACATAGTACAGGCTCTACGTAATTTGAGATCTTGCAGTTACTTGTCCGAAGATATTTATTTATTTACTGTACTAGTATTTAAAATAATCGATCAATCAATCTGAAAAAAACATTTCTCTTTCTATAATCTTCCATCTAAACTATTGGTTTGAACCGGTAGTAGATGAACCTGCTGAGTTTGTTTCGCTGGGTCTTCTCAGTTGGGGCGAATTGGATCCGATGGAAGCATTAAAGCGCAACCGTCGTAATAAACACAAGGTCCGTCATAATAAAAATACTGAATTCGTACCTTAATAAAGACAGAACCATTCACCTTATGTAGTAAAATATAAATTTCGATAATTAAACCTAAACATAATCTCCTTGACAATAACTTAATACAAGCTAGCTAAATATCACTACTATTATAAAATAAATTTTATAAATGTTTTAACAATCCGTGTACCTAAATATCTATAATACTAGAAATAATAACTGTATTACAAACATGTTCTGACTATTTACAAACGCTTTTTTAAAGTCTACGTGAGTAAAAGCCTTTTTTATTTATTTAATTGTTTTTTTTTTTTTATTTATTATTTTTTTTTTATTTACATTAGTAATGCAATACGATGTAATATTTCTGGTTTTAGAGAAGTCTACACGTGTAAAATTAAAATAAGTAGTGTAAGTAATTCACTAATACAATCTATTCTGAACACTGTGCATCTACGAAGTATAGTGCCTGACATTATTCATTGTGAGTTTCTTTGCAATGCACGTTTTTGAATGTGTTTCAATAGGATTCAAAGAGACTTGAATGAGAACCATCTGAACAAAACATACGCTAAATCCAAAAATATTTACTTTACTTTTTTCTGAATTGCAAATGTTATTGTCCTTCGAAAATTACAATTATTTTAAATACATTTTTTATCCTAAGCTTCTCTCATCATATAGTAAAAGCAACTCATACACTTAACTATGCCGCTACTAAGTTCTAAAACTCGTTAAACATCGTAAAACTAAAGAGCTTATAATATTTAAGACACGGTACAAGCCTTACTTTTTCTCATTGAAAGATTGTTCAAGATAATCTAATTGGAGATTTACATTTGTTTTGTAGGTTCAAATTGTACGAATTACATTAATTAACTAAAAAAATGTCCCGTAATTTTATAAGAAATTCGTTTAGCAAAATGTCGCTCGTAAATAAAATTATTATGTCCTCGCTGCAAATCAGGAGTTCTTCGACGCGAGAACTCGTAAGGACAACTTGTTAAAAAACGAAAAACAAAACAAAACGAAGCGTATTAATTGTATATTCGGTAATTTTATTTATTAATGTCCTTTCTATGTACATTATAATTTGCGTCTTTTGGTTAATTTGCGTTAAGATACGTTTGAGGTTCACAAATATGTTTTTTTTATTATATCTCTAGACCGTGCTTTAAGTAAATACACGTACTTATGAAACTGAATCCGGGCGGGCCGTATTAGATGAAAAATGACTAAAGGATTATCTTAATTTCTTAAAAATCTGTGTAAAATGGAATAAAAACATAAAATGCAGGCATCATTAAAATTTTATCACCGTAAAGCTTTTCATTTCATTGTAAATTACACTAAAATGGGCATTCATTATTATTTTGTCATATTTATGTCATGGTTCTACAATCTCCAGGATATAAGCAAAGAAATAGACTGAGACGAAAATATGTGGTCACTTGTTACCATATGATACGCTTATATAGAAAAACGGCCATCGAAGTGGAAATTGTGGACGGAATAAGAACAGAAGTTACCAATTCAATTATTATCTTTGCATAAGCATATTGTTATTTTTTGTGTTTTCTCTGAATGTAATGGTACTGACCCAATAATATGTATATTGGATAGACTCTATTTTCCAATAGCTTTGTGTAGAATATTATTATTATATTAAAATGATAGCCCGAGGAAAATTTCTGCTATTTTTGACCAGTTTGTGTTAATGGGTTAGTTTGCAGGCAACTGTGTTGTAAAGGACATTTTTCTCGAAAACAAAGCAGATGGATATAACATATCCTCCGGAAGGGTGGTAGCATTGGAAACCTAAATTTGATCGGCCAGTGTGTATCGTTCGTAGCTTAATGCAGAGCGCCTACCCCAGATTGGTATGATTGCTGGTTGGATATCCACTGGACGATTAAATGTATGATTCTCATTTTTGAGATTATATTTACACGTATGTAAAGCTTTATATGAATTATACGTTAGTCTACAGAAACAACTTATTATCTATCGTGGAGGTTATGCCCACCTGGTAGCAAAAACCAAACATACAATACAAAACAGACAGGTCATTTGGCGTGTTTGGTAAATGCTTGCCATTCACGCCGCAGGTCGTGGGTTCGATTCCCACCCAGGACACGTGGGTTCGATTCCCACCCAAGACATGTCTGTTTGACCTATGTCTGGATGTAATTATCTACATAATATGTTGTTACAAAAGAAAAGTAATACAAGTATATATAATATATCAGTTATCTCATTTCCATGGTACAAGCTCTGCCTAATTTGATCTTCATGATGGCCATGACGATCATGAAGGCATGATGGATGGGATCAGATGGCCGTGAGTAATGTCCCTGGATATTATTATAAAATAAAACCGTAGTTTCATTCAATCCAAGTATCATGAGAATTTATTTATATCGTGTATGAAATGAAAGAAAGAACTTTAGTGTGTCACAATCCAATTTTGAGAAGTGGTGAGTACGCTGCGCAAAGGGGAGCGGGAACAGAATGTTAATGATCCAAGTTTTTGAAGTGTTCTAGTTCGCGAGAATGTATCGCACGTTGTTTTATATCATCAGGTTTTATAAACTCCTTTGTTTGTACTGAAATATATAACGTTGTAGCGAGGACACTTTCCGAGCTCCAAATAATGTGTTTTGTTATTTAATTATAATGATTTCAAATATAACTTAACCGTTAGAAAACCCCCGAGTCCAATCATAAATTAATTGGTTTAGGAAAAAGCTGATACTGTTACACAGCTATAAACCAAACACAACTAAGAACCTTCGCAAGGAAACTGGCTTTCTAATAAAAAAATGCATTGATATCGCTCCTTCCGTTTAGGAGCTATGATGCTACAGACGGACACACACAAACAGGTATCGACGTCAAACTTATAAGTGTTAGAAGTCTTAAATCCTCTTTTTGCGTCAGGTGTTAAAAAATATAATCCACATTGTCAGCGATATTTAGTTTTGTTTTAACGAAACCAGACCAAAAATACAAAACGGACAGCTTTGATTTTTGTCTTTCTGTTCCTCCTTATGACACGGACCTCTTGCCCTCTATCGGAATATTGCGGGGACATGTTTATTTGTATTGGTCTGGGTGTTTTCTGTGTATTGTAAGGAAATATTTAATGTATTTACAGAAAAGTACTAGACATCTAGTATCCATAATACAAGCTTTGCTTAATTTGAGCTAGATGGCCCTGTGTGATATGATCCGGATATTTATTATAATTATTATGCAAACTTGAAATTTCTTTGTCTCGAAGTTTGTTTGTGTTGAAAAATGTCTTTGAATAAATTTTAGGCCTAGTTATAAAATTTTCATAATGTTCATGGCCCCGTTAAGGTAGCTGCCTCACTACCACTCGGAGTCCTTGTGTTTTGAATGTGATATCAGTTATCTGGTTTCCATAGTACAAGCTCTACTTAGTTTGGGGATCAGATGGCCGTTTGTAAATAATGTCCCAGGATATTATTATATTATTTCTGAGTCACACACACAATAGTTTCATAACTACGGTGTGACTCAGAAATTGTGTTTTTTTATATGACGTTTACAGTTAGCCTAGGAGGCTTTTAGTGCTACACCGGACAATAGAGTCGAGCGTGGGCTCAAGCCATCTCAGAAATGGTTGTTCTCAGTCTGGTTGGTAATGGTGGAAATGCTTTGGGTCCGTGAATTTCATGATCGTAAAATACCCCACGTTTCAGGGACCTATTTCTTAAAAAAAACCCTATAGAATAGAATACTCTTTATTGTACACACTCAAACAAAACAATTATATGGAAGACAAAATAAATAACACAATAATGTACAATGGGCGGTCTTATCGCATTAAGCGATTTCTTCCAGACAACCTTTGGATGGATAGGAGCTCTAAATATTTAAAGTAGTAGGTGTGCAACAAATGAAGTAGAAAAGTATAGAAACATTGTAAGTATATATATAATTATATATAAATATATAATGAGGTTTATAACAATGTAAGGTGGCATACCAAATAGCATGTGTATATAGCAAAATATGTATAAATACAGTATATAATATATAACATAAATATTATATTAGACAGTAGGTGACTTTACGAAAGTAGGTAGTGTTCTTTAACAGCTTTATTAAACGTGGCAAGAGTTTGTGCACGTCTGATATCAAATGGCAAGGCATTCCATAATAGTACTGCTTGAACAGAAAATGATTTGTTCATAAATGTGGTAGAATGCATAGGAGTATGCAGCTTTAGGTTGTGTGATGATCTTAGGAATCTGGAATGTGTGTCACAGAGAAACTCGAAACGGTTTTTAAGATATGTAGGTGTAGTGGGATTAAAGAGAGTGTTATATAATAAAGAAAGAACATGAGCGTTCCGACGAAGGCGGATTGGCAACCACTTGAGCTTTGACCGGAATAATGAAACGTGATCATATTTGCGAAGGCCAAATATGAATCTAATACAAAGGTTTTGAAGACGCTCAAGTTTATCCAGTTGTTCTTCTGTGAGATCTAGATAGCTGACATCGGCATAGTCGAGAATAGGTAGGAGAAGTGATTGTGCAAGAGCAGTTTTAGTGGTAATAGAGAGGAAGTTGCGCAGGCGCCTGAGTGAACCAGATGACGCAAAAAGTTTACAGCTAACAGCTTTCAGCTGAGGACCCCATGATAACGTGCTGTCAAATATAATCCCCAAATTTTTTACGTTATTACTAAGAGGGATAACCGTGCCATCAAAGGTGATTTGGGGGAGATGGGACCAGTCCACTTTAGACGTCATTCGGGAGCTGCCAACTACTATTGCTTGTGTTTTAGAGGGGTTAATTTTGAGACCAAACATCTGGCTCCACACTCTAATCTGAGCTAAATCGTTATTGACTGTCGCGATTGCAGTGGGTAAATTCATAAGCGAAGCATGGGAATAAATTTGAAGATCGTCTGCATAAAGATGGTAGGAAGAAGAGATATTATTGGAAATCGTATTACTAAATAAAGCAAAAAGCAACGGAGAAAGAACGCCACCCTGCGGCACGCCAGCAACTGTATTAGACCATGTAGAAAACATGTCATTAATACGAATTCTTTGCCGGCGCCCAAACCGGTAAGATCGAAACCATTCAATCACCGTTGGAGATATGTTAATTGACGTCAAAATGCCAAGGAGAATGTCAAAATCTACAGTATTGAACGCGTTGCTAAAATCTAACAAAAGGAGAACTGTAAGATTTCCACTCTCCATGGCACCTCTTATGTCTTCCGTAATATGGACCAGGGCTGCGACGGTACTATGACCAGGTCGGAAACCGGATTGCATAGGATTGAGGAGATTGTGCTTACAAACATAGGAATTAAGTTGGGTGTAAATAAGCCGCTCGAGGACTTTGGAAAGGAATGGAAGAATAGATATAGGACGATAGTCGGAGAAGGAGGATGGATTTCTGGTTTTAGGAATGGGAGTGACAAGGGCTTCTTTCCATGTAGAAGGAAAGAATCCACTTGATATGGAACAATTCACGATGTGACTGATAATGGGTAGGATATCATCAAGGATAGGAATGATCATATTACGGCTGACACTGTCGCTACCGACCGCATTGGAAGATATCGACAGGATGCCTTTCTTAACATCACAATCGGAGAATTGATTGAAAACAAAAGGTGGATAATCAGCAGTTGGAAGAGATGAAAGATAGTTCAAAGATTGAGTTTTAGCTGATGCGTTACTCGACGATGAAGAGGAAAAGTACTGATTAAGTAAATTGATGTCTAATTTATTAGGAAGAGTATCTAGAGATTTTCCAACTCCTAATGATCTAAGAAATTTCCAGATTTTCGCTGGATCTCCGTTTTCAACGGATTTATGGATATTATGGCGTTGAGCACTCCTACACATCTTATTGCAGCGATTTCGGATCGCAAGATATTTGTCCCGAGAGTAATCTGATGGTCGACACTTGTATCTAGACTTCGCCGCTGTTTTAAGACTTATGAGTGTCTTGATCTCGTCATTAAGCCACGGTGCTGGTAAGTGTTTTACTCTTACAGCTCGAATAGGCGCGTGTATGTCGTACAAGTCAATCAAGGTGGAAGTAAATATATTGACCTTGTCATCAACTGATGCTATCCTATATGTAATATAAAAATAATATCCTATATATTGTATGAAATAATAATATCCTGAGACATTATTCACACACGGAATCTGATCCCAAACTAAGCAGAGCTTGTATGGAAACCAGATAACTGATATACTATTTTTCTTTTGCAAATATGGACATACTTATATAGATAGTTACACCCAGACTCAGGACAAACAGACTTGTTAATGCACACAAATATCTGTCCTGGGTGGGAATCTAATCCACGATTTGCGGCTGGAAAAGCGATCTACCAACCACGCCAACCAACCCGTTGAAACAAAGACTTAAGTCTTTTTAGGGTTCCGTAGCCAAATGGCAAAAAACGGAACCCTTATAGATTCGTCATGTCTGTCTGTCTGTCCGTTCGTATGTCACAGCCACTTTATTCCGAAACTATAAGAGCTATACAGTTGAAACTTGGTAAGTAGATGTATTCTGTAAACCGCATTAAGACTTTTCACAAAAAAATAAAAAGAGAACAATCATTTTGGGGGTTCCCCATACATAGAACTGAAAATGATAATTTTTTTTCATCAAAAATGATATTGAAGTTCCTAATATCATTTTTTTCTAAACTGAATAGTTTGCGCGAGAGACACTTCCAAAGTGGTAAAATGAGTGTCCCCCCCTGTAACTTCTAAAATAAGAGCATGATAAAACTAAAAAAAATGTATGATGTACATTACCATGAAAACTAACAACGAAAATTGGTTTGGACGAGATCTAGTAAGTACTTTTTTTTAATACGTCATAAACCGTAAACCACAATTTACCTTTCATTTAATCAACTGAAATACTTGCTGCTATGGAACCCTTCATGTGCGAGTCTGACTCGCATTTCGCCGGTTTTTTTTTAATAAAATTTAGGGCCCTTTTTTTCGACACTGACATTGTTATTTTTACTTTCATACAAATAAATAGGTAACTGGAGTAACGAAATCAATTAGTATCGGATCATGGTTTACTGTGTCCCAATCCAATCTCTCTCAAGAACTAGTCAGGTATTCAGTAGTTTTGTACTTTAAAGATATTTTTTTAAAACATACTAGTATTAATCCTATTAAGCCTTTATTGCTGAAAACTAAAAATATAGGTATTGAATTTAACAGTTTAAAAAAAATAAATAGCTTAATAATAGTATTAATACAACGTGTTTTAAGAGTATTCTGAATCTCTGAATGTACATTACCCCTTGGTATCACTACGTAGCGAAAATTGAACTCTATAACGATTTTATCCTCGTCCCAAGAGGCAATAGCTGTTTGATTCAGACATGTCTAAAAGTTCTCGAGTTCTCGACATCCGTTCGAATGAAACTTATGGCGTTAAACTACTTAAGCTTAAATAGGGAAGATGTTTCATGAACAGACTCGAGTTATTAAAGTTTTTGAGAATTACTTTACCCATAAAGTCATCTGACCTTGGACTCTTCTTTGTTGTCGCCCTCCAACAGCTCTTAAAACTTTCGTCGACTTTCATATAAAAGTAAGTAAATACTTTGACATTAAAAAACTTTTTCAAATTTATCAAAGTGTGAGTTAGTTTAAGACGTTTGTGAGTTATAAATGGGGTTATGGCTACAATAAAATTAAAGCCACTATATACAATGGACAATACAATATTTTAGTATAGGTAGAGCACAGCGGTCATTCGCTCAAAGAGCAGCCGGACTGGGGAAGTACCTCCACCTTACATAACACATTCTTTAATAATAAAATTAATAATTTAATGTTGTGTTTCTGAGTGTGAGTAAGGTCGCCAGATCTCATAGGGGTAGGGGGTGGGGAGGGTCAGCAACAATTGTTTGCTGACTCTTTTCAAGGCCGGCAACGCATGCGCGACTCCGTGGTGTTGCGGGTGGTCACTTACCACCAGGTGACCCACTTGCTCGTTTGTCGGCCTCTTACATAAAAAAAATATATATTGTCATATTAGCCGAATAACGTCGACTGCTGGACAAGAGCCTTCCCCAAAAATTGCGAAGGTATGCATATTTAAGTAGGCGCGAAGGCGGTGCATATTCCATCTCGGCCTAATTAAACCGACAATTAATGGAATAAACCCTCCATATTAAACTTAACCTCGTTGGTCTAGCGGTAGCGTGTTCAACCGCAGAAAATGAGGTCCTGGGTTCATATACCGAGTCGGACCAAAAAGTGATTTTAGGATTTTTCCGTAAAAAGAAATTTCTCAGTATCAGCCCGAAGTCTGGAAGTGGGCGGTATTACACCCCCGTGCCTCGGAGAGCACGTAAAGCCGTCGGTACTGCACCTGACGTCTTTCCGGTCGTGTCGCTAGTCGTCCCATCGGATCATGAGAGTGATGGAATAGAAAGTGCCCCTGCGCACACACTTGTGCACTATAATATGTCCTGCGTAATTGGCTAATCTCCATTGAGCCCGCCGTGGCCGAAATTCGGCCGGGAAGACATCATCAGTATTTTTAGTTTAGTATTAATTATTATATATTAATATTAGTATATATTAACTTTTAGCTAAGTATTAATTATTTTTAATATAAATAGATATAATTTTGTACACATTTTTTTTATATTATAAATTTTATAATTATTATTTTATAATGTTAATAAAAAAGATTACTAATTTGATAGATTACTCTGTTCCGATTAAAAAAAAAGGATGCACTTTATATTATGTTAGGTGTCGTTTAGACAGCAGGACCGATTTTAGGCATAATCTTTCGTTGTTTTCCGTAGATCGATTTCGAGTTTAGAGACAGCGAGTGAATAGGAAGTAACGAATGCGTTGTACAAGTACTTTTCATTTCTAACTTTTTATACCGTTATAGTGTCAACTAAATACTTTTAATTTTATTAAAAGAACAATAGACTTGAAATCTACTTTGAAACGTCTTTGTAGAACTTAGCGATAGTTTCTTAAAGTTGACAAGTTGTAACCCGATCCTATGGCACAAGTTAGGGTAGGAACAAATTGAGGCGGATAATTAAGTCTCACTCGTCATCCGGGTTCTCTGCAGAGTAATTAATTGATTCAACTGCGAATTGCGAAACGATCCCACTGTTTTCGGTACCTACCAATTGAGTTACAATTTTAAGCAGCCGGTGTTTTAAGTTATATCATTTTTTTTTAATCTTTATTAATAAGCGGTTTTTTATCCACACGGATACGTCAACCCCATTGTACCCTATGCTCTATTAACACACAACTGTACCTATTTAATAAACTATCAAAATAGAAAAGTGAATCACCGACTAGACTTTTGAATTAAACCACAAATTATGCGTTTAGTCTTTTCAGATTTAGGGTATGCCAAATTATTTTGCATCAGACCAACATATTATCAGGCCATACAATTTTAAGCTGGCGGTGTAGCTTAGTTATATCAAAATCTTTTGGCTGTATTTTAAAATCTTAGTACAATCCAATCAGTATTAATACAATCTTCTATGAACTCATTAACTTTAGCGACATAAAAATAAATCATGTTCAGGATGATCATTATTATTATGACATCATGATATCTCGACAAGTAGACAGTTTCTGTTTTTGTTTTCTGACATATACGTGTAATTTGTGTGCATTGTCGTCGATTTTTGAGGTAAGATTTAAAAAGACTCAAGACATTTCCCCGGACACCATATACTTCTAACTTTTGTAATAAAATATCGTGGTTTACGAAGTCAAATGCTTTTTAACCGACTTCCAAAGGAGGAGGTTCTCAAGTTCACCGGTATTTTTTTTTTTATGTATGTACACCGATTACTCGGAGATTTAGAATCCGAATTACGTGATTCTTTTTTAGTTTGATAGTTTGATGCGGAATAGTTGCCATTTGGTTCCATAAAAATTTTATATAGATTGGCCCAGTAGTTTTCATTTTATGGACATTTTTGTATGAAATTTTTTGTTTAAGTGGATGATGTCGATGATGCACAGACGTTTGTAAATCTTAGCTAGTCAAGCTAGACTCATCCTGTTCAAGTGTGTCTTGGCATGAACATAAACAACAAATTCAGACGACAAGCGTTTAATACGCACGTATAAGCTTTTATTTGGAAGCGCATGTAGGCGCACTTTTAGCACCAGTGTATTTTTTATGTACGTACACCGATTACGCTAAGATTTATGAACCGATTTACGTGGTTTTTTTTAGTTTGATGCGGAATAGATGCCATTTTAGGGTTCTGTAGCCAAATGTCTTTCACAAAGGTTCCTCGTGATTTGTCATGTCTGTATGTCTGCCCGTCCGTATGTCACAGCCACTTTTTTCCGAAACTATAAGAACTATACTGTCGAATCTTGGTCAGCAGATGTATTCCGTGAACCGCATTAAGATTTTCACACAAAAATAGAGAAATAAAAACAATAAAATTTGGGGGTTCCCTATACTTACTTAGAACTGAATTAAAAAAAAATTCACTAATCTGTACATGTGGGGTATATGGATAGGACTTCGAAAATGATATTGAGGTTTATAATATAATTTTTTCTTAACTGTATAGTTTGCGCGAGAGACACTTCCAAAGGCTTAAAATGCCACCCCCCTGTAACTTCTAAAATAAGAGAATCATAAAACTAAAACAAATAGATGATGAACATTACCATGCAAACTTCCACCGAAAATTGGTTTGAAAGAGATCTAGTAAGTAGTTTTTTTAATGCGTCCTAAATCGAAAACCGCAATTTGACTTCCATTCTATCAACTCAAATACTTCCTGCTACGGAAAGAAACATTCCACCTTTCACGGGCGAGTCCGACTCATTATCTAATCAATGATAAATAAGACCTAGGTTATCAGCCCTCTGCACACAGACTCGTTAGCTAGATGGTCATAAATACGGCCTCACCTATGCGCTTGCTGTTCAGACTTTCATAAATCTTAGCTAGTCTAAACTCGTACTGTGCAAGTTTTCTTAGCGTGAACGTAATTTTATGTAGTTTTTCTTACTTTACAAACGGTCTTTTAGATCATTCACTGTCCCACAAGAACGTGAAAAAGAGTTTCGAACAACATTTTTTCGGAAGATGTTTCTTTTTTCCGTTCTCGTTTGTTGGGATCTATAGTATTGAGGCGCGCGGCACCTTTCGAAGTCCTAACCATAGCTAGACACTAAAAAGTAACAAATAAAAAAAACTTCGTTTAAAAAAACCGACTTCAAAAACTAAAAAGTATAAAAAAATATCTTAAGAAAGATTTAATTTAATACATCACTTATAAATATAATATTAATGAAATAATATAATTTGTATGTGCTACCTATTGATAGGTTTGAAGTCGGTGCCAAGCCCTAAGCAAAATAAAAGTTAATATTACATACAGCTTTCATACTTTGTGATGAAACTCCTACACTAAAGATTAGCCTAAGTAAATAAACTTAAAGAACAATATGAATTAATTTGAAACTGTATCATAAAAATATATGACGACCGTCAACGACGTCTGCACGCTTGAGTTGTTTGTGTAGAAATAGGAAGCTATCCCGCTGAAAGTAAGTGTGGTACCTACTATTACATTTGGCTTGGCACCGACTTCAAACCTATCAATAGGTAGCACATACAAATTATATTATTTCATTAATATTATATTTATAAGTGATGTATTAAATTAAATCTTTATTAAGATATTTTTTTATACTTTTTAGTTTTTGAAGTCGGTTTTTTTAAACGAAGTTTTTTTTATTGACGGTCCATATAAAGTGCAGAAACAATTTTCTTATTATTAAGCCCAGTCATAATAGTATTTAAGAAATGATGCACTGCCACTGTGCTTCTGAAAATATACTATTTTTTTCGAAAAATTCATACAGATTTCCACTGATAACTTTCTCAAGTATTTTTGAAAGTATTGAAATAAGGGCTATGGGTCTATAACAGTTAATATTATGTCCGTCATTCTTTTTAAACAAAGGCTGTTTTTAATTTATTTGGGAAGACGCCCACAACTATACATAAGTTTTTTATGTAACTTAAAACATGACATATATTTTGAGATACAGCTTTTAAAATTTAAGATTTAAGAAACACTGAGCATAGCCCTTACCATTGCTATTTAGGAGTCTTTGAGGCCTATAGTGAGTGACCACGTCCCTGTTCCGTAAAACATCACGGTAACTCACTTTCGACTTGAGACACGGCGGTATTTGGAAGTTTAACTTAAGTATAGATAAAAAATACATCTTAAATACAAATGAATTTAATAAAAATATATATATCTATATCTAGGAACAATGTCACACAGATCATCCTAGCCCAAAACTAAGCAAAGCTTGTACTATGGGTACCAGACGACGATATACATACTTATATAGATAGATATAATAATTATGTACATGGAAAACATCCATGACTCAGAAACAAATATTCATGCTCATCACACAAATATTTGCACTTACCGGGATTCGAACCCAGGACCACCAGTTTCGTAGGCAGGAGCACTACCAACTAGCTACGGTGACCGTCGATATCAATAATGCTACCCAACAGTGAGCGTCAAAAAACGTATCCTAAGTATCACTGTCAACCGGGAACGTTCCCGGAAGGCTGGCTGTATTAATACGTTGAATTACAATGCTAATTCTTAGACTTAATTTTTGACCAGCCTTTTGGTCACGTGACTGCTTAAGAAGACATTACGAAATATCACGGGAAAATTGCAATGCGCTTGGATCCCAAACCCAGAGTTGATAAGGCGGTCTCCGCTAAAGCAGCGGTATCCATAAATCTATACATCCATACCCAAAAACTTTGGCATTTATAATATTAGTAGGATTAAGAAATATACATATCCTATCACGTGATAATGATCACATGATAATATAAACGTATATCACATGATAATGAGTCCCAAGATATGCATACATATAGATAAAATCTTGTAGTTAGCTTCTGAGAACTTCAATCGTCATGTTTGAAAGCTCCGTTAAACATCCAAACATCCATACTACCATACTCACGAACTTTTACATTTTTAATATATTATATAATAGAAGATAATATCCTCTTCTCTTCTCATCCACTAGATTCTATGAAATCGCTGATACGGTCTGTGCAATAATTAAAGACACAATTTCATATGTATCACGGCGCAAAATGTTCACTGCCTAAACATTTTCCGAGTGTTATGCGGCGCAATGGTAGTGACACAATTTTTTTAACAAATATTTTCCCCAGCGCACTGTGATATTTACTCTGCCATTTGTTTTACTACCATGCACCAAAACATCACATCTAAAACGTGCACATAGTTTTTTGTTGAGTTCTGGGGCTACGAAACTGGCGAAAACTATAAAGATAAGATAAAAAGACAAAGATAAAAACCATTTATTTGCGTGAATAAGGCGACAAAAGTTCCTAACATAATACAAATAGGTATCTCTTACTCTACTTTTACAGCATGCAAATTTATATTTTAATACAAAAAAAAATACCATACAATTTATAGACATTTACTTAATTCATTATTAATAATAATACGTAGTAATATAGATTTTTTTAAATATAAACACAAGACTATCACACAAGGCTCACAGCTTATAGTCGAGGTATTCTTGTATGCTATAAAAACATCTATCAGTTAAAAATTTGCATAAATAACGTTTAAATTAAAAAAACTTGGTAGTGCTTTAAGAAACTGGGCACTTTATTAAATAATTTATATATTTTATTTTATTCTTTGCTTCCCAGAGAGTTGAATATAATAACTACGTACGTTTTCAAGGTAAAAATTTGAAAGGAGTTTGCTTTAGTGCGTGAAGTCTATTATTGGATACGGTACAAAATATCACGTACCTGTAATGTAGGATATAATTCTGTCTAAAATTATGCCGTAATTCGTTACGGGTCTTTTGTTTTGTAAACTGAAGTAATAGATTTTTGACTCGTAGCATTATAAATGAATAGTCAGTTGCTAGTTACACACTGTTCACCAGTTCTTTACTGTATAAACTGAAAACCTCGTTGATCTAGAGGTAGCGTGTTCTACCGCAGATAACATGGTCCTGGGTGAAAGAAGGAAATGATTTTGGGATTTTTCCGTAAAGATATATTTGGTAACAGACCAAAGTCTGGGAGTTGGCGGTATTATACCCCCGTGCCGGAGAACACGTAAAGCTGTCGGTCCTGTACCTGACCTCTTTCCAGTCTTGTCACTAGTCGTGCCATCGGATCATGAGTGCCCCTGTGTTCGCGCACACACTTGTGCCAATGTAATATGTCCTGCGCAGTTGGCTAGTCTCCATTGAGATTGGCCGCCGTGGCCTCGGCTTGGAGGATGTATTCGTCCAGTGGTGGTAAAATTATTTAAATAACAATCAGCATACTCAGAAAACACCTTTCCTTAGTTTTAAATATTTCTAAACATGAGATAGATGAAGTGTTGACGTGAATGTGTAATATTAGTCAACTTTTTTTTACTTGTTACTTTGCTTTTAAATGTAAATTGAGATGGAAGGGCTGTTTTGTCGGCGCATGACGCGAATGAGTAATGTTAGTTACCTATTAATATTACTATTAATGTAGTGTTGACACCCAGATACATTACAAATAGTAGGTAACATTTAAAAAAATATCATAATAATAATACGTGAAGCAAAAACTTTGTAACCCTTTTTACCAAAAGTGCGCGGACGGAGAAGTATGAAATTTGGAACAGCTAAGGTTCATATTGAGAAAGAGTGCAGAAAGCTAATCTACACAAATATCTACACAAATAAATAAAATTGGAGTGTCTGTTTGTAATATTGAAATAACCGGTTTTTACAACATAAATATAAATATATATACACCAAAATATATTTTTTTTAAATTTATTGTCTGTCTGTCTGTCTGTTTGTTCCGGCTAATCTCTGAAATGGCTGGAGCGATTGTGACGGGACTTTTATTGGCACGTAGCTAATGTAATAAGGAGTAACTTAGGCTACTTTTATTTTAGAAAATGTTTTTTATTTTACTAAAAACAAAAAAAAACGAAACAAACTAATTAAGACGCGGACGAAGTCGCGGGCACAGCTAGTATTGTTATATAATAGACATTAGAAGTAAATTATTTTAATGAAATCACCATTTCACGCACTATGCTTTTGACACTAACAATCTGAGAACAGATGACGAACTGAGTGTCAAAACTGAGAACAGATTAATATTATTTGTCTTTAATGTCTATAGTCTTTGACAGTAGAACCTTAACTGTCGATTTATTTATGACCATTGAGAATCTTAAAAGTAAAAGGCAAACAGAATTTTGAGCTGTTTAAATAACTTATAATCTTCATACTACAGCTCAAAATTCAGATTTCCTCGTTGTATGAAATGTTTATGTTTTTATATGGTTTTTATAAGATCAATCAAACCTGTAAAATAAATGATGGATGGCTCTGCAAAATATCAGCTGGACTCTTTGGATTCAATAGACAAACGCGCTCGCAGGATAATCGATGACAGAGACCTAACAAATAAAAAGCTGCAATGCTTGGATCATAGGCGTCAGGTTGCAAGCTTATCGGTGTTCTATAGGCTATTTCATGGAGAATGCGCTCAAAACCTCCATGAACTTATCCCTCCTTCTCCCTTTATTCATCGGACTACTAGGCGTCGGGAGGGTTTTCACCGCTTTGTTGTTGACATCCCATTCTGCTGTACGAAGCGCTTTGCTTCCTCCTTTATCTTACGCACGGCTAAGCAGTGGAACACCCTCTCGAACGTCGTGTTTCCAGACTCATACAGGGTTTATTCAAGGCTAGAGTGAACAGGCATCTTATGGTTACGCGCGGTCCATCTTCGACCACACCTTCACTTACCATCAGGTGAGATCGTGGTCAAGTGCAAACCCATTCAGCATAAAAAAAATCATTGTTGAGTAAGCAATTATTGTACACGTGCCAACATTTGTGGCAGTGACAGAAAAATGTCGTAAAACAGGTTCTAATTTAGAAAGCAAAGCATAATTTAGTGTTTGTTCTCCAATGTTCTTTATTCAGAACCGAAACCACCGTTGTTTCTGTACCTTTATTAACCTTTTTTATTCGATAGAGAATGCTGTTAGGATTGATTAATTTGTTGAAATCAGTTCTTTTTTGAAAAAAGAATTACGTATGCTGAATGTTGTTAAAACTGTAATTATCTTGAATATTTAAGAACCTTGTTTCACAAATTTCAGTTAATTTTAAGAGCTCTGTGCATGTTATTTTATGTTAACTGCAGTTAACCCATTGCCGGTTACTTGCACTAGGAAATTCCTTTTTCACATGCGTGTATGTGTCCCATCACCTATGTCTTAACTCTAGCTCGGTTCTGCATAAATTTCCTTCTTCCTTTGTTAGTCTACCTGGCTGTAACAGTCTGCGTGGCGGCGTCGTAGTGTAATAATCGTTCATGCTACCGGGACAACTATCTTACCGAGACTTATGGCTCCAAGTAGAGCCATGTTTCGGCAAACCAGAAAGTAATAATTTCTCTTGCGTATTCGGTGGCAACGGCCCGCTGTTATCATAGAAGCGAAGCACTGGCATGATATAAAAACCGAGCAGCAATACGGTGGCAAAATTAATAATGAGAAGCAAAAATCTTAAAGATCTACTTAACCTTAATACAGAACTATATCAATGTAAAAATTAATGTTGTTCAAATTACATGTAACATACGGCATAAATACATTTTTTTGAGCACCATTTACAGTATAAAGTTAATTATTTAAAAGCTATGGGCGGTTTTATCGCTATCAGCGATCTCATATATACAGATAACCTTTAGTCGGACTATATATAATGTAGGCGTAGTATGTGGTGTAAAACATGAAGGAAATCTTTAACTAATTTTAATAGTCATCATCATCAGCCGAAAGACGCCCACAGCTGGACAAAGGCCTCCCCCAAAAATCTCCACACTCCCCAGTCTTGCACTATCCGCATCCAGCGACCTTCATAAGATTAATAGATTACGGTGACCACTTACCGTATGCTTGTTTGCCAACTAGGCTGTATAAAAAAAGTGATATCTACTAATTAAATACATACATATATTACTTACTCCCCTATTGCCGACTCCTACCAGTCCGGCGTAGCCACTGCGCCGCAAACAAATCGCTGTCTTCCCGAAGTGGCTTGCATGTGGCGACAGTAGAGGACTCCTCATACTGATAGTCCGGTCAATTTAGACATCAAAGGTTACAATAATTCCCATTAGGCTGAAAATTGGTAGGATCGTTCATTACACTATTATAAAGGAAACGTGAAAAGTCCTCATCGATACGGCACGTGCAAAAAAAAAATACTCGGGGTCAAACGTCACAAAAACGAGTTTTTCGCGATTTTCAGCAAAACGGTAAGTTTTATCATAAAATTAGCTGAGACAAAATTGTAGATTAGATAATTGTCTATGAAAAATGTCTCAATACATTTTTCCTAATTTCGTTTGACCCCGAGTATTTTTTTTGCACGTACCGGATCGATTAGGACTTTTCACATTTCCTTTATAATAGTGTAATGAACGATCCTACCAATTTTCAGCCTAATGGGAATTATTGTAACCTTACCCCTATTTTTTTGTCTAATTTGACCGGACTATGACCCCAAGCATTTGAACAACTAATAGAATAACTTGTTTAGGGCAATGTGAAAAACCAAACTTCAGGGCCTAGCCTTTAATTTTCTATAGGCATCATTTATGTTTGGTATTTTAGTTAAAACAAACGTTGCAAAGAATGTCTAGGCATAAAACATTTGGGCTTGAAACTCAGCCGTTAGTTTTAATAATATAATGTGCATTTTACTGTGTTTGGTTATTATTTTGCATTTGCGAAGTGTGCGTTCATAGCCAGATACCTTCACTGGTGAGTAAAAGTTCTGTGTGTTAAAACGCCTAAGTGCGCAGTCACTATATAGATGGATGACCGCCAAAGTTAATGAATTTCGTTTGTGTGTTTCGGTGAGCAAGTTTATGTGTTGTTCTCGGCTGAACTTATAAGACAACTGTCGTTGAATCCTATCAAAAGCCTACGGCTTTAACAACACAGACACTAAAGTACCCAGTGGCCAAGTGGATTAATGTTTATGTTTGCGAAGTACATTAATACAAATGAATCTCCAAGAGAACCTTTCTGCATTATTTGTAAACGGTCATCGTTTTTATTGCACAGGTATTCTTATAGGTAGGCATTAAGCCTACCTGTCGATGTCATTGTAGATGAAGTCGATCGATTGGTTGCTGTATATAAATCAACCTGCGGCAATGTGATATTGGTCGGCAACTGAACATAAGTTGCTTTTCCGTTCGCAAAGTGATCCAATGATTATTTACGTATCTTCAATGCGAGAATACGGTCTAGTACTGTTTTGAAACAGTGTTACTCTTCTATGTCATTGTGTATGTCGTGGCACCTTTAAAAGCTGTACATATAGACGCCAGCACATCCAGCTACCCCAATCTGTCAAATTTCTTTTATAGATTTGCAACTTTATCACTTAAGTATAAGGTTCACTTTCAATTGGGGAAATTTGACAGATGGGGGGGGGGGAGCTTGATGTGCTGGCGTCTGTACATTTATTTTGTAACTTACTTTCGTTCTTGACAACTGTGGGCCTATGCAAAACGCAAAAGAAACAAGGTCAATATCTATTAAGGAAAAAACCGTCTTAGTACTAAATGAATATACATTCGAGAAGGACCTTAATTAACTATATTTCGTAAGCTTATTTAGTAAAAGCACTCGAGGGAATAAAATGACACCAAAAAAGTATTCCGTATCTAAACAAGAAACTAAACAAGACATGATATGGAATACCGGAAAAAAATGGGTCCTTATACAAAGTTCGTCAGGCGGCATTTTATACAACATGTAACTTAACCCCTACAAGATGGACCGATGATCTTGTGCGGGTCGCTGGAAATCGCTGGATGCGGATAGCGCAAGACCGGAAATTGTGGAGATCTTTGGGGGAGGCCTTTGTTCAGCAGTGGACGTCTTTCGGCTGATATGATGATATGATGTAACTTAATTAACGCACATCCTGAAAATAGTTTGTTCAGAATCGTTTACTGAATCGATTAATTAATATCATTTTTAATATAGGTAATTTGTTATTCCAAAATAATTAAAACTACGGAATTGATTGTCATATTAACCCTGTACAGTCAAAACAAATTGAAATGGACCGTAAGTCCAAGACTTAGACTACTTTTAAATCGTAGTTTTATTTGTATTCATACAAATTCCATCATTCAATACAAAATAAAGAAAAATAAACTTTATACCAAGAAACTCATTTTGTAAATAACAATGCATATACATGTTAAATTCAAAATTCAGTGTATGTATTATGATTACAACATAAAATTCTAAATGGGGCGTTTGGGGTGTGCGTTAATTACGTTACATGTTGTATAGAAAGAGGTAATTATTGCGTTCAATAGATAGATGCCTTGAAGCATCCTACTCTTTATTTTGTTATACATTGTTTGGTACTGAAATTGTTTCGACCAATATTTAATTGGGTATGCAAATACCTGAGTGATCCTATTCCGCATCATATAAATCGTTTTATAGAACATGATAAACAAACTTTAATTTATGTCAGCGTCATACAAACCCTGGCTGCATAGGACCTTTTTATTATTCTTTGTGTTGTGTTCCCGCACGTGTTTTGAGGAAAGCAGCAAAATAGGATTTATTTATAAATATTGGCATAAGAATTACTGGGCCATGCATTAATTCAGGAAAACGTATCATAAAAGTAAAACTGTTAGTTATCAAATCCACTTACGTTGGCCACTGCATTTTTTCTTGGGCACACATCGTCGCGGCGTCGCGTCGTAGAGAGTCTAACAGGGGTCCATCTAACTGGCTTGATGCTTTACTACAATTAGAGGAATTGTTCGAGCTTATACTTACCCCCACAGTCTGCAAGATACTCTGTCACCAAAAGTGGACATTTCATCCTTATCACCTGGATTAATGGTTATCTACGACCGTGCATTTAACAAGAAACTTTTTACCGCGCACTACCACTCTGTGGAATCCATAAACTTCGGATGTATTTCCGATCCGGTATGACATGGCAACCTTCAAGAAGCGAGCTTATTCCTTTCTTAAAAGCCGGCAACGCACTTACGGCTCCTCTTGTGTTGCGAGCGGGTGGCGGTGGTGATCAATTACCATCAGGTGACCTACTTGTTCCTTGTACTTGCTATCATATAAAAAGAAAACCATTTCTTTCTTGAAATTATGATTAAACACTTCACCCGACTCTATACTCTATTACTACATACTCCATATTTTCCTTTGCCTTTAAAAATAACTGTTAGTTTACAAAATGCAATCTGTACGTTCATATCTACGCTCAAGTATCATAGAGTAAGGCACAATATGGTTTTATTAAATCTGCAAGACTGGAAAAGTTTATTTGACTAGAATAAAAGCAGACGTTACTTCAAATTTGCATTATATTACTATGCGGTGCTTTTAAATGTGGTTGTACTTAGCTTACTTTGTTACAAAACCAGTGCATTTACTAAACTTTTTATAGCGCTGAAGGATAATATTGAAACTAAGGATAAAGTCGCAGACGTATTTAATATTTGGCTTATCACTTAACAGGGTATCTGGAGTGCACATTACACTTTTTGTGGAGCTCATTCCACAAAAGTGTAATGTGCACTCCAGATTTCGAAATAATTTTAGTAGTGAGTTGGTAATAATTAAAACGGGCTATCAAAAAGTCGCTTTAAAAAAGTGCACCGCATATTTTACAAAATGTTTGCTCTCGTTTTAGTAATTTGGATCTTATAATGGAAAACAGAGTTATTATATCCCGAAGATTATCAAGAAGAATCCATAAGTGTTGTGTTTTAAAAGACCTACTACCCAAATGTCCGATGTCTTGTCTTAGTATGGGTGTACTTACGTTCAGCACGTCGATATACTTCAGGATCTTTTATACTAACTCCTTCAGTTGGTATGCTTCTTAGTGGTAGATCTTTGTAGTCTCCTGGTTCTGCATATGCCAGCCCGATATGATAGCTGATCGGTGTTTGCCAAAGCATCGCATTTACATAGTAATGTTCATTACGCCCCCATTCCCTTCTTCCTCTGAAGTTATTTTAATGAGACTAATACTATTAAGTATTTATAAAGGGATTAATATCACGATTCTACACGTAGAAAATAAATATAAATATGAAGCATATTGAAAACTTCTTTGTAATTTAAATGTCTTTTACATTTGAGGGAATGAGACAAAATGTTTCTTGAGTTGATTCGTGTTTAGAAGTTAATGTTTTTGGCTATAGGTGTTTAGTACCGTTTATGGAAAAACTTGTGCGTTTAGCAAATTTATCAAGGGATACAGTCACCCGTAGTACAGTTAACGCTACGTTGCGGTTAACCTTCCATGGGGCGGTCGGCGTAGTTAGTAAATTCTTGCCTTTCAGGCCGCAGGTCGTGGGTTCGATTCCCACTCAGGAAAGATATTTGTGTACATGAACATGTTTGATTGTCCTGAGTCTGGGTGTAATTATCTATATAAATATGTATTTACAAAATAAAAGTAGTATATGTAGTAGGTATATCTGTTATCTGGTTTCCATAGCACAAACTCTGCTTTGTTTGGTATCAGATAACCGTGTGTAAATAATGTCCCAGGATAAAAAAAATACGACATGACAGCTTTATGAGGAATATTATTGAAGGCAAAATAGAGGCAAGGATAGGACGAGGAAGATCAAGAAGGACCAGATAAAGGAAAAGATAAATGTAATGTCGTATCAAGAAGTCAAAGCGCTCGCCGAAAGCCGAGACGTTTGGAAGAAGCCCCACTGACAAGAGCATAGCTCTTAAATATGACGATGATGATAAAACAAAGTAAAAAAGGATTGGTCTTTATTTGTATCCGTAGTTTTTATTATGCCGCCTTTACTGCTTACATGTATAGAACCAGTAGAAATTTTGCTTTTTAAAAATTAAACTCCTGTTAAACGAATTCTATTTTACATCCACTGGTTCTGATTTTGAGTCATTTAACTTCACTTACACTGCACGCTCATTTAACATGCGCCACTTGCTTTTAAGGTTTATTTTCCTATTTGATTTTCTCTTCATTTACTCTCGCATCTCGATTAAAAAGGTTCCATTTTTGAAACGACTAAGCTCATTCGTGAGGTTATTTATTTAAGGTTAAGCGTTGCGTCGAAAGCGTAAAAATATAAAAAGATATTCTATGAAATATAGTACACAACATACATCACAATCAATCTTACTTCCTACTAATATTATAAATACGAAAGTTTGTGAGTGTGTGACTGTGTGAGTGTGTGACTGTGTGAGTGTGTATGTTAGTTACTTCTTCACGTCTGAACGGCTGAAGTGATTTCAATAAACTTTGGTATGGAGTTAGCTGACACCCTGGATTAACACATAGGCTATAATTTATAAAGTTTAATCTGGGTAAAACCGCGGAGCAAAGCTAGTAGATTATAAATGCGAAAGTTAGTGAGTGAAACTTTCTTGTGTGAAACAAACATCCCTTTGTTACTCTTTCACGCAAGAAAGTTTACCGCAGCGAAAACTGTGGGCTCAGCTAGTAAATAGCATTCCAAGTATGGATCAAAAGTAAAAATGTATCACAATCACAATAATCGCAGTCACACAGTAGGTAGTAGTTAGTGGCAAGGTAAAAAACTCAAATCAAACATGAAGCCTTGCCTACAATGCCACCCGCAAAAAGTGTCTGTGGGTGGGTATGTAAGACTTGCACCGAGTAAAACTAACCTGCCGTGGGCTTCTATTAGCGCCAGATGGGAGGTATGCTGCTCCGAGGCCCTCCTTTTCCTCCATGCTCCAGATGGTCGGGACACGTACCCTAGAGGCCTATAATATTCCAAGACACATTCACTGTATGTACTATGGAAACCAGATAACTGTCATATTACGTATACTACTTTTCTTTTGTAACTACATATATATATAATTACGTGTTGTGCTCTCTAGCCACGCCACCATATATTTTTTTAATTGGATATAACCCATATTTATGTACGGCTGACGATCATGGCGTACAGGCATTGTTTGTGAATGTACGAATTTTAATTTTAAAGAAAAATAAATGTGAGCCGTCACGGGACGCCTGGCAGATGTGAAACATCGACATTATTTTAACTGAATATGTCATAATGATAAAATAAAAAGTCGATTGCGCATGGCGACGCGTCGCCACACCGTACACACTACTATCGTATAGCGTGGCGACGCGTCGCCACGCCAGAAATCTGTTTTACGTGCGGCTATAGATGTTTCACATCAAAAAGTAAATTAATGTGGCGTTCCTGCGGAATATTTTCCGTAGCCACGCCACCTGTAATCTACATTTGTAGATACAATTTCAACGATTTCTCTGAAGTTATATAATGTACGAACGCTGTGTGTTAAGTAATGATAAGTAAGAAAAAATATGTTAATTCTAAAGATTAATTCTAACCTCACAAATTGTCCCTTACAGTGTAATAAACTAATATATTTTAGCGATTACTTCAGATTGACAGGAAAATTAAAATACATATAACTAAACAGATTTCTTAAATAGAAGCATTATAACAAATATAATATAATTCGTGTTATAACAAATTCAAAAAATCCTTAAATATAAATGACCCCAATTACTTAGCTTAAGCACTTGTGTTATGGAATTCAGAACCAACGATGGTACCACCAACACCCGAGCCATTTAAGAAAAGTTGTTTCCCAAATTGGCCCGACCTGGAAACGAACCCGGGACGTATTGCACTCTGCCCAAATGCCTGTACCACTGCGCCATCGAAGTTGTGTAAGTTATTGGTATTTTACCATATTACAATTTGTACATAAATTGAAAATCCTTACATCAGCGTGTGATTCATTACTAACTAGCAGCGCCCCGCGGTTTTACCCCCGCAAATCCCGATCCCGTGGGAATATCGGGATAAAAAGTATCTTAATCCAGGTCTTAAGCTATCTACATATACCAAGTTTCATCGCAATTGGCCCAGTACTTTTTGAGCCAATTGGTTACAAACATACTTGCATACAAACTTTACTCTTTAGATTAGTATAGATATGGATAGAGAAGATGTAAGTCACTTGACATTGTAAGAGTGAATTATAGGAAAACTACTACTTTTCCTTCGGTGCATTATTTTCAAATGGTATACTATTTATTTAATGATTTTAAATTGAAACATTTTTAAGTTATGAAGCGGATTGTAGCAAAAAGAAAAATAAAAGACGGTGGTTGTCAAAAAATGTCACAAATAATTTACTTCGCTTTGAGTTGCTTCTCCTGCTTGTTTAAAGTCTGAGTTTTAGTAAATTAAAGAGTAAAATGACCACGAAACGTAAAAAAATATGTCAGTGTGTCTTGAGAAACAAAAGGTCGCGTTTTTTAAATACAAAGATTTATTTCATAGTGTTAAAAACTTTCCGTCCAGTGAGTCCAGTGTTTATAAAGATGTGAGCAAGGATTTGTCATATCGCATGACATCAAAAGCTTTATATCCTTCTGTAGGAAGGAGTATCGCAAGATAACCACACACTATTAACGGCTTGTTTAAGCTGAACACAACAATGCCCCGACGCTCACGCAGCGATGAACTCCGACATAATAGCATCGCCATTACTCCATCAAAGTAGTTTTCATACTTAATTCACCCTTTATATCGAAAATTACCAATTATCACTATTACCTACACATCAAACATATTTACGCTATAAACTTAGTACTTTGTATTTAGGAATCACAATGAGTTACTGTTCATATAGATTTTTCAATTGATTTAAATTCCGCGTCCCTTTTTTCTTTCATCTGACCCAAAGAGTAATTAAACCTAATCTGACAGAAAGCATATAATTGATAGAATCAGCTTATAACATGGATTAAATATGTAATGTATACTGGTTGTGACATAGTCGATATTATTATTTTTGGTGTATCTATTATAATAAACAGGTATGACAATCATGTCGAGAGTATAACAATCATTTTATTTTAGATACTGTGTGTGATTGATATGCATTTAGAAATTAGTGTTAATTTGTTAATGTTTTATTGTATAAGTTCGTTTTTCCATACATTTATTATTTAAGTAGCTATAAGTTATAATATTAGTGTCCAGGTACTTTGAAGATGTAACTGCGAGCTGTACTAACACATCAATTGTCTGTGAGCTATTTTAAGTACATGGTTCTATCATAAAACCAGCGCTGCAACAGTTAATGTTGCAGCTAGTGCTGAGATGGGACTAATTCGGACTCGCACAGATAACCACTATGGACTTCTGTATGTGTACCTATTTATATATATTATTATGATTGTCTGTGCTGGTTTACTGAATAAATGTATTTTCTTCCTTTCTTTCTTTCTAAAAAGACATTATACGAATTTTTTTGGTGATTTGAAACATCAAGAAAGTAGCATCAGCAGCAGTATCGATTCGAACATTATAAAAGAAAATTCAAGTTCCAGTGACGGAAGCATTAAAAATGTTGATTCAGAATCTTTTGAAATTGAGTTACATGTGTGGCATGAGGTGAAGCCTGAATTGCGCATCGGGAAGAGTAATGATCCAAAGAAACCTGCAGTCAAATATCAAAGTAGAAGATACATGCCTAAATCTAAATGGACGAGTATCTTTCAAGAGTGGATTTGGCAAAACACTACTAATAAATGCGTTTGGAATTTCAAAAATAATTCTGTTACCGACGATTATCATGTAACTTGCAGAGGTACCTGTACAGTATGTAATGGCAAAATACTTATCATTATAAGAAGAAATGGCAGGAATATTTTAGTCAAATGTTCGTTTGATGGAGTTGATAAGGATATGATTTACAGTTCTCAAGTTAAAAACATTGACAGCCTATAAAAAAAATCAATTAATTCCACAATTACAAAATCAGTACCCGATTATATTAAGAAATAAATTAGCGAATCTAGCAATGCAGAATGACACGCGGGATCCACCTTTTAATCCAAATTTAAAATCTCTTCAAAATATAAAATAGCGAAACGAGAGTAAGAAACGCTTTCATAAAACTGTTATATTATCCCTGTGGATTATGTCCTTTACATACCCGTTTCAAAACGTAATTAGAGCTGTATCAATTCATCCATTTTTTGTTCATTATTGGACCGAGCTGCAGTTGCAGTTATATAAACAGCATTCTTTACACTCACAGGCTATCTTAAGTATAGACGCGACAGGATCGATTTTCAAAGAAAAATCTTCTACTGCTGATTCCTTAAATACATACGAAAGTAAACATTTGTTTTTTTATGTCATTATTCTAAAGTTGAAAAACAGTTCTGTCCGTCCCTCTTGCACAAATGACGCCCACTCAGACTATGGATAATATATGCCAATGGCTAACAAAATGGATTGATACAATGATGCGGCCAACACAAGTTATTTGCGATGATTCAGCGACTTTAATAGGAGCTGCTGTGAACGCGTTCACAAAATTTATAACAACACGGCAATATTTAAATCATTGTTACGAAGTTTTGGAATTGCGAACACGCTGCAATCTTACGTGTTTAGTAAGACTGGATAACCCTCATTTTGTAAAAATTTTATATAGTCTCCAATGTTTTAAGTTCGTAGATACACGTGTTAAGCATTTCTATGTGAGATATTTACTGTGTTTGAAATCGTGAACAAGTTATGCAACAGCTAAGACAATCATCCAGAATTTGATTATTGTAGCACTTCATAAATACGACTGAAAATTAACGGACGGCAGCATAAGCAAATGCGATGCAGCCAAAGCGGAATTAAAAGACTTGAGGGATAAAAATGATATATTTCTAGACGTTGATACTACAGACGGTCCTCAAGAAGACAGTATAGTTGAAGAGGATAATTTGGCTATAGAAGGTAGTATTATAAATTGGTTTAATGAAATAGTTGACTCCGAGGTAATATGTAGTGATTTAAGTGAAAACACAGGATTAGAAAATATTTTCAAATCCTGTGTTTTCACTTAAATCACAAAAATATAGAATAATAACAAAGATGATTTTACTATAGAATAAATTTTTACTAAAAATCCTAAACTTGAAGAAAACTGGCGGAATAAAACAGAGAATCAAAAACACATACCCTTGATTGACAAAGTCAAACCTAAAATAAAAGCAAACAAAATAGAGACTTTGCCAAATGGAAACATTTGTTTTTCTGGTATTGACTAAGTTGTAGTTCATAACACTTGTGCGTTCGATGCTGTACTCACTGCTTTGGTAGTCATTTGTACAGACTACGTTAATATTTCAGCGTTCATTAGTTCATTGAATAAGCCTTTTTCTAATCTGGTTAGAACATTGCGACATAAAGATGTATCAGTTAATCCATTAAAAATGAGAACTAAAATTCATAAAAAATATTACGAATTGTCAGTTCAAGGAAATCTAGAAGTGATTGATTGCGGTTGTAATGTAACTTTTGTGATAGAAAAAATTCTATATGATGAAATTTTCAGTGCAACTGTGTCAAAAATTTGTACAGTCTGCGAAAAACTGAAACCAGAAAATGTTGTATTCTACCATTAAATTTGCTTACATTATCTGACTATGGCGTTAGTTCATTGGGCAATTCAGCAATATCTATGATTGAAGATATAACAATAACTGATTGTAAAATAAAGGCATGTCATGGAAAAGTATCTACAAATTATGTCATATCGGACAATTTCATATTTTTTTAATTGGATTTAAATATATCTCTGGACGATGTTCGGTTCTGAGGATTAGGTCATTATAAAACATATTGTTTCCGTCGTAATTCAGAATGGGAGTGCTATGACGACATGATTACTAAAGTGATTCGCGTAAAAAGTAATATAAACATTAATTCCCATTTATATATTTATGTTCAGGATCTATTAAACTCGGACTTTTTTAGAATTTATATTTTTTAATTAATAAAGTAACATGTAGATAATTAAATACATTGTCAATCTGGTGTAATGTACTTATTCTTTACCGATTTTTATTTGATTGAGAGAGATTTTGTTTATTTTTTTTAACCTACTTCAAGGAACGAAAAAGAAGGATGGTTCTATGTTCGAGTGTATCTATTTTTTTTTGTTTTTGATGAAAGCCACAGCATTTATATATGTAGGGAAAGGCACTAACGACGTGACTAAAAAGAATAAACTAAAATAACTGTTTTAAAAAACAAACCACTGACTTCAAAAACGAACTAAAAAGTATACCTACTCGTCAAATAATTTCAGGAATACGGTATACCTAACTAAATTATTACATTTAAAGTTGGTGCTAGCAATTGTGGGAAACGACTATTCGTAATTAATAGCACCTACTTCAAATGTAATAATTTAGTGTAGTTAGGTATACCGTATTCCTGAAATTATTTTATACTTTTTAGTAAGTTTTTAAAGTCGGTGGTTTGTTTTTTAAAATTGTTATTTTATTTTTAATTATTATAAAGGTAAAATATTTTGGAACCATTGTTATAACATAGATTTATAATAAATGACTTCAATTTATGATATTTGTTTCATTTTATTTAAATTTCCTGTCAATCTGAAGTAATCGCTAAAATATAGTTGTTTAATACACTGTAAGGGACAATTTGTGAGGTTAGAATTATTCTTTAGAATTAACATATTTTTCTTACTTATCACGTGTACATAATACACAGCGTTCGTACATTATATACTCGTAACTTCAGAGAAATAGTTGAAATTGTATCTACAAATGTAGATTACAGGTGGCGTGCCTACGGAGAATATTCCGCAGGAACGCCACATTAATTTACTTTTTTCTTTAAAATTAAAAGTAGTACATTCACAAACAATGCCTGTACGCCATGATCGTCAGCCGTACATAAATATGGGTTATATCCAATTCTCAGGACTCAGGACAAACATATATGTCCATTCACACTAATATCGGTCCTGGGTGGGAATCGAACCCACAACCTGCGGCGTGAAAGGCAAGCATGTACTAATCACGCAAACGGGCCCGTTACGTATGTTGTAACGACACTGCAATAAAGAAAGCAATTAACTAATAAATAACAAAGATGGGATAGATCATCTCAGAAACACTGCCAAAAGCACGAGTTTCTGCTGAACGTTATCCTCAGTACCTTCCTACTGAGAACTATTTTGAAATGAAATTTATAGCTACTGAGACAATTTCAAGAAGGTGCGCAGCTGCATTTAATTCCTCGTCTCTTAAATTCACCGCTCTTAACAGATCCGCGTTAATTCTGCTACATTGTTTTACACAAGTTAGTTTGTTGGGAAATTTTACTCACTAAACGGTATCTCGTTAAGCATTAGTTAAAGGGTAACTAGATGAAAATCAGATAACATATTTACAAAATAAAAATGTGATTTTATAACCTAAACGTTAGAAAATCCCCGAGACCAACTATAATTACATCATTTTGGAAAAGAGCTGATGCTCTTACACTGCTGCACCGATATTAACCAAACACAGCTAAGAACCACCGCAAGTAAACTGGCTTTCTAATGAAAAACCGAATTGAAATCGGCCCATCTGATAGAGAGCTATGCTGCCACGGACAGACATTACACCCACAAACAGACATAGACATCAAACTTATAACAACTTCTTTTGCGTCGGGGGTTAAACATGGTACGATCCGTTTCGTAGCAGTGTTGTAACAAATAAATAAACATACAGACACAGCATAGGTTTCAAACTGATAACTCGCACTTCTTGACTGAGGAGTTGAAAATGGTTATCACCGTATTATGGATACAAACTAAAATTACTATTGTCCGTAATCTCTGCTAAGGTTTCGAGGAAAAAGGTTATTTGTTTTTTTTTTCTCAATAATAGCTCGATTTGGGTAATCGGCCTAGCCGCACAAACTACGTTGCGAGTCCCTGTCGAAATCCACAGGTGAACCAAAGTACCTAAATGATATAGCTAGACGATTTCAAGCATGCCAATCCGAAGTTGAGGTTGGCAGGGTACATAGCTCGTAGAACCGACGGTCAAATGGTGCAGAAAGGTACCGGAAAACGCAGCGTGGGCAAGCCTACAAGATAAAGATAAAGATTTATTTATTGCGTAACTGTGCACAATAAGGTCTTATCATAACGTAACAGTTTTTAGGATCAACAGTCTACCCATATCGGATATGCAATACAAACAAGTCTATTTAATAAATTCTAAGTAATAATAACACATTAGTTTTTGGTATAACACTCATGCAAACTGTAGTAAACATTCTCTATTAAAGATGGACCGATGATATGGATGCGGGTAGCGCAAGAGCGGCAATTGTGGCGATCTTTGGGGGACCCCATTGTCCAGTAGTGGACGTCTTTGAGCTGCCATGAGGATGATGTCTCTGCGACCGAGTAACGTCGCCATTGGTCAGAGCTTGTTTAACAGGGAGAAAGTGGCATACGTGGTTATGGTATACATGGAATAAACACGTGATTGATGTTAAGTTTGCAAGCGTCACAGGCTACGTAAATAACTTATCATCCGACCATAATATGCGTAACAAGAACAATTGTTTGTTAAGTATAAAGTTTCCAAGAATCGGATTCACTGTGACCCTGATCTGTAATCAAGAGTATGCAATCTTGTTTAACGACCCCAAAAGCATAATAATATAAGCTTGTCTTGCCCTTCAAAGTAAAGTTCTTATCCATTCATGAAGCAAAGGATCAACCCCTTGTTGTCGCTTAGGTACTTATCCCAGAAATGATGATTATCAATTACCGTATTTAGGTCACTACGTGGTTATGGCGTTAAGTATTATAATACTCCCTTCAAACCTATCATAAATCACTGTGTATTGAGGTCGGGATCTATCCAGATTTCACTTCGCCTATCTTATTACGAATACGTGTTACATCTATGTAATTTATGACTAAGGCTTCTTGTGTTCAGGGTAATCTATTAGAGTTTCACTAGCTTATTTGACTATATTCTGCTAGTTAACATGGAGGACAACTATTGCTATAATTTAGCCTAGTTGGTAGTGCTCCTGCCTACGAAGCTGGTGGTCCTGGGTTCCAATCCCGGTAAGTGCAAATGTTTGTGTGATGAGCACGAATATTTGTTTCTGACTCATGGATGTTTTCTATGTATATAAGTATTTATCAATCTATATAAGTATGTATTTCGTCGTCTGGTACATGTGACATTGTCCCTAGATATAGATATTTTTGATTATCTTTACTGGTATACCTTGCATTATTTTTCTAATTATCACAGTAAAAATGCGTTTCAATTGATAAATTAAGAGGCTGACGGCTACAAAGTCTATTAGTTTATGACCAAATTTTATCGCAAGTATACGATTTTTTAACAGATTCTATAACACTTAATGTGCTCATCTTTATCATCGACATACGTTTTAACTAAATATCGACAAAAGTCGAATATTTTATTCTCTGTAATCTCGTAATTAACTTAATTAAAAACAATTGTAATACCGATGTTTATCGTATGTCTTTCTTGTACTGAATAATAATATTTATTCCTCAACTGAACTTTTTGACATCGGTTTTCCGTTATGAAAGACTTTAGATTGCAGATACGTTTAAATGATCAACATAAGAGGAAACACCGCAGGTACAAGCATGTTTTTTCTATACACACATTTTGCCGGGTAATTTTTTTACAATATTTAGGTAAGTGATAACCTATTAAATATAATAATAAAAAATGAAGTGAGGAGCTAATATAGTGAAAAAATGGTAACGACGAATTCACGTTATTAATTTTATGTATTGTATTAATGTTGGATTCGGCCAACAGTTCCGAATCCAACATAAAAAAAACATTAATACAGGGCGAATACGATCTGCATGACGCGCGCGAGAGAGAAGGGAGATGGGACGAACCAATGTACTCCATGGAGAAAGTCTTATCCATAAATCATTACAGAAGGTATCAAGTGGCAACCACCACGAACTGTCATCCACACCCAAAAATATGACATTCTGTGCTAACACCAAATTCATAATAACGATTTTTCGCACATAATTACGATTTTTCTTTTGATTGATGATTTCTATTTTCCATGTCACCGTTTTTGCGCATTCAGAGAGAACAATGGTATAAAAAATCCCTTTTGTTAATGCTTGAGTTAAATAAAGCAATTTAGGCATTACCGATTTATTTAAAAAGTTCAAGGCGTACCTATCTATCTAAGTGAATCATAGTAGTATTATGTTTGAAAATAAATAAAATTAAAATTATAAAAATTAAAAGGACATTTTGAAGTTATCGTTTTTCGGACAGAAAAAGAGCAGTAAGAATGAATACGTTTATTACTCAAAATTGAGTTCTAATGATATAATATTCACTTTATTTATTCAGTAAATCAATTTAAAAGAAAAAGATCAGCTAAACCTAACATAGGACGTCGTAAAATTCTTAGCAGACTAAGAATAACTATTTACACACACAAATAGATGTACTAGCTAAACTAACAATTTTAAAACACAAATTACCATATAATACACTAAGACTTCTATATCTCGCCCTGGCAGATTCGATAATCAGTTATGGAATATCCAGTTATGGTAGAACTTATAAAACCTACCTAGATAACATATATAGGTTACAGTTAAGACTATTAAAAACTATAATTCCTTTAAGAATCAAATATAACTATAAAAACAACTATGACAACCTTTTTAAATACTGTAAAGTTTTATCAATTTACGACAAAGTAAAGGTGGCCATTGTATCTGAATACAAAGAAAAAATGGAATTATTACTTAAATATAATAGACCTAGTAACCTACGTCAGCTGCCTAATTTACCTACATATAAAATTCCTAAGTATAACAATGTATACGGAAAGAGACACTGGAGGTGTATCCTTCCCTCTATTATAAACAACTTACCAAAATACATAATAGATAAAATTATAAAATGCAAAAACGCGAAGAAAACGCATTCATTAGTAAAATATTATTACTTAGTACAAAGTGGGAACGACGCACCTTCAGATATTCAAAGCTCGAACGTTTCTATTCGCTAGCTACGCCTTGGCCAATTGAGACGCAAGTGTAACTGAATAGGCGCACATAATCTTTTTATTGTTATAGATTAAGCGCCTTTTTATTATAACAAAAATTTTGTATAATTTAATTTAAAATAAACTGTTCCAAATTTTTTTTTTTTATTTTGTTTATGTAGTCCACGGAAATCAAACCCGAAACACGAAGTGGTGAGGCGACTGTCTTAATCGCTGCGCCACGCGTGCAGATACGAGGGTGCGTTTTTAAGTTCGCGGAATGGGGGGGAGGGGATAATAATAGGTCATTATCGGGACGGCCACGACTTCAGCCACTCAATATTAGTATAAATACCAAGTTTTATCTTAATTGGATCATTAGTCTCTGAAATATCGTCAAGCAAACAACTCAATCGGGAAGAAAGTGTGAATTATGGAAAAAATTGAGTACCGTGCCGTAATAAAGTTCCTTACCAAGCAAGGAAAGTCAGTTCAAAATATACTGGAAGAGATGGAATCCGTTTACGGGGACTCTTGCCCGGGTAAAACCATGGTTTACAAGTGGCACAGTCTCTTTAAACAAGGCAGGACCTCACTTGAAGACGACCCTCGGCCCGGACGGTCGCCCGAGGTGACTACTCCGGAAATCATTAAAAAAGTCGAAAAAATTATATTGGAAGATGCCAGACTAAAGAAGAAACAGCTTGCAGAAATGGTTGGAGTATCGGATACGACAATTTTCAAAATTCTACATGATCATCTTGGCATGACAAAGGTCAGTGCAAGATGGGTGCCAAGAATGCTCACGCCGCCTCAAAAACAACGCCGCGTGGAGTGTTCTCGCACATTTTTGGACCTCTGTAACGAAGATAAGGATGGACTTTTAAGTCGAATTGTTACTGGAGATGAAACTTGGGTTTATCATTATGAACCTGAGTCGAAACAGGACTCTATGCAGTGGCACAAAAAAGGCACACCACCACCCAAGAAGTTTAAAGTGTCACAATCGGCTGAAAAAATCATGGCAACAGTTTTTTGGGATTCGGAAGGGATCCTGTTGATCGATTATAAAGATAAAGGCGTTTCTATAACCGGACAATACTAAGCTTCCATCCTCGAGAGGTTAAAAGAAAGCATTAAAGAAAAAAGGAGGGGAAAATTAACCAAAGGTGTCCTTCTTCTACACGATAACGCGCCAGTTCACAAGAGCCGTGTTGCTTTGGCTGCACTGCATAACGTGGGCTTCGATATTTTAGATCATCCACCCTACAGCCCAGACCTGGCTCCCAGTGATTACTACCTCTTTCCAAAACTCAAAAAAGAACTTCGTGGGAAGAAATTTTCTACTAATGAAGAAGTGAAGGACGCGGTTTCAGCCTATTTTTCGGACAAAGACAAAACATTTTTTTATGAAGGTATACATAAGCTAATTGAAAGATTTGAAAAATGTATAAGGGTAGCAGGTGAATATATTGAAAAAGAAAAATAATTTTGTATTTTTATTTACACTTCTTACCCTCCATTCCGCGAACTTAAAAACGCCCCCTCGTATGTGCACTTTTCAGCATCATCAGACAAGGTAGCCCAGTAAAGAAATGATACTAGGTACTCAAAAAATACTTGATACAAGTTATAGTACTGACCCGTATTGCATGCGGAAAGGTGATCTTTTATTCAAGTTGCCAAAAGGACGTACCACTTTATCAGCAGAAATTTATGGACTGCTTCTTTGACACTACAAGTGGGAAAGTTAGCGACAAATTAATTTTGCGGTTTATTCATAAAATATATATTTTAAGGTAAAACAGTTACATAATGATAAGATAAAACCAATTGAGACAAATATTAAGTCAGGAAGAGTTTCTAAGTTTACATTGTTAAAATAAATTTAATTCAATATTTACATATCTTTTTATCTACAACTTATTCTCATACTTACAGTATGTTGTTCTGTCCGTGATCCTAAAAACATTATTAAAAAACCAAATCGCTACTAATAATAGGGGTTGGTAGTGAAAATTTAGAGTTTTGTGTATTTTTCAATTCAATTTCAATGAAAATATATTCTATAATAAAATTGGTTGGGCTACCCTTATTACTTAGGGGTTTACAAAATAGTTAACAACCGATTCTCAGATCTACCAAATTTTTCTTTATAAACATCGGTAGCTTTCGGGAGAGGATACAAACACAAGCATTTTATATATTACATTAGATGACATTCAACTCGGACGGTGCACACAATCTCCTTAAACTCCTTCATATATACATATATCATATATGTAATATTGTAAGGTTTCTAAAGGGTCGGCAACGCGCTAATGGAGTTGCTGACGATTCGGACACAACATATTGGGACACAGTGTCCGAATTGACACATTTTAATTTTAATATTTCTTTCACTGATGATTCGGACACCATCAAATTATTGAAGCTGTTTTGTACAGTCATACAAAAAAGCGTTACCAAATTTAATTTATTTTAGCGTTATTTTAGGGTTGTTTACACTTTAATATATACATGCTGAATAAAGAAACAAAAATCATTCAAAACGTTTATTTAGTAGAAAATCAACATGTTATAAATATTAGTTTCTATTAATTTACAATATAATCATAAAAAACTGTCTCGACAAGTCAGTCACATTGATTGATTTGGCAGCCACGTTACTAGTTATTAATAAAACTCACCCTATAATGTATAAAAATCACAGATAATAATCAGTTCAAACATAGACTAGATATTATATAACTACTATATATTTTGTAATTTTACTAGAAAAACAATAAAAATCTTGAACAAATTAAAATAACCTACGACAATCACAATATTTTTCACAGCATTAGGCGTAATTCTAATCACAGATTTTTTTATTAAGTCACTAAATAACAATCTTAAAATGTCTTAAAACTATCGAGGAACCATTTTCCGTAAATATTATAAAATAAGGCGTTCTATGCACAATCCAACATTTATTTCTCCTTGTTTAAATTCGGTCATTGTAGCAATAAGGTTTTCATCAAACTCAATTGTGGTTTTTGATTTTTTTGTTATGTCACAACCATTCAGATATAAAGCATGTTGATACTTGTCCTCTTTTAGTAACAAAGTTAAAAATTGGGCAATATTATTTGGTTTCCTACAAACTTTTTTGTTTATTACGGAATGCCAAGATTCAACCATATTTGTAGTTCGGTGCGGGCTATTGTAGACACACCACAAATCGGCAAAAAAAGAAGTTTCGTTTAGCCAAGTGTTAACGAAATAATCATTAAATTTGACTAATATTTCATTATTGGGACATTGAGACATAACATATAACCAGGCATCGTCTAATACTTCTCTTGGCAAAAGAGGTAAAACACTACACCTCTTTATGTGCTTCTTCGCTAATTTTGATTTTGTTTTGTGTAAACCTAATTGGTCGGCTTTTCGCCATAAACTCCGCTTAAAATGGAAATAGCAACCTTGAATAGCTGCTTTAGGGAATAAGCGTTTAACAGCCAAGATGGCAGCTTGCTCGAAGTCTAGTACAAAGGTATTCGGATTAAACTCTGGAATTTGGCTTTTAATGAGGCTAAACAAAGTTACATAAATATTTTTAGTTTTTTTTGGCAGTAGTGCGTATAAAACTGGAATTATATTGGAATGAGTGCTACTACTGCCCAAATCCACATGCAGAGTATACAGTTGCTGAAATGGTGCTAAACAAAATTTAAAAGTTCCATCGCAGAAGACTGTCAGATTAGGTTTTTTTAAAATTTCTTTGCAATAATCACCAGCAAAAACCAATATTCTAGTTGGATAATTAAAGTAGTCAGCTAGTACAAACGTCTTAAATCTAGGAGGGACAATGACGTCCATAATAGAATTATAACAAACCTTTTTTACACCTAAGGAATTATTTCTTTTCCGATACAGTTTTCTCTCAACATTTTTTTTATTTGGTAATTTTTGCACGAGATCCAGGCCTTTGTCTTTTATTTCTGCCACAGCTTCGCGGACAACGTTGGGAATAGGAACGGTACAGTCAGTTGTCACTTTGTGGACACACTTTTCAAATTCCATTTCTATTTGATTGAGTACAATATCAGGCTCACAGTCATGTTTTTCTTCTTTTATGATAGAGTTGTTGCTTGCGGTCACTAGAACTGCTTTGCATTGATTTCTTTTCGTGCATAGCCATTTGGTAGAGCTATCTTTGTTAGTACGTCTTTTATTGTACCTATAGCCTGCACGTAGAAGTACCGGTTTTCCGCGCTTTGAACTTATTATATTGAATCCAATTTGATTTGAATTAGACGAACATGCTGGTTCCCCATCTCCTAAAAGAAATATATAGGTAAATATTTCTAAACACTAAAAACTATTAATATTCTCTCAGATGGAAAATTGAATAGAAATCTCATATAACCAGATATACTATTTGAGTAATTCCCTAAAACCGAATCCCTAACTAATATTATAAATGCGCAAGTAACTAGACACATTTTTTTTTGTATGGACTTAGTTGTTAGCTTGCGAGAGCTTGTACAACGTACTAGTGGCGAGGCCATTGAAGGCCTCCAGACTAAACACAATCAAACATTTATTTGACAACTTCTTGGTTGTTCTTGGTTAATACTAAGACAAATACAAAAAAATTACACAAAAACGAATTACTGAACATCATTATGTTTAAGCTATCGGTTTGTGTAATTATAATATACACTTAGTACACAATAATTATAAAATTATAAATAATTTACCTTAACTTACCTCCAAAAAACATAAAAAACAACATAAACTGCCACATAATTTATTTTTACAAGCTTTTATTTCACTTTAACCACGCATGTACTTACACTGACCTTGAATTAGGACAAATGGCTTGCTGTTCGTCGGTGGTGCGTCAGAGCAAAACGAGCGAGAGAGACTTTTACGAATAAAAGAGATAGAAAGAGTGTGTAGAGCAAAACGAGCGAGAGAGACTTTTACGAATAAAAGAGATAGAAAGAGTGTGTTTTCTATGCATCTATTAGCGCTTCAAATCTGTATATCTTTCGTTATAATGTAAACTGTATTTTACGGATGTAGGACGGATTTCTACAATTAAGGTATCGTTAGAAGTTTTTTATCTGACTGTACAAAACAGCTTTTTTTATTGGTGTCCGAATCATCAGTGAAATAAATATTAAAATGAAAATGTGTCAATTCGGACACTGTGTCCCAATATATTGTGTCCGAATCGTCAGCAACTCCGCTAATGATGCCCCTGGTGTTGCAAGCGTTCATAGGCTACGGTGACCACTTACCATCAGGTGGGCCGTATGCTTGTTTGCCAACTAAGTTGTATAAAAAAATAATTATAAATGAGTGAACTACACATAGATTACATCACCACAAATTATAAAAGTTTAGGCTTGCTCCCGTAGTTAGCACTGACCTGTACTTTTAAGTATTTTGGTTGATTCGATAATAATACGGAAGATAAGGTTTTAAATGATATATTAAAGGTATATAAACTATGATTATTTAGTTGGTTATTACTAAGATTTATAAAATGATATATTAAGAGCTAAAATGATTTGATTTGATGATTTGATCTTTACGCGGCAATCGTATCGTATCGTATTATCGTAATAATAAGTGTGCGTAATCCTTTATTATATTAATTCATAATTATATAATTTGAATTGACCGTTACGTTTTATTCGATAATACGTATTTTTCATAATTTATACTGAATTCTAATTACATTATGTTAATATTCCATACCTACAAATTTGAACGTTACACTTATCATTATAATAATATTATTATGGCTTATGTGCCTAATTTAAACAATATGATTTTGTTACTTATTTACTTTTATTGTATTTTTGCATATACACATGTTAAGGCAAATAACTGACACACACTTTTAGTGTGTGCACAAACACAGGTGTACTATATTTGCTTCCGACGGATTTACGGGCTCTCCGTTGCAGGGGCGCATGGCAACATCGCCAACTATATATTTCCCCAATATATGGTGTTGGCGATATTGCCATGTGCCATTGAGATTTTTATTCTTTATTATCTGTGTTTCACCATTTTCTTTATAAAGGTCTCTCTTAAAATTACAAGTTGAGAAGTCTCTGAACTAGCAATAATCTTATTTTGATAGAGTTATCAATAAATCCTCCCATCAGTTTCGTTACTTGTTTCAGATAGTGTGCAGTTTATTATTGAACACGACAGTGTGCATTCACATAGATTCGACGGGTTTTCTGTTAATCGAAAATATTTCCTACTGCAGCTACGCGACACTATAGAGAATTATAATCGCCTTTGAAAAAGTATGCTGAGATAGATGGTTTGGGTATTTAGTAAGGATGAATGAAAGAAGATTAACAAAAGAAGTCTACTTGGCCTGTGTGAATGGTACAACCGGAAGGGGAAGACCTCGTAGAACATTCTCTCACCAAATTGGAGACGTTGTCAAGAAAAAAGAAAAATCAGGTCAGAAGTCCTCTAAACCGGCGAGAAAAATATAATGACATTACTGTCATTACAGGCAAAAGAGTGCAAAGATCGGGAACAAATGGAAATCCGTTGTCTCTGCCTACCCCTCTGGGAAACAGGCGTGAGTGTATATATGTATAATCACTTATTATTTAAGTATAACGTCATGCTTTTGTGTTTTTTAAAGGCAACAATGCACTCGGCATTATTGCCTGAAAAAAAAATAGAAGTGTTTCAAACTAGGGACAATTCCCAGTATTATTACAAAAAATTGTGCGTAAAATAAAAGACAATGTATGCTCTGAAAAACAAAGCATGTTTTAAAATTTAGTTAAATATTCGTCCGGCTTAGTTTTATCGTTAACAACCAAGTCTTTTACATTATAATGTTGTATACACGTTACGAATTGCAGCGTGCGTCACTTATGAGCTAAATTAGTCATGATAAGATACAATTAATTGTTTCCTAGGGTAGTTCTGTTGCTATTTTAAGACGATATTAGAGCGGGTTTGTAAAAAAAAATGGGTAATGCCAAAAATGAAATAAAACTGTATAATACGAACAAAGACACCAAATACCTGCATTTTTCTAGTCAAATATAAGACCTGTTCGTATTGACAATACCTCATTGACATGTAAATATGACGTGTTGAAACAACTACACGATTATGTTAAAATTGTTTATACATATGTAGATTAAAACAGATGTTTTTGTTAAATAGATTTTGTGTCCGATACGAAAATACAGTGCGTAATGATTCACCTTGTAAGTGGCTGGTATCGTCTGTGAGATTTTCGGTTTATTATTAACAATTATATTATGAAAGAAGTTCACAATGCAAGTGATGAAGAAAAAGGTAATCGAACTGCATTAAAAATAACTTACTCTAAAATCATGAATATAAAATATATTATCGGGTAAAATCTTGGAGAAAATCGGCCAGTGATCTGAAACAAATAAATACCCATAGATTTTTAAATATATTCCAGATATTATCAAAGATGAAAATCCAATGGAAAAGCTGGAAGAAGCCTTACTCATATGTAAATTCGGCCGATTTCATGTTTTCCTGATGACTGCCTCTATGTGTTCTATGTTTGTAAATGCAACAGTAACTACATCAGCTTCAAATATCTTACCAAGCACTGAATGTGATCTCAGTATGAGTATTATAGAACAAGGAATTCTTAATGCTATGCCCTTTGTTGGTAAGTAATACCATTGTTTATTTTGCTTTTAAAAATATATCGTCCGCACTATGGAAATTAAGTCGCAGGAGATAAATATACAATTTGCAACTGCACTTTGTCCATTTTATTAATGGTTTTTTGACCTAAAAAACGTAATAATCGATATAGATAAATGAAGATTTTGATTTAATATTCTATTTTATGCGGTAACTACATATAGGGGTCAAATTTGAATCCCAAAGTGGGAAAATAGGAAGAACCTTAAGCACTGAGCCACACTTGCAGATAAAGTAACGATTTATTCTGGATGCCATCATCAAAACTGTGTTGACACAAAATTATAAAGTGCCAGTGATGGTTGGAAGAAAAGACTTTGGCCCCATCCCGACATCTCTCTCTTATCTCTCTGACTCTGCAACGACAAAAGAAAACGAACCTATTCTGCCGAGCTAGAGCATGTTTGTAAAAGTTGTTCCCTATATTATAATTCCACAAACTCTCAAACTGTTAACTGTTAAGAAAATCTTACGGACTTTGCGTATGATTTTTTTTATTTGCTTTTATGCCTTTGCTAATTCCTTCCAAAATTAGGATGAAATCAATCTGCAACGGTCACTGTGAAGCTGGAAAACAAATAACTTTAGCTTACCACAAATCTATAGGAAGCAAGCTCAAGTAAAAGGTTAAAATCCAATTAGAATTTAGACAGGGGTTCAAATTGTCAACCAAATCTAAACAAGGTCCTATGCCCTTACCCATATGGTGTCAAACGCAGTTTTCTTTGAATCGGATAGATTTTCTTTGGATCGGACTTTAATTTTCTATTCTGCGTGTATATGCAAATGTTCCCAGTCTCGGTTTTGAATTTGATGTCACGGCTGCCGGAGATAAAGCATTGGCGACAGCGAGGTAGGCCATCGCGGAGAATTCGTTTCGGAGTTGATTTTGTGATAATATAATGGCTAATAGAATTTTTTGATTGAAGCACTATTTACAATATGGACCGATGATCTTGTGAGGGTGGATATCGACGCTGTTAATTGTGATTATTTTAGACGTAACAGTTGTTTGAGTGCCAAAATCAAATCTTTTCTTGAACTAAATCTTTCTCTTACATACATGTTACACACTTCCACTCTGTGGACTCCAACCACAAATAGCTTTTCTTATTGTGGCGGAATTTGCTCCCTTGGTCGCGAGTGAAGTTTCGTCCTCCACAATAAGTTTAGATTACCTCATTAACATCCAACTTCAGTCCTTCTTTTTCTGTCTAAGATTCTTGGAAGTTTAAGGTCCTTTTTAGCCCGGCTTTCGTTGTGCCTATAGCACTGTCACTTTATTTGTTAAAATCTTAGGCAGTATTGCTTGGTTTTACCAGAAGCTACTGAATATTTAGTTCTACTGGATTGCAGCAGTGCTTTTAATTCAGTGGAGTTTGAGGCACTTCACCAAAGGTCAAGACGTTTGTTTTTTTTATTCATATCTTTGAGGACGCTCACATCTCTCTGGACCGCTATGAAGAGTGTTTATCCCATTGGCACTGACTTACAAAAAATATTTCTCTCTATGTCCCTTGCTGATCCCTATAATTAATGCATCGATATTTGATATTTATTATGTCGATATTTTTTTTTAATTAAAGTCAACACCCGCACTTGGGAATTTAATTCCTGTGTCGCGTGGTACTTTACCAACATATAATAGACGGACACAAATTACATCCAGACTCAGAACAACTATTTATGGGTCACACTAATAATTGCCCTGCGCGGGACTCGAACCCACGACACGAAGCGGTGAGGCGACTGCGCCACAGGTGCAGTCATATTACAATAATCACAAAATGTCTTGGTCGTTTACAGGGCAGGTTGGCGCTTCACTTTTCATAGGATTTATCACGGATGCCTTAGGAAGGAGGCAAGTTTTGATTGGAGGGCATCTTGCAATTTTTATATGCAATATTTTTCAAGGTGCTGCACAAACTTATTGGGTGTTGGTACTGGGAAAATTAATTGATGGAATCTTGTGAGTGTTTTTTTGTGAAATATTCTAATAATTATATTTATAATAATTATACTTATAATAATATATTATAGACAGAATGTTTTCATACGATCCGTGTTCCTAAATATCTATGCAACTAGACATAATTATGTACACTTAATTATATTTCTACAAACATGTTCTGACTTTTTACAAGCGCTTTTTTAAGTCTATGTGCATAAAAAATTTTTTTAGTTTTTACTTTATTTATTTATAGTTTAACGAAAATGGCATTATTATTACTTTTCCTACCATGGATGACTTTTTAATATAAACTTCATTGAGTCTTGTTTCTTACTTAATTGCATTAATTATCGAAATGTTTGCCTAGTTGTTTGTTACCCTGGCTGCTTAGCGAGAGGTCGTGGGTTCGATTCCCACCCGGAACAAATCTTTGTGTGATGAGCTCGATTATTTGTTCTTCCTAGGTGTAATTTATCAATAAAACGTATCTATTAAGAAATATATAAGTATTATTTTCAGTTATCTGGTTGCCATAGTACAGGCTCCGCCTAGTTTAGGATCAGTTATCAGTGTGCTGTTTAATAAATATTAATTCTAATTAAAAACATTATTGTCTTTTCAGCTTAAGTATATGCTTCAACGTATCATCAGTAATGGTGTCCGAGTGCACTCCCAAAAATGTGAGAGATCGGGCTTTAATTGCATGGTCTTCGTTTATGGCTATTGGTTTTATAGTAGTTGGCCTCATTTCATGGTTAATATTACCACGACAGTGGGATGTGGTGATTTTCGAAGGGTATTTTGGTAAGCATTACTTATTGAGCTATTTAATAAAACTCTTGGCCTCATATAAAATTGGTTTTCGCAAATAATCTTCTATTGAAAGCAGGAAAGACCAAATGCATTAAATTCTCATTGCCGATTGTGACTAACGGTTGCACTCAACGAGGAAGTTTAAGATTTAGTTCCTTCGACCGTATTTTTGGGAGTAACACTGGACTCAAAACTACAAATGGACCCCATTAGCATTTAGCAGATAATTATTGAATAAGAGGACCCTCTTATTCAATAATTATCTGCTAAATTAAGTTCAGCTTCATATGCAGTTTGGAAAATCAGACAATTGTCAGACGAACCAACTGCTAGGCTAGTATATTTTGCTAGTTTCCATAGCATTATGCCCTATGGTATTATACTGTGGGGCTCAGCAGCTGCCATAAAGCTATTTTCATATTACAAAAAAGAGTAGTCAGAGCTTTTTATAGTTTAGGCAGTCGCGAGTGTCTACGAAGCTTTTTTAAAGAGATAAATATACTTACTGTTCCATCTGAATTTATATTTCACAATTATCGGAATTAACACTACATATTTATTTTGTATTTTGATATCAGAATATATTGTTTGTGCGGAAAAACATAGATAAATATAAAAATCGGAGTGACTTGCATAATGTCAATACTAGAAATCTAGCTATAAAAGTCCTTAGAGTTAGCAAAACAAATAAATCATTCATGGGAAATTGTATACGGTTTTATAACAAGCTCCCTACTCATATAACTAAAATATCTGATAATAAGTTTAAGTCACAAATTAAACATTAACTTATGGCCAGGGGTTACTACACCACTAAGGATTACACTGATGATAAAAACATTTGGCGGTCGGCATCTACCTGCACATAGTCCGCTGGGGATCTAAAAGTCATAGAGACATGAGTAATCTTTTATATTGCATGAACTATCTGTAATAAAACTATCTATTATTTAAATCATGTCAATGTTATTGTTTCGAAGTTTTTCTTTTGTATACCTAAATATAATCTAAAATAATAAGCATTCAGACAACCGATCGAGCATATATTGTGTTTGCCTACTAAATAATTACTCTAATTGGACCAAATCCCGTGTTCATGCCCGCTTGAGTATGTTTCGCCGGACCGTCTCAACTGGGTCGTGTTGAAACCGGTAGTAGATGAACCCACTGAGTTTGTTTCGCTGGGTCTTCTCAGTTGGGGCGCATAAGATCCGGTGGTAGCATTAAAGCGCGACCGTCGTTATTAACACAAGGTCCGTCATAATAATAATACCTTTAATATAGACAGAACCATTGACAATATGTAGTAAAAATATTAGACTTAAACTAAATAATTAAACATAATCTCTTGACAATAACTTGATACGAGCTAGCTAAATATCATTTCTGTAATAAAATAAATTTTATAAATGTTTTCATACAAGATGTACCTAAATATCTATGTTACTAGAAATAATATCTAATGTATACAACTATATTACTACAAACATGTTCTGACTATTTACAAGCGCTTTTTTAAAGTCTACGTGAATAAAAACCTTATTTTTTTTTTATTTTTTTTTTAAATCTTCTACGAATTTCCAAACTGTTGGTTGTGTCTCAAAATGATGAATGTTACTGTTATTTTGACATTTTTATTTTCTGTTTCTAATATATTAAACCTAAAATAAATACTTAATCAGACAACCGATCGAGCATATGTATATTGTGTTTGCCTGCTAAATAATTTAAGTAAGTTGATCAAATCTCGTGTATAGGCCCCGTTGAGTATGTTTCGCCGGAGCGACTCAACTGGACCGTGTTGAAACCGGTAGTAGAGACACCCGCTGAGTTTGTTTCGCTGGGTCTTTTCAGTTGTGGCGCATTGTATCCGGTGGCAGCATTAAAGCGCGACCGTCGTTATAAACACAAGGTCCGCCATAATAATAATATTTAATTCGTACCTTAATATAGACAGAACCATTCAGACAATATGTTGTAAAAATATAGCTAAAATTTTAAATTTCTATAATTAAACCTACACATGGTGTTCTTGATTATAACTTAATATAAGCTAGCTAAATATCATAACAATTATAAAATAAATCTTATTGTAATTTTTTTCATACAATCCGTGTACTTAAATATCTATATGTACATAGAAATAAATCAAAATTAATAAATAAATTATATATTACTACAAAAATGTTCTGACTATTTACAAGCGCTTTTTAACATCTACGTGAATAAAAACCTTTTTTATTTTATTGAAGTTATACTTCTTTTGGCGCGATGGAGAAAAATGATGAGAGTGAATTTTTACGATGCGCGCGCACACCGACACCATAAAATTTAACAGCATGAAGTTAGTTCTAGGTGGTATGACAGTGAATTTTTACGATGCGCGCGCATCTGCGCGCGCATCGTAAAAATAACAGCATGAAGTTACTTCTAGGTGATATGAAAATTGATAACTATGTTCAAGTTGTATATTAAGAAGTTTAACTTCTAACGCGTGTACATAAGTACACACAAGTTTTTTTTTATTCAATAGTCATTTATTGGTAATATTTATTACATGTCAATAATAGTTATAGGTACTCATGTCAAAAGCAAATATAATTAATCACGTTTAAAAATAATTATAAACTTTTTTATACATCTGATACAGTATTATTCAAGTGTACTCCGTGAGCTCGACAAATGGATTTGCGATTAACGCTTATGCGACAAAACTGTACTGAGACTCACCATAGTTCGAATGCACGCTTGTGCGACACAGTGAAGTTCCACATCTCGCTAAGCGATTAATAGGCTTAGGTTTGGTTCGGTTAGGTTAGAACATGACCAAACAGTTCGCTTCGCTCGCTCGGCTCGTGTGTGCCGAGCGAGCGAAGCGAACATGCCGCGGCAGCGGCCGACGAAGTGCCAGAAAGCCAATCGCTTTTTACGAGATGTCGATCTTCAGTGTGCCGCACCAGCGTGCATTCGAACTATGGTGAGTCGCTGTACAGTTTTTGAGCTCACGTAGTGCACTCGTATTTATTCATTTACTACTTTGAAAGTATTATAGCAAAACCCTTTTATTATTTAAATGCATCATTAAATTGGAACTCCAGATTTAGTTAAACAACGTTTATTTGCAATCGAAATAAAATTCTTCTTAATATAAGTATAATTTTTATTTTATTTTACAGAACTGCACTCATGGAACTTTTTCTTTTTTATTACTTCAATATGGAGTCTGTTAGCTACAATATTGTACTACTATTTACCAGAAAGTCCAAAGTTTCTTTTATCTAGTGGCCGTGAAGATGATGCTTTAGATGTTATTAAAAGAATATTTAGCATAAACACTGGGAAGGACAAGTACACTTTTCCGGTAAGTAAATCATTTACTTATGTTCAAAATAAAGTACACACTGTTAAGTCGTCGTAATTAAAACTCTCAAAACATTACATTTCCAAAAAAAGAGTTTAAAAGTATGATGAAATCCCATTTGCAAGAATGACTTCAAAAATAATGTTTTCACAAACCTCACTAAAAATGTAATTTAGCAATGTAGATAGTTTAAAAGTTATATAATAATAAAATAATAATATTCAGTGATTCAAGATGGGCAAAGCACATTTACAGATAACACATACAATTATTTTACCTTTTAAATTATTATTTTACCCTTCACACTATTAAAAAACTAGTGAAGGAGTACAACCTGTCACGATAAATAGATACTGTTGCATAATAACAGTGTTACTGTCATCTCCTATCACTAATAGGATGTATATATATATATATATATATATATATATATATATATATATGGGTGTGTAATACCTACGAGCTGTAGGCATTACTTCAAGATCATTATCTTGAAGTACACTCACACTTCACTTCACACTTTTCTCTCTTAATGTACTAGACTAGTCTATTTATATTTACTATTTCTTTGTTAAGTTGCTACACCCCTATCACTCATTTAATCATATATATGTTTCATTAAGTAAAGCTATAGTGCTCACAAGCTTAGTTTAAAAGATATTTCAATGACAAATCGGTGGCTGCGCGTTTATTGACAAGTTTTAACTTTGCGCCCGTAATACTTAAAGTTTTAAATGTTATTTGTATTTCAGATGACATCATTAAAGGTATCAAAATCGTTAGTTTCTGTAACTAAAACTTCATTAAAAAAACAATTGGTGGTCGCCTCGATGGAAGTAAAGAACTTGTTTCGACAACCGCTTGTTGCTCGGCTAGCTTTGATGATGATTATAAATTTTATTGCCTTGTGTGGGTAAGATTATTCATATAATACACTTAAAAACCTGCTATACTATTATATTTTTTAATAATTTTGTTGATTGGGCAAGTGCCTTAACTTTTTGATATACAAAGTATTTAATATTGATAGTCATTTATTTTAGTACGAGTTGCATGAGACTTTGGTACCCCCAAATATCTACTATAATAGAATCATACCAAAAGGAAAATGGAGATTCTGGAAAATTTTGTGAAATGATTGATGATTATATGAGTCATTTGGCCATAAATAAAACACTACTGAATAGTACTGTACCTGAAATTTGTACTCCGGTAAGTTTAAACTTTTATAAATTTAAACGTATGTTGATAAAATATAAAAAAGTTATTATTCACGTAGCTTTTAAAAAAGCGCATGTAAATAGTCACAACATGTTTGTAGTAATATAGTTAAGTATACATAATTATTTGTAGTTACATATCTTAGATATTTAGGTACACGGATTGTTTAAACATTTATAAAATTTATGTTTGTTTAAATAAATGTTTTAAGAATCAAACAAAGTTTAAAGAATTGAATTGAATTTATAAATGTTTTATAAATATTTTACTACTATCATAATTACTTAAATAATTAAATGTAAAAAAATCATAAGTGCTTGGTAATACTAATGGTAATGTTGGAACTTTATTTAAATATAGGTCTATATGACCGATTTTATAATAATTAATTTTCACTTTGTTCACAGCGCATACTTGGCTTCGAAACTTACAGTCTTGGAGTATTCATGGGATCAATTTCATTAGTATGTTATATGATTAATGTGTACTTTGTCAAATTTTGGGGTCAGAAGCCACTTATGCTTGTACTTATATTGTTATGCGCATTTCTTTCCGGGGCAATATACTGGATGAATTCGTTGATTATCATTGCAATATTGTTTTCGGCTGGAAGTGCATTTTTACAAACTGCTATGGGCTTGCTCTATAATGTACTTGTGCGGGTGTTTCCCACTCCACTGAGGTTAGTTTATTAAGTTGAATGCCTTAATCTTTATTATGAACAAAAATGCTAATAATGCTCTTACTAGATGTTTGCCTTATTCAATATTTTTTGTAATAAGGTCTGAGTCTTATCTGAATTGGCTAGATACTATTATTTCCTAAAAGGACACAGTGAACAAGCAACAGAATCAAATCCAAAAACAAAAAATTGTTGTCATTGGATATTTGAATATTTACTTATTTACAACATTATCGTCCAGATCATATGGTGGTTTATGTGTTAAACTAAATCGAAATTTTGGCTCAAATTCAGTTTCCTAATATTTTTAATGCAGATGTACAAGTAGTTTCTATTAATCGGTTTTGTTTTGATAACATGATTGGCTAATATATTCACTGTTTCATAAGAAAGATCATACCATAAAGTTGTATCTCAAGATACATCTTTAATCAACCAATTTTAAGGCATTTAAATGGCGATTAAATCTATAATTTACAACGTGACTAAAATTTTTTAACCAGTTATTCAATTTCATGTTTCAGAGCGTTGGCGTTTGCTTTTGTAATGATGGCTGGTCGACTTGGTTCATTTATGGGAAGTATATTATTTCCAATAATGTTGAGAGCTGCTTGTATTGGACCATTTATATATTTATTTTCTTCAAGTTTATGTAAGTATATTAACACCAAAGTTTTTAATTTTCTGACATCTGGTGGAAAAGAAACTCTCAAATCAAGGGGTATCCTGTCCAATGTGTGTTAACCGCTCCGCTACTGCACCATGGTGTTTGGACTTAGACAATCCAATAACTAAACGTAATAAAGATATTTAACTTCAGTTTTCGGTAAAAACATACACGTTACGTTACGGTTACGACGCGACGGCTTGTACGACAATACTCAGATTGTACCGTTACCATCAGATGGTGGCTTTAAGTTATTAATTATTCTTAAATCGTAGTTTTATAATTATAATAATAATATCTAGGGACAATGTCACACAGATCATCCTAGCCCCAAACTAAGCAAAGCTTGTACTATGGGTACCAGGCGACGATATACATCGTTATATAGATAAATAAATACTTATATACATAGAAAACATCCATGACTCAGAAACAAATATTCGTGCTCATCACACAAATATTTGCACTTACCGGGATTCGAACCGGATTCGGGAAATTAATTACATTATGAGTTTTTAAGCATTTGAAACAATGCATAGCTTTGTTGTTTTTTAAAGTTTCAGACTAGCTTCCAAAAGTGTTGTATAAATTTAAGTATGGATAGGAAACGACTTAATTTTTTTTTGCATTTTATTGTTTACTTCAGACGGATAACTTTATAACTTTTAAAATGCGTTTTTGTTTTGTTCACAGTAATGGCCGCTCTTGTTTATTTTCTGCCAAATCCTTCGAAAGAAAATAGCAATGGAGATAGATAAACTAGTGAAGTAGCTTCATAAGCATCTGTGATCATTAAATTAGTTTTTATTAGGAAAAAAAAAGAAATTAACGTATTGAATGTTCTAAGTAACTGTTGTACGCCTTTGTATTGAATGTATGTAAATTTAGACTCTAAATTTATTTTTTAGTTCCAAGTCTAGGATTTGTATCTCATAATTACTATATAATTAAATATACATACATCTAAGCGGTTTTACTCCAAAGAAAAATAAGACGTCTTTTATTTACCTATATAATATTAGAAGAGGAGAAGAAGAGATTGTAATAGCCAGATATTATGAGCCTGGCCAAGAATAAAACAAGTGGAAAGTATTCAAACGCGAAGAACGCAGCATTTACACATTCAACTTAATGATGAATGAATTTCAACTACTATTTCCTCACTGAAATGGATGAAGGTTTATGGCATATTACGAGTATATGCAACTATTTTACCAACGAACATAATCGGGTTGATAGTCTCTGTTAATCGGTTAAAATTTTTGTTTCTATATTAATATAATTTATTTTGGTTAAGTATGCAACTAGAGTTACGAAATGCCGCTGAATGCGGGCATCGCAAGACCGGCAATTGTGGAGATATTTGGGGCAATTGTGATGGTGATGCGACTAGATTATTATTTTTAGAAGATTGTGCCTCTTACTACCTGCCCTTATAAAGACATATCAACAATAGCTCCCATACTCCTGCTACAAATTTGATTAATACAATTATTGAATAAGTTGTCAATTTTTGAGCCACTGGATTAGGTCATCCTGCCAATTAGGGATGCATTTTAATAAGTTAACTTTTAGATCTTCTCCTGAATGATTAGTTTCAGGTTCAAAAGCAGTAATTTGATAACAAGGACTAATTTCTTTAACTACATGGTGAATATAATAATTGTTTATTTAACTTATTTAACGTTGGAAAACAAAACTGCCTTGTTTTCTTATCAAAATACTATTTATTCTATATGGAAATAGGGTAAAAGGAACTGTAACACAATTTTCACGGGCTCACCCCTATTAGACCCGCATCATATGTCGGATCTTGAAAGTCTTATTTTAGGTTATCTTTGACGTTATCAATAGTCAGTCTCACCGTCTAGTTTTGAATGAATAAAGTATTGAAAATAATATTTTAGTATCCAGTAAAGATAAAACGTATACTAAAAGAAACGAGTGTGTTTGTTTTAGTATACGTTGTTTTGTGATCGCACACGCATAACTGATGTAAAACTTCAAACGTAACTGTCTATGAGAGAAAGAGAGAAACAAAATGTGCGCTCGCACCTCGCTCTCTTGCCTCTACAGTAATAAACGAAACGTAACTGTCTCTCTTTCTATATTCACTAACTTATATCTCCCTCTCAACTTCCGTTCGCCTCAACTGATCACACCGATCAACCTCTCGACGCGCATTCGCCAGCTTACTCCCTAAGCCATGCTTGCGTAAAAATGTTTAACTCCAAGAATTAAATACTTTTTTTTAATCTTTATTTATTTTACAGGATTTTTGTACATGAAATGACGATGCCAATCCCATCGTATCTTTTACTAAGCTGACTCGAAAACAACACTATACAAAGCCAATGACTAACCCACTGAGTACATAGACGGGTCATTTAATTTTAAAGAAATGTAGCATTCTATCTCGAACCGAGTATGCTTCAGCTAAATGCTATGAAATACACCAACATCTCCTAAATTTATATTGAACCTTCTTATCATCTCATCTCGCCTACAACTGTTACGGACACACTCTCTCAATATATGGTAACATCTTATATACTTTTTTATAAAAAAATATATAAATTATTTACTTTTCCAGTAATTCTTTAAGTGCTTACCCTAGTTTCAAGTGTGGTTCAAAGTGTCATGAAAGGTTTTGATATGGCGTAACAATTGTATTTCTTGTATTACAACAATTGTTACGCCATATCAAAACCACTGCTGCCTGTATCGAATTTTGTGCAGTGACTGCACATGTGGCGCTGTGGTTAAGGTGGTCGCCTGCCTACTACCACGGTGCCCTCGTGTTTCGGATTGGTCTCTCGCTCAAGACAACTTTTTATGTCATTCTTGTAACATAATTATAAAAAATTAAAAAATTTATGGCAACCAAACTGAAAGCTGATGAGCCATGTGCTCGGCTCATATCACTGGGCATAATATTTATATACAGCTACTTAACCCTTATAGAATAAGTTCTATTCAGAATAAAAGTTTTAATTATTTAGTTAATTAAATCTTGCATGTCTTTAATGTAAGTAAAAATCCAAGACTTAATGAATTCTATTAATAAACACATTAAATCAATGAATACTTAACTATGTTTATATTGTGTGGCGTGTTTTATATACAAATGCAGATAATATGTACAATGTTAATAAAAAGTTTAAGGTCCGGCCAAAAAGTATTACTGTGATTATTCTGTCACTAAATATTCTCAGTGCCAGCGCAACGCCGCCCTATTTCTATATTCCAATCTAGAAATAGGGCGTGTTAAATCTCCACCTGAACTTTCTTAGGTCGTATTAGAAAGGTTATGAGGTGAGAAACAGGAGGCAGGATGATATAAACATATTAGGTATATTCTAATTAATTCAACATAGATTACTGTTTTTGTTTACTGAATAAAATCATATTAGGTAACAAAACTAAATAGAAATGCAAGATATTGATAACAGATGAAATCTAAAATATTTTTTTTTTCATAGCTGTTATGGTTAATTGGAACACGAGAAAAAAAACTATAAACTAAATGGACATTTGAAATGGAGGCGTTATACAAGGTATAACATAAATGGTGGACGTAACTTGAGGAGTGCTAATCTACATACATACATAGACTCACGCCTGTTTCCCAGAGGGGTACGCCGAGACAAAGGATTTCCATTTGTCACGATCTTTACACACCTCATTGCCTCGTTTACTGTCATTATATTCTTCATACAAGCTCGCCGGTTTTGGGTAGGTACTTCTGACGAGGCCTTCTTGAGAACGTCTCCGATTTGGTCAGATAATGTTCTACGAGGTCTTCCCCTTCCGGTTGTCCCATTCACACGGGCCAGGTATACTTCTTTTGTCAATCATCTTTCATTCATCCTTTCTAAGTGCCCAAACCATCTCAGCATACCTACCCATGATAATAAAGACAATAAAAGAAACAGTTTGAGATATTCGTAGAATGTTTTGCCATACATGCTTCAGCTGATCGTTATTCTTGTATGGGCATTTTTTTTTTTGTGTATTTGGAGTTTGTTGTCGTACACGTTTTTCCGTTGGATAAGTAAATTATATTATAGTAATCCTATTTTGCCAAATATTATAATTTTGTTAAATTTGTAGCGGTGTCATGATCTGATATAATGTTTACAAAATGTGGTTCAGTTGTATCGCGTGTTTGGTATAAAAATAATGTATTTGTTTTTATGCCAATATAATATATTTCTAAAACGAAAATTGTCAAATTAAGCTCATTAAGTTATGCCCAGTTTTATGTTACAGTATCTAGTATATTCAATTTAAAATATTATTCTGGTGAATTGAGTTATTTAAAAATTATTTGCTTTTCTATGTAATATATATTTCAAAGGTGAAATATTGCCCATGGTACAGACTTGAAAAATAATATATAAACCATTGTTAATTAATAATATCACAAAGACTTCTTCTGTTCATTTTTAACCGAGACATATTATCGGAAATCCGAATTCCCTTAACAATTTCATGATACTAACGAACTTGAAATTCGATTTCTTTATTAAATCAAGGCGTAAGTAGGTCAGCTATAAAGGAAAACGACATGGTCAAATAAGATAAGATTAAACGTAATTAATTAGAAATACATTTTGCTGTATTTGCTATGTGGTGACGGCGGCGAATATCAGAATATCATCACCCCATCTCATCCCGTGGGTGGCATAGAAGTCGACCCAATGAATATCTACCAGTGGACGGGCAGTAGCTTCCTTCTGAGTACTATGACCATCTTACTCCGATCGCCAAGCCGTCTGGTAAGCGTGGCGATTATGTATGCCATAAATAAGATGATTCTAGGGGGAGGCTTTTGTCTAGCTGTTCTTCTCTCTATATGAATTAAAAAAAAAAGGTTTTTATTCACGTAGAATTTAAAAAAGGGCTTGTAAATAGTCAGAACATGTTTGTAGTAACACAGTTAATCATACATAATATTTCTAGTTACATATTATAGATATTTAGGTACACAGATTGTTAAAACATTTATAAAAAATATTTTGTAACAGTAATGATATTTAGCTAGCTTGTATTAAGTTATTGTCAAGGAGATTATGTTTAGGTTTAATATAGATATTATTTTTATTTCGTTAGCCCAACAAATAAATAGGTATACTAAGATAAATTTCGTTATTCTTGTTAATAACTTCTTGTTAATTCGAAAAGTACTACCTGAAAACTATATAACCTAAAAAAAGCCATCCTACTTATATACGCCCTAAATTTGAGGAGAAATCCTGAGGTTGGGAACAATTCGCTGGGCATATTGTTTTATTAAAAGTGCAGTTTGAAGGAAAGTAAAAAACAACCGACCTAATCATACAAAAAGTAAATTTATAGCACGTCACACGTCTTTCAGTCTGTGCTGAAGTTTTTTTGTGGCAGTCTTCGATGAATGCCTCTTTGGAATTGTGTGTCTTTAAGTTAAGGTGTTTTAGGAATTATTATTGAATGCGGTACATAGAGAGATATGCAGTAATGATGTCTTCATGTTGCGTAAGGAACCCACGAGATGACGAATCCCTCGATCTTCTCCAACACGGTGGCCAAAAAATATACAGATTTTGCAGCGTGTCAGGTATGCATGCCGATGAAACAACTGATAGTTTCGATGCAATTATCCGCAAGAGGACCGCCTCCCTGATGCGTCGCATACGAGGGAGCATCCATGGCATCCTTCGCCTCATTTGCGAGAGACCTGACTGTCCACTACTAGGGCATTGGACACGTTTGCACTGCTGCGTGTCAGGTGCACCAGGTCGCGGCCGGAAATTTATGAATTCATTTCTAATAAGTAAACTCACTTAGTTTTAAGTTATTATAATACTAACAATTATATGGATGTATATTGTCTGAAATAAATAATAATAATAAAAATGGTGTGCGCTTTGGTAATCACCAATCACTTGGCTTTCTTTTAATTTGCTTTGTAACTAAAACAAATTTTATGAATAAAATAAATTCCCTTCTACAGTACAAAATTTGTTAGTGAAATTGCTGTTTGTTTTGTTCTCTGAATTGAAACACTTCACAGCCCTTAAACTCAAAGATACATCTTGATACCAATGTTCGTTGGTTCGTTCGAGCGCGAAAATAATTTTGGCAAAGTTTTGTCATTGAAACCTGTACATAACTTCACATACCTTAAAAAAATAGTTAAGTTATGTAAGGTTTCAAATAAATTTTAATATTTGGCGCCATTTATTTGGCTAACCCAGAAATCAAGAACCGAAAAGAGGTCAGGTACAGAACCGACGGCTTTACGTGCTCTCCGAGGCACACGAGTATAGTGTTAAATTCACAGTATCAGCTCGAAGTCTGAGAGTTGGCGTTCCAGACTTCAAGCTGATACTGAGAAATTTTCGTGGCAGAAAAATCCCAAAATCACTTTTTAGCTCGACCCGGGATTTGAACCAAAGACCTATATCTGCATACATAATGTCATCGAATACATGTACTTTCAAATATTATAAAAATTGTGGAAACATCACTTAAACCGGCTGGTTTATTTTATTTCAAAGTTCGACCGGTCTTAATAAAACGCACTTAATTTATACCTATACCTAACATTGATCAAGCTGTCAACGACCTCTGTGTTTGAAACTACTTTACCAGCCATTTTAATAATGTTTAATTAATGTTATTAAATAAACACAGTAAATGGAGAATACAGTACAAAAAATATTGGCTCGCTGAAATTGTCTTTTAGGAAAATTGAGTCCTTTGTTTGTTCAGTCGAACGCCATAATGAAGTATGAAAAATTAATATCCGGTTGTTCATAAAAATTTCAAAAGATATAACTACAGGTAAAATTTGGTTCGTTTATTACTGAGCTAATTTCATTTCATCATTAACTGGTTGTCATTGTTTGGCGTGTTTGGTAAATGCTTGCCTTTCACGCCGCAGGTCGTGGGTTTGATTCAACGTTCGACGGCTGACAATACAATTGCAACAATGCTTTTTAATTGCACTTCTACCTGCATCATTGCCATTAATTAAAATGTATATGAAATATATTTTACGACTGATGTGTCGACTTGCGATCCTAGCCGTAAGTAAAGAGCATATAAAAGAGAATATATGAAAACACGTGGTGCCTGCGGTCGTTACCTTTTTTTATAAGGCTGGGGGAATGCCTACCCATGCCACCCGCAAAACGTGTCTGCGGGTAGGTATGTCAGACTCGCACCAACTAAACCTAACCTGAACTTTTCTGGCGTCTAGGTGACGTAACCCCCCTTCCTTCCTACCCAATCCTCGAGGTTAGGCAGGATAGCATAGTCGGCACGTTAGCGCTCGTTCAGGCGCAAGTCAAGCCGTGCGCGCCACTGTGTTAGTACACGCCGGTGTGCATCTCGTCCATACTCAATGAGCGTCCGGTCTACAGAATATAATTCTATTTATGGAACTATGTAAGCTACGAGGCGCTGTGTACGCATCGTTCATATCTACCCTCCGCAACTATCATAATCTAGTAGACAAGAATAGGTGGACTTTGTGTTATTTCTTAAAATTGTGTGGATGTTAATTTGTTAAACAATAAAATAATTTGTAAGTATCTTGTAGTAGCCAATCATGACGTCTACCAATATCTTGATTATGAAAATTCTTATGAGAAATAAATAATATTTAACCGTAAAAAAGGAACTATTCATTCTTGTTCGAGCCATGTTTCCATACACACCACCTTGTATTTGTTCCAAAACAATCGAGGTAAATCTCAAAAATGGGAAATCATAAATTTAATCGTCCGGCGGGTCTCGAACCTGCACCATCTACCAATCCGGGGTAGGCGCTCTGCGTTAAGCTACGAACGATACACGCCGGCGGCAGATCAAATTTAGGATTCCCATGCTAACACCCTTCCGGAGGATGTAGGTATTATCTATCGGTTTTGTTTTTCTAGAAACATGGCCGACTGATATGTTCACAGTTGCATGTGAAAGATGCAAATTGATAATACCTTCCAAATTATTAAAATATATATATATATATATATATATATATATATATATATATATATATATATATATATATATATATATTTAAACGAGGTAAAACCTTCGAGATTTAGTGTCCCGATGAACCACTAGTTAAAGAATGTGACGTCAGCATTGCAGTGCTGCCACCCTTTTAAAAAAACAATGTTTCAACCTCGTCATATACTATGCTTAAATTTTAACGTTTTATATTGCGGTGGCTGGGTTCATAAAGCTCATACCGTTCCATTTAAATTCGTGGAATCGTTTTTTTGGCAAGAATCTCAATTTTGTATATTGTAGCGAAATTATTCTATAATATACGATACATGTGCAGTATGCTGGGAACGTAACCAATTATTATTATTTGGAATTACTCTGTTAACTAAAGAAAAAAATCCTTTTTTTAAATATGCAATTTATAGATTAGTTATTCAATTTCTATTTTTCTTTATTAATAAAACTACAGCTACAAAATAGCTTGATGTTATTGTTTTCTGTCAAGTCATATTATGCCATCTATGTTTTTTTTTTCACAAAAGGTATATACATAGGAATATTGAGAATGAAACAAGGCATATTAACAATAAATCACATTATAAAAGTGCCACGTATATCTCCTGGCTGCTGCAACGCTACATTTGGAACCCTTGTCACGGCCGACGGAGGGTTGCCCAGCCTGCGTGGGAATGTCGATGATGCTAACACGCCTGTCACGCCTCGGCAATATCATGATGATCTTCAAGGAGCGCCAGTTCTTAATTGAGTCTTCGAAAGTGAGTTTTTCTATTTGTTAATCATCTTAAATTTATATTTCGTTCAATTACGGTGTGGACTTTCTATGGTTTGTTTAGTTCATAAAGTACATATTATGTCTAAATTTCATTGTTTCAATGTATTTTCAAATACGCTACGTTCACTCCTAATACCATTATCAATTGCATTGCTGAGTGCTTACCATTATCAATTGCATTGCTGAGTGCTAGATTGTAGGTAGATGAAAATAAACTTCGGATGACAGCATCCCATTTAGGTTAGAGGGGTCGGCTTAAGACGGTAACTGACAAGGAGACAGTAAGGTCATTGGTTTTTAGGTACGTTTGTGTCATTTTAACGTCGCTCACGTGCCACTTGAACATACGGGACGTTGCGACGAGGGTCAAATAGGATTGCACTGACCAAAGTAACCACAGCGTTAAGTAGGTATGCTAGATTTATTATAACTATCATGAGTGGTATAGTTTATAGTTGTGTATAGCGGTGCCAATGTAAAAGTTTTGCTACCAAAGTCCATTTATAAAAAATAATCTAGATGTGGTGAAGACTATAGTTGAACATAGAACTATAGTCTGATCGAAGAATAGATAACTTATCTGGTGCGCTGTTTAGCGCACTAGTTTTGCTAGCTATTGTTTGCTGTAATGAGTCCATAAGTTCTCTTGTTACCATAAATTTCATAAAATTTTCATCATGACTATTTTTTTATATTACGATTCCATCAATATTTTGGAACAAAGGCATACAATCAAAGAGTAAATTGAGAATATGATTTTCCTATCCTTCTTCCTAGATAGATACATAATTGGAAGGTTTTTGCACGGTTCATTAATATTTGAATTCTTTTGCGTATAATATGATTAATCACGGTAGTATAGTACGAGTTATTATCCAGTCGCAAAATATATATTCTCTAGATTTATTATTTCTGTATTTATAAACGAAACAATGAATTACTCTTAATCCATTAAGTTTTGTGTTCGAAAAGTTAGTTAGTTGTCGAGTGCTTAAGTTACTTAACTATGCTCATCGTGTGTTTTGTGCTCAGTCTGGGCGGAGTAAGAGATTTAATCTTAATATTTCAGTGTGTGACAGCAGCGGGCAATAAAAAACTTTTGCTAAAGTTTATTGGCATCCTTTGTTTACACTGAGAAATATCTAGGCAATACATTAGATACTATCTATACATATAATAAAATCGTAGGAAAGTCGAAACTGTACATTGAATATTTTATTTAAAGGATACTTGGGGCGTGATCAAGAATCGACACAGAAGCCAAAAATATAGCTTTTAGAATTTTTGTCTGTGTCTGTTTGTCTGTATGTAAATGTAATTTTCCACGCGGACAAGTATTAAGTAAAACGTAAGAAAATTAATCTGAGTTTCCATTATGACACAAATCACACACAGTTGATCAAAATCACTTTGAGAAATGGCTGCTTACATTCTTTCTAACAGGTCAAAAAGTGTTTACAGGGTCTGCACGGCATCCATACTGGCGAAAGCTCTTCTTTGGAGGGGAGTAGCATGCATGGGGTACCACGTATGCTTAATTGGGCTGACGTCTGGGAAGGTTTCTTGTAGTGATATCTTCAATATTTTAGATAAACACACAGTCTCTGCGAAGCAGTCTAACTTGTTTCGTAAAAATAAATCCAAAAGTAAATGAAATTATTATGTTAATATGATTTATTTAAGCGCTTTATTAATTCAAGCAAAAGGTCTTTCTACAATAGGTTTCCATCAAAGAAATGGGTCAACAGCTTTTGTTTATAAAATATGTTAATAATATTAGAATGCCTCTAGGGATAAATTGTTCTAGTTGAAAATGTAGGTCAAGCTCAAGTTATACATGGATTTTGTGAGCTTCAAAAGACAACGTAATATTATATTTAGGTAAAGTATACTATTTATGAAAACTTGAATACTTTTGACCCTTGTCTTGGTAAGGTATGGTAATAAGCTCATGCAGAGTAAACACAGTAAAACTACTGGATGACTAAAGGGTGGATATATCCTACGACAAAACCATAGGCTTAATGGAATTTTACGAAATGTGTGTGTCAAAGCTACAAATAATCTATATTAAAGAAAAGGATAGGAGATTATGAATTCTACATAAATTTAATTGCACAGATAATTTAAAAGGTGGGGTTTTGCAAATTCCATTTTTTTATACAATAGTATGGCAAACGAGCAAGTGGATCACCTGATGGTGCGTGATCACCGCCGCGGCGCCACTCATACACACTAGCAACACCAGAGGAGTCGTGGGTGCGTTGGTAGCCTTTAAGAAAGGAATACCCTCGCTTCTTGAAGGTTGACAAGTCTCTACGAGAAGAAATGTTAAGAAAATTGTATAAAATCTCTAAAATTTTAAATTCAGTACTTATGGCGACGTATTGATGATATTATCGATAGAAAGTTGAATATTTCTCAGAATAGTAAAACGGTAATTTAAGTATTACAGTTATCAGGTGAATAGAAACGTGGTCGCTCACTATGGGCCTTATAAGAAGGCTCAAGGTCACCCAAAGAGCAATGGAGAGGGCTATGCTCGGAGTTACCCTGCGGGATCGAATCTACGAGTGCATCCGCAGGCGAACCAAAGTCACCGACATAGTCCGAAGAATTGCAAAACTGAAGTGGCAGTGGGCGGGGCACATACCTCGTAGAACCGACGGCCGTTGGGGAGAAAGGTTCTCGAGTGCCGACCACGAACAGGAAGACGCAGCGTGGACAAGGCCCCCTACAAGATGGACCGATGATCTTGTGCGGGTGCTGAAAACTGCTGGATGCGAATAGCGCAAGACCGGTCATTGTGGAGATCTTTGAGGGAGTTTCTCAATCAAAAACACTAGTGCATTGATTCTTCATTCAAAAGCTAATTCTAGAGAGTAGTATTTGATATTTTTTCTTTTTAACAAAGTTTTAGCCTTTCATTGTCGTTGTCAAAAGTCTCCGCCTCTGTCGCGGGTCACGGGACTCAATCACGGTCGCGGTGACGCCGCGTGCCATTAAATTGACTATATCTCTGTTTTTTTTTAAGTGAATACGTACATTTGATATGTTTTTGTATATAGTTATACAATAATCTACCTAAAAATTTACATTAGTAGAAAATAGCAAACGCGATTTTTAATAAAACCTGTTGCAGGTCTCCCTCACTCAATCTAGAAAGTGTAGTCAATTTAAAAATAAGGTTTTCCTCCAAAAGGGTTTTAAGACAATTTCCGACAACGGAGCAACTAGGTATATTGAAATTTCATTGTGAGCAGATTTCCTCATAAATAAAGACGAGTAGTAACGTAGACTGTTTTGTTAACGTAAACAGTTTTGAAAATTCAACTACATAATATAGAATGTTGAAAATGATCTATACATATAGATAATAAAAGCGTAGGAAAGTTAAAACTGTATATTGATTTTTTTAAGGAAACTTGGGCGTGTTCTACAATCGACATCAAAGCCAAAAATATCGTTTTCAGAATTTTCGTCTGTTTATCTGATTGTCTGTATGTATGTCCGGGCTAAACTCAAAAAGTACTGCATGGATTTACTTCAAATTTTGCATGAATATTACTAAGAGGTCGGGTCAACATATAGGCTACATATTATCACGGTATCACCTACGGGGGAGGAGCTGGAATAATTTATAAATTTTAGCGCGGGTAAAACCGCGGGTACAGCTAGTAGATATATAGGAAAGTATAGATAGATAGATAGATAACACTTTATTGCACCAAATTGAAGCATAACATTATAATATCAGTTAACTTATATAATAAGGTACAAACTGCGGTCTTATCGCTAATACAGCAATCTCTTCCAGACAACCGTTGGATGAACCAAAGCAATGCAGAGAGATAAAGTGGTAGTTGGCAGTGCATCTACTTATATAAATTTACATATATATGTACCTTCCTAGGTACGAATATTATATATATATATATATATATATAACATATACAATATATAGATATATAACATAAAAATATAAATATATATAGTTCCCTACTTTTTAATATGCTATAAATAAATAGAAATAATAATTATGAAGACTAAAGAAATTTTTGAGTAAGATGGAAGATCGCGAGCTGTGAAGATTAAAGTGATTGATAATGTTTTTTTAAAAGTGTTTTGAAAGATAATAAAGTTTGCGTGTATTAGCTTGGAATCGATATAATAAGTATATAACTATATATATTACATGTTGGTAGATAAAATAATAGTAGATTTATAATTAAATACGGTATTAATAAAGCAGCGGTAGCCTAACATTTTTGTGGCGACGGGCGGGTGTACGTCATACTTGTTTGTCGCATAAACACGTTTCCCAGTTGTTTGTCGTCTATCATAAAACGTGTGTCCCGATCGGTTTGAGCATCATTCTTGTTCGAAACGTTGACCGGAGCGGAGCTCTCGGTGGTTGGAGGGACGATTCAGTTTGAACAAATTTAAATTAATAGTTTTGCTATTTGTGTCGAATCTATTGGAACTGCCGTACTGAACAGTCAAAGTGATTCAAAGCTAAGTAGACTTTGTATTATTTATATATATAGTTTATTTCACAATGTGGTTTGTTTTATTAAATAATATGTTCACCTTGTATTTCTTGTGTTTAAATGATTATTTCCCTATATGGTTAATAAATATACCTTATAATAAATTACCTGACTTTTCATTATATTTATAACCTCCATCATACACAAAGTATGATGCTTTGTTGTTGGTAAACGGTGTAAAGTAATCTTATTTATAACAATTTATATTTTAGAGCTTGGCATATCTGGCTATATCTATACTTATCTATACATCTATTTAGTATTACCTAACACGTGCGTCTGATATACAGAGGGAGTGAATTCCACAATCGAGCAGCCTGTACAGTGAAAGATTTGTCGTAGAAATTAGTGGAATGTGTGGGCAACTGGAGTTCTAGATTCTCTGACGATCTGAAGGACCTAGAATGTGTATCACATAGGAATTGAAACCTAATCTTGAGGTAAAAAGGAGCCGTGGGATTAAATAAAATGCTATAAAGAAGGGAGAGTACATGAGTATTTCGGCGAGGGCGAATGGGTAACCACTCGAGTTTTCTACAAAATTCGGAAACATGATCATATTTGCGGAGTCCAAATATGGACCTTATGCAGAAGTTTAGAAGTCGCTCGAGTTTATCTAGTTTGTCCTCCGTTAGGTAAAGATAGCTGGCGTCAGCATAGTCAAGGATTGGAAGAAGGAGGGATTGAGCTAGTGCAATTTTGATGGCAATTGGGAGAAAATTACGTAACCTCCTTAAGGATCCTGCTGCGGCATATAATTTGCGACTGGTCTGTTCTATTTGTGGACCCCAAGACAGTGTTCGATCAAAGTATACCCCCAAGTTTATAACCTTTTCACTGAGTGGTATTATTGTATTGTTAAATATTACTCGAGGGGTATGGGTCCAGTCAACTTTGTTGTGCATTCTAGAACTGCCAATAACGATGACCTGAGTTTTGGAGGGGTTACTGTGGGACCGTGGTCTGTGCTCCATTTGTTGATTTTCTCAATATCATTGTTAATAATATCAATGCCATCGCTAAGGTGCTCAACCGGTGCCTGAGTGTATATTTGAAAGTCGTCGGCATAAAGGTGGTAGGAAGAAGTTAAGCGAGAGGAAATCGAATTTATAAATATAGTGAAGAGTAGTGGAGATAAAACGCCACCCTGTGGCACGCCAGCACTGGTGAAACACCGCGACGAGTAGTTATCGTCAATGCGAATCCGTTGCCGATAACTACTCGTCGTCCAAACAGGTAACTACGAAACCAATCAATTACCAATGGAGATATATTAAGAGAGCCTAATATGCCAAGTAGAATGTCAAAGTCCACAGTGTTGAATGCGTTGCTAAAATCAAGCAGCGCAAGCACCGTGAACTTTCCACATTCCATGCCTAGTCGAATATCATCCGCAATATTGATAAGAGCGGTGGCTGTACTGTGACCCGGACGAAAACCGGACTGTGAAGGATTAAGTAGGATATTCTTGGAGAGGAATGTACTCAGTTGGTTGTGGTCGAGGCGTTCCAGAACTTTGGACAGGAACGGTAGTATGGAGATGGGACGATATTCGGAAAAGGATGAGGGATTCCGTTTTTTAGGTAGTGGGATTATCTGAGCACTTTTCCATGTTGATGGAAAAGTAGCTGTAGAGATGGAAAAATTAAGGAGGTAGGTAAGGACCGGAAGGATTTCGTCGAGGATAGGAAGGATCATATTGCGACTGATACAATCACTTCCAACGGAATTGGAAGTAATTGATAGTACGCTCTTCTTAACATCACAAGTGGAAAACTGATTAAAGACAAACTGAGAATGATCAGGGGTAGGAATTGATGAAAGGTACCGTAAGGTATTTAATTTGGACGAAGTTGAGAAATGACTATTGAGTGAATTTATGTCTAAATTATTGGGAGTGTCAACTTGGCGTGATTTTCCTATCCCTATTGATCTCAAATACTTCCCGACTTTGGCTGGGTCTCCATTTTGTACAGAGCTGTGGATGTGTTGGCGTTGAGCATTCCTACACACCTTATTACTATGGTTCCTAGCCGAAACGTACTTACTTTTGTTTTCAGCCGATGGATTGGATTTATATTTCGATTTAGCTCCTGCTTTCTTATCAATCGATTTACGTATGTCCTGTGTGAGCCAAGGCGCTGGAATATGTTTTAGTTTTATGGCTTTTAAACGTGCGTGTACGTCATAAAGCTGAAGCATGTACGTTTCGAACAGATGAACCTTTTCGTCAATAGTTTGCGAAGCAAAGAGTGAAGTCCAGTCAAGGCTACCCGCGTCTACTTTTAGATTGGCAACGTTCATTCCACCAAAATTGCGCTGAATAATGATTTTAGGTTTTGCCTTAGGTGGGCGAATTTTATAGGATAAATAAAGAAGGTCGTGATAAGAGAAAGAATCCGCCGAGCACTGGCCGTGTTTGGCCACGTGCTCTTTGGAAGAAACAAAAATAAGATCATGGAGTGATGAGGTGCAGTGAGGAAAGTTGTGAGTAGCAGTTAAAGATAAAAGGGAAAGGTTATATTAGACTCAATGAGTGAACGGAGTGCAGAAGAACGTGAATCATTTCTAAGAAGACAGGTGTTGAAGTCACCCATGACTATTCTATGACTGTAAGAAGGAACTAAGTTTGCTAAGAGAGTATCCAATGAGGAGAAGAAGTTGATATGTGACGAAGGACAGTAGTAAACCCCAAGGAGAATTTTTGTGTGTTGCAACTACTTCCAGAAGAAGATGTTCGCCGGTGTTAGACGGTGGGGGCTGGGCCGACATATTAATAACGCGGAAAGGAATGTGTGGTCGAAGGTATATGGCAACACCACCACCACCGCCGTTTATCCGGTCATTTCTGATCAATTGAAAACCGGGCAATGAAAATGAAGTAGAGGGCAAGCATGGTTTAAGCCACGATTCGGAAACAAGAATGGCGTGGATGTTCTTACAGTCAAAACTTGCCAGCATGTCGGAATAGTGTGCCGGAATACTCTGTGCATTAATGTGAACAACATTAAAGTTCCTAGGTTCATCAGAGAACTGAGATATTAAGGTTTCACTTAAAGACGGAATACTGAGAAAACTCACGTCGTCACGTAAAGTATAGTATTATGAACTCAAATACCACCTTAAATTATCATTTATATATGTATATCAAAATTATAATAAAAAGTTGATTAAAAAATAAACATCACATAAATGGTAATAATTATATTATTAATTATATTTAAATATTTATAGAATCATTAAAAAACGTATTTATTTTTATAATTATATTTTTTTGCTTGCTTTTCACGCTGGAGGTCATGGGTTCGATTCCCACCCAGGACAGATATTTGTGTGCATGAACATGTCTGTTTGTTCTGAGTCTGTGGGTAATTGATCTATATAAGTATGTATTTACAAAAGGAAAATAGTATATGTAGTATATCAGTTATCTGGTTTCCATAGTACAAGCTCTGCTGATGGATCAGATGGCCGTGTGTCAATCATGTGCCAGGATATTATTATTTAAAATGACTTGTTCATATTAATTATAATACGTTGACCGTTTTGGAATCCAAACGAAGAAAGTTATAATCTTTGTTATCAAAGTAAAATTGGTTATATGTATAAGGTATAGGTATAATGCTTGCGAAGTTACAAACCGTGTCACCAATACCATCCCACTTTCTATGTAATTTAAAAATTAATTCTACTTTTAATGATTATATATGTTATCATTAATATTGTATTTATATAAAAATAAATAACTAATTAATTAATTTTAATTGTAATACAATTCTTAACTTATACTGTGATTGGAATTGATTATAATTTTAATTGTATTCTACTGCTAGCGGTGCCCCGCGGTTTAACCCGCATTAAACTTTATAAATTATAACCTATGTGTTAAACTAGTGTGTCAGCTAACTACATACCGAATTTAATTAAAATTGCTCCAGCCGTTAAGACGTGAAGAAGTAACAAACATACACACTCACACAGTCACACACTCACAAACTTTTGTCTTTATAATATTAGTGGATGTGCATTAATCTAAATGTTTGTTATTTAAGTAGGAAAGTACTCACAAAGCTCCGCAAAGTTATTTAAATATTGTTATGAACAGACTAACTAAATAATTGCTTACGTTAACCAACAACAACGTTAACTGGTAGTAGGTAATTTTCTAATTGATTGATTTTGATTCTTATTACAAACCAAGAGAGTTCAAAATATGGTGGCAACTTTATTGCCACTACCAGTTAACGGGTTAAATGTGGAAAAAAAACATTTTCCACCACTCACCCACATGAATTGCTTTATATATTATCTTCTCATTCGTGTTGTTCAGAAGTTTATCAAACTTGTGGGTAAAATAAGATTGAGCGCACTCGAACTATAAATGACTTGGGTACTCTTGAAAGCAACTTGAGCAACTAACCTTAATCGTAGTAGATTAAGAAAAAATATCTTCAATTTCAAGACGATTCAACACATTTCTGACGCTTATATTGCCCAAAGATTTATTCTCTATCGTACACAGAAAAATACATTTTAGTAAAATTTTATAATAAAACGTCATGTTTAGGCGAGTTTAATTAATTAATGAATTTCCTTCCAGCAAACCATTAGGAGAGTGGTTTTTTTTATAATTAATGGGTACAAGCAGTGTACAATAAAATATAAAATTAAAAATATTGATAAAATACACACAAATATTGACATATATATTAGATATATATCTAATATATCTAGGGACAATGTAACACAGATCATCCTAGCCCCAAACTAAGCAAAGCTTGTACTATGGGTACCAGGCGACGACATACATACTTATATAGATAGATAAATACTTAAGTACATAGAAAACATCCATGACTCGGAAACAAATATTCGTGCTCATCACACAAATATTTGCACTTACCGGGATTCGAACCCAGGACCACCAGCTTCGTAGGCAGCAGCACTACCAACTAGGCTACGGTGACCGTCTACCTTATAATATATATATATCCTTGTACCTGTCTCTTCTCGCGTACTTTATTATGTTTGTGTGCACTAAAAGCCATCGCTGGGAGTTCAAATTAAAAAGAGTCTAGAAAGCCGTGGAAAATAAGCACATTGTAACCGATTTGCTCCTAAACCATTGCCCTCTATAAATCATGTGAAATGCTCACAGATGTGCCCACATTTTATCTCAACACAAAAACAAACAATACCAAAGATTTAATAAACGGCGAAAAGGTAAACTCTGAAAATTTAACAAATATAGTATTGCCTTTACTCCAAAGTTTTACTGTTCTATATAATACAATAAATAATCATAACAGCTTACCATTGTCTGGGAATTCATGCGAGGACACTGATACAAAATGGCCGTTGACTAAAAATTAAGTTGACACGACACTTTTCTACATATATATTATCTATAACTTCATATAATAAAATAGTAGGAAAGTCAAAACATATGTACATTGAATATTTTTTTTAAAGGATACTTGGGGCGTGATCTACAATCGATATTGGAGCCAAAAATGTAGTTTGTAGAATTATTGTCTTTTTAGCTGTATGTATGTCCGGGCTAAATTCAAAAATGACTGCATAGATTTAATTCAAATTTTGCACCAATATTACTAAGAGGCTGGGCCAACATATAGGTACGTCAACATATACATATTATCACGCTATCACCTACGGGGGAGGAGCTGTGGTAATTTATAAAATTTAACGCAGGTAAAACCGCGGGGCACAGCTATCATTAAAATAAAATATTATAAGTATGAATTTAACTTCCACGTCAAACCAAATTAACTTCGATATATACATACACACACACACACCAACACATACACATGCACGCACAAACAAACATACATTATATAGCTTACTAAAAATTGATCGCGGCTATTTAATTTTTTTTAATATTTATGTTGAAACATTTTATAACAACGTTGTTGGGAGTTTGGGCTTAGCAACCTCATTAAAAATTATTTTAAAATAACTTAGTTAGGAACACTGGAACAAAATTTCATATTTATTATTAAATAATTTAATTTAATGAGATATTATTTATTGTAGCCCAGTGTGCAGTTTGAGAAAATTTCAGGGCACAATTGAATGTGAAATAAATATATGAAAGCATAGCAAAGCTATTATTATTATCAAAATAACGCCTTACCTTTATCTCATTTATATGAGGGTAGGTTTTTAACCTAACTTGTTTCACCTAGCTACCTGAATTAAACGAGCGACTATAATCTGACTTCAAAACCACATTAATTTACATATTTAGGAACAACATTTATTTAAACTAGTACAATGTCAATAACAATCTCTTGCAAATAAACATAAGTGAATACGAGCATTTAGATATTAAGAATACTTCTGATGAGTTGTGCACAACATTAACTATTATCCAAGAAGAAATATCACCAATTTATCCTGTCATTACCAATATACTCGTATAACGGTTCCGCAGAATGCCTGTATAATCGCATAATAGCAATCCCTAAAATAACCAATTTCTGTTATATATAAAAATTTTATTACGTTGATCCGGGAAAAATTTGGTTTACAAATATGTGTATTTTTAAACTCGCACATTTTAATATTGAGTACAGGCAATTCAGTGCCAGTGACTAATTCAAAGGCGCTGAAATCATGTAAGTAAAGGCACTTGATTTGAAGCGAAATCCCCTTAAATACGTAATAGTAGTACTCTAAAACGTAAGTGATAGTTTTTGTATGGTAAAAAATGATCGAATAAATTTCTCTATTAAAACAACGTACTGCAGATATACCTAGGTACTTTATTATTGAGTCTTTACCGACTAGACTAGAACGACTTGCGACTCCTTACTCACTTCACTTAAGGCTAAGTACGGAAACTAACTAACTAATTACAAGGAAATTGCAGCCCCTCTGGTGTTGCCAGTGCCCATTCCTATAAAAATTGTGTATTTGGGCACATGCATACTTTTGAATTAAACGGCTATGAATACAATACTAAAATGCGATGTGTTTAACGGCATTCTCGTTTAGGATCTTCCTTTAATGACTTTATAGTAAAGTAAAAGTAAAGATAAGGTACCTTAACCGCATTATACAATAAAGATATCACTTAACGAAAGTTTAGCTGGGCTAGATACCATAAAAATATATGAAAACGTTTTGACGGATCTATAGACACTTTTTAGAATATCAATGATACCTTAACAACATTTTAATATTTTTCTATACGTTTAACTAAACTGGACAAAAAACTCAAAGTTGTTTGACCTTCTCGAAGTGAACACAACATTCTGCATAACTAAGGTATCATATAGGCATTATTCTTATTCGTAAATAAGTAAGTTGTTTTTCGTTTCTCAATAGCTTCTAAAATTCTAGTAAGACTGATCGATAGCGATTTTTTCTCTAATTATGATAGCATTAAAAAGTAAAAATCGACCAGTTGTTAGATAACGACATTTAAGCTTGAAGACGATAGTATTATGTTTAGATCTCAAGTATTAACTTGATTGGGTCTAAACCTTTGTCAATATCTGACGATTTTTAAAGTTTTGTTTTTTTTTTAAAGACAATGCCCGCACTAGGTAATCTAAACCCTGTGTCACGGGGTACTTTACAAACATATAATAGACGGACACTATTTACGAAACACGAACGAAAGAACAACTATTTATGGGTCACACAAATACTTGTCCGGCACGGGACTCGAACCCACGACACGAAGCGGGGAGGCGACTGCCGTCTTAAGGTCCAACTACACCAAACGGCCCGCATCGAAACGAATTTTACAATCTTTAAACGAAATTAAATCTTGTATACAGTGTTTAAAGTTTATATTACCAAGTCAAGGGTAAACACAGCCGGTGACATGCCGCGACACGCGATCGGCTCCGTCCGCATGCGTTCGGATACCGGCGCATACGTTCGAATACCGCCGAATGCGCTCGGAGCCGTCCGCCTGCGCCTGCGATTCCGCCGGGTGCGCTGGGGACGCGTGATCACATTCTAAATTCTAAAATACGACCCGTCTGCACTCAAGGCTTAAAATTATGAAACTAAAAAAGAAGCGAAGGTGCGTCGACGCGACGTCCGGCCGGACGCGGTCGGATGCATTTGACCGTATCCGACCGCATCCGACCGCGTCCGTGCGGTGCGATACTGGCCGATGCGGGCCGTTTGGTGTGGTTGGACCTTTAGCCGCTGCCACACGTGCAGTCATCATCAGATATAGTCAAAAGCAAATAGTTGGAGGCTTACAACGCGAAGCCTAGGCCCATTTTTTCTGAATAAACTATATAAAATAGGTATACAATAGGTACAATAGGTATAACAATAAAATAGGTAGGTATGTATGTGAAAATAACTAATTAGTCCAAGTTTTGTTATTTATAGAATGAACTGTTGCCTAGTTTTTAGAATAGTGGTTTAGGGATGTTAAAGTTTCGATCGGGTAACATTGAGAGATGTCAGATGGAGAGAAAAGTTATGCGATTACCAATTTGACATAAAATATTTTAGAATGAATCCACTGTTTACGCAAGCCAATACATGTATAATCAAAATACAAAATCAATATTTAGTGTTAATTCCGCTAATTGTCAGTTTAATCATGCTGGGATGCAATTTGCACCGCCCTCCCGCCCGCAAAAATGTGCACATGCAAGAAGGACAATATAAAAAGCAAATTACATGCGCCAGTACGATACCCAACACGTGTTTCGGTCCTCCACGGACCATTCTCAAGGGCTGCTAACTCGTCGAGTGCTCGAAGGAGACTAAATTTTGAAATACGGTATAAAGAGCATGTAGCTGCTTATAGGAATGGCCATCCTGATAAATCTCATTACGCCAAACATTTAATTGAAACTGGCCATTCCTTGGGCGACAATAATACGTATAATATTTTACATAGTTGTGATAAAAGTTTCCGGTTATGTGTGTTGGAACAATTAGAAATATTAAAACATAGCAGTAATAGTTTTGCATTGTTGAATGACCAAACAAATTTAGTTTCATCTCCTTTACTACGAATATTTGGGGGTAGTTAGAAATAATTGTCCATGCGGTTGGTAGTATATAAAAGAGCGCTCGCCTCGTTGGCTTTTAGTCTCCTTCGAGCACTCGACGAGTTAGCAGCCCTTGAGAATGGTCCGTGGAGGACCGAAACACGTGTTGGGTATCGTACTGGCGCATGTAATTTGCTTTTTATATTGTCCTTCTTGCATGTGCACATTTTTGCGGGCGGGAGGGCGGTGCAAATTGCATCCCAGCATGATTAAACTGACAATTAGCGGAATTAACACTAAATATTGATTTTGTATTTTGATTGTTATGGATTTCCGCAAAGTAACGCCTGATTCCATTACTTATCAATACATGTATACTTAATTTAACATAAAAAAACGGCCAAGTGCAAGTCTTCCACTCGCGCACGAAGGGTTCCGTACCATTATCTATAAAACCGAATAAAAGAATGCACGTTTGTTGTATGAGAGCCCCCTTAAATATTTATTTCATTTTGTTTTTTAGTATTTGTTGTCATAGCCGCAACAAAATTTCAACTGTCCAACTATGACGGTTCATGAGATACAGCCTGGTGACAGACAGACAGACAGCAAAGTCTTAGTAATAGGGTCCCGTTGTACCCTTTGGGTACGGAAACGTAAAAAGTAAATGTAAAAGTTTAAGTAAACGCAGCAATGTTTTCGACTGCATATAGTAACGTCAAAATCTGAGTCAGGCTACTCGATGGAAGTGAGTGTTGTTACAGGCCTTACACTTCAGAAAGCATGAAGATACTAGAGCCCCATGTCATTAACGTAGAGCGAAAGTTGCACAAAACTCCCTAAAATGATGATCTCTGCCCTCTCCCCGCCAGTAATCGCCCAGAGTCGAGGTTCGAACCCCACAGGGGGTGCCCTCCGGCGCGGGTTACTTAATTTCTAGACGGCTCGAGCCCTCTGGTCGCCTCTATAGTCCGGTGAAGCAGTGAAAGCCTCCTAGGCAAACTGTAGCGTCAGGTCAAAAAAAAAAAAAAGCTACCTCAATTTGTCAAATTTATTTTATAGATTTTCAACTTTATCACAAAAGCTTAAGGTTCGCTTTCAATTGGGGAAATTTTACAGATTGGGCTAGCTGGCGTCTGTACAATACTATGGCCTGCTCTGTTGGCTAAACCCGTTAAGATTCATATACCATTACCGAAATATATCCAAAAGCATTATTAAGGAATGCCGTTCACGTATTTCGGTTGTCATGCCACTTGAGCGTTCAGACGTTTCCATTAGTCTGAAGACTTTATGTACAGACGCCAGCACATCCCGGTACCCCAATCTATCAAATTTCTTATAAAGATTTTCAACTTTATCACAAAAGCATAAGGTTCATTTTCAGTTGGGGAAATTTGGCAGATTGGGGTAGCTTGATGTGCTGGCGTCTGTACTCTATACAATATTCTAATGCAGCAAGTTACTCAAATAGCATCATCGAATTTACACTTTAAGAATATTTATTTCTCATAAGATTCACTTATATTAGGTCTTTACCTATGAAATTGCCGTTCTGCAGTACTGGCCATTTCAAATCAAAATAATTTTTGTTTGGCTAAGAATTCTAATTTCAAATTAATTTTATTTTAAAAACATGGATTCTTTTTTCCAAAAGTAGTCATTTCTTTATTGATTAGTGTTACATTTTCATCGCATTTCAATCTTTTTCGTCATCATGGATACGTTAAAAATTCGAGTAATTATGGAATATGAGTACCGTCGTGGCAGCAACGCGGCACAAGCGGCACGCAACATCAACGACGTTTACGGAGCTAACACTACAAACCAACGCACCACCTGTTATTGGTTTGCTCGCTTCCGTTCTGGAAATTTCGACCTGAAAAATGAACCTCGCGGTCGTCCGAAGACTTTGGTCGACAATGACGAATTAAAGGCGGTTGTGGAAGCTGATGATACACAATCTACGGCTGAATTAGCAGCAGCTTTCGACGTTAGCGTCAAAACAATATTGGTCCATTTGCGTCAAATTGGCAAGGTAAAAAAGCTTGACAAATGGGTGCCCCACGAACTCAATGATCGCCAGCGCGAAGTACGCGTCGAGACGTGCCTTGCACTGCTCAACAGACACACAAATGAAGGAATTTTGAACCGCATTGTTACCTGCGATGAAAAATGGATTCTGTTTGATAACCGCAAGCGCTCAGCAAGTTGGTTGGATCCTGGTTCAGCACCTAAACAATGCCCTAAACGAAAACTTACCCCTAGAAAAGTGATGGTCACTGTTTGGTGGTCTAGCGCCGGTGTGATTCATCACAGCTTCTTACCAAACGGGGTGAGCATTACTGCAGATGTGTACTGTGAAGAACTGAGCACAATGATGGAGAAGCTGGCGCATCTCCAACCAGCATTGGTCAATCGCTCGTCTCCGCTGCTCCTGCACGACAACGCGCGACCTCATACTGCACAGCAGACGGTCTCCAAGTTGCAAGAACTGGGGTTGGAAGCTCTCCGTCATCCGCCCTACTCACCAGACCTTGCGCCTACAGACTACTACTTTTTCCAGAATTTGGATAACTTCTTGGCGGGAAAAAAATTCAATACCCGAGAGGCAGTACAAAATGCCTTTGAAGAATTTGTTGCCTCCCGTCCAGCTGATTTCTTTAAGAAGGGCATCAATAAACTGCCACTGCGATGGCAAAGATGCATTGATTGCATGGGTGATTACTTCGATTAATACAAATAAAAAAATTCATGAAAAAAATTCGTTTAAATTTTTTCATACAAAACGGCAATTTCATAGGTAAAGACCTATTATAACAAGAAACTTATAATTTTGTTACATTTAACGCATAAGCACTAATATGTAGGTGCAAGTTAAAGAGAGGTAGGGCACAGCGTTCATTCGCAAAGGGCAGCCCGTCTGAGGAAGTACCTCCACCTTACAGAAGACATTCCTTAATAATAACATTAATAACTTAATGTTGCGTTTCTGCGTGGGAGTAAGGTCGCCAGAGCTCATTGAGGTGGGGGAAAAGGTCAGCAACACTTGTTGGCTGACTCTTTTAAAGACCAGCAACGCACCCGCGACTCCTCTGGTGTTGCGAGTGTACATGGGCGGCGGTGATCACTTACCATCAGGTGACCCGCTTGCCCGTTTGTCGCCCTATGACATAAAAAAAGACGTGTGGCACTCGGAGACTGCCGCGGTAAAGCTATTGCATAGCATTTTTTATCAACTTATGCAATTATAATTATTCATTTATTTTATAATACTGCATTTGTGATAATAATAATAAAATGAATGTATATAGAGTACTAACTCATTTTCTTTCACTATTTTTTCGTGACTTTCTTCATTAATAAATGCACTTTGTTTATTGATATTTAAAACACTTTGTACACAAATTATACGAGTACAGATATTCACTGTTGTACGTAGCTTATAAATACCTACACACCTATATACTTTCTCACAAACAGCTGATTACGGTATTAGTTCTGGTATTTATCGATAAATGGCGGTCGGAGTGGGGGGTGTTAGGTTTTTTCGTTACGGAATGTCTGGATTCGGTCCCCACGCTCAAGGCCCGCGATAGAAGCTAGGTAATAGCTTAAAACCAGTAACTTATCAAATTTAAACTAAAAAGGAACATAAATCTTACAAAACGACAGACATAAATTACATATAAAAATCCTTTAAGATTGTAATATCTTCATCAATGATATTGAGCAGTAATAGGCTCTAACAAGAACTGACAGGCCCCGTCCCTCAGGTACCCAAAGCGTCCGAACCGTATTCGATTTCAACGTTATTAATGCGTAGGAGTAACCTTATCGACATAGGTCACTTATTTTGGTAGCACTTTCGCAGCTCCTGTGCGAAATTCGGTGACGACTGACCCAGATAAGTTAATTACTCTCCAATCAAAATCTAGGTGAATGGGAGAACGGGTGAATGATTGATACGTACAAACCACTAATCTCATTGAATAGAAGGTCTACCAAAGGGTGGTATATTAATTGTTTATGTATGTATGTGTAAAGCTACGAGTAGAGAGAAAGCCTCGTTGGTCTAGCGGTAGCGTGTTCACCCGCAGATAATGAGGTCCCGGGTTGAAATCCCGGGTCGGGCCAAAAAGTGATTTTGGGATCTTTCCGTAATAAGAAATTCCTCAGTGTCAGCCCGAAGTCTGGAAGTTGGCGGTATTTTTTTTGTTATTTATTATTATTATTTAACTTTAACCGTTTATCAATTAATATAGACTTACAATTAAATCTACGTGTAATCTACATATTACGTCGGTCGGTCGGTAAGCCGTCGGTCCTCCTGCTCCCCCAAAGGTTTCCACCTTTGGGGGAGCAGTTGTCCAGCAGTGGACGATATCAGGTTGATGATGAAAGCTACGAACATGTTTCTGTTCTCTCCCTTAACAAGCTGGTCTACACACTGGTGGCCGTAGTGGTTCTTTATTCTTATTTCCGTCAGGAGGCATAGGAATAAAGAATTTACTTACACTAGTTTTAAGGTTGTATTCTTACAATAAAATATGGATGCGAATCGGGGCCTACTCTCTTTTTCCGAATTGAAACTTCGTTAACGAACTATATTGAAACGAAGTTTTGCAAGTGACCCTACTCTATTTCATTTTCGGATTCACACTTGTAGTTCGCTTCAATAGACTATTTTACGTGAACGATTGTTTTGAACTATATAGTGTGGGGATTTTAGTTTCTCATTTTGGTAAACTACGGTTTGGACATTTTTTTAAATAATTAAATGAATTGGCTTTTTTTTAATTTTAAATTAATCTTGTAGTTTTTTAAGTATTTATTGTTATATTAATGCAGAAATTATAAATACAGAACTTTAAAATATATTTTCGACGATATCATCCGCGATTATATGTGAAGAGCACTATTTCATATAGACGATCGGTAGATTAGGCGACATTAAAAAACATCGTATATTCACGGAACGTCATCAAACGCCATAGCAACATAGTTTGTTACATTCTCTTTGGTCAAATTTTGATTGAAGCATTTTTACTTTGAATTCTTTGATAAATTAATAGTCTTGTGTTAATAATTACGTTTTCAGGTGCTTTTTACATTTTTGAAACCGCAAAGTTACAAGGAGTACCTACTCTATGTTCTCCACAAATGATCAAAAGTTGTGGTTTCGATTAATACAATTTGTAAGTAAATATCTTAAATACACATAAATATTTGTTCTTATATTAAAAGTATGGCCTAATTGTAATAATAAGCATTTGTAACATCTTTTCAGTTTGAAATTTCAGTAGTCAAGCAATTGGAAGGCAACCACCGAACTTTAAACATCCGCAATTGCCCGAAAAACTTTTGGTATGTTGAACACAGCGAGGACTATAGTCAGCACACACAACTCATAGAAAATGCAAGTTAACCATCAGCGGCACAAGAAACCCTGAATTTCACAAGTTGTAAGTATTTCTTTGAGGTATTTTCAGTATTTAATATTGTAAAAAAATTGTACATGACAAAACATAAAGCTACTTTTTTTGTTAGTATATTTGTATGAAATAGCTTTTCAGTTTATGAAAATTTTACTTTAGCATCCAACAAACATAACTAGGTAGTTGCGTTATATAAAAAAGTTATTATGAAATGAATAATTTTATATATAGTGGCATATCTGTGTCCCCAAAGAGATGGTAGAGATATATTACAACTTCCACATTTTGCCTACTGATGGGCTTAGTCCCACATTATAAGGGGGGAAGGCAATAGAGCTTTAGAGATAACGATGTACTGAATCCATTGAAGAGTCATATTTTTACGGAATGTACCTATTTTAAATTGTAATGTTGTTTTTGTTGCAGCTACAAAATCCAGGAGGAGACAATAAGCAGCTGGCATCAGCAGTAGATTGTTACAATTAGAAGAAATGCATGTAGAGAAAGAAATAGTCAGGAATACTGAGCCTGCAGGCATTAGGGGTGTCCTGTTGAGAGCTGGACTAATGAGAAAATACTTAGATCAATTAAATTTATATCTGCATACTCCTCATAATTAACTGTGTGATTAACAGTTTTTCAATATTTAATATGAAATTTTTTTAATATTTAATATGAATCAATGAAGCCCATGGTTAAGATGATGTATATTTTTTATTAAGTAGACCTAATATCATCCTTATCAGTAAAAATTGGCATTTCTCTGTTGATAATCTTATTTTTATTTTAAATCCTTACGGCTTTGAAGTTTTATTCCTGAGGTGTCCTTCTGGTCGACGGACCGGCGACTGCGACATAGGGGCACTTTTTATTCCATTATTCTCATGATCTGATGGGACGACTAACGATACGATCAGCAAGAGGTCAGGTACAGGATATTACGTGGGACTTAGTTAAACATGGTGAAATGTGGGTATATTACACCTCTGCCTACCGCTTTATGAATAAAGGCGTGAATCTACATACTTACCTCAATTTATCTTACTTTTACTTTATGAATTTTTTTCGTGTATAAAGTTAAATTAGTATTAAGTTAGCAGGATTGCATACATTTTGAAGCAGTATCAATTAACTAAAATTCAGACGGCACGTGTGGCGCAGCAGTTAAGACAGTAGCCTGTCCACTTCGTGCACCGGTTCGATTACCGGGTAGGACAAATATACAGACGCCACCATCAATAGAATAATTTTGTGACCTCCGTTAAAAACGCCACAAGGATTTGCTTGTTCTAGAAAAATTGGTTTAAATGTTAACTGCAGTGCACTACAGAAGTAATTAACAGCATAATCATCATCGTATCAGCCGAAAGACATCCTGCCGGACAAAAACTCCCCAAGATTCTCCACAATGGCCGGATTTGTGCTGCCCGCATCCAGTCGCTTCCCGCAACCTTTACAAGATTTGCAAAATGGTCTGTAATTCAGGTTCACTATTCCTTTAATCAAACATACGTTCTAAAATATTTTTAATTTTTTGGGAAAGTTAAGCATAAATTTTGATACTCGGAATCCTACATTTTTAGCTATGAAAAATTGTAGGGGAGCGGGGGGAATTGGAGCCTACTAAGGAAAAAGTTCAATAAAAGACAAATTTATGGATACTTTAGGAAATTTTCATTAGAAACTAAATATTTACTTATTTGACAGCATTTTCTAAGATTTCAACAGTCTAAGACCTTTCGTAGTGGTGCGTCCCCCATTTCTTGGCATTATGGCATCTAAAAATAATACATTTAAAATGTATATGGGGTAAGTAATTGTAGCTATTAAGGGTAATCAGAGCTGAGCATAAGCTGATTACTCGAATACCACCATCTTGAAATTGAATAAAATGATATCCTGAATTTAGCTGGAAATTAAATTAGACGCACATATTCTGAAAATTTATTATATAAGCTATAAAATAAAACAGGTTTGACTGTAGCAAAGACATAACTTTAGACTTACCTATCTGTTAAAATTTTGTATATTTATAAGCACGGAGCAAAAAATCGACAAGCGTCCGTGGTCACTTAGGCTGAGATCTATAGAGCGTACTTAGACTTTGCTCGAACTTTACTTACGTAAAACTTTGCTACGTGCATGCTAAGCTTTACTTTTATTTGGTATTTATAGACTTTTTGAAGTTAAGATTATGCTTAGCATAAGCTAAGACAGACAAAGCCAAAACACCAATTGTAATTTCGTTACATGCATTAACTTCTGTCTAAGTAAAGTCTGAGCAAAGTCTAAGTACGCTGTATAGATCTCAGCCTTAATGCGTGGCACTGGCGAGTCTAGCGCGGTGGAGGAACACGTCCGCAGTATGACGAAGGTACCCGAGTGGCAACCGGGTGTATACGAGCTATAGTTTTATCTCTAGGCGCACCGCTCCTATTACTCGCTGGCTCTCATTACCCTTCGCTCCCCTATAATTATTATTTTTATTCCCCTATGTTATTTTTATAATTCCTAATTAACTAGAAATATTAGCAATAATTTAAAAACAACACCTAGTGTAGTATTTTTTGTCCTTTTTTATATAAGAATAATGATGAATGTACGACTAGAAATATGGTAAATATGTCTATAAATTCTGTTTTTTTTTTGGCCGTAGGTATTGAAAACTTTTTCGAGTTATAACTTTTTCCACTGAAGTGCGATGTGTCACAAAGTTGACAAAAGCTTTATATTTTAGTGAAAAAAGTTGCTTTGGCTCGCAAGTTTCAACATCAAAACATTTTGTTTTAGTATTTGGGATCGCTTAAAGCTACCGCGGCTTTACTTTTGTGTTTTATTTATAAAATTCGTAAGTAAACATCTTAAACATTCATAAATATATAATCTTAATAGTATTAACGATTGATAACTACCGTTTTCAGTTTAATATGGCTCCACATACGGCTACTCCAGAGCAAATAGACACAACCTCAATTTCTTGGACGAGCATAGAGATCTAGCCCGTGGGAGATTGAGGAGTGCTGACGGAAATGCTCAGGCAAAGAAACTTTGGGAGGAATTGTGCATCACACTAAATTCCATGGGTGGTTGCACAAAAACCATTAAGCAGTGGCAAAAGGTACCTATGTTTTATTAATGGCTTTATTGTGTGGGCAGTGTTAAAACCTTGCAAACCCATTAGAGCATTAGCTATGAGCACTTGTTCTATTCAATAATCGAATACCTATCTTAATATAGGGACAATAATTTCATGGTTTTATATTTTTAACCGACTTCAAAAGGAGGAGGTTCTCAAGTTCACCGGTATTTTTTCATTTTTTTATGTATGTACACCGATTACTCGGAGATTTATGATCCGATTTACGTGATTCTTTTTTAGTTTAATGCAAAATAGTTGCCATTTGGTCCCATAAAAATTTTATAAAGTTTGGCCCAGTAGTTTTAATTTTATAGTCATTTTTGTATGAAAATTTTTGGTTATGTGGACGAAGTAACTGTCTTTGGCACAGACGTTTTTAAATCTTAGCAGGTCAAGCTAGACTCATTCTGTTCAAGTGCGTCTTTGCATGACGTTTAATACGCGCATATAAGTTCGTTTTTGGAAGCGCATGTAGGCGTACCTTTTAGCACAAGCGCATTTTTTATATGTACGTACAGCGTAATCGACGCTGAGATTTATGAACCGATTTACGTGATTCTTCTTTAGTTTGATGCGGAATAGCTGCCATCAAATCTTGGTAAGCAGATGTATTCCGTGAACCGCATTAAGATTTTCACACAAAAATAGAAAAACAAACAATAATATTTAGGGGTTCATAAACCATACATGTGGGGTATCTATGGATAGGTCTTCAAAAATGATATTGAGGTTTATAACATATATTTTTCTTAACTGTATGGTTTGCGTGAGACACTCTTCCAAAGGCGTAAACTGCCCCCCCCCCCCCTGTAACTTCTTAAATAAGAGAATTATAAACTAAACCAAATAGATGATGTACATTACCATGCAAACTTCCACCGAAAATTGGTTTGAATGAGATCTAGTAAGTAGTTTTTTTTTAATGCGTCATAAATCGTAAACCACAATTTACCTTCCATTCTATCAACTCAAATACTTGCTGCTACCGAACTCTCTCTACTAGTTGTCTTGATCATCAATACAACTTAGGCTGAGCCCTCTGCTTAGTAGACTCGTTGGCTAATCGATCATTAACAAGACCTAGTCTTCATAGACTCATGCCCTCCGCTCAGCAGATTTGATGGCTATTCGATCATTAATAAGACCTAGTCTATAAGCACACAGACTCTTTAGCTAGATGGTCATAAATACGGCCTAACCTATGCGCTTGCTGTTCAGACTTTCATGAATCTTAGCTAGTCTAGACTCGTACTGTGCAAGTTTTCTTAGAGTGAACGTAATTTTATGTAGTTTTTCTTGCTTTCGATCATTCACTGTCTCACAAGAACGAACGTGAAATAGAGTTTCGGACAACATTTTTGTTGGGACCTATAGTTCAAGCGTCAGTTTCAAGCCTCAAGCGCGCGGCACCTTTCATAGTCGTACCCATAGCTAGACACTAAAAAGTAACAAATAAAAAAAAACTTCGTTTAAAAAAACCGACTTCAAAAACTTTAAAGTATAAAAAAATATCTTAATAAAGATTTAATTTAATACATATCTTATGCAGACGTAATACCTTTAATATTAATGAAATAATATAATTTGTTTGTACTATCTATTGATAGGTTTGAAGTCGGTGCCAAGCCCTAAGCAAAATAAAAGTTAATATTACATACAGCTTTCATAATTTGTGATAAAATTCCTACACTAAAGATTAACCTAACTAAATAAACTTAAAGAACAATATTAATTAATATGAAACAGATTCGGAGACAACGCATCAAAATTTTACAATATTTTGAAACGACCGTCAACGACGTCTGCTCGCTTGGGTTGTTTGTGTAGAAATACGAAGCTATCCCGCTGAAAGTAACGCGCGGCGAGTGTGGTACCTACATTTGGCTTGGCACCGACTTCAAACCTATCAATAGGTAGCTCAAACAAATTATATTATTTCATTAATATTAAAGGTATTACGTCTGCATAAGATATGTATTAAATTAAATCTTTATTAAGATATTTTTTTATACTTTAAAGTTTTTGAAGTCGGTTTTTTTAAACGAAGTTTTTTTTTTGTAGCTTTGGTTTGATAGGAAACACTTGGCCAAAAAAGCTGCTGCTGATAATCGGAGGGCAGCATCAGCAACTGGAGGTGGTCCATCGCTGGCAACTCCCCTCTCCCAATGGCAGTTAAAGGTGCTGTCCATAATGGGAAATGGGTTTGGTGGACGCCAAACGACAGCCAGAGTACCAGCTTTTAGTGAGGTAATCACTTTTAAAATCATGATTATTCTCATTTTTAGAGTTAGTATTTTTTTCAACCATAATTGTTTTTATTAATAATGTTCTTATTAATAAGACATATTTTATTTCATGTTTCCTAGTACTTAAGTACATTTTATATTAAATTTATCTAATATTTAATAATTCTATTAGGTATTAAATCTTTTTTTATTTTCAGATCATTGAACTCATGCCACCCACTTCCAGCCAAGCAAGTCCAAGGCATCTGCCCAGCTTCTCACAGTCTCAATTGCCTGAAGATGTTATGGAGTATCTGGGACACCAGGAGTATGATCAGCCCACACAGCTCTCAGAACCTGCGAGTGAACCATCAGTGTCACATGAAACCCTGACTTCCACAAGTTGTAAGTATTGCTTCTGTAAGTGGTATATAGAGTCATTACATTTTAAAGCACTTATTTTAATGTGAATATTGTTGTTGTTGCAGTCTCACAGGCTACACGATCTAGAAGGAGACGATCTGCTGCTGGCATTAGCAGCAGATTGTTGCAATTGGAAGAGATGCGTGTAGCCAGAGAACAAGTCAGAAACACTGAGCTTGCAGGCATCAAGGCTGCCCTGTTAGAGCTGTGTGGACTAATGAGGGAATTTCTCAATAATTAAAATCCAAGTAGTTATTTACCTATATAGACACCCTCCTTAATTTCTTGGACCAACATAGAGATCCTCCTGAGAGAGAGCACTCCTCAATCTCCCACGGCTAGCCCGTGGGAGATTGAGGAGTGCTGACGGAATTGCTCAGGCCAAGAGACTGAGGGAGGAATTATATTGTTTAAGCTGCTGCTTTTTTTAAAGTATTTAAATAAAACATAAATATAATAAGGCCGTTTTTTATTTAAGTAGAAGCTATTTTATTATTTTAACTGAATTTATGTTGTTGCTGGTCATGTCCTAAAACAATATAAAGATATATAATATAATATATATATATAGGGACAATGTCACACAGATCATCCTAGCCCCAAACTAAGCAAAGCTTGTACTATGGGTACCAGGAGACGATATACATACTTATATAGATAGATAAATACTTAAATACATAGAAAACATCCATAAGATAAATTTATTGCATATTTGTTTTATTCAGTTTGCTCATCATCAAATGCAAATCATCTTATTGTTGGGTAGAACTTTATCTTACCTATTCCTTTCCAACATTTGTACCAATACCGCTCTTGCCTGTCGACCCGCTTGCAGATCTTGAGTTGAAGAAGCAGCTGGTTGAACCCTCTCTGTCCCATCTGCTGACTGCCTGCTTCTTTCAGCTTGGAGTTCGACTTCTGTCAGCTCGGGTGCATCAGTACCATCCCTTATACATAAGTTATGTAAAACACAGCAGGCTATTATAATTTTACCTGCTGTTCCAGGACAGTAATGAAGTTCCCGAGCTGCCAAAAGACATCTCCATCTACCTTTTAATACACCAAATGTGCGTTCTATGGTGGAGCGTGCATGTTTTTGGACAGAGTTGTATCTCCCCTCAGTAGAGTCTTCAGCAGCATTAGCTATAGGTGTCATCATATCGTCCCCGTAGTTGGAAAACTAAATAACTCTGATTTTGTAGTTCTGAGATAAACGCGATTTAGTGTTTTTTTTTTAGTTAATGTACATTTGTAAGAAAATGTGAGACAATTTTACTGTAGGCAATTTTATATTTTGTGGACCTGATAACCTTTCACATTATGCTTTAACAAACTGAACTCTATCTTTAACTATAACTAAATAACAAATAAAAAATTAAGTTGTTTAATTTTGCCACAACTGTTTTTATAACGTTACTGCATTTAGCTACTTATTTCGGCTATTTATTTAGTTTTCCTACAAGCTAAATACATTTGGTAGAGTAAAATTTGGTGGAATAAGTGCAGTTATTGAATTTATCATACTCGAAATATTTTCAAATGTAAAATTTAGTGGCTTTGCATGTTATTATTACTTTGATATTTTTTTGACTTTTGTTGGTCTCATATGAAATAAACGCTGTATTAGTCAATTAATAAAGTTCTATTAAGGAATAAATAGAAAAGTTTAGAAAAGGTGTATTGTTATCAGATACTTATCATGCCACAAACTTAAAAAATAAACATCATCATATCAGCCAAACTCCACAATTGCCGGTCTTGCGCTATTCGCACCCAGCGCCTTCCAGCGACCCGCACAAGATCATCGGCCCATCTTGAAGGGGGCCTACCCACGCTCTCCCCTGTTCCAGTTCGTGGTCACCTCTTGAGAACCTTTTTGCCCCAACGGCCGTCGGGTCTAAAAACTATGTGCCCCGCCCACTGCCACTTCAGTTTTGCAATTCTTCGGGCTATGTCGGTGACTTTGGTTCGCCTGCGGATTTTGAAACTTCTGATTCGATCCCGCAGGGAAACTCCGAGCATAGCCCTCTCCATTGCTCTTTGGGTGACCTTAAGCCTTCTAATAAGGCCCATAGTGAGCGACCACGTCTCTGTTCCGTAAGTCATCACTGGCAACACACACTGGTCGAAGACTTTCGATATGAGAAACTGCGGTATTTTGGAAGAGAAAATGTTACGTAGCTTCCCGAACGCTGCCCAGCCGTGTCGCACTGATATAGTGGCGTTTTTATACAAACACTTTAACACCTCGATTTACCGGTAGTCGATTTGGCACCTTTGGAGCACGGCCCAGGTTTCGATAGAATCAAAGGCTTTCTCATAGTCCACAAACGCTAAACACAGTGGCTTGTTATACTTTTCGGTCTTCTACACAACTTGCCCCAGCGTATGTATGTAGTCTATGGTGCCTTCCGGAAACCAGTTTGTTCGGGAGGCTGGAAGTCATCAAACCTGCGTGCGAGACGATTCGTAATGACCCTCGAAAGGAACTTGTAAACATGACTCAGCAGTGTCGGTCTATAATTCTTCAATAGGGTTTTGTCACCTTTTTTGAAGAAGAGCACCACCACACTTCTGTGCCATGCTTGTAGAGTTGTTGTTAGTTTGAACATCTAGTACTACGGAGTTAAATAAGTTCTGATGGGCCCGTAGAATTGGTGTACCACCCGCCTTCAGAAGCTCTGCTGTAACTACATCCTCACCAAGCGCCTTATTGTTCTTAAGTTGTCTGAGAGCCATTCTAATCTCATACAGATTGACTTCCAGGATATCTTCGGTGTAATGACGGGTTAGTCGTGCTCTGGGATCCGAGGCACTTTAGAGCCTTTGTTCCGCTTGATGGTCTCTTTAATACTAATTGTATTAAATTGACGCGTGTGGCGAGTCAAAGACTTTGAGATCTGTCTGTTGAGCCGCCGGTATCTGGTAGCATAGTAGGAGTTCAGAACCATTATCAGTCTTTCTTCCATAAGTTGCAGGGTAAAATCAGAGATCTTTTTAGTTCTGTTTGAACGGCGGGCCTTGAAGAATTTAGACCCAGCCGTATGGACAGCTTCTACAAGCTTGTCGTAGTATGAGTTCACTTGACTGCATGTGTGGCGTGTAGGCTGTGACAGTCGCCTCGCCGCTTCGTGTCGCGGGTCTGAATCCCGCGCTGGACAGCTATTTGTGTGACCCATAAATAGTTGTTCTGAGCCTGGATGTAATTTGTGTCCGTCTATTATATGTTTGTAAAGTACCTATAAGATTAGATTACCTAGTGCTAGGCATTCGAAACGGTTTTGCAATTAGAGCTGAAATGGTTCCGGGTTTTGGACGTGCATAGGTAAAGATCGGAGCGTAGACTTTATCAGTCGGGACCTCTGCAACTTGACATTAAGGTTCAATGAGCCTCTCACCAGTCTGTGATCGCTGCCGGTTTTATCCGCATTGAACATCTGTCGTCTCATCGACAAGATAAAGTCTATCTCATTTTTAGTTTTACCATCGGGGTTCACCCAGGTCCATTTGCGGTGATCCGACTTTCTGAATAAGGAATTCATCATTAAGAGTTCCTCCTTCTCCATGAAGTCGGCCAACATTTGGCCCCGGGGGTTCCGGTCTCCAGTTCCAAATTGCCCCACTCTCAGCCGATTACCGAATCGTTTGCCCAGCTTCGCGTCCAAGTCCACAAATGACCACAGTGAAAACGTTTTTAGAGCTATGTATGGCTCTTGATATATCCTCAACCTCATTGTTGGAGTTCGTCGAAGTCGGCGCCCATTCCTGTATCACCTTCACCGAATACCGCTTGGTAATTCTGAGAATAAGTTATGCCACCCTAGTCAACACACTCGATTTTCACTACGTTGTCCCAAGTGTTTGACCCAAAGTGACACCACCTTGGGAAAGTTGGTCGCCGTAGGTTCCGGAAATAGAGCAGGTTCCCGGATTTTAGGATTATCGTGTCCTCCCCCTCTCTTCGGACTTGAGACAATCTTATGATATCCCAATGTAACCTGCTCAGTTCCTCCTCCGGTTCGATGATCTTCTCGTCAGTCCGCGGTATGCGAGTGTTATATGTTGCCAGGGCCAGAGGATGTCGGTTTTGGCAAAACGGCGTCTGCCAGGGGTTTTTAGCACCCCGGTTTCTATTTCCTTTTTTTCTGTTTCTATTTCTGAATCTGTTGTCTCAGCGAAATATTGTGTTCCATGATTCTTTTTCAGGGTAAACCGGTGAGACTTGTTCAATAAGGGTTTCAATAATAGCTCGAGTTGTTATAATATTACTTGTTTCATCTTTAGAATCTCTCGACAAAATGGGGTTTATTCATTCAAATCTCTTTACTCTTTTTTTCTTCTTATCCAATGAAATATTGATGTCTATTAAAGAACTAAGTCTCATTTTTATGTTCTTCTTCTGTGTCCGGAATCCATATAGATCCAGAATCATAAAAAGGTTCTTCATCTGTTGAAGGTGGCATTGATTTGATACCGGAAATGGGACTTGACCCTCTGATTTTCTCTGATGACAACTTAATTTATTTAATTTTATTTGCCTAGCATCTTATAATTAATCTTTATCTTGTTGTAGAAGAAATAAATAACATCAAATATTTATAAATTAGATACGTTATATCAGAATTCTGAATAGCAGAATTAAATAAATAGAGTTATTTAGTTTTCCTAGAACTAAGTTAGTTTTGTAAAAGAATTTTTAAGTTGAGGAAAAATTCAACAACTCAAGTTATTTAACTTATTCGACATTCATCTTGTCATTGACCACAGTTATTGATTTATATACTGAGTTATTTATTTTTCCTTTAAAAAAAATGTGTTTGTCTGAAGATATTTATTATTCCATCTGTCATGACCTGTTTGACAAAAATGGCTATATCTTTGGAACGGAATATGATATGAAAATGCTTGTAAGGCTCAAATATGCGGCATGAATTAGGTGTTTTGAAACTAGGAAAAAGTCAAATTCGCCAAAATCGGCGACTTGAATTAAACGACATACATAAAACATATTTTATACACAGCAATAAAATCCAGACATACCTAATAGATAAGCTGTTTCATTCTGGAGACCCTCCATTTGGGTTCTTATATCACACTCCCTCCAAATATAGGCATCATGTGTTGCCCCACCAAAAGAAGCATCCACATTTGTTATGTAACAGTCACTATCACATATCTAGAAAAGAAAGAATATCATTACATAGAAAATTTAATGAAAATCATAGTAGTATCACGGTAGATGACTCAAGAACAGTATTAATTTTATTGCAATACTCACAACTTGAGTGTTAATTGAATGAAAATGTTTTCTATTAAAATATTGTTCTTCATCTGCAGAGGGTCTTACAATTGCAATATGAGTGCAATCAATGCATCCAATCACACCAGGAAGCCCATATTTTTCATAAAATCTGTAACATTATGATATGACAATAATTAAAAACACATTAACCAATATAAATAATAAAGCAAAGATATTAGCTACTCACTGACGCTTTATAAGATTTCTTTCATGTCTATTTTGAGGGAATTTCATGTACTTTCTGATTATATGAGGTGCATCGAGAGCATTTGTGACCTCCTGCAAACATCGCGACACAGTTTGTTGTGCCATGGGCGCGTCCAAGTTTTGCCCCACGGAACCTTGATAACTACCTCGGGCATAAAAATTCAAGGCCGTAAGGATCTAAAAGAATTAGGTTATCATCAGAGAAATGCCAATTGTTACTAATGAGATTGATAATGTACTTAATAAAAAATATCCACCACCTTAACCGTAGGCTCGATTCCATGACTCCTTGCCTTTGGACGTAATAGAGGCGCTATTTCTTGGCACAACTCTTCAAATAGTATGCGGCTAAGTCTATAATTTCCAAGAAACTCTAAGTCGGGAATTCTATTGACATTTAAATTATTTCGTAAGCGGCGCCGATTTCTTCTGCGTTCTAGTCGAGTTTCACGCAAAGCAGCCTCAATTAAAATGATCCTCGCAGCCATTTCAATATAATTTCATACGAAAACAACACAAACGAAAGTCAAAAGGTAGCACTTTTGTATTCGTCAATTTTGACGTTAAAATATCGAAGTTTGATGTGTCAAAATCAAATGTTCGTTCGGAACGTCATGCATTAGAGTAGGTTTAGAGAATCTAAATGTCAAACAGTATTCGTTCGGACGGAATTGCGGAACGAATGGAACCGTGGTAGCACAGACAATAAATTCGTTACGAACGAACGAAATTTGGAGAAAGAGAGTAGGCCCCCATATAAATCCTACTAATATTATAAATACGAATGTTTCAGAGGATGGTTGTTTTCAATTTTTTTAAATAATTTATTTTCCGTTAACAAAATTAGTACTACATCTAGTGTTTGAAGTGACCTTTTAAGCAAAAATTGCCTGTGTTAGGGCACTTCGCTCTCCCAAATCTTAATCTAATCTTAGATTCCCTAGATATTTCAGTTTGGAAGAGGTGTCAATGTGGTACAAGATGTTATGTGTGTTACAAACTTCTTTACCGATTCCGTAGTACAAAAAATATCGTTTTAATTGTAGAGAATAAAATGCATATGACATTGTCTTTAAGAAACTTGGCAGCAGTGCTTGGCAAGGCAGTTGCAATAAATTGGAAGACCAACCACGTGATATTCATTAAACTTGCCGCGACTCGGCGCAATGTTGCGGAAGCAAATGAGATGCAAATTATTCGAAAAATCTGGCTTGTAGGACCGTCGCGTTTAATTGACAATGCAGTAAACTGAGAAATTGTTAGAAATTATAATAATAATGTCCTCCTAGCCGAATTTCGACCACGGCGGCCAGTCTCAATATATTATAGTGCACAAGTGTGTGTGAGAGCAAAAGCAAATACAAGAGCACTTTCTATTCCATCATTCTCATGATCCGATGGGATGCCTAGCGACACGACCGGGAAGAGGTCAGGTACAGTACCGACGGCTTTACATGCTCTCCAAGGCACGAGGGTATAATACCGCTAACTTTTTCTTTTTACAGAAAACTTCCCAAATCACTTTTGGCTCGACCCGGGATTTGAACCCAGGACCTCGTTCTCTGCGGGCGAAAACTGTACCGCCACGACTAACGAGGCAGTCAGTTACAAATATTTACTTATTGTATGGGCAGTGTTTACTCTAGTGTCAAGTTGTTACAGCCGCCCAGCAGGCCTCTGACATGGCTTAACGATTGGGTCTAATGACTACAATTGGGTCCGAAGCTTAACTTGTTCTCTGAAGCACGGAGATGTTCAGAAATTGAATCACTTTGGTAGTCATGTCATCTATGGACTGACTGCGAGCTTAGTTGCTTAACCTCGCCAATCTTACAGATCAATAAGAGCATCTAGCTATGAGCGCCTCAAAATGTTTGCAAATAAAAAATATTTTCACAAGATAACTGGTGCGACAGGCAACTAATCACACTAATATTATAAAGGCGAAAGTTTGTGAGTGTGTATGTTTGTTACTTCTTCACGTCGAAACGGCTGGAGCTATTTAAATAAAATTTAGTTTGTAGTTAGCTGACACCCTGGATTAACACATAGACTATAATTTATAAAGTACTAGCTTTTGCCCGCGACTTCGTTCGCGTGGAATAGTGTCTTCCGGCAGATTTTTGGTTTTACCCACATAGTTCCCGATCTCGCGGGATCTCTTCAAAAATGAAATGTGGAAGATATTCTAGGGAACTCTTCAAAAATCAACATAATGAGCTCTGCGTTTGAATTGAAGATATGTATACTCACTTAGGGCATTAAAGCCGTTATTGCCGATCGAAAAAGGCGAAAATGTTATTTTTCCCTTATTTTCAAAATATTATTTTGATTTGCCATTTCAGAAAAAAATACTGTTTCTCCCTTGACAAATTTTCTATTATTTTAGGCTTTAAACATTATTAAAGTTTCTTACACCAAGACATTTCTGTATACCACGTTTTGAGTTTTGCCATCCTTTGCAAAAATATATAGGCCTTGTGGTTTTGACACTCTTGAGCACGCAACGTAGAGTTGTCCATGGGAGAAACAGGCTTTTTCAAGATGTACCCCCGCAAGTTTAAGCGTTTGCCCTTGGGCTTTATTTATGGTCATTGCAAACGCAGTTTTCAGCGGAAACTAAACTCTTTTGAATTTGAATGGCAAATCAGTTGGAATGATGGGAATGCGGGGAATAATTACAGTTTCGCCTTTTGCCATTCCAGTCATAATAACGGCGTTAATGACATTCCGTCCTAAATAGGTTACTTGTAACCATGTGCCGTTACATAGCCTTGGTGGATCTAGGTTTCTCATAAGCATCACAGGAACTCCAACTTTCAGCCTCAACTTGTGAGAAGGCACTCCTGATAAGTCTAAGGAGTTGAGAAACTCTGTTGGGTAAGATGTCACTTGCTCGGTATCCACGACGTTATCTACTTATAGATACTCGATGACATCTCCCTCTACGTCAGACATAATTTGGTCATTTATCCGGCCTACTATTTCATTTGTTGGCGCCAATATCGCCCTTTCGCATAACCATTCCCGATTTTCGATATTAGCGCGTAAATCCGGATAGACACTATTTTTGAAATTGTATGTGCTATCCACAATTTGGCATCATTCGCTGCTCAGCGTGATCATACTCTCGGAGTCGGTAGGCATACGATCCTCGCCGATCTTCAGAAGAGCAGCAGCATACTGCCCGGCTTGACAATCATTATGGAGTAATACTCGCATATTCGTCGACAGTACAACCATAGCACAGATGCTTTTAAACCGGCATTGATTTCATCTGCCGGTGTGCCCCTTGCTATAACCGGCAGGGTCTACCGGAAGTCACCGGCCAATAGAACCACCATTCCTCCCATAATACCTTGATTGTTTTTTATGTCTTTCATCGTGTGACGAAGTGCTTCGATTGCTCTTTTATGGGACATCGTACATTCATCCCAAACCAGCAGTTTACATTCTTCCACGCTCACTACTTTTACTTATGTTACAAACTGTCATTTCCTCCCAACGCCATCTATCGAGCATAGTGACAACTCGGATTATTTATCTATACTCCGTTCGGGCATTTTCTTTGTGCTAAAAGTTTTATTATATTGGTATTATTTTTTTCATACCTTTTTACTATTTATTTACTTTTTTCCGATGAATTAAAACAATAACATGAACCGAACTCGTGTAACGATCGACACCATTGCGCGATCACCAACTTGACATAGTATAGTACTAATAGAATTATCTATACTCCGTTAGAGCATTTTCTTTCTACTAAAAGTTGTATTATATTATATTTTCATACCTTTTTACTATTTATTTACATTTTTCCGATGAATTTTCAGTACGGAATTGATGCCCACTCTTGACCAATAGATGGCGCTGTATGTCCGGAATAATATTTATTTTTAATTTTATTTTTGTAATAAAAACTATCCTATGTCCTTTCTCAAGTTCCAAACTATGTCTGTACCAAATTTCACACAAATCGGTTCAGTAGTTTAGGCGTGAAGCAAAGACAGACAGACAGACAGACAGACAGAGTTACTTTCGCATTTATAATATTAGTTTGGATAACACGGGTAAAACCTCGGGGCGCAGCTACTGTAAACTATAATCGAGCCCTATTTATTTAGAACTAGCTGTGTCCCGCGGTTTTACCCGCGTTAACCTTTATAAATTATAGCCTATGTGTAAATCTAATTTTATTGAAATCGCTCCAGCAGTTTAGACGTGAAGAAGTAATAAACACAGTCACACACTCACAAACTTTCGCCTTTATAATATTAGTGTGATTTACTAGGGACACGTTAATTGCCGAAATTGTATCAACCCTCCGATCATTATGGAACTATACCGTTACTTGCGGGGTAAAGTGTGTGTTAAAAGTATGATGTCCATCAATACATGGTTTATCCAAACTGATTTAGGTTTTGAGCATCTACGTGTTCTGAGCCTCACGTTAACATGTGTATACCCAGCTGTATTCGTAAACCGATTAGACAGGTCTCCTGGGCGACATGAACGCCTTTGGAATTACGATACTTCCTATTGGAATAACAAAATCAGTGAATAGTTATTGATGACAATGAGTTTCCTCGTTTTGTTGATGGTCTATCCTTACATCCCAAATGAATGAGCAGTGATAACAACAAAGTTGTTGTGGATAGCTTTTGTTGTTTACTCATGCCATTTATATTAGTAGATTTACCAGTTGCAGGGTGAGTACATGGGGTATCTTGAATGTTTATTACCTAAAAATTAACATATACATGTAATGTCAAAAGTCATATTTTACATATATGTCGGAGAAATTAAATGAAAGGCCTGTTTACGTACTAGTAACGCCATCTATTAGCGTTTGGAAAACACTACTCACTGAGTCAGTAGTTCGAGTCAAGGTTGTCTATGAACTGTCGCATGTGACGTTTGACGTCTGTCAGTTGTCTAAGTGACATTAGTGTGTTCGCGACACGACACAATTGGCATCCAGAGCTCGACTGCGCCGGGTGTGCGCACTGATTCTTTTAACCACGTGCATAATGGCGGACACCGACGATGTTTCGGAGTTAAATCCGTCAGAATCTCCGACATATATATAATCTAGTACTCATTAACATTTTAAAGATGTCAAACTTCAGACCCGTAACGATTCGGGGAACTTTTCATAAATAAGTCGTTAGAACTTTCTCAAGGTGAAATCGTGATGTGAAAGGCAATGTCACAGGCACGAGACAGATTTGTTCCTAATTTCATAAATCACGAAATATTTGAAAAGAAGATTTAAAAGAGAGTATGGGTTTACTTAATCTCCAGTAGGTAGGTGGTGAATATTTATTTATTGGAAAATTGTTATTTGTACTGGCAGTGTACGCCACGTCTGCTTTTTACGGGCACCGCCATTTGTTTTATTATTGCATAGATTTTGGAAGATAAACAGGCCGCTGGTCTGTAATATCCAAAAAGAAAATTTTGAACGTGACAACCAGTAACTTCAGCCATTTTTATGCTAAAGCAGGGGCACTATGTACGCACGCCAAAAAAGTCTCTGCGGGTAATTATCTTGGACTCACATAGACTAAACCTCAACTTTTGGCGCCTGGAGGCCCCGGAAACGCGGATATGCTGCGCCATAATGATAACATTTAATTCGTACCTTAATATAGACGGAACCATTCGACAATATGTAGTAAAAATATAGCTAAAATTTAAAGTTTGATAATTAAACCTACACATGATCCTTGACAATAACTTATATAATTTAAGTTAGTTAAATATCGTTACTGTTATAAAATAAATCTTATTATAAATTATTTCCTACAATCCGTATACCTAAATATCTATAAAGGCACCGGAATAAAAATAAAATAAAATAAAAAAGGATTTTATTCACGTAGACTTTAAAAAAGCGCTTGTAAATAGTCAGAACATATTCGTAGTAATATATAATTAATTTATAATTATTTCTAGGTAATAATTATAAATTAATTATATATTACTACGAATATGTTCTGACTATTTACAAGCGCTTTTTTAAAGTCTACGTGAATAAAATCCTTTTTATTTTATTTTATTTTTATTCCGGTGCCTCCCTTTTAGTTACTTGAGCCTGAATGAAGCACAAAAAACTAGCCCATTTAAAATTACTTTCGGTAACAGCCTTAATTAATCCAAGAGATTGTTCGAGTTTCTCAAAGTTATCAACTTTGTATACAACTAGTTTTCAACTACGTATTGTGATGTCCAGAATAAAAGTTATTTAAAGAGTGCTAATTTTTTTTGTGCGAGCTTTTTGATGATTAGCTGTGTGGTATTCGTCCTAGAAAGAATAAGAGCGCCACCCCATACTATCCCATGGGTGTAGTAAAAGGTGACTCAGGGATAGATAGCTACCACCTAACTGCGGTCGCCAACTCGCATGCCTTGCGTTGTCACCACGGCAAACCTCTCTAAATGGTAACGTTATAGAAACCTAGGAGGCCGATGTCTAGCGGTGGACTATATCAGGCTGACGATGATGATGTCGATGATTGTAATCTTTACGTTTAATTAAACACGTCAATGCCGAAAGCAAATGGAGGAAAAAAAACCTCTTTTCAAAATAAACCGTATATGAACAATGAGTAGGCTCACAAAATACAAGAGTTTACATGTTATTATTAAGTTTGCCTTTTTATACACGCAAACAAGCAAGCAAGGCACCTAATTGTAAGTAAATGGTTGGTAATAAACCCTTACCAGTTTGGTTTTGAATCGCGCAAGAACACAGCAGTTCTTTTATCTCAATTTACAGGCTAAGTGAATAAACACTTAAATGAGAGAAGACAAGTGCTAGTTCTATTTATCGACTTCTCACGTGCGTTTGAGACTTTAGTTCATGAACAGCTAATTGAAAGATTAACATTGAGAAATGTGGAGTTCGCACTCCACATTTCTGTAATCCCCCATGCAAAAGATGTGTCAAAATAACTTAATAAATAGAAAAATTTCTGTAAAAAATTATAATATCTACAGTGCGCACATCTCGGTGACGGATGGCACCGCACAAGGCTCAGTACTTGGTCCAATTTATTCCTGTCCTACGTCAACAGTAGTATATTATTGGGCATTCTACCCCACCTGCCGTTCCTCCGGCTCACTTCGTTCGCCTTCGTCACTCTCTGTGTGGTAGAATGCCCAATAACATCCTACTATAACTAGCTCTACATATCAACCACTTACCTCTAGTTTCACTACACATTTCACCACTTTTAAGACCCGAAATTATTACTTCTAGAATGCCCAATAATATTCCTAGATATTAGGCACCCGTCGATTTAGGGCTTCTATTTTACTATTTATGTCAATGCAACAACGTAATTGACTCATTATTAATCAAACCTTTTTAAGTAGTAACAATGAAATTCGTAAAACAACCGCATTCATTACATGTGAAAAAAATCTGTGTCGAGTCTAGCAAGACTAGTCTACGTCATGGAAAATTGTTACCTAACTCACTACGATGCATCATAAGTGGGCCATCAAATTGTGGAAAAACGAATTTAATAATTGGTCTTCTAATTCATGAGAATGGGTTGAGATTTCAAAATGTTTACGTTTATTCGAAAACTTTACTGCAACCCAAGTATATTTTTTTAGAAAAAGTTATGCAACGAGTACCAGACATTTCTTTTCAAAAATACCACGAAAATGAGGAAGTACTGAGTGTTCAAAGTGCTAAGCCAAATTCAGTTATTATATTTGATGATGTTGCCTGTGAAAATCAGAATAACATTCGTGATTATTTTGCAATGGGAAGACACAAACACATCAATTGTTTTTATTTAAATCAAACATATAGTAAAATTCCTAAACAGTTGGTAAGAGATAACGCGAACCTAATCGTGCTTTTTAAACAAGACGAAATCAATTTGAGACATGTTTATGAAGAACATGTCAACACTGACATGACGTGGAATGAATTTCGTGAAATGTGTTCAAAAATATGGAGTAAACCTTTTAGTTATGTTGTAATAAATAAGGATTGTCCCAAAAACGAAGGATGCTATAGAGATAGGTTTGACACTTTTGTTGTCTTTGATTGAACGCAAATGGGTATATAAAGCAGTTGCCTGCTCAACATTGATATTCCTAAGCCATCACTTAATCAATTAGGATCGCTATATCAATATGGAAAAATCATTCAAAAGACAAATTGTAAATGCTGCGGAAGCTGTAAAGAAAAAGGTACGAAAAATGAGAGATGTGGAGATTGATAATAAACAAGCATTGGAATCTGTGTTCAAACCTGTAACAGAACCTCTCAATTTGATTGCTAGTACTAGTAAGCTAGTTCCTCTTTCACGTACTACTGAATACGAAGATGATATTGACAACAATTTGCAGACAGACAAATGTAATGATGATGACGACGAAAATAAATCTGTTTCTCTTAATAGCAACACGTCTTATGAATCAGTTGTTGACACCAAAGAAGGTTGTGATACATCATCTTGGTCAGTATCCTCGGAAGCTTTGAGAGATATTCCTTTTGGTGTTAGAGTAGAGCGCGGAAAACTCATGCTAGGTTCTGCACCCATAACAATGAATGATCAATATATCACCGTCGCTGGACGTAAATACCAAAGTACTCTTGGTTTAAAACAATTGTTGCTTAAGAAAGACACAGATTTAAGCTTAGTTACAGACGGTGATATGAATCATTATAAGTCGATGTTGATTGATACAAATGCACATCGTCGAGACTACGAACCAAATAAACCAATAAAAAGTAATAAGGGACAAAAATATTTGCAAGTTATTAAACCTCTCTTCAAACTACAAAATACGGTTAAAGATACCCAATCAAAGGGAAAAGGTTTACCACTGATAAAGAAATGGAAAAAAGATGTTGATTATGTGTACTGGGATGATCCAAATGAATTGGTAGAAAGGTTGAAATTACTAATGGCATCTCGGGATGCTGGTAACACTGGATTAGACAATGAAATAATATCTATTATTGAAGAATTGCAGGAAAGTAAGGTTATAAATAAACAAATTTCGTCTTCATAAAGTTCATTTCACCTTCAACCTCTATATACTATACAGTATACTTAAAACATGAATGTAGATAAATTCGGTAACTATATTCATAAAAGGATGCGTTTATCAGATCTGTTTGAGTTTAATGAAAACGCACTGTTCAAATCTGAAAGCGGGGAATTTGATTTAAAATCCTCTAAACTCAAAGGTATTAAACCTCCTGTAGACGCAGACGATGCTGTGAACAAAGATTATGTAGATCAGTTAAGTACTCATACGATACAAGAATTTAATAAAATGATTGGTTCATTGCGTGCCCAAATTATAAAAGATGTGCAAAAGACAGTGCAAGTTACTTTAAAAGCCAATGTATCTTCGATTTTACCTCATTACGAAGACAAGTTTTATACTAAAGCAGAAGTAAACGAATTACTCGAAAAAATCCGTAATGGCAAAACAGCAAATAGTAAATGAAATACATAAAGCGGCACGAAGAAATTTCCTTCGACGGTCTGTTATTCTAAAGGGGATTGAAGATTTATGGCAGGCAGATTTAATGGATATGCAAAACCTTAGAAAGTATAATAAAGGTTATAATTATATTTTGTTAGTGATTGACTGTTTTTCAAAGTATGCTTGGGCGGAGCCATTAAAATTTAAAAATAAACTTGAGGTTACCCGTGCATTTGAACATATATTGCGTAGCAGTCAACAAAATCCTGTGAATTTACAAACTGGTAAGGGAAGTGAGTTTTATAACAATACGTTTCAGACACTTATGAGAACATATAATATTAATCATTATTCATCATTTTCTACTAAAAAAGCCTCTATTGTAGAGCGACTCATTAAAACACTTAAAAATAAATTATATAAATATTTTAGTTTTAATGGGAACTATAAGTGGTTAGGTCAACCATTGAGAGATATATTAACCACATATAATAATACGAAACACCGAACTATTAAGTGTAAACCGGCTGATGTGAATAAATCTAATGAAAATAAAATAAAAGAAAATATTAGAAAGATTATACATGAATCCATAAGGCGAAAGCCTACATTCAAAATTGGTGACTGTGTTCGTATCAGCAAATACAAACACGATTTCGAGAAAGGATATACTCCTAATTGGTCTACTGAATTATTAACAATAAAAAAGATTAATAACACCATACCAGTAACATATCACATAGTAGACCAACGAAACCAAGACATATTAGGAACTTTTTACGAACAAGAACTACAAAAATCGAAATATCCAGATGTTTATTTGATAGAAAAGATTTTGAAACGGAAAGGAAATAAAATTTATGTTAAATGGTTGAGTCTTAGCAGTGAAGAAAACAGTTGGATTGATAAAGCTGCAATAAGGAGATAAGATAATTATATAACCAATATTTTTTGCTGTTCTTTCCATTGCACTTCAAGTAATGATAGGGGGTGGACTAGTAAATAGTTTAATCAACCATCTACCGTTCGAAGTTCATTTACCTGGATATAATTATTGCGGACCTGGAACTAAATTACGTGAACGTTTGGCTCGCGGTGACCGGGGTGTGAATAAGTTAGACGAAGCTTGTATGCATCACGACATTGCAATATACAGATTTACTCAACCGTCACAAAGCCGATTTACGTCTGCTAAACATGGCTAAACAAAGACTTAAATCAAAAGATGCAGGGAAAGGTGAAAAACTAAGCTCATGGCTCGTTAGCAAAGTTATGAAAGCTAAACTAAACTCTGGCTCTGGTATTAAAACATTCAGAAGCTTAGTTACAAAGATAAAATCAAAAATCAAGAAACTGAAACACAAAGACAAAAAGGCATTAATAAAAACTGCTTACTTGACAGCAAAAAAAATAATTCCACATATTCGTCACGTTCGAGTACCTCGAGTAATACCTTTACCGAAAACTGGAGGCGTTCTGCCTTTAATTCCAATTTTTGCTGGATTGTCAGCTTTAGGAACTTTAGCCGGAGGTGCAGCTGGTATTGCAAAAACTGTTAATGATTATAAAGCAGCTCAAAAAAATTTGGCAGAGACGGAACGACATAATAGAGTTATGGAGTCTGTAACTCTAGGAAAGGGTTTATACATCAAGCCGAATAAAAATGGCAAAGGGTTATTTATAAAAAGTTCAAAAAACTGAAATATAAGCTGCCCAATCGCCCCCTAACTAATGTAGATATTCAAAAGTATGCAAAGGATATCCCGTATTTCCGAGGGGTGTACATGAAAGATCAGTTACCAGGGCAGCCAAAGCAAGTTGAATGTGGCATCGTTAACTTGGATAATTCTAAAAATGAAGGAACTCTAAATGTGAATATTTTGATAGCTATGGAGATTTAAGACCTCCAGTAGAATTAATGCGGTATTTTAAGAATTGTACTGTATTTTATTTTTTTTTATTTATTTATTTATTTATTTATTTCAGACATTGTACATCCATATAATTGTTAGTATTATAATAACTTAAAACTATGTTAGTGTACTTATTACAATTAAATTAATTTAAAAATTTCCGACCGCGTCCTGGTGCACCTGACACGCAGCAGTGCAAACGTGTCCAATGCCCCAGTAGCGGACAGTCAGGCCTCTCGCAAATAATGCGGAGGATGCCATTGGTGCTCCCTCGTATGCGACGCATCAGGGAGGCGGTCCTCTTGCGGATAATTGTTTCAAAACTATCAGTTGTCGCCTCCGCATGCATACCTGACGCGCTGCAAAATCTTGGAAGCCCCAATAGCACCCTCAGCGCGTTATTGTATTGTATACGGAGTTCGTTATAAGCCCTCTGCGTATACCTGACCCACAGACTGCACGTGTAAAAGGTTTGGCAGAATGCTTTAAACAGCGTAACTTTAACCTTGGCTGTACAACGTGCAAACCTGCGGGCCAGCATGTTACATCGGACCAACAACGCTCTCCGTTCTCTCTCCATATCTTGATCATCTTTTAAATACTCGGTAAGGATGTGACCAAGGTATTTAAATTCTGTGACTCTGTTTAGGGTCACACCGTACAAGTAAACCGGGGGGATCACTGCAGGCTTTTTTGTTCCAACCCTGAAGACCATCATCTCACTCTTCTTAACATTATATATCAACCCGTGTGTGTGTGCGTATTTCTCACATACTTCCAGCAGCCGTCGGAGTGCCTTAATTGAAGGGCTCAATAAAACCGCGTCGTCAGCGTAATAGAGGCTGTTCACAATTCTACCCTCAATTGAGCATCCGACGCCGGTTTCACCGAGCTCCCCAACCAACTCGTTGATGTAAAGATTGAAGAGGGCAGGCGAGGTCAGGCCTCCCTGCCTCACGCCACACTCCAATCCATACATCTCCGAAAGGGCACCCGACCATCTGACCTGGTTAGTTTGGTGGCCATACCAGTATTTAAAAATACTTACCAGCTGTTCGGGTATACCTCGTTTACGCATCTTTGCCCACAGGATATTGTAACTAACCAGGTCAAATGCCTTGGAGAGATCCAAAAAAGCAGCGTACACCGGTGTGTTTCGGTCTGTATAGTACCTGACCGTATGCTTGAGCGTCAGAATAGCCGCTTCTGTTGATAATCCCTGTCTAAAACCGAATTGGGCATCATGCAGTCCGAGCTGTCCGGTAATCCGCCGCTCAAGCACACCATCAAGCACCTTGGCTGATATTGTTGCCAGAGAAATAGGTCGATAGTTGTCTTTATCCGACACGTCTCCCGTTTTGTTTTTAATGATTGGGACAACTATTGTCTTCATCAGACTGTTTGGCAGATATGAGTGCCACAGACAAAAGTTGAGTAACATGGACAGAACCCTCGGGAGATGCGGACCTGCATTTTGGAAGTGCTCTATACTAAGATAGTCATGTCCGGGCGACTTACCTCTCGTCATAGATTTTATTATATCACGCACCTCTTTACACGCTATCCGTATCGGTTCACCCGATAGCAACGTCCCCTGTTTAATCTCGGTGTTATCGTTCTGGGTGCGCGATATTACTCTAAAATGTTCCCTAAACATGTCCGCTATCCCCTTTGGATCAGACACGCCATTGACGCTCACAGGTACTACAGGCTTAGGCTTACTTTATAACTACACGAGATATCAAAAGTTTAATACAGTAACCTGCGGACACTTATGTTTAGAATATCTGTGGACTTTTTGGAATAAAAATGTATAAAATATATGATATTTCTTTCATTTCACTCATTTACAAAATGTCACTCACTTTGTCAATAACTGGGAACTCATCAAGTTTATCTACATACTTTCCCAATCCTTTACAATTGGATGCACAATATGAATGTGCTTTAATGCATTTTTCAACATTTAATTCTATCCCAAATATCGATAAAAGTAATAAAAAATTTTATTATGGCATCAATGACGTTATTGAAATACCTGAAGGTGCGTATGAATTGCAAGATATCAATGACTATTTAAAATCTGAAATAAAGGATGCATCAATAAAACTACAGTGCAATAACAATACTCTAAAAACTACTATTTACTGTACAAAAGACGTAAATTTTACCAAAGAAGACTCCTTCGGAAAACTGTTAGGCTTTAATCAGCAGACATTGAAAGCAAATAAATGGTATGTATCAGAGTTTCCAGTCAACATTTTACCGACGACCGTGGTCAGGATTGAATGTGATATTGTGAGCGGCTCCTATATAAACGGCGATCCAAGTCACATTATTCACGAATTCGCCCTAAACGTGCCACCTGGATACAAAATCATAGAAATCCCAAAAAACGCTCTATACTTTCCAATCAACCAAAACAACATAAGCTGCATACACATCAGGTTATTGGATATTAACAATCGTTTAATCAATTTGCGTGGTGAAGAAGTACAGCTGTATTTGCACCTCAGAAGGAAAAATGATTGACTTTAATAAATATGAGAATCAACAAATAAAAAATATTAGTTCTATTCGAACAACCTACCAAGTAGGACCTCGCTTTAAGAAAAAAATTAAATTAACTAAAGACAACAAAACATTCCTTAGAGCGATTGGATTGCTAAAATGAATATCTTAGACGTTTTATCCGCTCCGACTTACGATAATACTATAGAAGGAATCGAATTTCATTCGTACAAGCCATACGTAACAAGTTTCAACAGGAACGATGAAATTCGCATACCTATAAACCAACAGGACCTGTACATACTGCCATCAGCTAGCACTCTATATTTGGAAGGCACTGTCATTGTCAGCAAAAAGGACTTAAAAGACCCAGTCACTAGTGTCCATTTCATAAACAATGCTCTACTGTACTTGTTCCAAGACATTAGGTATGAGCTAAATGGAGTAGAGATTGATAAAGTAAAAAATGCAGGTATAACAACCACCATGAAATCATTAATTTCAATGAACGAAAGTGAATCAAAAATGTCTAATGCTTGGGGTTGGAATATTGATGGCAAAAAAAATATTGATGGAGGAAAGTTTTCTGCTTCTATACCACTCCGTAACGTCCTCGGTTTTGCGGAAGATTTTAAAAAAGTTGTGATAAATAGTAGACATGAACTGATATTGTTACGAAGTAACACTAATTTGAACGCTGTAAAACTTAATACCAGCGAAGTAGTGGATGATGTTCAGATCAACAAAATCATATGGCGCGTACCGCATGTTAAAGTATCAGACAAAGAAAAAATTACTTTGTTAAAACTCTTAGAAAACGATCGACCGCTTCAAATGATATACAGAAATTGGGATCTGTACGAATATCCAGCTTTGCCTAAAACTACGAAGCATACCTGGTCTATCAAAACTTCATCTCAAATAGAAAAACCAAGATACATTATTGTTGGTCTACAGACAAATAGGAAAAACAATGCAAGTTCTGACATGTCTCAATTCGATCACTGTCATGTTCGAGACGTTAGAGTATATCTCAATTCAACCTACTTTCCATATGAAAACCTGAATATAAGTTTTGCTAATAACAGAATCGCTTTATTATACGAACAATACACTAGATTTCAACAGTCGTATTACGGACGTCGGCCGGAGCCCTTGTTAAGTGAGAAGCAATTTAAAGATTTAGCACCTCTGTTTGTTGTTGATTGCTCTAGACAAGCTGATAACTTGAAGACAGGTCTTGTTGTGGATGTAAGGGTGGAAATTGAGAGTGATACAGAGATACCAGATCAAACTTCAGCGTATTGTCTCATTCTCAACGATTGCATTGTTGAATACAAACCATTAAGCAACATTGTAAAGAAGCTATCATGAAGCCGGATACCGTCATAGTGGAAATCCAAGGATTTAAAGATTTTAAAAATAATTTTATTGTGAAAGAAGTAGCCATTGCAAGTCAGGAGCATACACAAACATTTTTGATAAAACCACCACATGCATTCCATTATCTAACAGAAGAAGAAAAGAAGCAAGTGAGATGGTTAGAACGAAATCGAGGCATTTTCTGGAGTGAGGGCTACATAGACTACAAAGAATTTCAACGCGTCATCAATCCACATTTAGAAAATAAAAAAATTATCACAAAGGGCTTAGAAAAGATAAAGTGGATTAAAGAATTGTGTGCAAATTGTGAAGTGATAGATATAGGTGAAAAAGGATGTCCTAATTTTTCAAGATTGAAAAAGAAATATTGTAAAAATAATACTGAATTTAATTGTGTAAATCATAGACTAAACTGTGCTTTGAATAATGCTATATGTATTAAGAAATGGTATTTTGATAATAATATGTCTGTATTTAATTTATTTTGTTAATAAAAATATTTTAATCTACTTATGTTTGTTTTATTTCAACATACCTCTACTAATAACTAACTATGATTCACACATATGAAGCTCTAAATTAGCTGTCGCAAAATAAGTCATGTAAGTAAATTTAATTTCAAGTACCTAAATAATTTAATACAATATTTTTATAACAATTAATGAGAACTGGGGACGAATAGTAAGCTAAACATTATTTTACTACAGTAAATTTGATGCTCAAGCAATGTAATGTAAAATAAAACATATGTAATTTAAATTATAAATATATTTTTATTAACTTTTTATATTATTTACAAATATCTAATTAATTTTTGATACATTTTCTTAATTCTATTTACCTAGTTGCTACATATATTACAACAAAAACTTATAATACCTATTTGATAATTATTTTATTACATTCATCATTTACCTACTTATTTACAAATTTAAACTTACTTATAGTTATTTAGTTATTTTTATTCATACATACAGACATACGTAAAGATTTATTTATCTATTTACAAATTTGTGATGCATAATTATTATTCTACAATAAGAAAGAAAATTGTTTTATTTATACATTTAACATATTTACCAATTTACAAATTATAATATTGAATTATTTCATCTTTCTAACCTATACCTACGTTATGTATTATTTTATTTTGACATTAATATTACAATAAAATTTAAAATTATTTGATATTTTAATATATAATTTTGAAGAGAGGTTTAATAACTTGCAAATATTTTTGTCCCTTATTACTTTTTATTGGTTTATTTGGTTCGTAGTCTCGACGATGTGCATTTGTATCAATCAACATCGACTTATAATGATTCATATCACCGTCTGTAACTAAGCTTAAATCTGTGTCTTTCTTAAGCAACAATTGTTTTAAACCAAGAGTACTTTGGTATTTACGTCCAGCGACGGTGATATATTGATCATTCATTGTTATGGGTGCAGAACCTAGCATGAGTTTTCCGCGCTCTACTCTAACACCAAAAGGAATATCTCTCAAAGCTTCCGAGGATACTGACCAAGATGATGTATCACAACCTTCTTTGGTGTCAACAACTGATTCATAAGACGAGTTGCTATTAAGAGAAACAGATTTATTTTCGTCGTCATCATCATCACATCTGTCTGTCTGCAAATTGTTGTCATATCATCTTCGTATTCAGTAGTACGTGAAAGAGGAACTAGCTTACTAGTACTAGCAATCAAATTGAGAGGTTCTGTTACAGGTTTGAACACAGATTCCAATGCTTGTTTATTATCAATCTCCACATCTCTCATTTTTCGTACCTTTTTCTTTACAGCTTCCGCTGCATTTACAATTTGTCTTTTGAATGATTTTTCCATATTGATATAGCGATCCTAATTGATTAAGTGATGGCTTAGGAATATCAATGTTGAGCAGGCAACTGCTTTATATACCCATTTGCGTTCAATCAAAGACAACAAAAGTGTCAAACCTATCTCTATAGCATCCTTCGTTTATGGGACAATCCTTATTTATTACAACATAACTAAAAGGTTTACTCCATATTTTTGAACACATTTCACGAAATTCATTCCACGTCATGTCAGTGTTGACATGTTCTTCATAAACATGTCTCAAATTGATTTCGTCTTGTTTAAAAAGCACGATTAGGTTCGCGTTATCTCTTACCAACTGTTTAGGAATTTTACTATATGTTTGATTTAAATAAAAACAATCGATGTGTTTGTGTCTTCCCATTGCAAAATAATCACGAATGTTATTCTGATTTTCACAGGCAACATCATCAAATATAATAACTGAATTTGGCTTAGCACTTTGAACACTCAGTACTTCCTCATTTTCGTGGTATTTTTGAAAAGAAATGTCTGGTACTCGTTGCATAACTTTTTCTAAAAAAATATACTTGGGTTGCAGTAAAGTTTTCGAATAAACGTAAACATTTTGAAATTTCAACCCATTCTCATGAATTAGAAGACCAATTATTAAATTCGTTTTTCCACAATTTGATGGCCCACTTATGATGCATCGTAGTGAGTTAGGTAACAATTTTCCATGACGTAGACTAGTCTTGCTAGACTCGACACAGATTTTTTTCACATGTAATGAATGCGGTTGTTTTACGAATTTCATTGTTACTACTTAAAAAGGTTTGATTAATAATGAGTCAATTACGTTGTTGCATTGACATAAATAGTAAAATAGAAGCCCTAAATCGACGGGTGCCTAATATCTAGGAATATTATTGGGCATTCTAGAAGTAATAATTTCGGGTCTTAAAAGTGGTGAAATGTGTAGTGAAACTAGAGGTAAGTGGTTGATATGTAGAGCTAGTTATAGTAGGATGTTATTGGGCATTCTACCACACCGAGAGTGACGAAGGCGAACGAAGTGAGCCGGAGGAACGGCAGGTGGGGTAGAATGCCCAATAATATACTACTGTCAACGACATGAGCAACTGCTTTGTTAATAGCAAGTGTCACCAATTTGCCGACAACACTTGTCTTATAATCAATGATTCATGACCACAAACAGCATATTATCGTATACAGTCATATTTGGATGCTATAGCAAGGTGGTTTCATGATGCCGGGCTTGTCCTAAACGCTAGTAAAACTCCCCATGTGTCAAGCAGTCACCATTAAAAAACTAATGGCGCATGACCTCAACTGCTTTGTATTAGACCGAGACAATTGATATAAAACGTAAACTAGAAGACTACTTCATAAATTTATTGTAATGTACTATAATTTTGTAATGATAATGTAATAACTACCATACCATAAAATGTCTATACCTACTAGATTTATAGAATATTAAATTGTCAACTCCTGATAGCTCAAATATAAACCTGAGTGGTTTCTTAGAGCTATATTAATGTAATAATTTATATTTTTTTGAATTATTATTATTAAAACAAAGTATATATAAATATATATTAATGTATACAATTGTATACTTACATTAGTAATGCTTTATACAATAATGTGAAAAAGTGGAGCCAATTATTTTAATTATTAGTTAAGCATTCCAAATACAAAATCAATATTTAGTGTTAATACCGCTAATTAACACTACATATTCATTAGCGAAATTACCACTATTTATTATTTTTGTTTTTTGACTGTCATGAATTTCAGCAAAGTAAAGCCTGATTTCATTACTTAATTTCAACGGCATTAATTATATTCATAAGAATTTTTCAGGTGTATTTGGAATATATACGGTGAAATATTTTTATTACTCATAAGAATGAAATAGATAGTATAGTATATAGTTGTAGTAATTAAGTAGGTTACAACTGAAAAAACATAGTGTAAGAAGTCAACATTATTCACACACGGCCATCTGATCATAAACCGAGCAGACCTTGTACTATGGCAACCAGACAACTGATAAACTACATATACTATTTTTTCTTTTGTTGATACATACTTACATAGATAATTACACCCAGAATCAGGACAAACAGTTAGTAGTACAAACAGTAGTCAGTAACAAACATAACAAATAAAAAAAAAAAAAAAAAAAAAACAGTAATCTATTTTCATACAAACCGTTGGAACGCAAGTCATAGCAACGCGCGTCGAATTTGGTACACACTCGAATTTTCAAATGGTCCCTCATATTTATTAAGATATTTTCTTTCAAATCGGTTATAATAAAGTTAAAATCGGTTATTCGTTTATTAAAACGGTAATTTTTAATCAAGTTTGTTTGTTGACAAATTATAGGATATAGGAGATTCAATTAAATTTTAATGGCATGAATTTGTGACCAAATTGTATATGACATTAATTTTTGTGTTATTTTGATATTTATGTGAAATTAATTTAAATTAAAAATAATGTGGTAACGTGTATGATATCACATAGTTTATAATATAACATCTTGCATGTAAATATTTTTTTGATGTAAGTATACTACTTGTTAAAAGGAATACATTTTTATCCTATCTTATCTAAATCTATAACAAGAGGCAAGAGAATCTCTTCAATCTTTACCTTTACATTTGTAATGAAAAAATGTTTTATCTAACCTCCACCACCAGTTAACATTTATAGGATTATTAAACTCGAAAAGAAATACCATCAACGTCCACTAAATAGCTAAAATACTCCGAAATGACTTCAACGAACAGATACCCTTTTTTAACTTTTATAACAATATAGATAAATTGAAAGTGCGTACAATAAAGAGTGGCATTTTGTGGCAAAAAGAACATCGTTTCGTAAAACCGTCGTTTGATTTTATATGATTGTGGGCATGCCTTTATTTTAGGGATACCCCTTTTTATGATTTGTTCCTTCCGTTACACGCTGTGGTAGCTGGTTAGATAGGCATGTAACCGGTTGAATAGTCGATTGTTTCTAGGTCTGTATTAATAAATTAAACGCAGAGCGAAGCTGTGTTACTTAAGTGGAAATTCGTTTGGTGAAACGGTACCCTAAATAAACTTTGTAATTCTCTAAAAAAAACTTATACGATTAATATAATATACGGTAGATTGAACAATGAGGAAAGACGTACTAAAATCTGTATATGTGCTCGTGTTTGTATTGCTATATTTATATGGTAGCAAACGAGCAAGTGAGTTACTTGACGGTAAGTGATCACCGCTGCCCCTGCCCATCGACACTCAAAACGATGCTTTCGTCCATCGGTCAGTTTACCGTAATATTTTTGTAGCTTACGAGCGTTTATACAAAGGTAATGTCTTTTAAGACACCCTATGCAAATCGTTAAACCGATCACCGTAGCCTAGTTGGTAGTGCTCCTGCCTACGAAGCTGGTGGTCCTGGGTTCGAATCCCGGTAAGTGCAAATATTTGTGTGATGAGCACGAATATTTGTTTCTGAGTCATGGATGTTTTCTATGTATTTAAGTATTTATCTATCTATATAAGTATGTATATCGTCGCCTGGTACCCATAGTACAAGCTTTGCTTAGTTTGGGGCTAGGATTATCTGTGTGACATTGTCCCTATATATTATTATAAAATGAGCAAATAAAAACCTATTTGATTTGTCATATTGTAAAGAACCTTGAAATGAATACATAAGAGCATTGGATTTTTAAATTGTATTTCAATTTATTAATCTCAATTTCTTTTGGATTCCAAGATTGTCATTATTAATTGAAATTACCTAGAAAGTACTTCAACCTATTTTTGTTCAAAAAATTCCAAACAAACAACAAAAAAACATTTCATAAGTGCTTTTACCTCCAACGCGTAACGGCGCCCCTCTCTCTCGCCGTTATTGGCTGCGGCTGGTTGGTTTTTGGTGCTGTGGCCAGATACAGACGCCAGCACTTCCACCTACCCCAATCTGTCAAATAACTTTTATAGGTTTTCACAACTTTATCACATAAGCATAAGGTTCACTTTCAATTGGGGAAATTTGACAGATTGGGGTAGCTTGATGTGCAGGCGTCTATACATTCATGACTGTTACTGCATTACCTGGTTAAATTTTAATAAATATAGACGTGAATGATTTCGGTAGTCCGAAATACAGACGGGCATACGGTGTTGGCGTATAGGTAAGCTGCTGGAAGATCACATAATATTTGATTGATCTGTTTATTGACCTTACTTAAAGAATTTTATTTTTAGTAAACTGACCACCGACCCGTGGATACTTCAGTATTCATTGGATGAATGTCCAGCCCTGCGCATTAAATTGACTCTGTTGCGTAATGTAAGTCTTTTTAACGTTCAAGGGCAGATTTGGAGTCAAAACTTATTGTAAAAAGCTTCTAAAATCTTCAAAATGATAATAATTACACATGATCATGTGTAATTATTATCATTGATAATGAATAGAGGTGGAATGGAACGGATATCCTGAAAGAAGACAACAGTTTCAAATGTTTAACTATGTTATCCAAAGCGGCTCAAAACGATGGTTTTCAGTGATCCATGTTGGTTATGAATTTCTACAGTTTATACGTTGCCCGACTGAAAAGTTCTGCAACTTAACCTCAAATGTCACTAACAGCAGTCACAAAATATCCGCCTTCTTAGAAATTCTTCGGAATTCTGAATTGAAGTTAGTCTTTATTGTTATAAAATTTAAAACCAAATTATGAAGTTTATCATGTATGTTATTTTTATTTATTTCTTTATCAGCTAGCTTTCTTTCTTATACGGGTAAGCACGCTCCACCTTCGACCACTTCTTCACTTACCATCAGGTGTGACCGTAGTAGTTTTCATTATACGACACACATTGAAGTAGAAAGTCGTGATTTAAATTTAACCGACGTTTCGCATACCATTTCGCATACCATTTCAGCTTCCCTGTTCAATGGCCAGTTAATGGCCATTGGTATCTGAATTACATGGAGCGCAGTTATCCGAAAAACCAATAGGAAACGGCACATGAAATACCGGGCGTTCGAATTTCGGACGAAGTTTGCCAAATACGGTGATAGTGTTCCGGCACTGACGTCAAGTGTATATTTATTACTTAAATCCTTTCCGATATTCTGTGGCAATATATTTAGAGTTTTATGCTATTGGTTTTTATTTTCTTTAGGATTGAGAATCTTGTTTAATTGATAAGATAAAATAATAGGTCCTTGCATCAAAACTTGTACTAAATGCAAGCTCAAAACAATGTTCGTGCATAGTCTTGCCATTTAATATACAGATTATAATGGGTCTAAATCGAATCAAAAGTTTAGGTAAGTAGCTTCTTTAAATATCTTCGACGTTTCGCTATGAGTAATATCGGTCGTGGTCGCGAAGTGGTCTAATGTTACTGAGTTATATCCATGAAGCGCGTGTTAAAACATCTATCATCTCGTCTTTATTACTTTTGTTAAGATTATCTAGGTTTGGTACTTTTAAACACTACACTAATGCCATCTACACTACGTGTATTAGTGACTATAAAAGTTGCGACTGCTTTGTATACTTCGACCCTTTAAGCGATTGCTAATTTATTCTCTCCTATTAAGGTACGCCATTCATTTTATGGATTCAGCGTAAACCAAAATCACTATAAACATTTTTTCTTGCAATTCCGTTTTTTTTAATCTTTATTTAAGAGGTCTAAGATAACATTGATAAAGCCGCCGCCTAGTATAAGAATTACAAACTAATAACAATTTAAAGTCGACTAGAAGTATCTTAAGCTATAACCTGAACAACACTTCTACTTCTCGCTAAAAATACCGTACAAAGCTTCCCAGCCTACTCGAAAACGGTGAGGCTAAAAAACTATTGCAGGCCCGATACGATACACCATACTACTACACTATACTATAAAATGTTTTTGTAAACTAGTCACCTTGAACTATGTTATAAATTGCTTTAAGTACGCACTAACGCCTGCAACAGATAGCCTTTATTGGCAATAGAACTATGGCACAGTTTGGTACATGGATTTTTATTATACGTAATAACAACATACAACCATTCAAATCCAAATACAAAATTCATTTATTCTGTTAAAATATTACATTTGTGTGCAATCGTCATTTTTTTTATTAAGCCTACCGCGGAGTGCATGATGTTGCAGCCACTGAAAACACAGCCAGATAACTCAGTAGGAATCCTTTTTTTAAATATTTTTATCATCTCATAAATTTCGTTGTGCTCAAATGTATTCATTTAGAGGGACTCAATCCCAAACTATTTTGGCACTTAGGTAATCAGGAGGTTTTTGTAAGCCCTGCTACACAATTTGGGTTTTGGCATTAATCTGACTGTGACAGTGAAATTGAATTAAAATTAAGATTAAATCACGTCGCGTTAGAAAAATATATGACAGTTGCAAACCAACAAACGTAGAAGATAATAATTACACTGAATGTAAGTGAAATGGCCCAGTTCAATATCCATAGGATATTATGGTAAGCCTACGGTTTACCGTTATAGCTATATGAGGTCAAATTTACGATACAATCGACGGATTAATGTATCCTTTCGGTTTGTGGTAGCAATTTAAAGTTCCACTATACGGTATTGGATCCTTCCATTCAACCGTAAATACCAATGAAAATTGCCGTGGAATTTAACTCAATCAAAACAGATAACGCTATAAAAATAGATGAGGCTGTAAATATTACAGGATTTGGGTGCATTCTTCTGGGAATAATTTTAACGTAATAATAATAATATCCTGGCACATTATAAACATACGGCCATCTGATCCCAAACTAGGCAGAGCTTATACTATGGAAACCAGATAACTGATATACTACTATTCTTTTGTAAATACATACTTATATAGATATATACACCCAGACTCGGGACAAACCGACTTGTTCATGCACACAAATATCTGTCCTGGGTGGGAATCGAACGCAAGCATTTGCCAACCACGCTAACAGTCCCGTCGTGGCGTTACACTCGCTATGACTTCGTATATTTCATACGTAGCTTATTCTCACTTACTTTTTGTGTTTTAGCCTTATCGTTGTATTTCAATGAGAATTGTAACTATGCTTAAATCATGCAAATGCAAATCTTATTCGACGGTTACGTGTATTCAACCTGTCATTTCAACTGTTGTAAAACTTTTATGCTTTAAATGAATAAATAAATGAATAATATCTTGGGACATTATTCACACACGCCCATCTGATTCCCGACTAAGAACTACTACTAACTGTTTTTTTTTTAATACAAACCCCGCATTAGGGATTATAAGCCCTGTGTCACGAGGCACTTTACAAACATATAGTAGACGGACACAAATTACATCCAGACTCAGAACAATTATTTATGGGTCACACAAATAGTTATCCGGCGCGGGACTCGAACCCGCGACACGAAGCGGCGAGGCGACTGTCTTAGCCGCTGCGCCACACGTGCAGTCAAAGTGTTTGTCCTGAGTTTGGGTGTAATTATCTATAAAAGTATGTATTTACAAAAGAAATTAAGAGAAATCAATTCAACTAACTAAGCAGAGCCCTAAATAAGCAGAGCTCGTATTCTGGAAAGCAGAATACGAGGTCTGCTTAATTAGGTCTCAGATACCCATGTGTGAACAATGTCCCAGGATATTAGTCCTATCAGGAATGATGAATTTGTCCCAGTACAATGTGACATGGCCATTCTGCAGTACTGACTCAGGAACGTACCATGTAGTACGGCAATTTATTATTTTTGTATCTAGAAGTATATTTATGCTAATGGTACAAGGCCAAGCGCTGCGTCATCCACGCGCAATATGTAGAATCCAATTTTTCAAAATGCTGTCTTCTTTTATGTCAACAATTCAGATGTATAATGTATATCACGTACAAGACGAAAGAAGCTCACTCACAGTATAAATTCCCGAGACACATCAACTGGTTCCGAAGTGTAGTAAATAAACAATCAGTGGTCTATCAAATCTATAAATTTTAATGATAAAGGATTTAAGACATGAGTCGACAAGAGCGTATGTGTTGCTGTACAGACTTTATAAAACCTTTTTTTTTGGTTTGCCTTTATAGTACACATTAAGCTATACATTTCCAGTATTAGCTGATCTCGCATTGTATTGGATATCCATACAATGAGAGGTCAGCTTATAGTGGATATGTATAGCTTGATGTGTAGCCGTGTGTACCAGATTTCTTACGCCCGAAATTAATAAACGATCCGCAATCTGTCAGTCAGTCCTATCTCTAGATTAGCTCTATCGCTATCTTAATCTTTACCTGCGTGCCAATAACAAAACATATCAATCCATCCATTTTTTGGCCAGAGATTGGGGTGCGATCTTTTCCCTCTGCAGCGTTCCATTTTAAGCAGAACTCGGTAACTCAGGACACAATTATACCATTTAATTTAAGAAGAAATTTTTTTTTTGAATATATTAACGATAAGTCATCAATACTGACTTATTTATAGCTAGGTTAAAATGTTTTACTAGACGACTAGGGTATATAATAATAAAATGAAACTTAATTGGTCAAACATTATGTTTTGGTGGAACGGAACGTATCAAAATTTGACCAAATATAATATCTTTGAATTTGACAAGCAAAACGCACGCATGCGCCGTCGTCGCCGACCGGATCAAGAACAAATAAGCAATAAGTTGGTTGTTTGTTTTTGTTGCAAAGCATTTATAACTAATATACAAATAATTACTTATTAATAAATATAATACCTATAATGGATTCTCATATGATAAGCAATAATTTTATTATTGATTGATATTTTGGAATATAATGAACTATTTCACCAATTTTATCTTTAGAACCAATTGTCAATCCACCGAATTTCTAGGATTGCAACTTTAGATTGTTTTGGCTATCTAAGCTTATGTCAAAATTAATGGATTGGTTATTGGCACGTGCAACCTGTCATTTTAGTACAGAGGTCTATCTTTTTCTATGATCCGTCCTCCCAAAGATCGCTCGTTCGAAAAGATTGCTTTTTCAATCTGTGGATGCTTTATTGGCACGGTTTAATAGACAAATGGATCGAAATTGCTATCGTAGATAGCATAAAATGGATTAGGATCGTTTATTAATTTCGGGCGTGATTAGGATAATTCTCTTTTGTTTAGATTTTCCCGTATCATTATTTTTAAATCTGTTGATGTGAAGAATAATGAAAGTTAGTCGTATGTGTTTTAGCCCTCGGGACAAAAAGGGGTATTATAAGTTTGACGTCGATGTCTGTCTGTGGCATCGTAGCTTTCAAAAGGATGGAGCTATTTACATGCGGTTTTTTTTCATTTCCAGCCCGTTTCCTTGCAGTGGTTCTTAGCTGTTTAGTTAATACCAAGCAGTGTAAGAGTAGCAACTCTTTTTCAAAATAATGGAATTATAGTTTGAGTCGGGTGTTTTCTAACTACTACTTTCTTTTCTTTTTCTTTTATTCTTACTATATTTCCTCTCTCCAGACCAAGAAATTTCATCCATATCACCTGGATGAATGGTCAGATCTATCACGGAGCTTTTCACAACAAACTTTTTATCGTTGCTGTGTGGCTGACGGCAAGAAATATCACCACCCCATCTCATCCTGAGGGAGGCGTAAAAGTTGTCCAATATCAAAAATATCTCCCAGCAAACGGGCAGCAGCGTCTCTTTGAGTACTATTACTATATGTATATACTGCGATCGCCAATCCATCTGCCAAGCGTTGCGAATATAGCATATTCGTCCGAATGATGGAATTTTTGGGGAAGCCTTTGTCTAGCAGTGGACGTCTTTCGTCTGACATGATCACCACTTTGTGGCATGAATTACTTGGAGAGGTATTGCCGATTCGGTATTTCATAGCATCCTTCAAGAAGCGAGACTATTCTTATCATAAATGACCGCCAACGCAGTCACCTCTGGTGTTTCAAGTGTCCATGGGGATATATTTTCAGCACGCAAATATCGCCATAACCACCGTCACTTAATTCTGGTCTAGTTTCGCTTTTTTAAAAGATAACATTGTCTCATAATATTGAAAACATTTATATTTCCAAAAGCAAACCAAAACAAACTTAACATCCACGCTCTGAACTATAAAATTTCAATACTGAAAATATACAAGTATATGGGTGGAAGGTGCATCGAGTTCGCAGTTTGCATAAATATGAAGTTTTATACTGATATCCAATTCAATTCCCTCATTGGTGTCTTGGTTGCTAACATTTTTCATATTGTGCCGCATTTGATTTCGTTTGTCGGAAATGGAAATAGTTTTGCCATTTACCTAAATGTTTAGCTTTTGGGCTGTTCACTGTATGCTATTGGAAAAGTAAAGTTAGCAAATGATTGCTTACTTGTTCCGTATATTTTCACAAATGTATACTTATGCTTATTAGATTTCATGTCTTATTAAGTTTGGTATCAGCGCCCACGAAATTCCGACCCATTTTTCTTTTTCTAATAAGGCTTTGAAACATTTCACCCACGTAGAACCACAGCGTTAGTAGGTATATTAATCAAAAATTACTCTGGTTCACCAGAGAGACAAGCGGGGGCTCAAAATGGCTTGCATATAATTCTATAGACTAAGTAAACAGTTCCAGCGGTCAACCCCTGACGTGGAGATGCATATAGTGGACGTTTTAAGAGCATAGCGGGTATATTTCTAATTTATTGATTTTAAATAAATAAATAAAATAATAATAAAAAAGGTTTATTCACGTAGACTTTAAAAAAGCGCTTCTAAATAGTCAGAACATGTTTGTAGTAATATAGTTGTATACATTATTTATTTATTTATTTATACTTCAGTACAATGGGAATGTACATAGGCGGACTTAATGCCAAAGGCATTTTCTACCAGTCAACCTGCGGGTAGTGCAGAGAGATCATGGTAGGTGCACTTAGGTACAAAAAACGTATTTACTTATTATAATTATAAATAATAATAATTAAGAATACTATCCATAATATATAAATATATACAATACGTACTATAAAATAAATACTATATGATTTTAAACTAATGAATACTATACTATAATACTATACTACACTAAATAAAATTATTGATGAGACATTTCTGCGTGAAGCTTCTTACAAATATGCTCACGTACTTTCTTTTTAAACGCAAAGCGAGTCTTAGCCATCCTGATTCCAAAAGGAAGCTCATTCCAAAGAAGGATAGATTGGACAAAGAAAGAAGAATGAATAAAGTCAGAGCTATGAGGTGGACATCGTAAAAGACGATTATGAGTAGAGCGGAGAGTTTTACTGTGAGTAGCAAAAAGATATTGAAAATGAGGCGTTAAATAAGAAGGAGCAGTAGGAGAGTCCAGTATGGAGAAAAGTGTGGTAAGCGCTCTTAAATTTCTTCGCTGGCGAATGGGCAACCAGTTTAACTGGATGCGGTAAGCAGACACATGATCATACTTACGGAGATTGAAAACGAATCGAATGCAGTTATTTAGAAGTCAGTCAAGTTTGTTAAGAAGATCTGCATTCAGGTCAAAGTAGCACACATCACTATAGTCGACAATGGGAAAAATTAGAGTCTGCACAAGCATTTCCTTTGTTCTGGATGGAAGTAATTTTCTTAGCCTATAAAACGCCCTCAGAATTCCAGTAATTCTCTGACAGATGCCAGAAATATGGCTTTGCCAGTTTAGATTGCTGTCAATTACCAGTCCCAGATCTTTAACTTTTTGGCTAATGGGGATGTGATAGTTGTCAAAAGCAATAGGTGGCAAACTGCCAACATCTACCTTGCACATCATTCTTGAGCTACCCACAATGATTGCTTGGCACTTTGATGGGTTGACGGTTAATCCAAACTTATCTGACGAGATTTTCAAGAATTGTAAGTCTCGATTTATTTTAATAATTGCCTCTGCCAAACTATCGACACTCGCCTGGGTGTACAGTTGTAGGTTGTCAGCATAAAGATGATACGCACTCTGAAGATCATGAGTTAAGAGGTTTATAAATACTGAAAACAAGAGAGGTGAGAGAATACCGCCTTGAGGGACACCAGTTTCTAATTTGCACCAATTCGATGACACTTCGCCATGGCGAACTGACTGCTGGCGCCCTCGAAGGTAAGATGAAAACCACTCCAGCGCTTCATCTGAGATCATAAGATGGGAGAGGATGGATAAAAGGATATCGTGACTGACGGTATTAAAAGCATTTGAAAAATCGATCAACACCAGCACAGTGAGGTTGGTCGCCTCCATGCCGGTTCTAATATCGCCACATTATTATTTCTAGTAACATAGATATTAAGGTACACATTGTATGAAAACATTTATAAAATTTATTTTATTATAGCATTGATATTTAGCTAGCTCGTATCAAGTTATTGTCAAGAGATTATGTTTAATTATCTAGTTTAAGTCTAATATTTTTACTACATATTGTCAATGGTTCTGTCTATATTAAGGTGTTATTATTATGACGGACCTTGTGTTAATAACGACGGTCGCCCTTTAATGCTACCACCGGATCCAATGTGCCCCAACTGAGAAGACCCAGCGAAACAAACTAAACTTACAATATAGAGTGCAAAATATGGTGGCAACTATATTTCGGGTGCCCGTGAAAGGGTTCATCATAACAGCTGTAAAAAGTCCAATGTTGGACAAGAGCTTACGCCAAGAATCATCTTGGGGATATGCCATAATCGCCACGCTTGACAGACGGGTTGGCGATCGCAGTAAAATGGTCATAGTACACAGAAGGAAGCGGCTGCCCGCTCTCTGGCAGATATTACCTCGGGTCGACTTCTACGCCCCCACGGGATAAGATAGGGTGATGATATTCTGATATTCACCGCCGTCACCACACAGCAAAAGGGTTAAGGATGTTTTATGAACAAATGTCACTATATATGCCACGTTCCTATCTATGTGAAGACTACGGCCACTCGTCCGAATGAGGATCGTAAATAAAATATATAGTAGTCTAAAACTAAAAGATTCACAATACTTAGTTTATGTCAACATATTAATAGACATTTTTATAATATAAATTAGTTTTATACTTTTATGTAGTAATCTTTAAAAATATAAAATCTCTATAATGTATAAAGCTAATTTAGATTACTGCAATGACATCATTTATATGTGTACTAGCTTTGCCCGGCGGTTTAACCCGCGTTAAACTTTATAAATTATAAACTGTATGTAATTAGGATATATAAGCTCTATAAGTTTCATCAAAATAGCTTGCTTTTGGTTTACAGTTCACTTAATCTATAGCTGAGTTTTGGTTCTAAAATTATTTTCAGCCTCATCTAGGTATCTCGTAGAAGAAAAGTGAAAGAATAAATTGACATATCTCCATCTCATTACTGACAAGCGCTAGTAACACGTCTCTCATATTCATCCATAACATTTGTAGATAGTAATAGTTGACTCAGTTTATATTTCCAGTTGGAACTAATATTCTTTGCAATGTTTTCTTCAATTCCGTCTACGCTGTAGGTTTGTTGTGTTAATTAAAAAAATAACAAGTTTCTTCTTTGGTTATTACGAAAGAAGAAATTTGTTATTTTTAAACACAACAACTTTGTTTAGACAAACCAACTGGCAATCTTTATGTCGGGCTTTCTGTTTTTATAAAGGTTTATCGTGATATAAATGTAGATCAATTAATTAGTAGAATAACGATCAATCGTTATACTACTAATAAAAAAGAACCTTAATAATACAAAACAACCTTGTGGGAGGATCAACATCAAAGAAACATCCTGATAATTATATTCGATAAAGAATGATTTATCCTTGAGTCAAAGAAATCACTTCCTACATAAGTAATTTAAACTCTACATAAGTAATTTAAACTCTACATTCTCTTTATAAAATAGTCGGGTAAACTGTCTTCTTATACAGTTTAGAGAGTAAGAGCACAGAAAAGTGCGTAAAATTAGTGATACAGACACAGCTATTTATACTTATGTTATCTTATTATCATACTAATATTATTAATTCGAAAGTTTGTGAGTATGGATGTTTGTTAACCTTTCACGCCTATTGTTTATATATCCAAATGACACATAGGCTATAATTTACTAACTTAACCGCGGGTAATACCGCGGTACACACTCTACGCCAAAAGTGAATTAACTTTATATTTCCGACGACAGTGACATGACGACAGTGTGAGGAACCTTGTGAGTGCCGTTCCAATAATTGCCACCTTCTGCATCTTGTGATTCTGCGAGAACCTTTTCATTATTTGTATAACTTTAATTAATTAAGCCCTCAAAATTGCTACATCTATTTCTTGATACGGAATTACCTACATTGAAACGTATAAACACTTTTGATCAGCGTTCCCTATGAAATTGTACTCGTACAGATTTATCCGTTTTGCACGCTCTGCTCTTCTTCCTGCGTTTGTTTAGGACAAAGAAAAAAGTAACAACACAGGGTTTTTTATGCAACATGTAACTTAATTAACGCACATCCTGAAAGGAGTTTCTTCAGAATCGTTTACTGAATCGATTTATATCATTTTTAATATAGGTAATTTATAATTCAAAAATAATTAAAACTATGGAAATTATTGTCATATTAACCCTGTACAGTCAAAACAAATTGAAATGGACCGTAAGTCACAAAAATTATACTTTTCGCAGTTTCATTATAAATCTACTATATACTAAATCGCAGTTTTATTTGTATTCACACAAATTCCATCATTCAATACAAAATAAAGAAAAATAAACTTAATTCCAAGAAACTAATTTAATAAATAACAATGCATATACATGTTAAATAAAAAAAAATGTGTATTTAGTATGATTACAACATAATATTCGAATTGGGCTGTTTGAGGGTGTGCGTTAATTACGTTACATGTTGTATATAGTTAGCCAACAATTTATTTTTCCTCCTTTGTTGTATTTTCTAACGCAAGGTATCAAAACGTATTCATTAAATTTAAGCTTGTTTCTAATGTCAAAATAACGCTGTTTTGGTAGATGTGTTGTGTAGATGTGTGACAGACAGCTGATGTTATAAATAAATAAACTAAAAAAAATTACCAAAGGATAGAAAACCGGCTAAGTGTAGAATTACAGCCCCCTCAGCTGTAGTCCAAATCTCAAGAGGGTGGCGGCCCACAGGTAAATGTCGCTTAAATGAACCACTGATGGCAAACCTTCTGCGTTCAATAACTCCTAGGTATCTTTATTTGTATTTATAAATATGCAGTAGCAATAGGTTGTTATTTAAGATTTTCTGAACATTGTTATGTAATAAGGCAAATAGTCAAATAGTCATTTATTGGTAAGATTTCTTACAAGTCATGAAAATGATTATAAAAAAATATTAAATGTCTAAACAATGTCAAAATATGTCAAATCAAAAATATACTGTAAACTTAACTTGAGGCAGATACATAATAATTTGTTCAAAAACTTAAAAAAGAAAATACACAACATAGTCAGCAAGTCAAAATCATAAATTACATATTATTATGTCAACATATTAGATTTGAAATGTATAAATTCATCAACGGAATAGAACGATTGCTCGATAAGCCACCGTTTTAACCAAGTTTTAAAACTCATTAAGGTTGGGGCACTTGATATGCTCAATGGTAGTTTATTATACACTGTGCAGCCCATAACATGAGTAGTTTTGGATGTTTTAGTCAGTGTCCTCGGTACCGACGTCAGCTTATTGCTATGCCGTGTGCAATGGGTGTGTATCTCATTCCGCTTGGTATATAGGTCTATGTTTACCCTAACGTACGCTGCAACTTGGTACAGCACTATTGAAGGTAACGTCATGATACCCAATTTTTTTAAGTGAGGCCTTGCGGATACGTCTTGTGGTATAGTAACTATTGCCCTGATGGCACGTTTCTGCAATCGGAAAGCTCGCTCCCAGTCTGCAGCGCGTCCCCACAGCTCCGCACCATATTGGAGCAGCGAATGCACCGTAGCAAAATAACACGCGTGGACCTCTCCCACTGACACTATTTTACGCAATCGGCCGAGGGCGAAGCATGCACTCCCCAATCTTCCGCATATTTTTTCAATATGGTTATCCCACTTGAAGCACTTGTCAATCTCGAACCCTAAGAATGTAGTTGTTTCAACTTGCGCAATGCTCACTCCATTCGCTGATACCGTCAGAGGTCTTTGTGACTGGCCTGACAGTACAAAGTGAATGAAATGGGTTTTTGCTACGTTGAGAACAAGTCCATTCATACGGAACCACTGATCAAGCTGGGCAGCTGCTTTATTTAGCTTTTGCTCCAAATGATCGACCGTCTTCGCTGTAACTATGGCCGCGACGTCATCCGCGTACATTAGTATTTCAGCATCAGTTACGGCGTTCGGCAAATCATTTAGGAGCAACGAAAATAAAATATTAGACACCGACGAGCCCTGTGCCTCACCTATCGTCGACTTTAATGGGTCTGATCTTTCCTTGCCCTCGCATCCCACCACCACTTGTGATCCCTCATGCAGCAACTTTGTCAATAGTGCATGTGACAGGCCATCCACTCCATAGTGCTGTAATTTTACAGCAATCACAGCGCGGTCGGCCACGTCAAACGCCTTTGACAAATCACAGCATATCAAAGCTACCGCTAATATTCGGACTATTCTTAAGATATGTTTTCTTCGATTATGTTTTAGATTGCTGCAACATGATCTTGACAACGACAAGTGAACCTAAATAAATGTCCTCAATATTTCATTTAATTAGACCCCAACGTAAAAAAGACGGTGTCTTACAAGTTTAACGTGTCTGTATGTATCTTTCTGTGGCATAATAGCTCTGGAACAGATCAACTGATTTAGATTTATTTTTGCTTTGAATGGTGAATTAATCGGGAGTGTTCTAAGCTACACAAAATGTCAACTCTATCAATATAGGTATCAAATGAAAGTGTTTGACTAGCAGAATACTTTAAACTATGATACAATCGAAATCCAAAATAGCCGCCAACATAAAATGTCGAATTACATTTTTTTTCACAATGCCCTCAATATGCGTATAAATGAAAGGGCTTGTGTCTAAGTAGAATAATACGACAAAAGTCGGCGGTATTTAAATATTTTATTTCGTAAATAGACGCGTAAATTGACATCCAAAGACATAGCTAAAGTAGGGTCTAACAGATCTTATTTCTCACTTCATCCAAATTCAACAATGTAACCTTAACCGACGGGCATGGAATATTATTTATTTTTTCGTAGTTAGAACTGCACATTTGCTTATTTTTTTTCAGTCATCTCGTATCAGTCATAGTGAACGGTTGATTATCGTCTAAAATAAATATACATATACCTACGCCCAAGATAAAAAAAAATGGTGTTAAAAAAATGTGTAAAATGCAATAATAATATAACAAAAAAGCATCCCGGATTAGAGTGTAGTAGGTGTGAAAAAGTAGTGCACGCCACAATTGAATGTACCAAACTAACTGTGAAACAACTGGGTGCTCTTCAAGCCACGGATGGACTGGAGTGAAGCTGCGAGGATTGCATACTCAGTTCTAGTAGACGCACATCTTCTCAAGTTCTCATTTCTGATGATGATTGTGAGCAAACGACACAATCGGTACAAATGGACTTGGGCAAGCTGATGAGAAATCTCACTGCAGAAATAAAGAAAGTTATCAAAGAAGAACTTAGCAGCTTCCAAGAAACTTTAGAGTACATTGGTGACCAGGTAACCGAAATTGAAACAACCTTAAAAAACCAAAATAATAAAATTAAACAACTAGAAAACAAAAACATTGAATTAGTAAATGCCAAAAAGAACCTGGAACTGCGCCTTTCCGCGGCTGAGCAACGCCGTGATGAATCGGAGCAAAAAGACTTGTCCAACCGCATCGAGATCGCCGGTCTACCTAACATATCAAATATTGATGTTATGGAAGTAACAAAAACTGTGGCAGAAAAACTTGAAGTCGATGTTAAAACAGTACATGATGCCCGTCAGGTCAAAGTTCGCTCAGAGAAATCTGGTTATCTGCTAGTAGAACTTTGCTCTAAAATCTCCCGAGACAAATGGTTATCCGCTGCTAGGATCATGAAACTGACGATTGGTGACTTCTCATACCCGGTCTCAGCTGAACAAACAACTGGAAAGATTTTTGTGAGAGAAGCATTAACTAGGAAAATGAAGTCCTTACTGTTTGAATCTAAGCAACGCCTGAAATCTCCCAACGGCCCTTTTAAGTTCGTATGGTGTAAATCTGGCACAATCTATGCAAAAATAACGGATGACAGCAAGAAAGTAGAAGTAATTCGCTCTTCTCATGACATTGAGACCCTACTCAACGGGAATAAGGACGATATTAAATAATTCTTTCCCAGTCTCTATTTTCATATTTAAGAAACTAAAGGTTAAGTCTGTCAAAATATACAAATAACATTCAACAATTCAAATAATAATTTACTAGTATCAAACTCAGAATTATTTAATTGTGTTAATATAAACTCCTTCTACAATAATGTACCTACCGACAAAATTCATTTATCATGTATTCATATTAACATAAGATCGATACTCAAAAACTTCTCAAAACTAATACAAGTTATCGGTAGCACACTACAACAAATAGATATAATCGTATTGACGGAGGTAGGTATCTCCAAAGAATTAGCAAGCTTGTTCCATTTGACGGGGTATAGAATACACACACAGCTCCGCACTCGAAGGAAAGGAGGCGGTATAATAATGTACATTAAAGACTATCTTAAATTCACTCCACACTTAATAAACACTTTTAGTTTTGAGTACCTTGGTGGCACATTAAAAACCCCTGATAACGACACTATATATGTGTCCGCTGTCTATAGACCACCGTCGTCGAACAAGTTGTTATTTGTTGGAGAACTTCAAAAAATACTAAATACTACTCGTGCTAACACTACTACAATCTTACTTGGTGATATGAATATCGATCTTAAAACACAAACATCCACTAGGACAATGTATTTGGATATGCTGTCCGAGTGTGGCTTAACGTGTGGAATATCGGACTTTACTAGGATTGAAAGAAGATTAAACAGTACTACAAAATCATGCATTGATCATATTTTTACTCGATCCCACACGCTTATTCCGTACACTGCGGCGGTCGACATCGTACTGGCGGATCACCGCACTACTATTGTTTGTTTAACCAGTAGCTCCGCCCGTAATGATATACAGGTTGTTTCGCGCACCCGGCGCACTTTTACTGACAAGAAATGCTTGCATAGAAAATTAAATAGTATAAAGTGGTCAGAAACTATTAATTACAACAACTCGGAGTCAATTCATAAATATATTAGATTCCTTTAATAGTGCTTTGCAAGAAGCGACGCGTACAGTATGTACAAAAAATAGAATAAGAAAAAATTACCCCTGGTTAACTGATAATTTGGCTATACTTTGTAAATTGAGAGACGAATGTTTTAATAAATGGAGAAAAGACACAACCAATCATGTCCTTAGATTAAAATACAATAGACTGCGTAATAAAGTGCATAAATCTATCGAGTTTTGCAGAAACAAGTATCATAAAAATCTAATTAAAGAAAACTACAGCAACCCAAAACAACTATGGAAAATTTTGAACTCAATGTGTGGTAGAGTGACACAAACTATTGATAATTTTATTCTTCATGCCTTTAACTCTCACAATCTATCCGCCTATCAACTATCAAATCGATTTGCCTGTAGCTTTGATAGCTCTGTTAACGCAATTGTACCTAATTGTAAGTTACCACTTTTCACTAGTAACTTAAGTAATCCTACCAATGTAAGTATGAGGTTTCAGAAGGCTACGCCAGAAAATGTGCATAAAATTATTAATTCACTAAATAGTAAAAAGGCCCCTGGATTGGACAAAATCAGCGTGAAGGATATACAAGCAATTAGCAAAAACATATCGTCTGCTATAGCCCATCTCATAAACATCAGCATTTGCACGGGAAAATATCCAAATGATCTTAAACTGGGATGCATACGACCAGTTTTCAAAAAAGGCAAAAATGACGATGAAAAAAATTACCGACCTATCACTTTGTTATCATCGATTGACAAAATAGTAGAAAAATTTATCTGCAACCAAATTCGTACGTTTTATAGTAATAATTCAATTATTTGTGAGTCCCAGTACGGTTTTCAAAAAAACAAAAGTACCACATCACTTCTCTCAAACTACACAGACTACATAAATACTGCTCTCGATAAAAAAAACCATGTGCTGGCTCTATTCATTGATTTTTCACGCGCATTTGATACTTTAGATCATAATAAATTGCTAAAAAAGCTAGAACAATCAGGTCTTAGGGGTCCTGTATACGGTTGGTGTGCTGACTACTTAAATAATAGGAAATACCGGGTTAAGATTTCTGAAAGCCTTAGTGATACCTTTTATGTTACTCACGGTACAGCGCAGGGATCGGTATGTGGACCGTTACACTTCTTAGCCTATGTAAACAATATGGCAAAGGCGCTAAAAAGCTGCACTTCTTTTCAATTCGCGGATGACACATGCATCCTAATTACAGGGAAAGACCCAAAAACTATGGCATCACTACTTCAAAAAGACTGACATGTTAAGTAGATGGTGTCACGATGCAGGACTTGTATTAAATGCACAAAAAACCAAGGTGATGCACATAAAATCACCCTACCTAAAATGTGATATCTTTGCACCCAAAATATTGTCTACACAAATCTATACCATGTGACTCTAAATGTCCAACAATAGATAAAGTTAACACCCACCTATACCTAGGATTATTGATAGATGATAAATTTAACTGGGGCCCGCACATTCAATTAACATGTGATAAATTACGCGCGATTCTGGCCAAAATATATGTAATAAAAAACCGCCTTCCCTTCAAAACCAGATTACTTCTTTTTAATGCGTTTTGTGACTCAATAGTGTCATACGGTCTATCTAGCTATGGTAGGACGTATAAAACATACTTAGATTCTATTTATAATCTACAACTTAGAATTCTAAAATTAATAATTCCACCTAATGTTAAAAGTCAACTCACAGATGATACCGAAATTTTTAAATATTGTGACTCTCTTCCAGTACATATTAAAGTTAAATATAACTTGTTAAAAGAACAATTCTTTAACATGCAGTTACAGCACAAGATAGATCATCCTATATACACACGACGTGTCGCGCGGGGCAAACTGGTTATTGCACCAGCAAATAATTTTTACGGCGAACGGACTACGGCCTACCTGATTCCACGGCTAATTAAAGAATTACCTACCTCCGTTATCGACCATATTAATATGAACAATGTAAAATTTAAATTATAACAACATTTTAAGTCATTATAGGTTAATTAATATGTATAAGAACCTAATCTGTATTAAGTGTATTTTTTATTAATTTTGTAAATGTAAAGCATGGTGTTCTCGTATAAGTGTTCTCATAAAATTAGGCATTTGTTTATACTTATTATATAGTTACTTATTGATATTAGATTGACCCATATTGGGAAGTGTCACGCTCAAACCCAAGAGGTTTAAGTGACACTATAGGTATTTAAATATTCTGAAATGTAATATGTTTTTGATAATAAATAAAAAAAAAAAAATTACGATTTATCTTTATTGTTATAATTACCAAATGAGGTCATTTTACCATTCAGTTTACTACTAACTGACAGATGTCAAATGTGATTTATTAAATTGGCCCTACTATAGTGCTCTACTCTATGACTACTTGAACAAGAATCTGTCAGCATATTTTTTACGTAATTATCTGTGTTTTTAGGTCACTGTTTCAATTGAATCTTGTTTCACAAAACAAACTATAAGGGTCTCATCCAATTGTTAATTTCCGTTGGTAATAAATATTGGTACGAAACTGTTAGCGTTGAATTTAAATTTGTTTTCCATCTGTTACTGTTTACTTTGCTTAATTTATTTAAGTACTTACGTCAACGGTATTTTAAGTAGAAGAAATTTAGTACTGAAATATTTAGAAGAATGAGGTCGACCTGACGCGATGGCGGAAAAACTTCTTTATTTAATTTCTACTTAAAATTTTATTCACACATACAGAAGATAAGATACAATATTATACATACTTATATAAGGTCCTCAGAAAGAATAACAGGGCCACCACATATCATCCCGTGGGTGGCGTAAAAGGAGACTAAGTGTCAGCGCAGACCGAGAGGAGCGCAGCGGAGAAGATTTTATTAAGGCACTAGAAAATCAACTTTAAAATTACTGAAATAAAGTGCATGTATGCTTGAGCATTATAATGCGCGAGACTGCGCGAGCATTTTGTCAGGTTCAAGCATATATGCACTTTATTCCTATAGCAATAAAGTTGATTTTCAAGTGCCTTAATAAAATCCTCTCCGTTGCGTTGCTCTCTGTTTGCGCTGACCCTAAGAGGTACACCAGGTAGTCAGGCAACGACGCCTCCTGTGTGCTAACTACCACCTCACTGCGGTCAACAACACGCATGCCAAGCGCGGTGACTAAGGTAAAACCCCTCCGAATGGCAACATTTTAGAAACCTTTGGGGGAGGCCTATGTCCAGTTTTCGACGAAGGTTGAATTTCAGCCTTTAGCGATCAATCTACTCTAACCACCTCTGCGGGATATAATATTATAGTGCACAAGACGGTCACCGTAGCCTAGTTGGTAGTGCTCCTGCCTACGAAGCTGGTGGTCCTGGGTTCGAATCCCGGTACGAACAAATATTTATGTGATGAGCACGAATTTTCGTTTCTGAGTCATGGATGTTTTCTATGTATTTAAGTATCTATCTATCTATATAAGTATGTATATAGTCGCCTGGTACCCATAGTACAAGCTTTGTTTAGTTTGGGGCTAGGATGATCTGTGGCAGTGTCCCTAGATATTATTATGATTATTAGAGTCTACACGAACATAGGTGCGCTTTCTATTCCCTCACTCCCATGATCCGATGTGATAGCTAGCTTCACTCCCATGATCTGATGAGACAGCTAGCTTACATGACCACGAGAGAGTTCAAGTAAAGGATCTAGGGTTATAAGTGCTCTCTGAAGCACGGGGGTGTAACAAAGACAACTTCCAGTCTTCTGGCTAATACTGAGAATATTTCTTAGCAGAATATTTATATATTTCACATTTTTATTCCGACACGTAAAACACCCTGCGGTTAAACTCGTAGTCATCGTCCAAGAAGTCATACTTATACAATAATAATAATATATTTGAGTAAATACTATTTTTATTCGTGAAGGAGTGGTGCCTGAAATAGGTAGCAAAAACCTGTACCGCTGGTCACCAGGTCATGGAAAAGTAGTAGGTACATATAAATAGGCTTAAAATTAATATTTCTTATATTTCTAGCGAGGGAAGGAGTGCGTATGTGTGAGTGTGTGAAAGTGTGCTAGATACTCGTATATGGTGTTAGACGCGCAATCCCGTATTTAGAATTTGCTCACTGAGTTGCAACGCGGGCGCTGCAACTCATTCAGTGAAATTCAGTCGGCCGCGAGCCAGTGAGTGAGGTGGTAGTTTGCGTATAACTCTCGACAAAGCCGAATCAACATAAATTGATGAACAAACGAGCTTGATTACATTTATTAGACTTTGATGACTAGAGTATACTACTGTTTTACGTGAATTTAAGTTTATTTATGATAAGTTAATAATTTATTTTGTAATTATTTACGATTTATGAATAAAATAATGCTTGTAGCAAAATGTCCACCATTGCTCGCCGTATCCTATACCCATCTCGCTTCCTCTTTTCTTACAGTGCATTTGAGTGAATAGTACTACTAATTCAGTGCAATAGAGTAGTAGAAAATATAAAACAGACGTGACAAATGTTGTTGATAGATTTTACCTATTTCCGTGCATCATCCGTATACCATATTTATATAATTTATTTGTTTTTTTTTTAAGTAATTGTTGTTGGTCAAAAAGCCAAAAATATTATTTTTTATTTGATATCTCAACTGCCACAAAACGTCAGAAGTATACATAACTAATTTTATTTGATGGAAAGAAACCTTTTTTTATATCTACTGGCTAATTATATCATTGATAATCATGTTGTTTTTTTTATTGACATCACCCTATAAAATAAAATAAAAAATAAAAATTAAATAAAAAAGGTTTTTATTCACGTAGACTTTAAAAAAGCGCTTGTAAATAGTCAGAACATGTTTGTAGTAGTATAGTTGTATACATTATTATTTCTAGTAACATAGATATTTAGGTACACATTGTATGAAAACATATATAAAATTTATTTTATTATAGCATTGATATTTAGCTAGCTCGTATCAAGTTATTGTCAAGAGATTATGTTTAATTATTTGGTTTAAGTCTAATATTTTTACTACATATTGTCAATGGTTCTGTCTACCCTAGCCTAATATTATTATTGTCGTAATATATGATAATATCTTCATTCTTCCGATTGCTAATTTAAAATCGCTCCACACATAACTAATATACCAATAATTAGGAAATAATTTACCAATCAATACTTAAAATCTAAATCCTGAGATAGAATGCAAAAAGGTAAAATATTTCTATATCGTGTCGCATTTGTGCGCGCGCTTATTCACTTCTATGATTTTTCCCGCCGCGCCCGCGCCTCTCACCTCGCGCACAGCCGGACTGGGACAGAGATTTAATTCGAAACAGCGTGTCTAGTTATACATATAAGTCAATGTTTGGTACCATATTAGTTAACCATATTACTCACAATTGCTTATCAGATCGAGCAATGTTATATCCTTAATATTCCATTTACGATGGCCCCGATTATATCCATTACCAACTATACTAATTTACAAAACATTGTTTTTCTTTAACATAGTTCTTCATAAGGCAAATTTAATTTGGCGCTAAATACTCGGATAAAAACGCGTCATGTTTAAACCTGTTGACCAACTATGCGCTCCAGACTTAACAGTTTTAGTTGTTTGACATATCTAATTTTTTATGAGCTGTAATAGAGAAAAGAAAGTATTAGTTGAAAGAGTTGTGAAAGAAACCGATGCGAAAATATGGGATGCACAGGCAGGTTTTCGGAAAGGAATGGGATGCACGGATCAGGTCTTTGCTCTGCGAAGCATAGTGGAGAAGTTTTTGGGCAAAAACCAAAAGGTTTACTGTGCCTTTGTAGACTTAGAAAAGGCCTACGATAGAGTGTTGAGGAGTGAACTATGGTCGGTACTGTCTATGTATGGGTTGAACGACAACCTTGTTCAAGCACTGAAATCTCTTTATAGGGATTCCAGAGCTTGCGTGAGGATTAACGGGTCATACACCGAGTGGTTTAGCATCCAAAAGGGTGTTAGACAGGGATGTGTAGCGTCACCGTGGTTGTTTAACCTATTCATGGATAGCTGTTTAAAAGATTTGAAAGAAAGTGAATGCGGTGTAAGGATGAATGAGTTACTCATCAAATGTCTGCTTTACGCTGATGATCAAGTTTTACTTGCATCATCGCCGGCGAGTTGCAGGTGATGGTAACAAGTATGCATGAATCTTTTGAAAGGAAAGGGATGAAAATGAATGTAGGTAAGACGAAAGTAATGGTATTTGAGAGGGATGAATACACGACAACGATGTGATTGGAGGAGAGAAAGTCGAACAGGTGAATGAGTTTGTATATTTGGAAACTTTGTTTACGAGAGATGGGAAATATGAAAAAGATATTGTTAGAAGAGTAAATGCGGGGAACAGAGTGAATGGGGCACTACACGCCTTTATGAGTAGCCGGCAAGTATCAAAGAAGGCTCGACTAGCCGTGCACGATGGAGTGTTAGTGCCAACTTTAATGTATGGAAGTGAAAGTTGGGTATGGCGGAAAAAGAATGAAAGTAAAATAAATGCAGTGGAAATGAGAGCTCTGAGAAGTATGTGTGGTGTGACTTTGAGAGACAGGATTCGAAATACTGATGTAAGAGAGCGTTGTGGTGTGAAAGAGGATGTAGTCACAAAGATTGAAAAAGGCATGCTGAGATGGTTTGGCCATTTAGAAAGGATGAATGAAATAAGATTGACAAAAGAAGTATACCTGGCCTGTGTGAATGGGACAACCGGAAGGGGAAGACCACGTCGAACATTCTCTGACCAAATTGGAGATGTTCTCAAGAAAGGGCAGGTCAGAAGTAGCCTAAACCGGCGAGCATGTATGAAGAATATAATGACAGTAATCGAGGCAAAAGAAGTATGCAAAGATCGTGACAAATGGAAATCCGTTGTCTCTGCCTACCCCTCTGGGAAACAGGCGTGAGTCTATTTAAGTATGTAATAGAGAAAGATGTAATGACATTTAAATTAGTTCTACTAAACTAGTATCGTAAAAGACAGAATTGCCACCAATATCAGTTTATAAAATTCACTAAATAATACTGAAATAAATAAATAATAAATATCCTGGGACATTATTCACACACGGTCATCTGATCCCAAACTAAGCAGAGCCTGTACTATGGAAACCAGATAACTGACATAACATATACGATTTTTCTTTTGTAAATACATACTTATTCAGATAATTTACACCCAGACTCAGGACAAACAGATATGTTCATGCACACAAATATCTGTCCAGGGTGGGAATCGAACCCACGATCTGCGGCGTGAAAGGCAGCATATCTACCAACCACGCCAACAGGCCCGACTTATTGCACCTGATCGGGACGGGATCAAAGAGACAGGTTACTTTATCAGCCTGATATTGTCCACTGCTGGACATAGGCCTCCTAAAAAGGTTTCGATAACGCTACCATTTGCCTCCATCGTCACCGTGCTTGGCATGCGAGTAATGACGACCGCACCTAACTAGCTGGTGTATCCCTTAGTCGCCTTTTACGATACCCTCAGGATGGTATGGGATGACCTTGTTATTCTTTCTAGGTCGGTAACCACACGGCCAAAGAAAGACAGTTTATACGATAAATATACAAAAGCGAAAGTCACTCACCCACCGACTGAACAGAAAATCTTGAGAACTACTTGACTTATAACGCTGAAAGTTTGCAAGTAAGTAGTTCATCTATGAAATACTTACTTGCAGGTTGTGGGAAGTAGACGTGAACTATGCGAAGAAATGAAGAAGAAGAAGAAGAATATATATTTATTAGACACAAAGTACATCAGTATAAATTAAGTAAAAGTAATAGTAATAAGGGTACAACACACAGAAGAATACATAAAAAAATTGATACTTATAAATAACAATTAATACATTTTTCTATAACATAATTTTACGCATCTATTCGATGTGGTACCCATACTAAGCACCTTTGTGACTAAAAGGCCACAGTTCAGCATTCTGCCACAGATGACTGTAGCGCTGATTTTCAACTGTGGCCAACGGCCATCCATATAAAAATAAATATAAATATGACGGTGTAACAGAAAATACTAAATAATACAGGCACTTGAAAAATAAAATAAATACATCCAGGAAATAAAAACAGGTGGTAATAATTGATTTTGTTACAAAATATATGAATTAATAGGAATATAAATTAAAATTTGAATTAAAATTAAAACGTACACTATTGTCACAGAATTGTTTACCAAAACACTCGATTTCACATGTTAACTACTAAGTGTTGGAAAGCTGAATTTCCAAAGCCAACGATTTTATTTTTGATTTGAAATTAACAGGATTGTTAATATTTCTTACCGGTGGTGGTAAATTGTTCCAACACTTAGAAGCGCAATACCTAAAACTGCCCCTAAAAGCCGATGTTTTATGACGCGGAATCTTTAACACAGAAACTGATGCACGGGAGGGATACCTACTGTCCACACTACGCCAAGAGAGCTTCGAAGAAAGGTATATTGGCTTGCCAGTCTTGACTATACCAAATAAAAGTGTAGCCAGATGAACCTCCCGTCTGTATTTCATCTTTAAAACTTTCCACAGGTTAAGATAGGGTGTTACATGGTGTCGTGGAGGTATCTTGAAGCAGTACCTTGCGCAAGCATTTTGAACCCTTTGTATAAGGTTAGAAGTTTTGGCTAATGTTTTTGGACCCAATACTACGTCAAGATAATTGAATTTGGAAAGGATGAGTGATTCTACTAATTGTATTCTCATGTTGATGCTAAGGTGATCGCGTATATTATAGAGTACCTTGAGGCGATAAAAACAGTTTTTAGCAATACAAGCTATATGTTGTTCGAAGCGTAGGTTTTCGTCCATGAGCAAACCCAGATTTCGAGCCACAGCTGCACGTTCGATGCTGTCAGTATCAATACGAACCTGAGGGGCTAAGGACACTATTCTATCAACTGTAGTCTTGGCACCAAGTATCATATATTTGGTTTTAGAGGCATTGAGTACCAAACAGTTACGTTTTGCCCAGCTGTTTATGCTTTCAAGGTCTTTATTAATTTTTTGGACTGCCTCATCCACCCCACCTGGCTTAGCAGATAAGTAAATCTGGACATCATCCGCATAGATATGATAGTTACAATGCTGGATATGATCAACAATGTCTGCGCTGTACAAAATAAACAACAGAGGCCCTAAAATGGATCCCTGGGGTACACCCCTATTAACAGGAGTAAGATGGGAGCGGGATACGGAGCCGTCGGCACCTTGTACCTCTACCAGTTGCATACGATTACTGAGATACGAGTCAAACCATTTAACTGCGGTCGGATGAAATCCATAATATGAAAGTTTTGATAGCAATAGTGGAATGTTAATGCAATCAAATGCTCTAGAAAAGTCTAGCAAGACTAGTAGTGTCCCCATACCCTCATCTTGCGCAGCTAAGATGTTATCAGTAACGTCAAGCAGCGCGGTGGCAGTACTCCGTCCCTTCCTGAATCCAGACTGCAGATCAGGTAAAATATTATTATTTTCTATGTATTTAGTTAGTTGCAAACTAACTGCCCTCTCCAACACTTTAGAAAGACATGGAAGAATACTGATGGGGCGCAAATCTTTAACCTCGGTAGGATTAGGTATTTTCGGTATTGGGCGTACAATTGCCGTTTTCCATTCTGAGGGAAACTTCGAGTTAAGTATTGATCTATTTACTAAAGTTGTAATTACTTCGAAGCTTTGCGGTAAAGATAAAGTTAGCATATCCAGTGATAATCCATCAAACCCCATGGCATTGGACTTCAGGGTCTTAATGATATTCCATACATCCAAGTTGTCTACAGTATTAAGTTTGAACGTGGTAGAGCACTTTCTGTTAAATTCAAAATATGTTAAGGACGATAAAGGAACGTTCGTATTGCCAGGAATATTTAAAAATGTTGGTTAATGAGATTAGTATTACTTACATGCGGTGGAATTTCGTTAAATTTGGGCGCAATTGTTTTAGACTTTAAGTTTTTCCATAACACTCTTGGGTTTTTTATATGTCTATTGATATTTATTTCAAAGTAGCATTTCTTATCATTGTATAGCATTATCTCGGTCTGTTTTTTTAATTGTTTATAATAGTATTTATGTTTATCTAAGCGGCTACATCTGTACCTTTAGAGTGCTGCATCCCTAATTCTCATAATGCGTCTGATATTACATGTAATCCAAGGTGTAGGCAAATCCCTTATTGTACGTGTTACAACTGGTACATGAAGATCAAATAAATAACGTAATGTAATGGTCAAGTCATTTACCATTTCGTCCACGCTATCCAAACCTTGGATTCTGTTCCAATTCACACACGATAAATCACTAGCGAACTTATCCATATCTATATTTGCTAGTGGCCTATATGAAATAATTTTAGGTGGTATTTTAGGCTTACGAAACAAAAATTCCGTGACTAAAAATGCGTGACCGTAAAGCCGACCCATATTATCTACCAGTACATTACGCACGTGAGCATTTGTACAAACTAAATCGATAACACTAGAACCATTTATCGAGAAATGCGTTGTTTCTGTGACAAATTGGCTCAGTCCCAAACAGGTTAAAAAACGGTTAAATGACACGGTCTTAGCTTCGGATGGCTGAGACATATTTATATTGAAGTCACCCAACAACATTATGTAATCATAGTCAGAAAATGCGGATATAGAGTCCATTAGGGCATCCAGAAACGTCGTGGTATCAAGCCAAGGTGGGCGATAAGCGGTACCTATTATAATCCTATTATGATTAATTTTAAGCTTAATCCACATTTGCTCTACAAGTTGGTGGTCAATGTGAGCGCAGTTGGTTGCGTTGAGCCCACGTTTAATATAAAAACCAACTCCTCCCCCCCGGCCCCTTTTTATATGAGCTGGGCGAGGAGTATGTCTCAGTCGATATTCGGGCACAGAAGGTGCACGCTCTTCCTCCCCACGCCGTAGCCACGTTTCGTTAATCGCCAGAATGTCAACATCATGCTTTTGCAAAGTCACAATAAAGTTGTCATGGTTTGTCCCAAGTGAACCAGCATTTAAGAAACCAACTTTAAAGTATTTATAATTAATCATAGCAGTAGTTATTATATAGTATAAACATGGGCAGGAGTAGAGTGTTGGCAACACAGCTTACAACTAAATAGGCTCCGGTACCACATCTCATATGAACAAGCAATACAGAATATCTAGGTATATAGTATGGGCTACCACATCGAATATAACCATGTACGAATAAAACCAGCATTACCATCAAAATATTAATAATATTATCTCGTAATAATGTCTACATAGTGCCACATATAAATAAAAATAGTACAAAATCATTACAATTGTTAAAATAAAATAACTAAAAGAGTAAACTATCAGATTCGATTTACAATAATTTAGAATGTTAAGAAAAAGTAAAAACAAAACCCTCGTTATCCGTAGTCGGGTAATTACATAAATATGTCTAGAATGTGAAATAGCAGAATAGGGCTTAAACAGCCACCTCACTAACCAGACCTTAACCAAAAACACGAACAAGGTCTGATTCTGTCCGAATATGATATGTAGCCTTTCCTTGTTCTTGTTTCGCCAGAATGCGGCCCTGATTGGTCCAAACAAATTTCCAATTGAGACGTTTTTTCTCCTCCCGCGCTTTAAATAATAACTGTCTATTTGTTTTGGTTAGACGTTCATTCATGTAGAACGCGCGTGATTCACTAGCGAGACCGAAGTCAGAAGTATCTGCCCCCCGCCGTATGCGCATATTTCTTATTAGTTGATCACGCACGACGCTCCGGGTTAGACGTACCACTATTGGCCTGGGGCGATTGCTCCCTACACTGCTCGAACGTCCCTCGCTACCAGCATCTCGGCTGTTTCGCCATGAGAATTGCGAAATGAGAATTTTTTTTTAAGCGTCAGGGTTGAAATAAAGGCGCTAAGTGAATTAATAATGGATATTTATTAAAGGGATTGTAGTTAAATTATTTGTTTACTAGCTGTGCCCCGCGGTTTCACCCGCGTTAAATTTAAAAATAATCAGAGCTCCTGCCCCGTAGGTGATAGCGTGATAATATGTAGCCTATATGTTGACCCGACATCTTAGTAATATTCATGCAAAATTTGAAGTAAATCCATGCAGTACTTTTTGAGTTTAGCCCGGACATACATACAGACAAACTGACACACAGACAAAAATTCTAAAAACTATATTTTTTGGCTTCGATATCGATTGTAGATCACGCCCCAAGTATCCTTTTAAAAAAATATTTAATGTACAGTTTTGACTGTTCTACGATTTTATTATATGTATAGATAAATATTGTTTTTGTTAGTATCTATGACGAAAAACCATTATTTTCGGTATGGTCTTATCCCTGTCGTATATACATCATCAGCCTGATATTGTCCGCTTGGCATAGACCTCCCCCAAAGGTTTTCATAACGTTGCCATTTGGAGGGTTTGCTTTAGTCACCGCGCTAGACGTACGAGTTGGTGACCACAGTACACAGTACATAAGAGGCTCCGCTTCTCGACTACCTGCTATATCCCTTGGTCACACTTGGTTGGTTTCACGACACCCACGGGATGATATGGGGTGGCTTTATTATTCTTTCAAGGCCGGAAATCAGACGGCTCGTATCGTGTGTTATGTTTACACATTTGATGTCTCTCAGACAATGCGCCGTAAATGGTCTGTAACAGACGCAAAGGCCATATATATAAACCTATCAGTTGCGTATGACAAAAATAAAACAGCGTTATAGGGAATGCTGTACACAATAAAAATTTTCAAAATTATGAATCCCTATATGCTGTATTTGTTGCGCAGTAGTATTTAAGGAAGAAACTTTATTACAGTGAAGCAATTTAAAAGCATCTTTCTTCTAATGAAACCAAAGTACTTTTTATCTCCGAAGAAGGTGACAAGATTTTCCACTATCTTTGACACTCTCTTTAAGCGTCTGTTCGTCTCGTTACGATTTAAAACCGTGAAGATATTCAGCTCGTTTGAAATCGTGTCTCGACTATTCGCACGTGGGGTTTATGTTCTTACGTTATGGTCTCGGATACCGCTAGAATATAAAATTGAATGTTATCGGGTGTATGATGGTGGAAATAATTTTTAGTTTTGCCAGTGTATTAATTATGAGTGTGCCTTTGGTTATAGCGTGTTTCTATCGATAAAATATATAGTTTCTTATTCTAAATATGCAAAATAAATAAATCCAATGGGTTTATTTTTGACAAAAAGAAATTATACCATAATAGTTATTAAAATATTTAAAACATAATCTAAATTAGAGGAGTGGTAACTAAAATAAACTCATATGTACATAAACAATAGAAAATATATTAAATTTTAGATTATATGCAATATTATAAGGACACAAAATCCTTAATAATCCGGACATTTTTATTTTGATGCGATGAGAAATATTTTTGTAACGCAAGCCGAAAGAATTAACTGATTCTTTTCAATAAAATATTATAAAGTTAAGATTGTTTTACAAGAAATGTATTATCAGTATTTTTTTTAATCTTAATAGAACAAAGTCTTGTAAACCAATTGCAAATCTTTTCTATTGTTTACATTTTGAATTAATACTGTCGATTTTAGTACAAAACGAAATATGTGATTTGTACAACAGTCTATTTAATACCTTTACAAACACGACTGGCAGGTCTCAGGGACTGTAAATAGTTTCAACAAAAAAAAACAAGTACACGTACTACTGGGTAACTTTCGACTAATAAAATACATATGTATAAGTTAATTATACTCATATCAATATATATTACACTTAATTTAAATTTCTCTGTGTAGTTTGTTTACTCAAGTGTAATTTCAGTGACTGTTTTGATATTTCGTAACTGATATTCCAATAATAATTAGACCTTACCACGCATTCCATCATAAAACAAAGCACTGAATGACCAGAGACCAGACCAGGAAAAAAATATCGCAAAAAATTTTAACAAACTTTATAATATCGAAGTTATTGGGTCTTATTTATTTGTATTTTTGTATATTTAGTCGATCGAACTTATATTGTTTTCCGGCATTTTGAAACTTAGCGCAAACGTATGTTTCAATATCCTTAATCTAATAATTACTGTTATAAGACACATAGAACCTACATCAATTTTTCTTTACATCAATTTATTGTAACAAAATTGGCATGCAACTATTTTGACAGCACCCCTACCCAATAAGAATAAAAAATCAAAACAGGTTCACAAATATCTAATTAAACGCGTAACATGTAGAAAAAACAAAGGTAAAAAGAATTGCATTCTAAGCCAAAGCTCCCATTCAAGTTAATACTTATGAATTTATGATATTCCTACCTCTATTCCATACATTATTAAAGGAATCCAAGAAATTAATCCTCTTTCCGATTGGCCTATACGCAGTTATAAAATTCTTTCCATCGAAACAAAACGAGGAAAAGTGAATAACGAACTTTAGCAATAAGAGCTTATTGAAGCTGTATCGAGCCTTTCTAGCGTGAAATGCCAATCGGAAATGTTTGATACGTGACGTGTCCATGGCACGTCGCCCGGTCAATTTTGTGGAATTTATCATTTGATGCGACCTAGTATTAGGTTGGAGCCTAGTTTGTATCATGCGTCGATTTCAGCCTATTAGAAGCTGCCATGGTTATATTACGTTCATTTTTTTTTTTTTTTCTTTTTATTTTGGCAACAAACAGTTATATACATTTACAACACTTATAAATACATGGCTTTTTACAATAAACCTACAGTGCCGAACAAAAAATTCAGTAATGATACAAATTTTTACTCTTAATTTGGAAGGACGCGTATGACAAGACAAGTTAAATAAAATAAAAAAAAATGATAAAAAGAAAGGATACATAAATTATATATAAGGTGTCAAGAAATATTGAATCTACGTTTTAATTCTAATTTAAGACTATTGAGCGAATTATCGAAAAGATCTATGTCTGTGAAGTCTCTGTTATAATTGTTAGTGGAACGGTATAAGAATGAGTTACGAGTGTAATTTTTACAAAGTCTTGGAGGTACAAATAGTGGCTTATTACGTGAGTGGCGCACAGGTAGGCGAGCGTGAGCTTTAAATGATATATTTGTTAATAATGTTGGTGAATCCGTCAGCGAGTTTAAAATTTTAAATAATTGAGTGATATCAAACATGGTACGTCTATTGTGAAGAGTTACTAAATTATGCCTACGTAATGCATCTTCATATGGTTCATCATAAATATTTATACGGTAATTAAGTGTATACGTGGCCTTCTACAATTAATTGCCCATTTCTGAATAGGTTTAATAATTTCAATTACAAATAGCCATTGGCCTATTAAGAATTTTAACAAACTAGATTTTTTAATTCACCAATAAAAACTTATACGTACTTACAATCTTCTATATTACGTTTGTACTCTCATAACTTCCAAACGACTGCACCGAATTAGGTAAATCTTTATTTCATGTGTTAGATATTGTCGGGATAAGATTTGTATGTCAAAAAAAATATATCAAATATTTAAAAATATCCGAATGAGACAGAAGACTGTGAGACGTTGTTTTTTTTTGGTCGTTGTTTCTTCAGAACTATTTGTTTTCTCTCCGGAAGGAAAAACGAAAATGTTTTGTATTTAGTTAATTTCATTTTTTTTTTACATTTGTGTGAACTTGTTGATTTTCTATTTACATAACAAGGCCTCGATAACAAGGGGACTAGAAGTGATTGTACCTACTGTAACAGTACACAGTACAGACGACCACATAAACGTATACAGCAATTTTAAAAATATTTGCTTCGGGGCTTTTAGAGATAATAATGACCATGAGTACCTATTAGTAGGTATCCTTTAAAATGAAACCAAAAAATCTCTGATTTATTTAACCAGACATTTTCTTTTTTTATTTTTTTAAAAAAGTATTTGAAAAAATGTGTCATTTTTCTACCAGTCAACCTTAAGCTGATGTAGAGAGAACATAGGTGCACTATATATTGATATTACAATGATGATTATACAGTTCTTTTATTAATCATACAAAATATATGCAGAATATTATAGTTAGGGATGTTCACACACAGATGATCATGTAGAAAGGCACGTATTTTAGAATAAGCCAGTACCCTTCCTATGCAATACCGCATCGCAGCTCCTTTGGGAAGGAATAATATTCCCTTATCACCACTTCAATTTATTTACGACCGCATATGAACTCCCTACGCAGCCGTCATCCACGACATTGCTAAATGAGTGAGACAACCTGTCTCCATTCAACTACTTGTATCCACTGAAATGTGTTGAGTCCAAGTTGATTTATTGCCGCGTTATTCCCAATAGCGTATGCTGCAATGCGGTAGCTTACTGTCACTACAGCTTGAAAAAGGACATTTACATACGCTGATGGGGAAGGAAATGTTAGTAGTTTGCATCCGAGAACGTGAAATAGATTGAAACACAATTTAGATATCTAGTTTGCACCGGGAAAACAATGTTGCTTCACCGTCTTTGTTCCTAATTCCCTAAAGTCATGCAAATTTAGAAGCTGCAGCACTTTTAATGTGTTGAAATAGAATTTTTGGTGAATTTTTAGGTAACATATTGTGGAAAAACTTTTGTGTTTGGATATAAATAATATGAAATAAATGATTATTTTATTGGAACGCTGCCAATTAAGCAATTTGTGAAAAATGGATTAGGTATAATGTAAATTTACGGGTGATTCGGAACACTGTGTGGACAAAATTTTGTGCTCGGAAATGAATATATTTATGACGATGATTAATTTTTTAGAAGGCGGTCAAAAGAAGGAAAATAATCAAAATGGATTATAAAAGTAAATTAACGGGTGTTTTTTTATTTGTCGAATAGAGAAGCCATTTTTCGGTCCCATCAGAAAAAAAATATCTGTATAGTTGCAAACAGCTAATATCCACCTGAGTCTTTCTAGTAATCATCTTCATTATATCAGCTGAAAGACGTCCACTGCTGGACAAAGGCCTCCCTCAAAAATCTCCACAATTGCCCGTCTCACGTTATGCACATCCAGCGGTTTCCGCACACGATCATATTGTAGGACACTTTTCATCCCGATTAAATCCATTTTAACAATATCAAGCACACGAAGTTAATACACAATCTACCGATTTATAGGCCACAGGATACTACGTATTCACCAAATAAAGTTGTAGGAAATTATGTAAATATCGTCTTGTTGGAACTAGATTTAATGTAAGTCGCAATACGGAAGTATAAATCTTCAAAGAAAAGTGAAGATCGATTACGTTTTAATTTCAGTTTTATCCTGACACCTACAAATGTACTTTATTGACTAAAATTTATATTCTTCATCAAGTCTCAACAACCCATCCCTCAAAAATCTAAAAATATATCAGGACAAACACACATGATTTATTTCCAAATTACACACTATCCTTACAGTTATACAACCAATGCAATAGTGAAACATGACAAATTGGTTAAACATAACATACTTAAATTATACTTATAACTACTTACACAATATCAAAAAGCTTTATTGCCTATAAGTATATTAATTTATAGCCTTTGTGAATTCACCCTGCGTACACGTGAACAGATAAAATAAAAATAGAAATATCTATCCTGTGTGGGGATTGAACTCACGACCTGCGTCGAGGCCAGCATTGACCAACCACGCCAATCGGCCCGTCTAATTGATTGGAACCAATATAAAAAAACTTCGTTCAAAAAAACCAACTTCAAAAACTAAAAAGTATTAAAAAAATATCTTAATAAAGATTTAATTTAATACATCTCTTATGCAAACGCAATACCTTTAATATTAATGAAATACTATAATTTGTATGTGCTACCTATTAATAGGTTTGATGTCGGTGCCAAGCCCTAAGCAAAATAAAAGTTAATATTACATACAGCTTTCATACTTTGTGATGAATTTCCTACACTAAAGATTATGCTATGGGAAGGACTACGGAAGGTGCCGCGCGGCTCAAAACTATAGTTCCCAACAAACGAGAACGGAAAAAGAAATACCTATCCTCCGAAAAAATGTTGTTCGAAACTCTTTTTCACGTTAAACGATCGGTCTTTTCGATCGTTTAACGGTCTTTTCGATCTTTCTTGTAAGACAGAGAACCGTTTGGAAAGTAAGAATAACTACATAAAATTACGTTCACTCTAAGAAAACTTGCTCAGTACGAGTCTAGACTCGCTAAGATTCATGAAAGTCTGAACAGCAAGCGCATAGGTTAGGCCGTATTTATGACCATCTAGCTAACGAGTCTGTGTGCTGAGGGCTTATAGATTAGGTCTTATTAATGATCGAATAGCCAACGAGTCTACTGAGCAAAGGGCTCATAGGTTAGGTCATATCTATGATTGATTAGCTAATGAGTCTGCTGAGCAGAGGGCTGTTAGACTAGGTCTTATTCATGATCGATTAGCCATCTAGGGTACTGAGCAAAAGGCTCATAAACTAGGTCGTATTGATGATCAAGACAACGAGTCGAGAGAGTTCGAGTCGGACTCGCCCGTGAAAGGCGGAATGATTTTTTCCGTAGCAGCAACTATTTGGGTTGATAGAATGGAAGGTAAATTGCGGTTTACGATTTATGACGCAATAAAAAAAACTACTTACTAGATCTCGTTCAACAATTTTCGCTAGAAGTTTGCATGGTAATGTACATCACCTATTTGTTTTAGTTTTATCATTCACAGGGGGGCACATTTTACGCCTTTGGAAGTGTCTCTCGCGCAAACTATACAGTTAAGAAAAAAATTATATTATAAACCTCAATATCATTTTCGAAGACCTATCCATAGATACCCCATATGTATGGTTTGATGACTTTTTTTTAAATTTAGTTCTAAGTTTGGGTTACCCCCAAATATTGTTTGTTTTTCTATTTTTGTGTGTAAATGTGTAAATCTTAATGCGCTTCACGGAATACATCTGCTTACCAAGTTATAGTATAGTTCTTATAGTTTCGGAAAAAAGTGGCTGTGACATACGGACAGACAGACATGACAAATCCATAAGGTTACCGTTTTTTGGCATTTGGCTAAAGAACCCTAAAATGGCAGATATTCCGCATCAAACTAAAGAAGAATCACGTAAATCGGTTCATAAATCTCAGCGTAATGGGTAAAAAAGTGCGCTTGTGCTAAAAGGTGCGCGCGCCTACATGCGCTTCCAAAAATGAGCTTGTACGCGCATTAAATGCTAGTCTGAAATTGTTCTTTATGTTCATGCCAGGACACATTTGAACAGTATGAGTCTAGCTAGGCTGGCTAAGATTTAAAACAAAGTGACAAAGACAGTTACATCGTCCACATAAACAAAAATTTTTATACAAAAATGTCAATAAAATTAAAACTACTGGGCCAAACTATACAAAATTTTTATGGAACCAAATGGCAACTATTTCGCATAAAACTAAAAAAGAATCACGTAAATCGGATCATAAATCTCCGAGTAATCGGTGTACATACATAAAAAAAAAACCGGTGTGTGTTGAGAACCTCCTTCTTTTGAAGTCGGTTAAAAAGTGATTGGAGCTTACATTGTTTTAACTCGTGATTTCTATCCTTAGGTGTAGATGATATACCACAGCTGGGCAAGGGTCTCCTCTCACAAAGACGTGGTACTCTCAGGCATCATCATCATGTCAGCCAAAGTGCGTCCACTACTGGACAAAAGCCTCCCCAAAGAATAGGGGGATATGCCATAATCAACATTGGCATACGGGTTGGCGATCGCAGTTTGATGGTCATAGTTCACAGAAAAACGCTGCTGCCCGTTCTCTGGCAGATATTCCCTCGGTCGATTTATACGCCCCCCACGGGATGAGATAGGGTGATGATATTCTATGCCGTTACCACACAGCACACCACACACTCTCATGTATGCTTTTACCATGATGTTTTCCTTCGCCTTTTTAAGTACGGTATAATTTATTTCTAATAAGCACATGAATTCGACTGAAGTGAGTCACAGACTTGGGTTTAAACCTAAGACGGTCTAACCGTTTATCTCGACTTACGTTTGGGTATTAGTGGAACAAAATTAAACTATTCTATAAATGTATTTAAGGCAAAATTTACTTAACTAAATATAGCTATCCTTTAGATTAAGTTCTGAATTTCCAATAACGCCTTTTATAAAGGGCCTTAGGATTAAAACCTTTCAGACAACGGTCGAGCTTTCATTTGAACCAAACGAGGGCACTGTTCAATCACAAACTAGACTTTTTATATCAAACCCACAAACTGGGCGGGTATGTAGATCTGGCATCTTTTACATTGATTGAATATTGAACACTTGAGCAGTACGATTCCATACAGATCAGTCTATACAGACTTCGTATAAGTATGTTATGAGATCTGTTTCAGTGGTTAACATGTTTTGCAAAACGTATGAGTTTTTAAAGATGAATGGAAGATGATCTTTGGAGGGTCGCTGGAAGCCATTAGATGGGGAACCGCGAAACCGGCAGATTTTGAGGAAATATACAATATACAGTTTCAATATGTATAGATATTAATTTAGTTGTAAGTATTGTAACTACCTTTGTGGAGAAAAAAAAAATATTATTATTATAATAAAGTAGGTAAGGACAAATAGATTTAGTGTCTATCTACGTACGCTTCACTTAAAGCGAGTGCGTCGTATTTGGGAAAAAAACTGGTTGGCATTCGGCATTTTGCCGCGGCGATGGACATGATATGTCATAAATAGTAGAAACTAATTTTCAAAAACTAAAATAAATAGCAAAATATGTCTGTGCCTGTGATTTTTATAAAGCTTGCTACGATAATCCGTGATAATATTTTTTTTGTATTATATAGAAATCGATTATAATAGGTTGGGGAAAAAGTTTCTTCGCATTGTTTATGAAAATTCAAATCATTTTTTAATATATTTTATTTACATTTAACTAAAGTATGTAGGTACCATTTTGTTTGATATTATTTTGCCATCTTGTAGGTAGGGACATGATCAAAATACCGCGACAAGTGGTTTTGGCTAGCGTTGCATTTTTACCTTTTTTGTAGTAACATTTTAAAATGTACCGAATTTCTTCATTAGATTCACTCATCTTGACCATACGAAAACCAAATTAAAATCACACATTTTCCTAATTTGAATTTAGAATTATGTTCTTTAAAATATAAACTTTCAATGATACCAAAACCAGCCAGATACAAATAGTATATATAGCCAAAGAGATTTTACAACAAGTTCATACATAGATACTATAATTCGAAAAGACTTTTTCTCCAACCTAATATTATTAATATCTCTCTTTTACTGGTTTTTAAGGTGGGGGTATTAACATGCCACGCAAGAACCTTTACGCTCATGTGCTGTCTAGTTTCAATAGACCTTTGTCCCACATTAAGGTCTATCGAGTTAGAACTCACTGTTTAAGTTTTGATTAGTTCTTAACACAAGGCTGCCTTGAAACAACGTCTGATGCAAATGTAATGTAAGACTGCGACTAATTCTCTACGACGGGACGAGGTTCTTTTAACTTTATTACTTAACTAACTAATAACGTGTACAAAAGGTAGAATAACATCTCAATATAGTCGAAACATTTTGTCATTTTATTTTTCTTTCAACGAAAAGACAAAGATGTGTCTTCAAGATAAACACGGCATGGGTTTATACCACTCAACCTATTTTTGCGTCTGCTTTTACTGAGACCTTTTAGGAAGGAAAAAGTACCTAACGACCCAAATGTAGGTACGTGAAGATTTACGCTTATCAAGCAAGTGTACTGTAAATTTCTTTGAAATGTTTTAACGCATTTCAACCCAGCATTTATTTGAAATATGAATTACTTATTGCAGATGTTTGTTTAGTGTGTTATATATATACATATATAGGTATTAAGCCACCAAAATGTAGAAATATATCATCAGAGTGTAATAAGTATTTTGATTACGGCACTATGCTAAATAGTCATATCTGCTGAATGACGTCTACTGCTGGACAAAAGTCTCGCCCAAACATTACTTTACATTTGCTGGTATTGCGCTATCTGTATCCAACAGTTTTCAGCGACCCTGACAAGAGACCGGTTCATCAATGGTCAAAATAATAGGTCTTTACCTATGAAATTGCCGTTTTGTATGAAAAAATTTAAACGAATTTTTTTCATGAATTTTTTTATTTGTATTAATCGAAGTAATCACCCATGCAATCAATGCATCTTTGCCATCGCAGTGGCAGTTTATTGATGCCCTTCTTAAAGAAATCAGCTGGACGGGAGGCAACAAATTCTTCAAAGGCATTTTGTACTGCCTCTCGGGTATTGAATTTTTTTCCCGCCAAGAAGTTATCCAAATTCTGGAAAAAGTAGTAGTCTGTAGGCGCAAGGTCTGGTGAGTAGGGCGGATGACGGAGAGCTTCCAACCCCAGTTCTTGCAACTTGGAGACCGTCTGCTGTGCAGTATGAGGTCGCGCGTTGTCGTGCAGGAGCAGCGGAGACGAGCGATTGACCAATGCTGGTTGGAGATGCGCCAGCTTCTCCATCATTGTGCTCAGTTCTTCACAGTACACATCTGCAGTAATGCTCACCCCGTTTGGTAAGAAGCTGTGATGAATCACACCGGCGCTAGACCACCAAACAGTGACCATCACTTTTCTAGGGGTAAGTTTTCGTTTAGGGCATTGTTTAGGTGCTGAACCAGGATCCAACCAACTTGCTGAGCGCTTGCGGTTATCAAACAGAATCCATTTTTCATCGCAGGTAACAATGCGGTTCAAAATTCCTTCATTTGTGTGTCTGTTGAGCAGTGCAAGGCACGTCTCGACGCGTACTTCGCGCTGGCGATCATTGAGTTCGTGGGGCACCCATTTGTCAAGCTTTTTTACCTTGCCAATTTGACGCAAATGGACCAATATTGTTTTGACGCTAACGTCGAAAGCTGCTGCTAATTCAGCCGTAGATTGTGTATCATCAGCTTCCACAACCGCCTTTAATTCGTCATTGTCGACCAAAGTCTTCGGACGACCGCGAGGTTCATTTTTCAGGTCGAAATTTCCAGAACGGAAGCGAGCAAACCAATAACAGGTGGTGCGTTGGTTTGTAGTGTTAGCTCCGTAAACGTCGTTGATGTTGCGTGCCGCTTGTGCCGCGTTGCTGCCACGACGGTACTCATATTCCATAATTACTCGAATTTTTAACGTATCCATGATGACGAAAAAGATTGAAATGCGATGAAAATGTAACACTAATCAATAAAGAAATGACTACTTTTGGAAAAAAGAATCCATGTTTTTAAAATAAAATTAATTTGAAATTAGAATTCTTAGCCAAACAAAAATTATTTTGATTTGAAATGGCCAGTACTGCAGAACGGCAATTTCATAGGTAAAGACCTAATAATAAAAATATACACACATAGACTTACGCCTGTTTCCGAGAGGAGTAGTCAGAGACCATTTGTCTATCGATCATTGCACACTTATTTTGCCTCGTTTACTGTCATAATATTCTTTATACATGCTCGCCGGTTTAGGGTACTTCTGACCTGGCCTTTCTTGAGAACATCTCCGATTTGGTCAGACAATAAAATTATGTTTATGTTATATAACGTGGTAAATTCAAAGTACCTACAGTAGAATAGTTTCTGTTAGGATACATAATGAGCACAATTATCCGGTGACCGCGGTTACACACACACCACAAAATGTGTGCCACAAAACCTTTAAAGCACTATTGTGTAGTGCTCATTTTAATGAAATTTAGAGGGCACTTAACAAGCTGACGTAGACTAATTTGGGTTTCGAATTATAAATATCATTGTGTTTCCTTTCATTCCACCTCTTACTTGTTTGGCTTGTATGTACAAGATTTGTGTACAATAATAAAATTGGATCTGGTTAGCATCTTAACCGACTATCCTCTGTCGTCAGGTTAGGGCTGTATATAGGTGGAATTTGTGAAAACCAAATTTTTCTATTTCTACCAAAATTCGCACTGTTATTTCTTAAATGTGAACAATAAAACAGTTGCGCATTAGATTTGTATACCTTTTGTTATATTTAGATTTTTTAAACTAAAGAATAAAAAGAATTCAGACAACCGATCGAGCATATATTGTGTTTGCCAACGAAATAATTACTTACTCTAATTGGACCAAATCCCTTGTTCTTGAGTATGTTTCGCCGGACCGTCTCAACTGGGTCGGGTTCAAACTGGTAGTAGATGAACCCACTGAGTTTGTTTCGCTGGGTCTTCTCAGTTGGGGCGCATTGGATCCGGTGGTAGCATTAAAGCGCGTCCGTCGTTATCAACACAAGGTCCGTCATAATAATAATGCCTTAATATAGACAGAACCATTGACAATATGTAGTAAAAATATTTGACTTAAACTAGATAATTAAACATAATCTCTTGTCACTAACTTGATACGAGCTAGCTAAATATCAATGCTATAATAAAATAAATTATATAAATGTTTTCATACAATGTGTACCTAAATATCTATGTTACTAGAAATAATAATGTATACAACTATATTACAACAAACATGTTCTGACTATTTACAAGCGCTTTTTAGGGTTCCGTAGCCAAATGGCAAAAAACGGAACCCTTATAGATTCGTCATGTCTGTCTGTCTGTCCGTCCGTATGTCACAGCATTTTTTTTCCGAAACTATAAGAGCTGTACTGTTGAAACTTGGTAAGTAGATGTATTCTGTGAACCGCATCAAGATTTTTACACAAAAATAGAAAAATAACAATAATTTAGGGGGTCGCCATACATAGAACTGATGCTCCAATTTTTTTTTTCATCGCCCCCCTTGGCGTATATATGGATAGGTCTTCAAAAATGATATTGAGGTTTCTAATATCATTTTTTTCTAAACTGAATAGTTTGCGCGAGAGACACTTCCAAAGTGGTAAAATGAGTGACCCCCCTGTAACTTCTAAAATAAAAGAATAATAAAACTAAAAAAAATATATGATCTACATTACCATGGAAACTAACAACGAAAATTGGTTTGAACGATATCTAGCAACTAGTTTTTGTTTAATACGTCATAAACCACAATTTGCTTTCATTTAATCAACTGAAATACTTGCTGATACGGAACCCTTCATGTGCGAGTCCGACTCGCACTTGGCCGGTTTTTTTTTAACGTCTACGTGAACAAAAACCTTTTTTATTTATTATTAGGGGTGCATTTTTTATATATACAACAGGCAATCGAGCAAGAGGGTCATCTGATGGTATGTAATCACCGCCGCGTATGGACACTCGCAACACCAGAGGGGCCGCAACTGCGTTGTGGGAGTTTAAGAATGTTCCAAGATGTTATTATTAAACTCCCTTGTAAAATTATGACATTGGCGTGGTTGCTAAATGCTTGCTTTTCACGCCGCAGGTCGAAGGTTCGATTTACACCCAGGTTAGATATTGGTGTGCATGAACATGTCTGTTTGTCCTGAGTTTGAGTGTAATTATCTATATTAGCTGTATATAAAAAAGAAAATTAGTATATGTAATCTATCAGTTATCTGGATTCCATAGTACAAGCTATGCTTAGTTTGGGATCAGAAGGCCGTGTGTGAATAGTGTCCCAGGATATTTATTTTCGCATTAATGAACATCCTGTAAAGTTATTTTACTTCTGTTTTACTGTGAGGTTATTTTTATGGCAGAAAACACCGTACTTAACATTTTCTACAAATGAGAAACATGCTCAGAGTCATTTCGCTAACCAGCTTCCTAAATTGCTTTAACTTAATTGCTTTGTTTATCAAAGTACCTACATGTCGACAAAGTTATTTCGTGTACCTTAGGTTTATGTCCTTCGGAATGGAAGGTTTTATTATAATTTTAATCTACCGCATCGTATGAGGAACATTTCTAAGTGTTCCCTTGGCTACAGTTTAGGTTTGGGTAGACCTTGCAATGATTAAGTGGAATTACGCAGATGTGTCGTAAAAGAGTTATAAAATTTGAGGTAAATATAAATTGTTTCCTTACTTTTATATTGCGGCTCCTGTTAAAAAAATATTCATTTTTGAATACTCTTATTTAGAAACCCAGAAGCATATAATAATAATAAGTATTTATTTTCAGACCAAATTAGTGTCCAATTAGTAAGTAACAATTTTCTTATAAACTAGTGTTAGTAATTAGTATTTTGACCATTGATGGTCATCGCCGTAATTGAAATTAAAATCTAACTTAATTAGTGATTTGGTGACGCATTAAACATAGTTGATTGATTTTGCTGAATAATTAATTGCTAAGGAAGTGAAGTCCGCCTATATTTTTAAATTAACTGCCTGCATAACCTCACATAATAATAAATGATAAATTAGGAAAATAGTGTTCCAGGCATGCCTTCGTGTACCCTAGACGTGACGTTACGTCGTCGTCATATAGTATGACATATAATTTTAACTACATTCGAATAAAATACTACCTATTTTATTCGAATGTAGACTGAAACACGTGTTGGGTAGCGTACCGGCGCACGGAATTTGCATTTTTATATTGTCGTTCTTCACATTGCATCCCGGCTTGAATAACGGACAAGTAGCGGAATGATTTTCACGCCTGAGGTCGTGGGTTCGATTCCCACCCAGTACAAATATTTTTGTGCATGAACATGTGTTTGTCCTGAGTCTGGGCGTAATTATCTATGTATGTAAGTACGTATCTACAAAAGAAAAGTAGTATATGTAGTTATCTGGTTTCCATAGTACAAGCTCTGCTTTGTTTGGGATCAGAGGGCAGTGTGTAAATTATGTCCCATGATATTATTCTTATAAAATTGATATATAACACAATAATATACAAATAAATACGCAAAAAAAAACAGAGCTCCCCAGTGCCGGAGTTATACGCCCTAGGCCGCCGGTGGTCAGGGCGACAGAGTGAGGAACCTATTATTATTAATTTTGTATTTTGAATGTTATGGACCTTAACCAAATATTTCAGTTCATCATTAGAGTAAGTGCACCAAGACTCTTGTGTATAATACGTGACAGCGTTTCAACACACGCGCTGAGTTTTTTTGGACAGGGTTTTCTTAGTTGACCCGTAATTGAGCCTATTATTATACTTACAGTATGAAATGGGGTCGGCATTACTCATTAAACATACTATCTTACCTGAACATCGACTGAAATATTCAGACATAATACTACTGTAAGATAAATTAATGAAGTTGTTTAAGCATTTTAAATTTAATAAAACTAAATTTTAATATTCATCATCATCATTATATCAGCTGAAAGACGGCTTCTGCTGGACAAAGGCCTCCCCCAATTATCTCCACAATTTCCGGTCTTGTGCAACGTCTTTATTTTATTAGCTGTATTATTTAATATTAATTATCTTAAATTTATACTCTACTTAAAATCATTTCTACCTTCTTAACTTTTTTTCAAATTTAATACGTATCTTATTTATGTATTGCTGTTTTGACCACCTCACCATGCATTAAAAAGGGTATAATAACGCCTAATCACTTTACGACCACAGTAGAACTTCGTTTCTCTTTACGTGTCTACTTTATGTGTCTACTCTTTGCCCAAGCTTATAGGATTATACTCGCGTGATCAAAATGCGTCTGATCTGATGAAATTGAAAGAGGGTATCGAGTGTTTTTATTGCATGTACTAACCTTTCAAAAAGTAACATACATACCTGCGTTAAAAGCCTTTAATGTTATTTCTGAGATAAAAGTTAATAGTTATGTGATTGCGTTAGCATTATTATTAATTCATATTTGTTGAGGCTGAAAGTAAATCAAACTGATTAAAAATTCAATTTTATGTTAGAAAACTATAACGGAAGTGTGTGAGTATTCTAAAGATATTATATATAGTAAAAAGCTTCATATCACACTTTTACTTAAAGACGACGCTCGCACCGCTTATCTCAGGAAATTAACATGAGCGTCGTCTTTAAAAAGTATTTAATTGTAAATGTATTAAGTCACATAATTGGACAGCCGGTTTGCGTGGTTAGTAATTCCTTGGAGTCTGGGTGTAGTTATCTATATAAGTATGTATTTACAAAAGAAAAGTAGTTTATGTAGTATATCAGTTTTCGGGTTTCCATGGTACAAGCTCTGCTTAGTTTGGGATCAGATGGCCAGTCGCAGGATATTATTTTTTTTATTTATTCATGTGCACACAAAATTAAACAAATAGGAAACTAAGAGTACATAGGATCTGCTTGTTTTGTAAAAAATTTCTTCCGGTTTATTTATTATTATTATTCACAAACTGGACACCCAGACTGAGAACAACAATAAATGGGTGAGATAAATGCATCACACGTCCAGTGAATTTCAAATTTGAAGGTTTTTATTAATTACCGCAGGCGAACCAAAGTAGCCGACATAGCCCAACGAATTGCCAAACTGAAGTGGCAGTGGGCATGGCTCGTAGAACTGACGGCCGATGGGGCAGAAAGGTTCTCGAGTGGCGACCACGAACCGGAAGACGCAGCGTGGGCAGGCCTCCTACACGGTAGACCGACGATCTTGTGCGGGTCGCGGGAAGCCGCTGGATGCGGGCAGCGCATTACCGGCTATTGTGGAGATCCTTGGGGGAGGCCTTTGTCCGGCAGTGGACGTCTTTCGGCTGATATGATGATTAATTAGGTACATGAACTATTGATTTCATTAATTTAATAATAAATTAATTTATTAGGTACAAATTTCCAGTCGAAGCACACTCTGAGTAGTTTGAGCATTCGACAAACGCAGTTTACATCCGTCAGCCAAATTGTATTAAATTAGTAGTGGCATTAACTTATTGCCATAAATACGACAAGAAGCAGAGCTATTTACGTATATTTGTTCAAATAGTGACCAACATTTAAAATATGAACCTAACTTTATATTATTAATATGCCTAATTATATTTAGGGTATTAACAATCAATGTATTTATGGACGAACAGCTTTCTGGATCTAAAGGTTACGCTTGTAGATCAGAAGGTTGTTTCTCAACCGACTACACCGAATACATTGATTTATTTATACATTAAAGATAATTAAGTACAACTTATTATATTCAGCCTATTTAAATATGTATTTCTTTATTTTCGCATAATAATTGAATAAAAGTCTATTCAGCACAACTTATTATTATCCATAATAATTATCATAATTATTAATGGCTAAATGAATTACCTAATCATTTATTGGCATATTGTTTTGTCTAATATTAATGACATTAATTTTGACATTGACATGGGAAACTGGCGTTCTGAAATATCAAATAAAGAGCTACCGGTGTCGTGCCAAATTATGACAAACGAAACCCCTCAGCGGTCATTAACCTCGATGATTGATGGACAAATACCTTGTTCAAACAAATTATATTCAAATATTAGGTACGTTATTGATATTTATTAATATCGTCAAGTGATCAATCAATGTCAATACATTTTTTAAAGATAAATGTTAGTTACATGGCCGTAACCGGTGTGTAGTATAAATTACTTTGTACCTACTATATAAGAAAAGGTTTTGGTATCGACTTTCCCTTTGTTAATGTATTATTTTATGCGTATACGTGAGATCGAATTCAAGCGCAAACCCATCCAGGGTTTGCGCTTGAATTCGGTCTCACGTGACGGTAAGGAAAGATGTGGTCGAAGGTGAACCGCGCGTACCTATTAGATGCCTGTTCACTCTAGCCTTGAATAAACCCAATACGAGTCTGAAAACACGGCGTTCGGGAGGTTGTTCCACAGCTTAGCCGTGCGTATCATGAAAGAGGAAGCAAAGCGCTTCGTAAAGCGATGGAGACTCCCGATGCCTGGTAGTTCGATGAAAAAAGGGGTTAAGGGAGTCTTTATTATCATAACTATTAATTGTTATAGCTATTGTAAATGTTTAATATGCTTTATATATTTTGAATAATACTTTCAACGACAAAAATGTAATTATTTAAAATATCTAATTTATATTTATTTTTGAGTCATATGCTTATTTATATTATACTAGAGATCGCACTTAAATCACGCGCCTTAGCTGAAGATCTCATTGTAGTCCTTAGACAATGTTCGTTAAGCTATGTCAGTGACGAACTCTGATAATGGGTTAACTACGGCCCTTACTACAAAGCATAAGTAATTATGGATGGGTGATCGCCCTTTTTCTATACCTCTCTTAGCAATCGCTGAATAACTTAATTATTGCTGAACTTTCTCAAATCTTTCTGAATTTTTCTTTTTGTGACGAAGTCAATTGTACAAAATCATGGTTCTTTATATTTAAGCGTTTGAATATCGTCCTAAGTTTTTGAGTTTTATTAAAATAACTTTGGTTATTGTATTGATTCAAAATCATGCTATTTTTCACTAAGTTTAAATAATTTCTAAATTTATAATTTAATGTTTATGCAAAATATTTTTATACTATAAGCTATCATCTGGGTCTTGAGTATTTTCTTCTTACACTTCACGAGAACACAAATAGGTCTATAATTGAAAAAAGTCAGATATATATAGACTAGCTAACTGCTGATTATTTGTTTCCTTTACAACAGGATAAAGTCAGTTTCCTTCTTCGTGATGCCATTGTGAGAAAACTATATGCAGAAGCTGTTACCATGAAAAAAATAGTGATAAAGTTGCATTTTATTAAATTTGAACTAAATCCATAAATGCTATACAGTAACTAACACATCTTAAATTATGGCCCAAAAACGATTCTTGTCATTAAAGCATTGTAGAAAATAATATGTTATTTCAAGCACGTTAATCAAAAGTAGGCAAAAGAAGTAATTTGGAACAAAAATCCTCATCAACACGAACTCAAACTTATTCCAGAAGTAATTAATTTCCACTTATCCCCTAATATTACCGTCGTTAATACTCACCAACTTACTTTGGGAGGTTAGATGATACGTCAACTTGTCTTAGATTTGGATGGGGTTTCTTTATTGGTTTTGAAATGAGGTATCTCATCTGGAAGTGAAAGTTGGTCGGACGTTAATACTAAATACAAAAAATTATCTCTTAAATTGTACAAAAATTATATGTCTGTGTTAATGTCTATGCTCCTGTAGTAAGTTATGCGGCACACATCCCAGACACATAGGTTAAACAATTTGCATCTGTCATGTTATGTCATGATTGTCTAAAGATGACACCATTTGATACCTTTTCAGACATTATGGAGGATGCCTTAAATAAGTTAACTAATACCCATAAAACTGTTATCATTTGTGGAGATTTTAATGTAAATATTTTGGAGAAAAACTCAACAAGTTGTAATTTTTAAAATTTGTTTATGTCCTATAATTTACATCACAACTTTACAGAACCAACTAGAGTTACTGCCACAAGTGCTACATGCATTGACAATATATTTAGCTCGGCAAAACTTTAAATAAATTAATAATGAATAAGATTCAGTCAGATCATTCTGGTCAGTTGGTCACTTTTTCAAATTCTCCAAAGGTTCAAAGTACACAAATAAGTTACATACCATATAGTGAAAGCCGTTTAGGAATATTTAAATATAATATAGCAAGAAAACTGGCACTGTTGCCCTATCATAGTGATCCGGATCACTTGTACAACTCTTTATTCAACTTGATTAATGGTGAGTTCTGCTCAATATTCACACCCAAACAGTTGTCTGTAAGTAACCGTCTGATGTTCTGTGATTGGGCAACTCCAGGAATTTATAAAAGTCGCAATCAATTATATAAATTGTATAAAGAAAGATCCTATAATCAAAATACGACTTTTCTAGAACATGTAAAACAATATGCCAAAACCTTTCGAAGAGCCTGTTCCATTGCTAAATCGATGTACTTAAAAAATATTATAAAAAATTCGACAAATATTATTAAAACCACCTGGAAAATTATTAATACTGAGACAGGTAGGAAAAAAATACGTAGTCGTGATTTTAATTTAAGAATAAATAATGTTGACATTAAAAGCGATTTAGAAGTGGCGACTGAGTTTGAAAAATATTTTTCTAATGTTCCAATCGATGTTACCAAATCTCTTGCGTCTTCTTCTGTATCTGCTGAGCTAATACTCCAGCAAAGCGTAGAGAAGTGTGACACAGATTTTGAATTCTCGGTGGTTAACCCTAAAGATATTTTGAATGCTTTCAAAAGTATTAATATGAAAACCACTAGGGATCTGTGGGGTTTATCTGTTAAGACTATTTCATCAATTATAACTATAATCGCCCCACATCTAGCTGCTGTGTTCAATTGCTGTGTCGCATCTGGCGTATTTCCTGACTTGATGAAGTATAGTAAAATTATTCCATTGTTTAAAGCTGGTGATACTTCAGATCCTTCAAATTTCCGACCTATTACCGTATTGCCCACTCTAAGTAAAATATTTGAAAAGCTAATGCTTAGCCAGTTGCTCAGTCACTTTAATATACATAATTTACTTCATCGGAAACAGTTTGGATTCACGAAGGGTTGTTCAACTATAGATGCAGGAGTCAATCTGTTAAAAAGTATATTCGCGGCTTGGGAGGCCTCGCAGGATGCATTAGGTATCTTTTGCGATTTGTCCAAAGCATTTGATTGTGTTCATCATGACACTCTTGTCAGGAAACTACACCACTACGGTATCAGGAACAAGGCTCTCGAACTTTTGACTTCTTACTTGGGCAATAGAATTCAGAAGGTCGATATAAATGGTAAAAAATCTGCGGGATCCCCAGTGGTAATGGGCGTTCCACAGGGATCGATTCTCGGCCCATTCTTATTTTTAATCTATATAAATGACTTACCCTACTATGTAAGGGATAAACATGAGATTGTTTTGTTTGCGGATGATACTTCATTGACGTTTAAAATAAATCGACAATTACGCAATTTTGACGAAGTAAATGACGCAATCTCTAAAGTTGTTCATTGGTTTAATGCTAATAATCTTTTGCTAAATGACAAGAAAACTAAAGTCATAAAATTCTCTACACCTAATGTGAAACAGGTGGCTACCAATGTACAGCTTAATGGAGCTGGATTGACCCCTGTTGAGTCAACTGTGTTTTTGGGTATCACAATTGATTCAAAACTACAATGGGGCCCACAAATAGAAAAACTATCAGGCAAATTAAGTTCTGCTGCATATGCTGTTAAAACTATAAGACGGCTTACTGATGTGGATACAGCTAGAATGGTTTATTTCAGTTATTTTCATAGTATAATGTCCTATGGAATTCTTCTCTGGGGTAGCGCTGCGGACATTAACACCATATTTGTATTGCAAAAAAGAGCTGTAAGAGCAATATATAAACTTGGTCCGCGAGAATCTTTGAGAGAGAAGTTTAAAGAGATTAACATTCTGACTGTAGCATGTCAGTATATATATGAGAATCTAATTTATATGCATAAATATAAAGACTCCTTCTGTAAAAGGAGTGATACTCATAATATAAATACTCGATATAAGCATAACTTTGTGTTACATACCACCCGTCTCCACAAAGTAAGTAACTCTTTTATGGGGCAATGTATAAGATTCTATAACAAACTTCCCAGTGATATCCGAGAAATGTCTATGAATAAGTTTAAAAGAATTATAAAAGCCAAATTGTGTAGCAGGGCTTATTACAAAACTTCTGATTATTTAAGTGACAAAACAGCTTGGGATTGAGTCGCTCTAAATTAACACATTTAAATACAATGTAAATTTATTTAAGAAATATATATTTTTAAAAAAGGATTCCTACTGAGTTTTCTGGCAGTGTTTTTCAGTAGCTGCCACGTCATGCACTGCACGGTAGGGTAAAAAAAAATTGACGATTCCACACAAATGTAATATTTTAACGGAATAAACGACTTTTGAATTTTGAAAATTTTGAATTTTGATGGAGGAGGAGGTGTTATCATTTGGATATGATCAACTAGAAAAATATCATCATTACAGCTAAATGAGTCCACTGCTGGACAAGCCTCCCTCAAGAATCGTCTTGGGGGGATATGCCATAATCGCCACGCTTGGCAGGCGGGTTGGCGATCGCAGTAAGTTGGTCATAGTACTCAGAAGGAAGCTGCTGCCCATCCACTGGTAGATATTCCCTCGGGTCGACTTCTACGCCCCCCACGGGATGAGATGGGGTGATGATATTCTGATTCTGATATTTGTCGCCGTCACCACACAGCAGCTGGAAAAATATGGGTCTATATTTTTAGAACAAAGCCAACAGATGGCAACTATATTCTGTGTAAGGGTGTTTGAAAAGCAACTTATAAAAGAACTTTTGAAAGGAAAATTCCTTTTCGTTTTAAAATATAAAAGACTAGGTAGAGAAGGAAAATTACTAAAACTAAATATAAATGAAGGGAAATGTAGTTAATTAAGTCTGAAACGAGACTGTTTGCTGTTAGATATTTTAAGATTTATCGGATTTAATAACCTCTGAAGATTGTCCCTACCTTACAATTCTGGAGTCTGCTCAATATTATCGAATAAAAGAGTCGTTAATAGCAGATTTTGTAAAGACTTATGCTTTGTACGTGTGGTCATAGATACATGGCTAGGACGCTTGTGAAATGTTTTTAAGCAACAGGTACTTATAATAAATTTAACATTCTAAATAAATAAATAAATCATTTATTTGGAACAAAAACCATTACACTATATTTTAACCCACCAAACTGTGTAACAGTTTGTCGGCGGGATTAGCGCTCGATACATAATAGTGTTCCTTAGATTAGGTACATAACATAACATTCTACGTATTTGTAAAGAACTATTGCACAACTATAAGTACTTTTTGTTGGTTACATGGTGATGTTCGTTGAAAGTTGTATCAAGCTTCTAAGGTATCAGCTAACTCGGTAAGCAATATTTGTCTTATCTTCTTTTTAAGCGAAAAATTACTAATTCTACCATGGTCTCTTCTCAGCCAGGGAATTTGATTTAATTATTATATTCGTAATATTACGTGTATAGTCTGATGAACTTCTTAGCTGAATTGGAGCTTCGTCAAAGACCTCGAGGCCTCGACCAAGAGGCGATGTTGCGATGCGAGGGAACATTGCCTGCAGGCGGCGATTTGAACTATTTTATTGTAGATTACAATTATCATTTGTAGGTAAGTCTGTTTTTACTTCTCTAATAAATAAAATTCAACGTTTTTTATTTTTTGTTTCCGACACAGAAATAGAACAGAACTAAGGGCTATAGCAGGTAGTCTAGTAAATGGTAACGTTTTAGAATCCTTTGGGGGAAGCCTATGTTCAGCAGTGGATATCAGGCTGTTGATGATGTATTAACAATTATACTATTTATGTAAGCGACAGATTTTATGACATAAAAGAGAACATTTTCACTCACACTCTTAACATCCAATAACAAAACTGCCATATTTTTTGGTCATGGCTGCATTTATAACATTACATAAATCATAAAGCCCAGTCCAGACCTGGCTTAAAATATTAACATTTAAACGTGATCCGACCGATTTTTGGTCATGGCGACCGCTGGTGCGTCTGAATATAGACATAGCCGATTTTCTTTGAAACTGTCTTGCGCACTAAGCGCTATTATATTGGATGATGTTAGAGATGCCCGTACAAACCGTGGGTATACCCAAAAAATCATATCATATCCAAAATAAACTTATATATTTTCATAACAAGAGACCTCGTCAAGTTATTCAGCGGAACGCATAAGAAATTATTCACAAGTGAAATTATACCTCAGAATGGAAAAGTTCTTCGTACAAGGTCTGAATACGTAATATGAGGAAGTCACGGACCAAGCCACTTCGTTCGTATTCATCTGCCATTTGTGGTACGTACCTACCATTTTTAGAATGTTGTCGTTCCTTTTACTTACTACAAATTGATGTGTTGCCCAAGTATTAATTTTGTTAGTGTAAGTTTTTTGTACCTCTGTGAAATCAAAGCCAGATTGCTCGAGTTCGGCCGAAATCATCTGATCCAAATAAAACAATAATATTTGTAAAATAAATTAATACCTTGGGACAAGTAAGACATTGCCATCTGATCCCATACTAGGCAGCAAAAAAAAAATAGCAAACAGACAAGTGATAAACATATCCTTGATCCTCTTACCCTGCGGAGAGACGTGGCGTCTCTATGTGTCCTCTATCGCTTTTATCACGGGGAGTGTTCAGAGGAATTGTTCGAGCTTATACCTGTCGCCACGTTCCGCCACAGACCCTCTCGCTAAAAGTGGAAATTTCATCCTTATCACCTGGATGAATGGTCATCTACCACTATGCGTTTCACAAAAAAACTTTTTGCCGCGCACTACCGCTCTGTGGAATCAATTAGCTGCGGATGTATTTCCGATCCGGTATGACTTGGCAACCTTCAAGAAGGGGGCCTATTCGATTTTTAAAGGCCGGCAACGCACTTGCAGCTCCTCAGGTGTTGCGAGTGTCCATGGGCGGCGGTGATCACTTACCATCAGGTGACCCACTTGCACGTTTGCCATCCTATTATAAAAAAATAAAATATTCTGCCATTTGATCCCAAACTATGAAGAGCCAGACAACTAATAAACATATTTATACATTTCTAAACACATACATATCATAGATAAATTTCACCTTTGACTTAACAGACGACATGCCAGTTAAATCCTAATAATATTATAAATTCGAAAGTTTGTGAGTATGATGGATGGATGTTTGTTACTCTTTGACGCAAAAACTATCAAACGAATTTTGCTGAAAATTTGTAGAATTTTTTTTATATATCCGAATAACACATACGGGTAAAACCACGGGGTACAGTTATTTATATATTATATTTATAGTTATTCTATTATGTTAGCTTAAAGCATGGTACTGTGATTTTACCATAAACGGTCACCGTGGCCTAGTTGGTAGTGCTCCTTCCTACGAAGCAGGTGTTTCTGGGTTCGAATCCCGGTAAGTGCAAATATTTGTGTGATGAGCACGAATATTTGTTTCTGAGTCATAGATGTTTTCTATGTATATAAGTATTTATCTATCTATATAAGTATGTATATCGTCGCCTGGTACCCATAGTAGGTACAAGCTTTGCTTAGTTTGGGGCTAGGATGATCTGTGTGACATTGTCCCTATATATTATTATATTATTATTTTAGTAGCTTATTTAACTGCTATAATAACCTAAACTTTCTATTATTGAATTTCAATATTTAGCAAAGAATAGTTTCCTCATTGTTATTAAACTCAACAATCAGCAAACGTTTTAACACATATTGAAATATATCAGCCCAATGGCGTCCACTGCTGGACAAAGTAGACGTCTTTCGGCTGATATGATAAGATGCTATTTTTACTATTGTGTCTGGAATGTGTGAGGAATAAATTGTATCTGCTACATTAATGTGTAGTAGCTGCTAATGTAGTTGTCCAGTTGAGGCCAAAGCCGTCTTAAATACCAATAATATCTATATTTTTCCATAAACTTGAAACAAAGAGCTAGATTTCGATTTAGAGATTTAAATTTATTTCTCACATTTTAATGAATGAAACAGCGTTAACTAAAAATTAAGTAAAAATACTTCATTCCAATTTAAATTAAACAGAACTTTACATTATATTGCGCTCAAATTAATATATTACCAGCAAGGCGAGCATCGAGTATTATTTCGAGCTTAAAGGTAATTCAGATTAAAAGATAAACTTAATTTTGTAATGAAAAAGGGTAATAAGTAAGTACCGACGCCATCACATCAAGCTCCTCAATCTGTCAAATTTCCCCAATAGAAAGTAAACTTTATACTTATGTGATAAATTTGAAAATCTATAAAAGAAATTTGTCAGATTGGGGAAGCTGGATGTGCTGGCGTCTGTACATTCATCAAGATTATAAGACTTCTTAAAGCTTTTATGATGGTGATGATGATGTCCGTGATGTGTTTTTGGCTGCCTTTTGGTCCTCCAAAAGGCAGCCAAAAACAAATAGTAACAACATGTAGAACAGCATGTTTCTTACATAATAATATTGGCAAACCAGCATCATCAAAGATATCATGATAGGGAATATTTGAGATAAAAAGTTATGCTCCGAATAGATTCGTACCAAAAGATACTGTAAGCCGAAATTAGTCCTGGCTGTCGCGTCGGAACGAAGAATAGTCTATAAATGCGATTATAAGCTTAGTATTTCACAATAATTGTAACTTAAAACTAACAATCCAGCGCTTGATGGATGGGTTAAACAACAAAGTGATCCTGTAATTCTATCATTTCTAGGTCCAAAATTATGCTCCAAATAGATACGTACCAAAAGGGATTGTACGCCGAAATTAGTCCTGGCCGTCGGAACGAAGAATAGTCTATAAATGCGACTATAAGACTATTTCATAATAATTGTAACTTAAAACCCACAATCCAGCGCTTGATGGATGGGTTAAACAACAAAGTGATCCTGTAATTCTATTATTTCTAGGTCCAAAATTCTACCAAATTCAGCCATTTCATATTTCACCTCATATGGCTACCTACGTTATGCGCCCGAGTAAATATTTGACAGAAAGCCACAAATAGTCTGTATAACACGTCTTTATGCCTCAGTTTGGAAAGACGGCTGAATATGAATGAAAGCTAACTTGTTAGTGTAACCGCTTGACCACGTTTGAATATCTCATGAGCTCGAACTTACGTTCGCAAACTAAATTTAAAACAGACATGTTGACCTATATTGTAGACAATGCTTGAATATGTTTTGGAAGTACGAAGACATATAACGTATTTTTATACGAGATTTATTTAAGTTTTGTGACTTTAGAATGATGGAACGCTCAGCTTTTCTACTGTGAATAGATAGATAGATAGAATACTCTTTATTGTACACACTCAGGCGGAAAGAAAATACATCGGATATAATATAAAGAACATAAAGTACACTGGGCGGTCTTATCGCCTTAAGCGATCTCTTCCAGACAACCTTTGGATGGATAGGAACTGAAAGTAAAGTAAACAGCAGCAGGAGTGCAACAAATAAATTATACTAAGGAACTGTGATAAATATGAATAGTTGTGTCGTAATGCACTTGAGTTTTATCTTTATTTAATTTTTTTTTAATAATAATAATATCTTTATATAAAACTGATTGTAGTTACAAGTAATAATGATACCTACATGGCAGTTGTTACAGCTATTTTTGATACAACCTTGTGGGTGCAGTTCTGTTATCCTTGATAGCTTAACTACTACTACTACTAAAATGTAGTAAGGAAAAACAGCCTGCTTCCCTTTGGTGTGCACAGTAACAACAATAGTTTAGATATGTAGTAGATATTTGTTAACAGTTCCTTAGGTACTAAATTAGATTAATCCACAACGACTCTTCGTTAGATCTGTTAGTCTGGGTGTAATTATAATAATAATAAGTACACTTTATTGCGTAATATAGTATAAAGTTCAGTAAAATAAATAACAGTAATGTTAATGCAAAGGCGGCCTTATCGCTAAAAGCTATCTCTTCCAGGCAACCATTCAGTTGGATGAACCAAAATTTATATGGATATTAAAAGGGGTATAAGATAGTGTGCAAAATAAAAAGGAAATTAACTAACCTACAAAATTACGTAATGAATACGTATAAACTAAATACACATACACAAAGTACATTTATATGTACTTATGTAGATAATATATCTACTTATATATACTTTGTGTAGTATATATAAATAGATAATTATCTATATAGGGGAAGACACCCGAATATCGGATACTTTTTGAAAAAAAAAAATTAAATTATTAAATGTAATCATAGTCAAATACAATTTTCTGTAGGTACTCTTGGATCCATAAGCTATATGAAAATTAAACGAATTTGACGACAGAGGTGTTAAATTATGCACAAATTTATGTATTTCAATTTATTAAGAAATTCAGGTCTTAACCAAGTAGGCTCCCAATATCGGATATCTGATAATATAGTTACTTAACACAGTTAAGAAAAAACATTTAAGGAGTTTTAATGATAAAATCTGCTTAAAATTAATACAATACTTAAATTATATATTTAAGGAACTTTTATAATCACCAAATATAGCATAAATATAATAATAATCTACTGACATATTTAAATTTCAGACCTTCTAACATGTAACATAAAGAAAACAAAATTGAACACTTAGAATTAAAAGCTTTGGAATTCTTCTTAATAAAATCAGAATAAAATATCAACAAATACTTATTTCTACGAGAATCAGTCTTCGCTCCGTCTTCAGGCTATAATTAGTCTTGTCCTTGTATACAGACATCACAAATAAAATCAACTATATTACTGTCATCGATTCCAGCACAAAGCTCGTGACACCACCTGTAACAAGCTATGCATCGAATCCACTTTTCTCCATGTATGTCATTAGAATAGGGTCCGTTACAATATAAGCATTCAACATCTTCATCACTCCCACTATCTTCGTCACTCTCTAAAATCATTTCAATATCAGATTCATCTGTTTCCGACTCAGTAGCTTTACGCTTGTTTAATTTTAGATTTCTCACGCCCTTTCCTTTTATTTGGTTATCTATCTTTGCTGTTTTCTTTTTTGTAAGACACTTGCTTCTTTTTCCAACTGCATCTACGAGCTCTTGCTTGTATGGGGATGCTGTTAGAACCTTAGGTTTTGTTTGTCTCCTATTTTCTTTTCCTGGCTTTTCGATGGATGGAATAGGCTGTATCATTTCAGGAGATACCAATAAATTTGAACTTATTGCCTTAATTTTTGGACTTGGAGTACCTGTTTTATAAGCCGTTTCATCTCGAGATGTTGATGGTAAAGGCGTCATAGATCTGTCTACAATAACGGGATGACTTGAGTTTGATATGGCAAGCCCAGATATTTCATCATTTGTTGTCCTCTCTATGTCAATATTTAGTTCTTGAGACTCTACCGCAAAATTACAATCTCTGAACATATTTTCATTTAGGGGACAAATTCCACATTTCTGGAATGCTTTTACAGCTATCTCTGCGCTTGCAGTTCGTAAATAGGCTTTTCCTACTAATTCAGAGATCTGATACGACGTCACTACTCTTCCTGGGTGAGACCGAAGCCATATCTCAATCTCTTGTGCGTAGTAGGTATTAAAAGGCGCCATAAATCCCACATCAAGTGGTAGTAGTTTATGAGAAGAATGTGGCGGTATAGACACGAGAATTACGCCATTCTCTCTTGCTATTTCGATTAATTCTAAATTTCTCGTATGTGAAAAATGGCCATCTAATAGAAGCACAATCGGTTTTTCCTTAGTGGGTTTAACGTAATCAACAAAGTGTTTGAACAATTTAGTAAATAAATCCAACTGAATCCAGCCAGATTTATGAGCTGAAAATATAGACCCCGGTGGTGCTCTATCTTCTAGTTCTTTTTTCATATTCACACGTGGAAATACAAACATTGGTGGTACATACATTCCAGCAGCACTGGCACAAAAGACTAGCGTCACGAGACTACCCCTTTCTGCTGAACTTATTCCACCAACCTGCTTCTGTCCTTTCATACACAGTACTCTTGACATTTTGGACTGAACCACGGTCACTCCAGTTTCGTCGACGTTAAAAATACATGGTTTACTTTTAATAACTCTGGTTTTAATATATCAAAAAAATACGACACCTTTTCTTTGGTAAATCCTTTGGCCCGAAGAGCTGTGGTCGCTTCAGGAGTGCGGAATGCTAAGTATGGATGTCTTTTTAAAAAAGCTGATAACCACTTTTTACCTGCTCGGCCTTTATCTGAAAACTGATGAGGAATGTTGTTCCTTATAGCTAGCTGGAATGCCATGACCCTTATGTCTGACGCACGTAAACCATAATACCTATTGACCATTTCCATGCAGTATTTAACTAATTCATCTTCAATTCCTTGATGGAAGGTAGGTTTCCGACCAAGCTTACCTTGCAGTAATACGTCTATATCTGTATTTCTTTTGATATAGTCTTCCAACGTACTTTTAGGTACACTATATATTTTTGAGGCTTTAATATACCCCATTTCCTTATTTTTCACAGCAAAATATGCCTTTTTCATAGCATCCGGGCACCATGTTCTTCTTTTCTGACTAGCCATTTGTTTAACCTGAAACGAGTAATTTAAAATGTGTTTATGTCAAGCAACGTCTTTAACAAAATGCGACTCCTAAAATCGGATATCCGATATTGAGCAACACTTTGTATCCGATATTGAGCAACACCTTGTATCCGATATTCAGAATTCACACATGCAAACGAACAAGTGAAAATATTACAAAAAAACAAACAGTTGTAACACTAAACTTATCAGTTTCTAGCAAGTTATATAGCAATAACTAAACTACAATGAAAACATAACATAATAAACCACTTACTTTATCAAAATATTGTCTTTAAAAACCACAACGTAATATTTTCTCGAGACAAAGTCAAACGTGCGTCGATATGGTCGCAATTTTGTTTAAGAGGCCACTGAAAGCGCTGCAGTGCTTCCATCTAGGTATGCATTTATAATTACCGGGATGTTTAATAGATGTCGTTATTTGGTTTGGGAGATATTTATGTATCCGAAATTAGGAACCCATCCGATAATCGGGTCCCTTCCCCTAAGTATCTATTTACAAAATAAAATAAGTATTTGTATTATTCCAGTTCTTTGGTTTCCATAGTACTAGCCCTGCTTAGATTGGGATCAGTTGGCCGTGTGTGATAAATGTCCCAGGATGTTACTATTTTTTATTATTTATTTAAATTCTTACTTTTTACACATTTATAATAAAAAAATTATATAAAAACAATAAGATATAAATAAATATGTACAAAATAGAGTTCCTCCTGCGGTGGGGTGTGACGCCCTAGGCCGCCGGTGGTCATGGCGGCAGAGAAAGGAACCTCCTCACAATGCGTGCCGTTCCCATAGAACGGCACGCATTGTGAGGAGGTAGGAGGAGGATTCTTGGAGGTATTACTGCCTTTTGTATCCGACCCTTGACCAAGTGATCCAGCGAGAACCTGTTCTTATTATTATTATCTTGTATGTACCTTTATTCCATCACATTAATTAGATATTTATAACATTTACTGAAGGCAGTTATTGACCCTAATGTAGAATACATTAGGGTCAATAACTGCCTTCTAGAAAAAGGGGTTTTCAGACACGCAAACACGTATGCATGCAAGAAACGTTCGTAGTGCTCGTGCTCCTAGCATGCTAATAATATTATCATACATAAATCTTCAAAGTGAAATAAATCAGTTTGACCTTTTGCAAAGTCTAGTAACCTTTCTATAGAAATCCCTTTTAGACCTCACTCGGTGACGAATAGTAGACCATTGTAAATAACAAGGCTTTACACAAAACCCTTTATTTATTTAGGTCTGCCAATGTTTTAATAATGAACGGTTATTGAACACGTCCCATTTGTTGACAAGGATTATTTAATAACGCATTTTTATGCGGGTATGTGCAAAGAGAGAATATTAAGTTATTTTTTGTAATAATATTGTAAGTGTTGTATGGGCCTGTAAAGGCAAATCACACAGAACTTGTATTTAAACATGAAAAAATTGTTAACTTGCATTGTGAACTGTTGATCGTATATAATTAATAAATAAATAAAAAAGAGTATGTTTTATATTAAAAATAAGTACAAATAATTGGCTCGATTCGCTTTGAAGTTAACACAGTGCTGTTAATTTAAAATTTATATAACCATGTCATATTTGAATACATGCATATCAATTATGAAAGACTTTTTTAGAAATTAATTTAAGATTTCATTCAAATTACACAATACTACCATTAAAAAATTCTATGTTAACCAATATACAAGGTATGACAAAAATAGTGGACAAAACTTAAGGCGCGATATCTACCTATGAAAGGCATCTTATGGGTATGTACTGTCAACATCTCCACTTACCACCAGGTGAGCTCATGGTCAAGAGCAAGCCCATCAAGCATAAAAAATCACAAATGAAAGAAAACTCGTTTTGTGGAACTGGAAAAATATTGCTTCGGTTACCCATAAAATGCATGATTAGATTGATATTATTGTATACTTTCCGTAGTAAAATATTGTTTAGTAAGCATATATAAACGTTTGGAGGAGGCCTTTGTCCAGCAGTGGACGATGTCAGGCTGATGATGTTCATTTTTGGATAATAACGTACCTACCTTAAATATATTTTAACCCTATAAAACTTGTTTAATTTGATTATATATTCAAACATTCTGATACGAAGAACTGAAAGAGTTACAATTCTGGGAAAATTCCTAACTAATGATGAAAAGTACTATTTAGATTATTCTTCTTTACCATACACAATTCAATTAAATAATTCATTTTGGGTATTTTAATCATTTACAAACAACACTCAAACTGGCAGATAGATAGTAACCAAACAATCTGTATGCATATGGTTTAAGGTAACTAATTAGTATACAGTTTATTCAGAATCGCTTTTAGTATTATATCATGGTTCATAATATATAAAAATCAGCTAACAAACAGCCTAAAGGGCTGTACATTGCTGAACATAAAATGTACAGACGCCAGCACATCCAGCTACCCCAATCTGTCAAATTTCTTTTATAAACGTTCAACTTTATTCCAAAAGCATAAGGTTCACTTACAATTGGTAAAATTTGACAGATTGGGGTAGCTTGATGTGCCGGCGTCTGTACTTGTGACTGGTACAATTTTTGACCAATGGAACACAATAAAAAGTTATATACTAAAAGAAAAACTTAGTTATTAATTTATTTGGAAAACATATTTGTTTAATGCTTAAAATTATATGAAAAGTACAAAGTTTTAAAATAGACTGGTGCTTTTTGCCTCCTGATAAAATACGTTTACTCTTCACCATAGTAAATGTATGTCGCAATACTCGCAATACACGGCGTAGTATTTTCTATCCGTGCATTGCCATAAATTCACAATTCAGTGCTCCAGCCAGTACAATACTGGAGCAATTTTGTACTGCAGCAGTTGATATGGCATCCTGGTTTATAGTTTCATTTCTGTTTATACTGTTGAAGATTGTATTTACTCTTTATTTTTACCTGATCACCATACTCTGTAAGTACTGAAGAAATACAATGTACTTCATGATCATCATGTCAGCTGAATGAAGTCCACGCCTGGACAAAGGCCCCTCCAAAATATTTCCACAATAGAGTTTTGTGCATCAGTTGGAGGGATGTGCCATAATGGCTTCGCTGAGCAGACGGGTTGGCGATTGCAGTATGATGGCCATAGTACAAAAAGAGACGCAGGCTGCTGCCCGTTCTCTGATATTTCCACGGGTCGACTTCTACGCCCCTCGTGGGATGAAATTGAGTGGTGATATTCTATGCTGTCAGCCATACAGCAACTTATTGTGATATTACCTCTTCTCTATAAAAGGTATTTTTTTTCCTTTAAACTTTTTAATAAAAATCATAGTTGAGACTAGGAGTTAATCAGAACGGAAGGTAATAGGTAATTTTAATAGCTAATATATTAGATTGGGGAAAAAGTCTTTTAACATTATAGTATGTATAAACTTGTCATAAAATCTCTTTGGCTATACTATTTGTATCTGGCTGGTTTTGTTATTATTGAAAGTTTAAATTTTAAAAAACATAATTCCAAATTCAAATTAGAAAACCGTGTGATTTTCGTTTGTTTTTCGTGTCAATATAAGTGAATCTAATGAAAATATTTTTCACCATGATAACTCTAGACCTCACACATCTTTAGTCACTCAGCAAAAATTAAGAGACTGCCTGGGAGGTGCTAATGCATCCGCCGTATATTCCTGATCTTGCACCTTCAGATTTCCTGTTTCGGTCTCTTCAGAATTCTTTAGGCAGTCTCAGGTTAACATCACGAGAGGACTGCCAAAACCACTTGTCAAGGTATTTTGATCAGGAGTCCCATAATTTCTATAGCAATGGGATCATGTCCCTACCTACAAGATGGCAAGAAGTTATCGAGCAAATTAGCACCTACATACTTTAGTTAAATGTAAATAAACTATATTAAAAATGTTTTGAATTATCTTAAAAATGCGAAGAAACCTTTTCCCTAACCTATTATGAATAGCTTAGCTTTGTCATCTAAATCAATTATAATTCAAGCCAATTCTTCAAATGAAAAATCCATCGTTCCTTGTTAACAACACTAGCATTTTAGTTCCGAACTACTGTCACGGTGCATTAAAAATCCCCGTCAATATAAACTAACCATTTGATTTTGATTCCATTTCCCGTCCCCCACGTCCCATACGTCGTTATCCATACAGCGAACTTTAGAGAAGGTATAAGGACCTTGAATATACTGAGGGTACATTCATATAGACTAGAAAAAATAAATTATTATTGGCATTTAACAAATAATAAATTAATGGCATGGCATATACTTTTTAATCAACATCGATTAATATTCCACCAAAAGATTTTTGTTTTGTTTTTTCAGTGTTTTGATTTTCTCGATTTATCGACACAAATAATTCATGTCAAAAAGAAGCTGCAGAATTGATGTGAATAAGAATTTGAATTGAGATTGAAGATTTATCAAAAACTGAAGTAATAAGTCTTAATTTTAATTTGGGTCTGATTGTGTTCTCTTTATCGAAAGTAAAGGTCTATAAATGTCATAGACATTGATCCATCATTCCTTGCTCTGCGAATAAAGATTAAAGATCTATTGTATCTTATATAACTAGGACGATGGATGTCTGCCAACAGCCAGAACATCAAAGAATTTGATTAATTTATTTAGACTAGGTTACTAAAGTTACACTATAAAGTAGTTTCAACCTGAAACTTTTGTAATTAGTCTGAACGGAGCTCAGATCGTTAAGCGGAAGCTGCACTTCCGACAAATTTAGTTCAACTTCAACACTGGAGACTAAATAAAAGTAGCGTTTGTTGGCCAACTACCAACTGTACCAACACATTGAGACGATACCATTATGTAAACAAGTTCGATCGACAAATCACGCGAGTCAAGGCTGTGCCAAATCGATGTCCACCTCAAACATAACTTACAGACTCGATAATAAACGAACAATTGGAAAATGCTTTTATATTTTGTCGAAGTGATTGGCAAACCTGCAAAAAATTTTGTCAGAGATAGTTTGTGTACATTCTGAGAAAAATATACATACCTGAAATACTGATTTCGGCTCATATAACGCAATCGGGTCACAACAATAACTTAACTAAACAAAACTTAACTAACACTAACCTGAACATCACTCTCTTAACTAAAACTTTCAAAAAGCTAAACGGATTTTCAAGACACGCATTCATCATCATCTTATCATCTTAAATATCATATCTTGGTATAACATTGCTTTAAACTTCAGGTTCAGTAGTTGGGTTAAATTACGAAGAAGTAAGATAAGATAAGATAAAATAAGATAAGATATTTATTTGTCCAAACATGAGTATACCCACAGTTTGCATGTATGATAGTAGTAAACTTAAGATTTAACAGTCATGTTTGCCATAACTACATGGCGTATAAATTTTCGTTAGGTTCATAGACCTGCACTAATATTTAATACAATGAAGTCAATTAATAAATTATATAATAATAAAAAAAATATATTAAAAGTAATGTCAGAATACAAAATGACGATAAAATAAATTAGATACAAAATTAAAAAAATTGTAAAATACCAAACTTTTCGAATGTGACCGTATGCAGTTTAGCAGACTCCATGCTTGTTATAATTTGTACCTAATAATAAAAGAGACATAATTTTAGAATTAGTATGAGCTAAAATCGAGTTACTAGATTTATTTTTAAATACACAAGAGATTACTTTTAGTAAATTTTTTGAGTAAATGTCAAATTCTATAAGGCTATTTATAATAAAAATATTGGTTATTGCTTTGATGTGAATATTTCTGTTAACACAATATTCCACATCTTTGATATAAAACAAGCAACTGATAAAATATAGCTTTTACTTTTTCACAAATAAAAAACGAATATAAATATATTCACATCCAGCTATTTCCTGCTCGAAATCTTTTATGCAGTGTAGTGCCGTGATAGGTATAATTTGCCACAAAAAAGCTTTTTAAATTAATGTTACGAAAATGGATTCCGCATAAAACCAAGTCAACACGAGATTGCCGGAAAAAAAACATGACAGGCGGAGCCAAGATGCATCTAATAAGGGATTAGTTTTGACCCTTCTGGAGGGAAGCCTTAAAATATTCACTTACATCAGCTGCATTGGGGATTAATGTGATACTCATGAGCTTTACTTTACTTTTACTTACTACTACTTTAATTTAAATATATTATACTCACCTTAATACTTTTTAGAGTTTCATTTTCAAAGTACTATTATTGCAGTGATCTTTTGTTTGTTTGTCGTTAACGTCATAGACAAAATGGCTGACCATGCTAAAAATGAACATTTTGTTTAAGTAGTGTCATAAATGCGTTATTAGTTATACTTTTTGGAACGAAGTTCCTTATCGCGCGTTGTGAAAGGGGGCTAGACGGAAAAAAATCTCACGAAAAGTTGTCACGACACTTTTTGCAGCTGTGCGGCGTGCGCATGTTTCTCTGTCTGTCTCTCTCTCTTATAGAAAGCAAGCCAGATATTTTCATTTCTATTTCGCATTGAACAGTGTGGTGTCGCGACGATTATTTTTGTTGAGTGTATACAGGTTTTTTGTACATAATAAATAATAAGAAATAACTTCGTTCCATCCGGGTGTCCCTTGACACCTCTCAAGTTTTTTATTTATAAGAAACGTTTTTGACTAAAAATACATCTCGGGACATAAGTAATCATATTATTAGGTTTTGTTTTGAATTTTACACTTATTCAATTTCATTTTTAATCTATTTGTAAATGATAACACTAATATCTGTATATAATACAAATACTAATATTCCTATTGGCTGTGAGGCTGACGACCATAAAGAATACCGCCACCCCATTTCATTCTGTGGGGGACGTAGAAGTCGTCCCGAGGGATTATTAATACCAGAGAAGGGGCAGCAGCGTCCTCCTGAGTACTATGTCTATCTTACTGCGATCCCCAACCCGTCTGCCAAGCTTTGCAATTATGGCAGATCGCCTCAAATGAAGATCTTGGGGGAGGCCTTTGTCCAGCAATGGGCTTCTGTCGGCTGATATGATAATGATGACTAATATTACCCTTAACAATTATTCTCGAATAGTTATTACGATCTACTTAAATATATATTACTGTTATTCTCTTTATAATACTTTTATTTATAGTAATAATCACAATATGCTGAATATAAAGAAAGAAATATAGAAAAAAAACCAGACGAATGGCATCGATTTTTATCGATTGTTTTGTTATGTGTAGGATAATTGTGGCAACTTATCAAATGACACAGTGAATTTTGTTGTTGCATTCTGAAGCCGTTATTTTGATAAATAACAGCGTTCTGTGAATTTGAGACAGAAAGAGTGTTTTATATAATATTACCAATTTTATTAAAGTGAAAACTTCTATAGGCCCGCTGAGCACTTTTTGTGTGAACAAAAAGCGTGAAATTCGAAATTCGAAACGCGCCATCGTTATCACTCGCTTCCCATGAGCTATATGTAGGTATACTGTGTGTATAAATGTACATTGACATACTTCCGTGCGTTATTAGTTAACATTATATATATACAAAGAGTATATCGGTTTATAAAGAAGTGTTTATGATTGAATTTTAAATTGGTCAGTAACACTTCTTTACATGCTACTGGTTATTCTTCTACAAGGACTCAACTCCATAGTGAGAAATCCTTTGTTCTGTTAGACACAGATGAATCTGAAGTAGAACGAATTATTGTAGTGTTAAAAAACAGTTGCGCAGCGGGTTGGGATAACATTAGTAATAATATTCTGAAAAGATTTAAGCACATCCTAGTCCCTCCTTTAACTTTCATTTTTCAAACCTGCCTCTCTGATGGTATTTTTCCCAAATGCCTCAAAAAAGCCGTAGTTATTCCCGTTCACAAATCAGGGAGTAGGGATCTTGTAACTAATTACAGGTCAATTTCGTTACTAACTTCCTTTTCCAAAATTCTAGAAAAAAATCATAAACAATAGACTTGTCTTATATCTAGAAAAGAACTCTTTGCTTTCAAACATGCAATTTGATTTTAAAGCTAATTTATCCACATCAGACGCGGTTGAACATTTAACTGATTTTGTCACAGAGGAACTGGGAAAAGGGAATCTAGTAACTAGTATTTTCCTTGATCTAGCGAAGGCATTCGACACCGTGTCTATTCCTAACCTGCTATCCAAGTTAGAGGCATTAAGAATTAGGGGCACCCAGTTGAAACTCTTCGCAAGCTATTTAAATGTCCGTACTCAATGTGTTAAAATTGACCAATTCATCAGTACGGACGTAAATATTCCTGCTTTTGGAATCCCCCAGGGGAGTATACTGGGCCCTACCCTATTCCTGATTTACATAAATGATCTGTGTTCCTTAAAGTTAGACCATGGAAAAGTAATTTCCTATGCTGATGACACAACATTAATTTTTTCTGCTCCAAACACTACTGCGGTTCATTATTACGCACAACATGGGTTTAATGTAATAAATAAATGGCTTAGAAATAATCTACTAACATTAAATGCTGAAAAGACAATGTTTATAAATTTTTGCATGCGTAAAAACCACAGACTTCCTAAACAAGATAACATATATGCACACTATTGTCTCAGTCCCTTGGTTCCTTGCAACTGTCCAGTTATTGCTAACACAAATAGCATAAAATACCTTGGTATTATTATCGATGAAACTCTATCTTTTAAACAACATATCGTTGCCTTGTCAAATCGTGTACGGAAACTCATATTCGTATTTAAAAAGCTACGGTATATTGCTGATATGAAATTGATTAGACTAGTCTATCAGGCATTATGCCAATCTATTATTCAATACTGCATTACTTCCTGGGGTGGTGCTCCAAAAACATTAATGTTAACCATTGAACGTGCCCAAAGAGCAATACTAAAAGTTGCAACTTTTCGACCTTTCCTTTTTCCTACGTGCCTTCTATATGAAAAATGCAAAGTTTTAACTGTCCGCCAACTATTTATTAAACATGCAATTTTAAAACAACACACAACACTCACTTACAATGCTAACCTTACTAACACCAAGAGACGGAAAGATATTATCTGCACTAGTGCATCAGAGTCAAAGTTTATTTATACAAACAGATTTTATCCTTTTCTCGGACCATATCTTTACAATAAAATAAATAAGTCACTATCTATATATATCCTTAACTATACAAATTGTAAAAAAATAGTCAGCAATTTTTTACAAAAATTGAGCTATGATGAGACTGAGGGATTATTTAGTATTCTGAAATAAGTTAATTTTTTAAACATGATATCTTAGGTTTTTGAATTTATATGTATAATTAAATATTGTTTAAATTTTTAATAAAGAATAAGTATACCTTTTAAGCCGTTAGAACGCCTGTGGTACAGGGTTAACCTAGTACAGGCACAAATTGTCTATAGCTTAGTATTAATTATTTTTAAAGTAAGTAGATATAATTTAGTACACATTATTTCTTGAATAAAAATTTATTATTATTATTATTAATAGTTCGACAATACAATTAACAAGTTACATAGTTTTCACTTCCATTGGCAGGTCCAGAGAATAATCCGCACGTATTTTTTGAGATACAGATTATAATAAAAAATTTCTTATAAAATTTTATACCTACTTTCGAGCTATACTTGGAGGATTATCTTGATGTGGAAAAAACATATTAACTTTTTAAATTTCCAAGGGATGGTCTGTATAGGTCTCATCTCTCAAAACTACCCATCCATAAAACAGATTTTTATTTCTATTCGTTTACTCTCTGAACTCTCTTCCGCCAAATATATAAAACTTTTAAAAGACTAGTGAAAAATCATCTTTCAATTTGATCCTCATAGAATGTATTATTAGTATTTAGTCTATTGTTAAGTTTTAATTGGATATAATATTTATATTTATTTAAGTATGTATGGAAGTGAAAGTTGGGTGTGGCAGAAAAAGAATGAAAGTAAAATAAATGCAGTGGAAATGAGAGCTCTGAGAAGTATGTGTGGTGTGACTTTGAGAGACAGAATTCGAAATACTGATGTAAGAGAGCGTTGTGGTGTGAAAGAGGATGTAGTCACAAAGATTGAAAAAGGAATGCTGAGATGGTTTGGCCATTTAGAAAGGATGAATGAAAGAAGATTGACCAAAGAAGTATACCTGGTCTGTGTGAACGGAACAACCGGAAGGGGAAGACCTCGTCGAATATTTTCTGACCAAATCAGAGACGTTCTCAAGAAAGGGCAGGTCAGAAGTACCCTAAACCGGCGAGCATGTATGAAGAATATAATGACAGTAATCGAGGCAAAAGACGTGTGCAAAGATCGTGACAAATGGAGATCCGTTGTCTCTGCCTACCCCTCTGGGAAACAGGCGTGAGTCTATGTATGTATGTATGTAAGTATGTATGTAATTATTAGTATGCAAGTGCCTACACTTTATTATAGCACTTTAAAATTACTCCTGTCGCGGGTCTGCTGTAAGAAATTTCTTGCGAAATAAGTAGCACCTTTGTACTATTCATTTCTTCGTACTTTCTCTATTTATTGTATTTTTTGTGTGTACAAGAATTAATAAATTAAAGTTTTAAAATGTACCTTTCAAATTAGGCTATTTTTCACTGTGGCACAATAGCTTTTATACCGATACATACTTTCAAAGTCACTTGGGCATTCTCCTTCATACATTGTATTTGCTCCATAAGTCATCTATAGAATGTTTTAGGTCGAAGTTAATTTTGATTAAGTTTAATATAAATAATTTGAAGGATCACAAAATTTTTAATCCTTTTGGTTAATATGATCATTTACAAAAACACCACCCGAAATATTGTAACTAATGCAATACCATTATCACAATGTTGGATTTACAACAAAGTTCCAATATTTCACGCTCCAAGTTAACGCTAATTTATTAATGAAGATAAAGAAAGAACTTCCTTTGCAACTTGATGTTATCAAAATGGCGAATTCCTTTCTCAATTTTCATCTTCAATGGTAAATAATTCTGTAATTTTTTTTAATGGAAATTGACTACGAATTTTGGCCACAAAACAAAACCATGTAATTTAAGTAATGCTTTTTGTCATGTATTAATTTTTTTTTATTATTGTATACTGGATGTATTAGTACAACGATTATATAATAATTATGTCTTATTATTTTTTACTATAATACTAACAACAATCTTGGGTAAAGTACAGACGCCAGCACATCCAGCTACCCCAATCCAGCAAATTTCTTTTATAGATTTTCAACTCTATCACATAAGCATAAAGTTCGCTTTCAATTGGGGAAATTTGACAGATTGGGGTAGCTTGACATGCTGGCGTCTGTAATTGCTAGGGGTAGCCCTGTCTAACCTGTCTTCTCGGTCTAGTGGTTGACTCTGACTGCTAATTCAGAGGTCTTGGGTTGCATCCCCACCCAGGACAAATCTTTAAACGAAGAGCACGATTATTTGTTCTAGGTTGAGTGTAATTTATCTATAATATATATGTATCTAGAAATTTATAAGTATGTTTATGAGTTGTCTCGACATGGCACCCAGACTACTGATAAAAACACTACGAGTAATAAATAATTACATGCCAAGTTTGGGACCAGATGGCAGTGTGTTAGTTGACCCAAGATATTTGTTTATTTACTTTTCCTTAAAATGCTTTGTTTACTTTAAATCTGTCTTAACACAAGACTTTACATATTACAAAAAAAAACGATTTTGTTGTCTGAATTTTTTCATCTAGAGTTTTGAAATGATTTTTTTAAATTTGGTCCGAAATTAAAACCTACTTTACATCAGCGATTAAATGTACTACCTTTTGGAACTTTACATCAAAACGCATGACAGGATATTTTGGTTTATTTAGCATCCGTACAATTCTGTGTACATTCTGCGGCAAACAAAAGGAAAAATAAATGTAATATTTATCTATATAAATGTTAAAACACCTTTCCGTAGATGTAGGTGTATATAAGGTCAATAAATATATGAAATGAAATAAACTTGAAACAATTAGTTCATCAAAGGAAAAGATCGAACTACTACTACTTAGGTATATTGCTTAATAACGTTACGTAAGTTTATTGATCAATGATTAAAACAATTGCTCATGAATTCAATTTACCAAATACTTCATAAACATAGTAGCAGCAAACAGTAATATTTCCAAATACTTCATAAACGTAATTGAAGAAGTACAAGAACATATGAGCATCAGTAAAAGGGTCGTCGGAATGTTTGCAGCAACGAAACCCGACAAAAATGTGTCTATCACTGTAATATAGTGTACAGTCAGCATAATAAACAACATCCCCTTCGGATAACGAGTGAGAACTTAATAGAATTGCTCATGGAATGTGTGAGTGCTTGGAATGCGTATTGTACAAAGATATAAAGAAAAATGAAATATATATTCAATGAATGTAGACAAAACTAAAATATATAGTCAGCGCTGATTTGAAGCACACAGTTGCCCTCGTCGTATAACTGAAAAAAGTCCAGTGCTGGATAAATCTCCCTCAAGAATCTTCTTGACATAATCGCCACGCTTGGCATACGGGTTGGCGATTGCCTTTAGATGGTAATACTACTCAGAAGAAAGCTGCTGCCCTACGTCTGGTAAATAATAATAATGAAATGAAATGAAATTAATTCAGCACTTGGGTATTTACTTATACTTGTACTTGTCAAGCTCACAATGCAATACATAAATATAGTTTAAAACAGTAATTAAAGCAACAAAATATTTTGAATTAGTCAGCCCGTGCGGTCTGTTTCGTCACATATATTTTTTGTAATCCTTAAATAAATAATAAATAGCAAGTTACTAAGCTATTATTGCTACATTTAACAATAGTATATTAAGATTAATTTGGCTAGCCCTACAGGCTCTCAACCAGTACCTTAATTTAAGCGACTAATACCTGAGGGCACCCTTATGGGGTTCGGTTCGGGCCACAGCTCAGACTGCCGCTGAAGTAAAAAGATGGAATTCGAAATGGGGGTCTGAGCACTTACACGGGATTACGAATCACATGTTAAGGGGACAAAGCGATCCTCGCCGCTAAGGACCCTACCCTTGCTAAACTGCGGCTTTCTCTAGCTACCTAGGTGGATGACCCGGAGAAGAAAGCTACAAAGAAACTCCGGGCTTGCATTATTCGTCTTCTTTTGCTTTTTGTTTTCGATTCTTTTTATATCTATCTTTTTTTAAATTGTTTTTACATTGAGATTGGCTGGTATGTGGGCTAATGGACACACAGAACCGATGACATCTAGTTAATCAAAATAATTGTGAGGTAATAAACAATAACATTCCATTTCACTCAAGCAATTAAAATAACCTCTTACAAGATGAACAAACGGTGGGTGCATCCGCGCACATAAATTAACAAGTCACACGAAGCCAACTAAAGGGACGATATGAGAAAAAAACTTAGTACCCCAACAGCAATTCAACCAGTTACCGCAAGAAGCATCCGTCCACGCAGCCATCACCTAATATCCTTGGACATTATTTACACACGGCCTTCTGATCCCAAACTAAGCAGTGCTTGTACTATGGAAACCAGATAACTGATATACTACACATGCTAATTTTCTTTTATAAATACATACTTATACACATAATTTTAGCCAGACTCAGGACAAACAGACATGTTCATGCACACAAGTATCTGTCCTGGGTGGGAACGACCTCCGGCGTGAAAAGCCAGCATTCGGCGGAATGAGATTGGGTGATGATAGTCTGATATTCGGCACCCTCATCACACAGCTTCGATTAGCGTCAATCATTATCGCATCAGTATACAGTTTCCAGTCATACAAAAATGAAATGCAATTGCTAGCTGGAAAGTGTAATCCTGAAAGCAATAGGACATTGGAACCGATTAACACCAGTAGTGCAGTAGTGGAGTCATACACACAGCTGGGATCAGAGTCACCAGTATCTCCACAAAATGACATTACTAAACATAGCTCCATACTGTATTCCGATGAAATGGGTAAGGGCCTTGGTACCTTGCTTTGTAATAAGCTGAGTTGTTCCTTTGTCAACTATTGTATGCCAGGATTACATTATAAAGATATAATACATAAATTAATTCAGAATAAACACAGTGCCAAATCATGTATAACTCTAATGGTAGGAAATTGTAAAAACTTAAAGAAAAAAGACATTACAGATAGTTTCACTGAGATGTTAGAATTAGACTGTAATAAGATAATATTGTGTGCCTTCCCCTATGTGTCCAATGTGCCTGATAGTACAAATAATTATATCCACAAGCTAAATATGCACCTACAGTTTTTGGTTAGCCATTATAGTGATAAATTTATATTTTTGGACACAAATAGTTTTATAGATTCTTGTAGGGTAACCATGAGTACAGTTACTGTTTCAAGAAAATTTTTGAACATACTTGCAAGTTTAGTAGCGGCACATATTAACTCAGTCATAAGTAGTATGATGAAGTCACTTTTTATACCATCTTTTAGTAATGTTATTAAAATCAATTTAGTTAGTAGTTTAAACATGTAAGCATGACAATAGAGAAGTGTGATAACTTTCTAATTCTATCACATCAAAATATAAACCGCTTCTCTGGCAAAATTCTAGACATAGAACTTTTTAATGAAAAATATGAAATAGATATCCTTTGTTTTACAGAAACATGGCTGAAGGCACACAAGATGGCTTTTAGTGTCTGTGGCTATAGGGTCGCCAGCTTTTATAATAGGGTTTCGGCAGAGGGTGGTGGAGTACTGATACTACTTCGAGACCAAATTAAATTTAAAGAACGTAAAGATATATGCCAACTATCTATTGAGCGTGTGTGTGAGGTGGCATGTGTAGAGACGCAGTTTTATTGTATAATATGTGTGTATAGACCACCAGCATCCGATTTAAAGCTTTTTACAGCAACAATAGAAGACATTCTTAGGAAAATTAAAAGTAAAAAAAAGTCCTTGTATGTGGTGATTTTAATATGAACATTTTAGCAGATTCACCTGAAATAAACATATTTCTATCTGTATTTCGGTCCTTTAACCTTAAATGCTTGTTCTCTGAGGCCACGAGAGTCACACCCACATCTGCTACTTGCATTGATAACATAATTACCAACTTTGATGTCTCTGAGAAGTGTTTGGTGGCTGGTGTTCGCTCTGACCATAAATGCCAAATAGTAAAGATAAAAAATGAGATAAATATAAAAAAACAAAAAATTAGTTTTAGACCTTTAACAAAATCTAATTTGGGAAAGTTCAGTAACAACCTGGAGAATAGTTTGTGCCATCTATTGCCAAACAAAAGTAAGCCTAACGATATGTACACTACATTATTCCACTGTATTTGCAAAGAATTTAATAAAGCTTGTAAAATAAAAAACATAACGGTTGACAGTAATAAGATAAAATTTAGTTCTTGGGCAACTCAAGGCATTAGACTGAGTAGAGATTTTTTATATGAGTTGTATGACAGAAGGTCCTATAACCCTGATGTCAATTTCATTAATTATGTTAGAAATTATTCAAAAATTTTTAAAAAGGTTTACATTCAAGCTAAATCTTTATATATAAGAGATAAAATTAAAAAAATCTGATAATAAAATAAAATCAGCTTGGCAAATAATAAATACTGAAACTGGTAAAAGTAGATCAAGAGATCAAACATTAGTATTGAATATTGGTGATGAACTGGTTTCAGACAAGCTTACCATTGCCAATTTTTTAGCTGCTTTTTTTGCAAATATACCCGTGGATATTACTAAGTGTCTCGCATCATCACCAGATGTGGCTGAACTCTTTTTAAATCAAAGCGTAAAACAAACTGTACCTAACTTTATATATAGCTATAAAAGCTTTTAAGAGTATTAAAAGGAAAGGCACAGAAGATTTGTGGGGACTGTCTGTTAAAGCAATTGAATCAATCATACTAAACATTGCTACAATCCTTGCAGCCATCTTCAATGGCTGTATAAGTGATGGTGTCTTTCCCGATTTAATGAAAATAAGTAAGATAATACCCATTTTCAAGGCAGGTTGTTCAAAAAATGCCACGAATTATAGGCCTATCTCAATACTACCAGCTTTAAGTAAAATATTTGAAAAGCTGATGCTCAGCCAAATGTTGTCGCACTTTAACGTGAATGAGATATTGCATAACAAGCAGTTCGGGTTTACAAGGGGCCGCTCTACTCAGGATGCAGGTTGCACATTAATTAGGTCAATATTGGAGGCTTGGGAGGGATCACAGGATGCGCTGGGAGTTTTCTGTGATCTCTCTAAGGCTTTCGATTGCGTTGATCATCGTACGCTCGTTGTTAAACTGAAGTACTATGGAATATCTGGCACATCTCTTGATCTTGTGATGTCCTATTTATCGGGGCGACAACAAATGGTTTCGATAGGCGGTGCCACTTCGGCACGTCATCCTGTGAAAATGGGGGAGCCCCAAGGATCTATATTGGGCCCATTTTTATTTCTAGTTTATATAAATGATCTCCCTTATCTGGTAGAGAAAGTATCAGACATAGTTTTGTTCGCTGATGATACTTCGCTCATATTTAAAGTAAATAGAAAGGATAAAGATCTTATTGAGCATAATAAAACACTCAGCTTTATATCAGAATGGTTTTCGGCAAATAATCTCTTGTTAAATGCAGGGAAAACTAAATGCATCAGGTTCTCATTGCCGAATGTGACTCAAATTGTACCAACAGTTGCACTTAATGCGAAAATATTAGGTCTTTACCTATGAAATTGCCGTTCTGCAGTACTGGCCATTTCAAATCAAAATAATTTTTGTTTGGCTAAGAATTCTAATTTCAAATTAATTTTATTTTAAAAACATGGATTCTTTTTTCCAAAAGTAGTCATTTCTTTATTGATTAGTGTTACATTTTCATCGCATTTCAATCTTTTTCGTCATCATGGATACGTTAAAAATTCGAGTAATTATGGAATATGAGTACCGTCGTGGCAGCAACGCGGCACAAGCGGCACGCAACATCAACGACGTTTACGGAGCTAACACTACAAACCAACGCACCACCTGTTATTGGTTTGCTCGCTTCCGTTCTGGAAATTTCGACCTGAAAAATGAACCTCGCGGTCGTCCGAAGACTTTGGTCGACAATGACGAATTAAAGGCGGTTGTGGAAGCTGATGATACACAATCTACGGCTGAATTAGCAGCAGCTTTCGACGTTAGCGTCAAAACAATATTGGTCCATTTGCGTCAAATTGGCAAGGTAAAAAAGCTTGACAAATGGGTGCCCCACGAACTCAATGATCGCCAGCGCGAAGTACGCGTCGAGACGTGCCTTGCACTGCTCAACAGACACACAAATGAAGGAATTTTGAACCGCATTGTTACCTGCGATGAAAAATGGATTCTGTTTGATAACCGCAAGCGCTCAGCAAGTTGGTTGGATCCTGGTTCAGCACCTAAACAATGCCCTAAACGAAAACTTACCCCTAGAAAAGTGATGGTCACTGTTTGGTGGTCTAGCGCCGGTGTGATTCATCACAGCTTCTTACCAAACGGGGTGAGCATTACTGCAGATGTGTACTGTGAAGAACTGAGCACAATGATGGAGAAGCTGGCGCATCTCCAACCAGCATTGGTCAATCGCTCGTCTCCGCTGCTCCTGCACGACAACGCGCGACCTCATACTGCACAGCAGACGGTCTCCAAGTTGCAAGAACTGGGGTTGGAAGCTCTCCGTCATCCGCCCTACTCACCAGACCTTGCGCCTACAGACTACTACTTTTTCCAGAATTTGGATAACTTCTTGGCGGGAAAAAAATTCAATACCCGAGAGGCAGTACAAAATGCCTTTGAAGAATTTGTTGCCTCCCGTCCAGCTGATTTCTTTAAGAAGGGCATCAATAAACTGTCACTGCGATGGCAAAGATGCATTGATTGCATGGGTGATTACTTCGATTAATACAAATAAAAAAATTCATGAAAAAAATTCGTTTAAATTTTTTCATACAAAACGGCAATTTCATAGGTAAAGACCTATTATCTTGGCAGTTCAATGTAAATAAAAACGTAAGTAATTTTTTTAACATTAATTTAAAAATATATGATGAAAGTTATATTCTGCTTATAAACGAAACTCGTATGTCCATTAAAACATTTGCTATGAAAAACATAAGAAATATATCCGCAGTTAATTGATTCTACTGAGTGGTCGTGCGCGGTTAAAAGTTTCTTGTGAAACGGACCACCGTGGATCGTGGATGAATGATCGTGGTTGTCTACCAAGACAACCATTCATCCAGAATATGGATGAAATTAACACTTTTGAAGCAAGGATTTGTGGAATGTCGTGCAGGTATAAGTTCAAACAATTCCTCAGAATAATCCTGTGTAAAATTTTGGAATACTTTAGCGATCTTATTATGTTTAAGGAACGTTTTACTGTACACAAACAACACCTTCATCTTTACTCCAATAATTTCTGCTTCAAAATAAATATCTCTATTTTCAGAAGATAAACTAGAAACTAGATCGTTACAATGAACAAAGACACTGAAATTCCAACGAATTGAGACAAACACTTCAAATGAAATCTGACACATAAGCGCCTTATGTCTTCAGATAGATCAAATCAATTCTTAGGTACCTAAGTACTTTTATTACTAATAATGTCTTTGTTTTAGAAGTATATTCACTTATTGGAAAGTATGAACGAAACGAATAAATAAAAGAAATGGTTACAATTGTTTTAGTAGTTTTACACACCATTTTCATTTATTTCTTTTATTTAAAATCGCAACGCCGCACGTACACCCCAACTATATATGTACATATCGGTCACCGTACCCTAGTTACCGTAGCCTAGTTGGTAGTGCTCCTGCCTACGAAGCTGGTGGTCCTGGGTTCGAAACCCGGTAAGTGCAAATATTTGTGTGATGAGCACGAATATTTGTTTCTGAGTCATGGATGTTTTTTATGTATTTAAGTATTTATCTATCTATATAAGTATGTATATCGTCGCCTGATACCCATAGTACAAGCTTTGCTTAGTTTGGGGCTAGGATGATCTGTGTGACATTGTCCCTAGATATTATTATTATTATATTATATATATTTGGGGTGTACGTGCGGCGTTGCGATTTTTTTTATTTAATAGTAGACTTCCAGCAAATGGATCACCTGTTGGTAAGTGATAACCGCCGCCCATGTACAACTCGCAACACCAGTGGAGTCGCGGGTGCGTTACCGGCCTTTATGAGAGACAGCAACCAGTGTTGCTGACCCTTTACCTCACCCCACCAGAAACACAACATTAAGTTATTATTAAGAAATGTCTTCTGTAAGGTGTAGGAACTTCCCCAGTCGAACTGCCCTTTTAACGAATCAACGCTGTGCCCTACCTCTCTTAAAACCAATTTTAAAGACAGTCGCCTCACCACTCCGTGTTCCAGGTTCCGAACCCGCACTATTTGTGTGACCCATAGATAGGTACTAGTTCTGAGTCTGGATGTATTTTGTGTCTGTCTAGTGTGGGAGTTGTCTTTAAAGGTGAGTATAGACCAACATTTCTCGAGCATTTCTGTGTAATGTAACGTTCTTAAAAATTGTACAATACAGGCAAAACCTCGAAGTTTTGTTCGTAAAAGGATCATATACAATAACATATCATAGAGCAGCTCGTTGTTATGTTACATTTAAATGTTGTAGTCTATACTCACCTTTAAACAAACAAAAAAAGTGGGTAACTAAATTTATTAAACCCATTGCTTCATTGCAAAGTTTCTACAGTAAACGCTTAATCTACAGTAATTTAAACACAAGGTCCGTTATAATAATAATACTGAATTCATACCTTAATATAGACAGAACCATTCAGACAATATGTAGTAAAATATAAATTTCAATACATAATGTTATAAACTTCAACTAAACATAATCTCCTTGACAATAACTTAATACAAGCTAGCTAAATGTCACTACCATTATAAAATAAATTGTATAAATGTTTTAACATTCCGTGTACCTAAATATATGTAATATGTAACTAGAAATAATAACTGTATTACTACAAACATATTCTGACTATTTACAAGCGCTTTTTTAAAGTCTACGTGAATAAAAACCTTTTTTATTTTATTTTTTTATTTTTATAATCGCTACTTGACAAATAAGTTAATTCCCTGGTAAAATTACACTAGCCCTCGACTCATGTAGGAGTAGTGCTGACCCACCAGTCAACGTCTGACACATTCCACGCCAATGGCCTATCGAGCTGGCCAGCAACAACCTCTTAGGTAACCGGTAAGCTCTCTTGACTATCGACGTCTTGTCTTGTCGACGAGTTATACCAGGCTGTTTGATTCTAACTTAGCGAGGACGTCATCGGCGCGACAAAAAGAACTCAACGTATAATGTTCTTGATTTTTCTTAGGAAAGCCAACAGCTTTCAGCGATATATTAGCTTTTTATGTTATACATGACAGAGAGCCATTAATAAGTCCAAACACATAAATTATAGTTGACAAATTTATTTTTAGTATTCTAAAATTAAATTTGAAGACGGTCGAATGACGTGGCCATGTGGCCACGTGGAGTGCAGGTGGGACACGCACTCCTTCTACTAATATTTTACTTTTTTATGTTTTGTTGTTGTGTATACGTTTACTTATAGATTATTATTAAAGGAACCGTTAGATTGCAACTCAGTCCATCTCTCGATCCAACTGTATGTAACAGCGGTAAAGAACATCTTCTACTTCTACTATGTATTTAAAATTAATAATAGATATAGATTTTTTTACCCCACCTCATACCAAATTGCGATTCCAACTGGCACTTGGCGGTGTATGTTATTTTTTTCTTGTTATAGGAAGGAAATAACAAACTCCGCCAAGAGCCAAGGAAATACAATTGCGGTTTTACGATTAGTAGGTAGATTTCTTGTTTAGTGAAAAGTCAAAGTCAAAGGTACTTTATTCCGTAAAAAATTTACATTTATGTGGAATCGTCATATTTTTTTTACCCTACCGTGCAGTGCATGACGTGGCAGCTACTGAGAAATACTGCCAGAAAACTCAGTAGGAATCCTTTTTAAAATAAAATATACTTAAGATTAATTACAATCATGTGTGTTGACTCAGAACAACTCAATCCCAAGCACTTTTATCACTTAAATAATCAGAAATTTTGTAATATGCTCTGCTACACAATTTGGCTTTAATAATTCTTTTAAACTTATTCGTAGACAATTCTCTAATATCATTGGGAAGTTTGTTATAGAATCTTTTTCAGACAGCTTTTGTCTTTAGTTTTTATTAAACTTTCATCGGGGCGTCCGACATGATGGATACGACGACGGCCGGAAAGCGGGACCAGATCCATCCAGACCTGAAATGTATTATACACTTCGATCCGTACCCTGATCCGGTTTGTCCGATCCAGCATTGAAGTCATCGTGGAGTGGAGCGACATTATGCGAGTAAGAGCCCAAGACGGACAGACCTTCGTTATTTTTTAAAAGCTGAAAGTTATTCTGTGGATGTTCCCTATACATAGGTAAGAACAATCAGCAACTATAGGATTTGAGTTGTGGTTACTTGGGCAGGTAACTGTTCTTTCCGGTCGTGTAGCAAGTAGTCTCATTGAATCATGAGTGTGATGGACTAGAAAGTGCCTCGTGCGCACACACTTGTACACTGTAATATATCCCGATGGCTTGTCTCCACTGAGACTGGCCGCCGTGGAAGAAAATCGGCCAGGAGGACATTATTATTGTCCATTTTTTATGGTTACACCTGTGCGTATTAAATTATTAAAAATTTTGGAGATTAATCAAATTTTGCTGATGTAGCTCAATCGTGTTCTGTCTTCTTGTTCTATATTACCAGCTACCCCAATCTGTGAAATTTCTTTTATAGATTTTCAACTCTATCACAAAAGCATAAGGTTTACTTTCAATTGGGGAAATTTGACAGATTGGGGTAGCTTGATATGTTGACGTCTATACTATCCAAAATGTATGTTCTTTATAACCAAAATTTAAGATAAAATTTTTATAAATTGTAAAATGGACCTCGTACATAAATGAAAACAAAAACTAAAAATGTTTTAATAAATGCAAGTATTAACTTCTAAGTTAATATTTTTCTTATTGAGGTTTACTTTCAATTGGGGAAATTTGACAGATTGGGGTAGCTTTATATGTTGACGTCTATACTATCCAAAATTTATGTTCTTTATAACCAAAATTTAAGATAAAAATTTTATAAATTGTAAAATGGACCTCGTACATAAATGAAAACAAAAACTAAAAATGTTTTAATAAATGCAAGTATTAACTTCTAAGTTAATATTTTTCTTATTGAGAAACCGTTCATGTTGAAAAGAAAACTGTTTTTAATTGTTTCACTCGACTGTGAAACTTGCTTCCTTAAATATTTTTCAAGAAGATTGCGTCTCGTTTACTTACATTTTAAAATTGTAATATTACGTAGCTTGGGCAAGTTCCCATTACGAGTTAACTTTAATTATATTTTTGGTTGCATTGACCTGCCAAAATATAAGGTATAGTACACACGGCTACATATAAAGCTATACGTTTCCAATATAAGCTGACCTGGAAATCCAAACTAATATTATAAATGCGAAAGTAACTCTGTCTGTCTGTCTTTCTGTCTGTCTGTCTGTCTGTCTTTGCTTCACGCCTAAACTACTGAAGCGATTTGTGTGAAATTTGGTACAGACATAGTTTGGAACTTGAGAAAGGACATAGGATAGTTTTTATTAAAAAAATAAAATAAAATAAAATTTATTCCGGACATACAGCGCCATCTATTGGTCAAGAGTCGGCTTCATGATGAATTTTCAGTACTGAACTGAAAATTCATCGGAAAAAAGTAAATAAATAGTAAAAAGGTATGAAAAAAATAATATCAATATAATAAAACTTTTAGTACAAAGAAAATACCCGAACGGAGTATAGATAAATAATCCGAGTTGTCACTATGCTCGATAGATGGAGCCCTAAGTGAGTATACATATATTCAATTCAAACGCAGAGCGCATTATGTTGATTTTTGAAGAGTTCCCTAGAATATCTTCCACATTTCATTTTTGAAGAGATCCCGCGAGATCGGGAACTATGTGGGTAAAACCATAAATCTGCCGGAAGTCACTATTCCACGCGAACGAAGTCGCGGGCAAAAGCTAGTATAATAAATATATGGAAATCCTATACAACGCAAGATCAGCTTATACTGGAAATGTATAGCTTGATATGTAGCCGTGTGTACACCTTTTTAAATACCTGAAAATTAAAATATAAAAATAAAAAAAGTTTTTATTCACGTAGACTTTAAAAAAGCGCTTGTAAATAGTCAGAACATGTTTGTAGTAATACAGTTATTATTTCTAGTTACTTATTAAAGATATTTTATAATGGTAGTGACATTTAGCTAGCTTGTATTAAGTTATTGTCAAGGAGATTATGTTTAGGTGAAGTTTTTAATATTATGTATTGAAATTTAAATTTTACTACATATTGTCTGAGTGTATTACCTGCAAATGTGCCGTTCGGTTAGTGAAGCTGTTAATACACTGTTATTAACAGATTCACTTGCAGCACTCATTTAACCCAAATATGGTTACTGTACCTATCTAAAAGTGCTGACATTGCATGAGCCGGCTGGCATCATTTTTTCATCACCTATGACAAAAATTTGCACACCTTGTGGTAGAACATAGTGCATATGTATTACATACAATGTTACCACCACACCACCACTTATAACCCGTGTTATGCAAATAAACGATTTGATTTGATTTGATCACGGGTACACTTCGCGGTACCCGTTAGGTAATAAGACTGAAGTTTAATGGGTATTTTAAAGAGGATCTCATTCTTTTATTCGTTTTTATTTCATATAATTATATAGTACACCATCGGTCCAGGTGTCTTGAAGTTTTTGATTAGTTATGATAGGTACTCAAATAAAACGCAGTACGTCAGAGCGAGGCAAGTGTTCATATAATTATCTATATAAGTATGTATTTACAATATACAAGTATTATATGTAGTATATCAGTTATCTGGTTTCCATAGTACAAGCTCTGCTTAGATCAGGTGGCCGTGTGTAAATAATGTCCCAGGATATATCAAATATTATTATCGTGTAGCATATGATTGTTCCAACATTCATAAAGATAAATTAACTGACAAACAAACTGATTTAACTGACAAAAAGACAAAGATGATGACACATCGTGACTGCTTTTGTTAGCTGTGGCAAAGTGTGCGTAAGTTTACAAAACCATGTGATGTTCATTATTACAAGCATCACTGTTCATTTAAAAAAGTTGAGTCACATGCAGTATATAGTCATTGTGTGACTACACGTGTGGCGCAGCGGCTAAGAAAGTCGCCTCGCCGCTTCGTAGTGCGGGTTTGAGTCCCGCGTCGGACAACTATTTTGTGTGACCCATAAATAGATGTTCTTAGTCTGGATGTAATGTGTGTCCGTCTATTATATGTTTGTAAAGTACCCTGCGACACAGGGATTAAATTCTCTAGTGCGGGCGTTGTCTTTTTTTAAATTTTTTTGCTATATACTTTCTGTCTATTTTATATTTTCACGCTAACTTTACCAATGAAATATACAAGATAGTACACGTAATTTTGGTAGGTACAATTTTTTAATTAACAGTGCTCAAAGCTAATCTAGCTTTGAGCTTAATGTTACGTTCCAAAGAGAAAGATCTTTTTTGCAAGCACCTTTCTACCTCATACTGCCAATTAAAGCTAGCAAGCTAGCAGCTAAAAAATCTTGTGAACAGAACTGCAGCGCCAATAACAATTACATAAAATATTTTAAAATAGCAGCGCTTTTTACCTGCGTTAAACTATATTAATTATAGCCTATAAGTTATTCGGATATACAAGCTATATTGCTACAAAGTTTCTTCAAAATAGATACTGTAGTTTTTGCGCGAAAGAGTGGCAAACATCCATACATCTATACCTACATCCAATATTTACATAGGTATTTCGAAACTGAAATAAAACATCTCCACAGAACATAATAATGATCCACAAGTTTTATTAAAATTTATGGAGAAATGTAGTAGTCCACTTTGTAATATTTTCAATTTAGCTCTCAAAACTCATATAACCCCTTCCCAATGAAAATCTCAAGAGTAAGAAGTCATTAGTTGAAGAAAATTTACCAATCGCTATCTTGTACTTCTCCTGTAATTTAGTAAGGCTTTTATAACAAGAATAAAACGTATGACGGCCGCTGTGGCAAAAAGGTTCTCGAGTGGCGACCACGAACCGGAAGATGCAGCGAGGGCAGGCCCCCTACAAGATGGACCAATGATCTTGTGAGGGTCGATGGAAATTGCTGGATGCGGATAGTGCAAGACCGGCAATTGTGGAGATCTTCGGGGGAGGCCTTTGTCCAGCAGTGGAGGTCTTTCAGCTGATATGATGACCAGTCTTGGCCGATGTTGGCAATTGAAAGTCTAATTCTTTAACAAAGGGTAAAAAATCACATAGTGCGGACGAAACTCAGTGCTATAGGATTTTCTCCAGCCCAACTCTAACTACTCGCTAAATATTTATGAGATCATCTGCAATAATATGTATTAATCTAAACCCAGGGTAATTCAAAGCTCGATTCTCGGTCAGTCTTTATAGAAATATACTTCGTTCGTTTATAATTATTAGAAACATGCCTACTCTTGATATAATAAAAACAGTAAGAATATCAAATAAAGTTTAATTTTTATTTTAACGTAACCTTATAACAATAAGCGTCTAACAATTGATTGCGTACGTCATAAGATTCGATAGGCGATATGCAACTAGTTACGTAAATTATTTAGCATGAAGAATTGAGAAGGTCCTCTAGCGATCTTATAGACTGTCTGTACCTATAATAAGTTAATGTTATATAAATATGACGTCACTTATTAAATTCTTCATGCACCGGAGATTATTGCCACAGACAGGTTGCAAGATGAAGACCGTAAACTTAAGTAAATATTGCTCTTAACTCAATATTGCTCCGCATAAATAAACACTACATCTTAGATACACACACGGTTGTCTTACGAGCAGTTAAACACAGTTGAATAATTCCCGACATGTAACGATGCTTACTAGCTAGGTGGATTAATAAATTACGCATTTGGATTGGTTAACAATTATTACAGCAAGTCTCCTTCCTCAGCGTATAAAAAGAATATATCGTCGTTGCAAATTTAAAATCTCCTATTTGACATTTTTTCCCCAAACGAGGTTTTCATTATATTATTAAAGTTATTTTGAATACGTTCATTAACAAAATCTCCCATGTGAATATCTCAGTATTTCATTATAGAATGCGTCAATTAAAAAAATCCCAAGTGACAGTCTGCATTCTATTGTACATTAATACATCCTATGTGGTCGATGTACACAAAAGAGGACTTATGCACATTGGAGGATTTAAAATTTTCAACGACGATATCGTATTAAATACCATATGTACGATTATTTTCTATGCTGGTGTTCAACTAATCGTCACCTATTAATATAAGGCTGCTAAGTACAAGCAGTGAAATCTCTTTATAGGGATTCCAGAGCTTGCGTGAGAATTAACTGAGTGGTTTAGCATCCAAAAGGGTGTTAGACAGGGATGTGTAGCGTCACCGTGTTTGTTTAACCTATTCATGGATAGCTGTTTAAAAGATTTGAAAGAAAGTGAATGCGGTGTAAGGATGAATGAGTTACTCATCAAATGTCTGCTTTACGCTGATGATCAAGTTCTACTTGCATCATCGGCGGACGAGTTGCAGGTGATGGTATCAAATATGCATGAAGCTTTTGAAAGGAGAGGGATGAAAATGAATGTTGGTAAGATGAAAGTAATGGTATTTGAGAGGGATGAATACACGACAGCATGTGATATTTTGATTGGAGGAGAGAAAGTCGAACAGGTGAAAGAGTTTGTATATTTGGGAACTTTGTTTACGAGAGATGGCAATTATGAAAAATATATTGTTAGAAGAGTAAATGGGGCACTAAACGCCTTTATGAGTAGCCGGCAAGTTTCAAAGAAGGCGCGACTGGCCGTGCACGATGGAGTGTTAGTGCCAACTTTAATGTATGGAAGTGAAAGTTGGGTATGGCAGAAAAAGAATGAAAGTAAAATAAATGCAGTGGAAATGAGAGCTCTGAGAAGTATGTGTGGTGTCACACATACTTCTTGAGAGACAGAATTCGAAATACTGATGTAAGAGAGCGTTGTGGTGTGAAAGAAGATGTAGTCACAAAGATTGAAAAAGGCATGCTGAGATGGTTTGCCCATTTAGAGAGGATGAATGAAAGAAGATTGACCAAAGAAGTGAATGGAACAACCGGAAGGGGAAGACCTCGTGGAACATTCTCTGACCAAATCGGAGACGTTCTCAAGAAAGGGCAGGTCAGAAGTACCCTAAACCGGCGAGCATGTATGAAGAATATAATGACAGTAATCGAGGCAAAAGACGTGTGCAAAGATCGTGAAAAATGGAAATCCGTTGTCTCTGCCTACCCCTCTGGGAAACAGGCGTGAGTCTATGTATGTATGTATGTATGCTAAGTAATTTTCGTCCTCAAGAACAAACGAAAAGTACGCCATACTGTATATGCTTTCTTCAAAGAGAGCGTATACAGTATGTCGTACTTTTTTACACGAAGATTATAACGAGTACATCTTTTTAATTGCGCGACTAGCGTGATTATGTACATAATTATAGAGTGTAAGTGTATTCGCGGAAACAGTATTGACGACTAACTTTTCGTCGATGTCAAGTCCAGAATCGACGTCTTCACATTTTACAGATGTGTAATACTACGAACTTCCTGACTAGTGTCTTTAAGATCCCAATAACATATTTGATCAGAACAGGATCTAATATGAAACCTAATAACATGATATGAATGGGTCAGCATGTTAACACTAAACCAACAAGACCGTCAAATGATAATTGCTTACATTTTGGTTTCAAAATTTAGTCCAGGCAGACAGACAAAAAATTACAAATCATATTTACTTTAATCAGGCGAGCGTATTTACTAAGCGTTTTTTTTTTCACTGAGGTAAATCCTAGTGTAAGTTCTAATTCTATATCTAAGAAATTTCTGGCTCAGGATTGAGTGAACACCCAACTTGGACACATATTAGCAGGCATGCGTCTATATCAAGATTTACTCAGCTCGTTTTATTTTGTAAACGTGACTATGATATGCCGGAATCGCGGATACTGAACGTTAGATACCGCGTATACATACATGTATGTTCCTGAGTCCTTAATCAGATCCCTGATGGCACAATAATACTATATTAATCCTCTAACTAAACGCAAACATTTGAGAGTACTAGACGCCCTTCTACTTCTGCTGATATCGGTGATTTGAGTCGGATGTAGTCCATAAAAATATTATAGTCGAGTCCGATTACTTTTACATTTCTTCTATTTTGACTGATCATCTGAAATAAGAAAGTAATTATAATAGATAATAACATGACATGTTATAGTCAGCTCTGTTCCTCAATTCATATTTTATTATTATTATTTATTTCAGATATAATATCCATATAGTGTTAATATTACAGTACTTAAAATATGTTAGTAATCATAATTTAAAAAATTTATTTCAGAACCGTCCTGCTGCACTAGCTCCGCCACTATGCATACGGGTCCAGTGCATCAGGAAAGGGCTGTCCAACTTTTCAGAAATTACCTGAAGAATGCTATTGGTGCTCCCACGAATTCTACGTAGCAGGGATGCTGTTCTTTGTCGCATGATGGCCTCAAAACTATCTGTGTGCGATTCAGTAAACATCCCCGACGCGCTACAAAATCGTGGCAGCCCCAACAGCACCCGGAAGGCATTATTGTACTGGACACGAAGAACGTTATATGCCCTCTGCGTATGTCTGAACCATAGGCTGCACGTGTAGAATGTTTGGCAGTACGCTTTGAAAAGAGTAATTTTCACATCTTTCGTACAGCGTGCAAACCTACGAGCCAGCATGTTGCAAGGAACCGATAACGCTCTTCGCTCCCTCTCAATATCATTGTCATCATTTAAGTCCTCGGTCAATATGTGTCCGAGGTACTTAAAAAGAGACACTCTGCTTAATGCCTCTCCATAGAGATGTACAGGAGGGACAGTTCTGGGTTTCCCACCTCCGACACGGAAAACCATCGTTACACTTTTACACACATTGTACTTGAGCCCATGTGTGGCAGCATAACTCTCGCACACAGCAAGTAATTAACCTTTCCTAAGCACACTAGTCTCGCACGTGTAAACTACCAAGTAGGGGAGATCCTGGTACCTGGGGACACCTTGTACCTCTGGGGACAAGCTTATTGAGTCAGAAATTTTGTATTGAGAAGGGTAAGTAACGATAATTAATAGCTAAGGCAGCACAACGATTTACGTATTTCAGAAATTATAACCAATTTTGTTTTAATCAATTGAATTAAGTATGTATCGGACAGGAAAATGTTATGCCTTGGTACAGTTCCTAAGAAATAAAAATTCAAGTAATATTTTTGATATCACGTTTTTAGATGCCGCGAAGCAAAAAAGTCACCCGGGCTTAAAAATTAAGTCATCGGTAAGTAAATGGTTATTCAAAAACAAATGTCCCTAAGATGATGTATGATAACGTTGAGAGTAACGTAATATATAGGAATGTATTAGTATATACGTAAAAGATAACGTATAATTAATACTCACATAAAATCCGTCTCCACCATTTGCTAAAAAGTTTATTGACACAACCGTATAGTATTTATCAAGTTCCAACGGCTCGTATTTTGGGATGTCGCAGTCGATACACCTCACTGTCACATTAAGTACTCTTTCATTCTCTGGAAGTGCGCCATCAGCCCATACGTGTAACCCTGTTTGAATTATGTTCTTGTAATTTCAAATGAATTTAAAACAAGCTCTAGTTTCCAATGACTCCGTATCAAAGCGAGCAATTTTTTTTAGTTGTTGTAAGTTATTCTTGAACTTATTTTCTATTAATTGTTATAATTACATATTCTACTAGGTATGATACTGCATCATATTGGTGGATTGCAAGCGCATGTTGTATCTCCCGTTCTATTCAACGTGTTAAATTACGTATATTAAAGTGTAATCACTGTAAAAATCTTCTATAAATTACGCTAATATTTATTAGTGCCAAAGTATAAAATGCACACATTAAGTGACTTAAATAGTTTTATATTGTTTTTTTTCTAACATTTCAATATATTTTTTTAAGATGGTACCAATATAGCCACACTAATTTAAAATGAAATAACCAAGTATACATCTAAAAATAACAAAGAGTATGAAATAATCAATGATTATATTTTATGGCAAACAAATTACAGGAAGTCCTCTTTCCGTTGACATTTAAATAATAGAAGATCGGGAATTAATGGCAGTCAAGTAATGAATAAAAACTCAAACGATAGATTTTAAACGAATTATTCACTTACCAGATACTTGCAACGTATTCGCCCCAGCATACGGCTTATTGATAACAGAAAATTCAAGCATTTCTTTAATGTGTTTTCCTTGTAACTCGAATACTTCAACATTGTTTTCAAACGGTAGTGTGAGTAATACAGATTCATAAGTTATTGCTAAAAACGAATTTGAAATGAGTATAAAATTTGAAACTAATAAGTAAAATAAAATTATAATTGTAATTTTTAAAACTAAACAACACGCCTTTAAGAAAACCAAACTAAAAAAAAGAAAAAAACGTATTTTATTGCAAAAAAGCGTGGCGTGGTTTTTAAGATATCTTTTACACACGTTTTTGTACAATATCATTCATCCATTTTTTTTCTTTGGTTTTTAAATAATAACGTATTTTTTAATTTCTTAAACTATTATTTATTTTTTAGTTTCATAAAAGCGTGGTTGTTAGTTTTTAAACTATTATTCTATTTATCTTTATTATTATTGATAAGGATCACGGTTCACACTGTTTAAAATATTGAATTTTCATTGGTCTTCGATTAGTATGGCAATTTTCGATTTAATCTAAACGCTTTTGGTTTAGTGTCAACTTTGATTTGAATAGTATTTTTTGTAGCTCCTGTTTACATTAATAACTATTAAGAAAAACTTGAGAGGTGTCAAGAGACACCCGGATGCAACGAAGTTATTTATTATTATTTATTATGTACAAAAAACCTGTATACATTCAACAAAACTAATCGTCGCGACCCCACACTGTTCAATGCGAAATAGAAATGAAAATATCTACAGAGAAACATGCGCACGCCGCACAGCTGCAAGAAGTGTCGTGACAACTTTTCGTGAGATTTTTTTCCGTCTAGCCCCCTTTCACAACGCGCGATAAGGAAATTCGTTCCAAAAATGGTAAATTAAGACTATGATCGTAAAAATATTTTTTTTGTTATTTTTTTTCACATCTTACAGTAGCACAGAGAAATACCATTTAGGCAAAAACTATATTAATGACAAAGTTTATTTTAAGTACATATTAAAAATGTAAAACGGGAGGTTTCACAGGGCGGTTTAAGCTCGAATTTTGTTTAAAATATTTATTTATTGTAATGGTTTTATGCAAGCATCATAGTGGCGAAAGGAATGTAATTGTAAATGACCCACCTCCTGACTGTATATCTCCTCTCATTGCACCTTGGTTTATAATACTAAAATGAGCAATGTCTTTTACCTGGAACAAAATGGTTATTTTTGAAAATAGAAGCAGATCAACCGAAGATATTTTAAATGTTGTCATTTCATTTTTTCTGATCGTTGATTGATGTTTTTTTCTGTATGCAACAGTAAGTTAACTGTCTAAAATAAAAATAAATTTGATCAGTACCACCAGTCAACAGTTGATGGGACTTCACATCAATTATTAACTGATATTGGAAGCCCGTTTCGAATACTTCATAGTAAATGATTTACTATGAAGCAGGAAATTCGTAGTTGCCTCTTATATGGTGGCATGGTTTAAAAATAAAGTTAGTTTGGCTTGAGTTATCATCATGATCCTCCGAAATAGAGCTCTGAGATAGGACTCCTCTGAAACATTCTATAACGTTGCTATTTAAAGTGCCTTTGTAGCCTTATTAACCGCGCTTGGCATGCGAGGTGGCGATCGCAGTTAGGTGGTAGACTGTAGCTAGATTTCATTTTGCATGTTCATTTTATATGCTACATATATGTGTGCCTGTTATTTAAATATTTGTGTTATATAATTATATAAACACTCGATTCGTTAAACAAGTATTTTATGCTTCAGGCTGCTGTTGGAAATGATATCAGCCAAATTACGTCCACTAGACAAAGTCGTCACCAAAGAGTGGGGGGAAATGCTATAATCGCCATGTTTGGCGGACGGGTTGACCATCGCACTTTGATGGTCATAGTTCACAGAAAAACGCTGCTGCCCTTTCTCTAGTAGGTATTCTTTCGGGACGATTTCTGCGTCCCCACGGGATGGGATGGGTTGATGATATTCTTCGCCGTCACCACACAGCATTATTATGATAGAAACACAATATACAATTATCTCTGTTGGGTAAAAATAAAACGTATTTGAGAGGTTTTTAAGACGCATAATTTTTAATGTTTACGTACCGGATGTAAAAAGGCGTCGCTCACAAAATTTCCCATGACACATTCAACACATTTACATTTAGAAGCCAAGTGCACTAAGGAAGTGCCAATATGTTGCTTGGCGATCTCATTTATCTTTGGCCGATATTGTTTGATTTTTTCTAAAACATCTGGTGCTATAAAAGAAAAATATTGCTTAGTGTTAATTTAATTCAGGTGTTAGTTAAACAGTTTAACTTACACCTGAATGAAATTACCCCTAATTAGAGTTACTCTATTATGATCTGGTATAAAATTCTCAAAGCCACTTTTTCTCACTCTGAGCGCAATTCGGCCGGGGCCTCCACTATAGCTTTGGAGACCATTAGAGTTATTTGAAAGTGGATGTGCTGTAAAGAACTTACATGCGCATCTATATAACTTTGACTTTTATTCCTTACATAAGTAAGATCACCAAATCGTAGTCACTTTCGAATACGCTGGAGTGAAGCCCCTGTTGTTGCAAACGTCCAAAAGTTATAGAACCTCTTACAATCGGATGTTCAGTATCTTTTTTAAGTAGTTGTATAAAAAAGTGTGGTGAGAAAGAGGATGTAGTCACAAAGATTGAAAAAGGAATGCTGAGATGGTTTGGTCATTTAGAGAGGATGAATGAAAGAAGATTTACCAAAGAAGTATACCTGGCCTGTGTGAATGGAACAACCGGAAGAGGAAGACCTCGTCGAACATTCTCTGACCAAATCGGAGACGTTCTCAAGAAAGGGCAGGTCAGAAGTACCCTAAACCGGCGAGCATGTATGAAGAATATGATGACAGTAATCGAGGCAAAGACGTGTGCAAAGATCGTGACAAATGGAAATCCGTTGTCTCTGCCTACCCCACTGGTAAACAGGCGTGAGTCTATGTATGTATAAAAAAGTTACCTTGTTCAATTTCATTTCCAATATAATGTGTGTTGCCTTTCCATTCTAAAAGATTGCCTTCATCATCGAAGTAAAGTTTAATTTCTCCCAAATAATGTGAGTAAGCAGCAGCTTGAACTATTGGTACCTACAAAATAAAAAATGATAATAACAGGATGGGTATCCTACAAAATGAAATCTAAGTTCTCATTTTAATCGGTACGCGACCAATGAGTTGGTAACTTAGTGAACAGTTTAACGGATAATTCCCTGTGGGTACAGACGCTAGCACATCCAGCTACCCCAGTCTGTCAAATTTCTTTTATAGATTTTCAACTTTATCACAAAAGCGTAAGGTTCACTTTCAATAGAGGAAATTTGTCAGATTGGGGTATCTTGATGTGCCAGCGTCTGTACCAGCTATACTATCTCGTCATCTCCTTATATTAGCTCATCATTTCAATTTTAATTATAATGAGGTGCTAAAAGTAAATAAGATTCACTTTGTTTTATTTTTTCGTTTCAAAAAAGACGACTCCCGCAGTAGGAAAGTAAGTTCCTCGCCCCTCACGACGGGATGAGATGGCGTTGTGATATTGTTTGCCGTCAGGCACACAGCCACCAACGAAGTCGAAAGCGATTCAAAAATACGAAGTATAATTGAAAAAATTTAAAGTAATCAGTGCAAGAGAGAAGTATGCTGTGTATGTCGGGACTCTCGTATAGCGCTCGTCATGGGTACTCAGCGCGTAAGTGTGTTCCGTGATCTGTGTAACACCAACTGTCGCTGTTGACGTCAATAAAGGCTCTATTTGCAAACACTAGTTGTCTTTCCAATTTCCTGGCCCACCGCTCGCGATTATACATTGCAGGTCCAAAATAAATTTAGTCTATAGCCGAAACTTCCCTCAGTTTCAGTGCTTGAAGGATTTTTTTTCATAATTGATCTTGCTGTAAGCTAAAATATGGGTAGGTGGGATTAGAATCCTTTAGCAAACAAATACCTACCAGTCTTTTATCCTGTTTTATTACTAAAGGGTAAGGTCCGTATAGCTTAAAACGACTAGTCTCAGGTACATATCCGTTATGTAGTAATGTATGACTGTGTCCTCCAACGATAATATCAATGTGGGGGCCACCATATTCTGCTATTAGTCTGAAAAAAATTAACCTTTTATTTATTTTTTATATCAGAGTACGACAAACGGGTAAGTGATCACCGCCGCCCATGGACACTCGCAACACCAGAGGCGTCGCGGATGCGTTGCCAGACAAGTGTTGCTGACCTTTCCCCTCATCACAACCCAAAGCCGTCTGAACCCATACTAGGCAGAGCTTTTACAATGGCATCGAGATAGCCAATAAATATACTTATATAGTTTTCTGAAAACATTCATACTATAGATAAATTACTCAGACACATAACTGATAATAGAACTCATCACACAAAGATTTACACATGACCTCTGACTTGGCAGTCAGGGTTTTAACCATCAGACCTATAGGCCAGTTGATCAACGTATTAATAATGTCGTCCTGGTCGAATTTCGGCCAAGACCACCAGTTTTCAATGGTCCACCATCTACATGGGAGTTATTATAGAGCACAAATGTGTGCGGAAACAAAGGGGGACTTTCTTTTCCATCAATCTCATGAACCGATTAGACGATCCTGTTTTCGGTTGTGATGAACACGATCGGAAACAGGACCGTCAAGTCGTCGAAGAAGTCACACATAAGAAAAATTATGGCTTAAAGTGCATCAAGTCTCATGCGGTGTAATACCGCCAATTTCCAGACTTCGGGCTGAAACACAGAAATTTTCTTTACAGAACTGCCTGTTGGCGTGGTTGGCAAATGCTTGCTTTTCACGTCGGAGGACGTCGGTTCGATTCCCAGCGAGGACAGATATGTGTGTGCATGAACATGTTTGTTTGTCTGGGTGTAATTATCTATCTAAGTATGTATTTACAAAAGAAAGGTAGTATATGTAGTATATCAGTTATCTGATCAGATGGCCGTGTGTAAATAATGTCCCAGGAAAATTATAATAAATTATGTACGTATATAATATCACATGTACTGGCTTACTTAACTTATCTAGTTTACTATTTTGAAGGACAAAATAAATCATTTTATGTCATTAAGTATATTATGAAATAATTACGTATCGACTTCAATTCCGGAATGTGACAACACTACGATGATCCTTACTCCTTGATTGTGTAGTTTTTCTGCTTCCTGTTTGACGGATTCTACTTCATTTGTGAATTTCAATTGACCCGTATTACATAATTTCTGAAAATTATAAGTTTACTCAAGATCAAACTATGAAACCCATTTTCATCCCCTTAAAGGTTGAATTCTTTCTTAGTCTTCTCCTAAGTTGTGTAAGAAACTTTTGTGCATCATTTGTGTTATGTTCAACTAAATAGCTAGATTGGTTCCAAACATGCTACCCTACGGGTAGCATAGTTTTTTTGCCGTAGGAAGATCGAAGCGAACTTTTGCTTTTCCTCACTACCTTCAGCGAAATAAGTTTACTGGCACTCAGTGAAAAGAACCAAGTTAAAAGTTCCTTCGAAATGTCGAAATTCCGCATACACCAAAAAAGGTCCTGCGTCGACAAGATGCGAATGAATAGATTTATATAGCCTTAGACCACGTGCAATACTATTAATAATAGGTCTTTACCTATGAAATTGCCGTTTTGTATGAAAAAATTTAAACGAATTTTTTTCATGAATTTTTTTATTTGTATTAATCGAAGTAATCACCCATGCAATCAATGCATCTTTGCCATCGCAGTGGCAGTTTATTGATGCCCTTCTTAAAGAAATCAGCTGGACGGGAGGCAACAAATTCTTCAAAGGCATTTTGTACTGCCTCTCGGGTATTGAATTTTTTTCCCGCCAAGAAGTTATCCAAATTCTGGAAAAAGTAGTAGTCTGTAGGCGCAAGGTCTGGTGAGTAGGGCGGATGACGGAGAGCTTCCAACCCCAGTTCTTGCAACTTGGAGACCGACTGCTGTGCAGTATGAGGTCGCGCGTTGTCGTGCAGGAGCAGCGGAGACGAGCGATTGACCAATGCTGGTTGGAGATGCGCCAGCTTCTCCATCATTGTGCTCAGTTCTTCACAGTACACATCTGCAGTAATGCTCACCCCGTTTGGTAAGAAGCTGTGATGAATCACACCGGCGCTAGACCACCAAACAGTGACCATCACTTTTCTAGGGGTAAGTTTTCGTTTAGGGCATTGTTTAGGTGCTGAACCAGGATCCAACCAACTTGCTGAGCGCTTGCGGTTATCAAACAGAATCCATTTTTCATCGCAGGTAACAATGCGGTTCAAAATTCCTTCATTTGTGTGTCTGTTGAGCAGTGCAAGGCACGTCTCGACGCGTACTTCGCGCTGGCGATCATTGAGTTCGTGGGGCACCCATTTGTCAAGCTTTTTTACCTTGCCAATTTGACGCAAATGGACCAATATTGTTTTGACGCTAACGTCGAAAGCTGCTGCTAATTCAGCCGTAGATTGTGTATCATCAGCTTCCACAACCGCCTTTAATTCGTCATTGTCGACCAAAGTCTTCGGACGACCGCGAGGTTCATTTTTCAGGTCGAAATTTCCAGAACGGAAGCGAGCAAACCAATAACAGGTGGTGCGTTGGTTTGTAGTGTTAGCTCCGTAAACGTCGTTGATGTTGCGTGCCGCTTGTGCCGCGTTGCTGCCACGACGGTACTCATATTCCATAATTACTCGAATTTTTAACGTATCCATGATGACGAAAAAGATTGAAATGCGATGAAAATGTAACACTAATCAATAAAGAAATACTTTTGGAAACTACTTTTGGAAAAAAGAATCCATGTTTTTAAAATAAAATTAATTTGAAATTAGAATTCTTAGCCAAACAAAAATTATTTTGATTTGAAATGGCCAGTACTGCAGAACGGCAATTTCATAGGTAAAGACCTAATATAATGTAAACCTATACAAGAAAGGCCATTTTTGAAAAAGTACATCTTGCTATAATTTTAAATTGTTCTATAGAGAGTAGGAAAATAGCTCTTTTATCACAAAATGTGATAGCTCGATTAATAGCATCTTTATTATCATTATTTAGTCACAAGTTTAATCCTTTTATGCTTGCCAATATGGAGCTATCGCCATTGCTTTAATACGGAATAAGAAGTAAGTTCACACTACGTAGCACGCAAGTAGTGTGAACGAAACCATACCGCGATCTATTTAAGCACTAACGCCACCTATATTGTTGTATCAATTGCAGTATTGGTCGTAGACACTAAAAGAGCGTCATAAATTCGAACAATGGACCTGTACTGATATCAAAGAAATTAAATCTTTTATAAAAGGACCGTATTTATAAAACATTTAAATATTCTGAAGTCTAGGTTAAGAATAACAATTTGTCAGAATTGTTTGAATGTGTCACGCTTAATATTCAAATAATCAATTAACTTTCATCTGTTTCGACACACAAACACACTCAAAAATCAAGTTTAAATTAATAATGTGTTTTACTTACATTCGTAAATTCATTAACAACGCCAATGATACCAATCTTTCGGCCTTCACGTTCGACAACGATACTCTTTTTGTACAAACCTTGTATTGAAGGTTCGTCATCGTCAATTATGTTAGCAGTAACAACAGGTGCCTCCAAATGTTTTAGGTATGGAACTAATCCTTCGATACCATCACCAAATTCGTGATTACCAAAAACCTAAGAATAAATAAAGATTATGAATTTACTACCGTAGTGTAGATTTTTATTATAAAAAAGATAAAACTGAGTAAAGAAGTTATGGATACTGGATAGGTATCGTGACAGCGCGATGAATAGATAAGGTAATTAGCATCTGGTATCCGTAGTTTACAAAAACTCTGGAGTGCACGGAATAGGCAGTGCGTCGCAATTATCTACTGTAAGCATTAATCCGGTAAAGAATATCTTGCAATCTTGAACAATTTACTTTGAACTTCTTAAATCCTTAAAGAGATTAACTTGATGTTTAAAAGTTTATATTAGGAATGATGATTTATGAAAGAAATGTTTCATTTCGAAAAGGTTTTCAAATTTTACTATTCCTTCCAGTCCTGATATAGTAAGTTGTCAGATTGACATTTCATACATGTCAGCAGATAAATCAGTAGTAGTAGCTTGAGCTTAAAATATTAATATCACCTTTTATCATTATTCTAGTCGGGGATTTTGTTAGATATATAGATACAAACATTTTGATCAAGTTGGTTCTTTGCTATGTAGCATAACAATGTATTCCATCATTCGAAAGCTAAGTTAACTTGATATTATGGTTAGATATTTGGATATGATGAACTACATGAAACTGCTGATGCGAATAGCGCAAGACCGGCAATTGTGGAGAGCTTTGAGAGAGGCTTTTGTCCAGCAGTGGACGTCTTTCGGCTGATAATATGATGATGATGAACCACATGTTACCCACAATGAATGTAAGTAGTGCAGTAAGTACAGAAACTCACATGAGCATCATGCGGCAGCATATTGATAAAATCTTGAGTCACCCTCCATCGTAACATGTTAAACCAAATTGTTCCTTGGTATGTGTCTCCTGCATTGAGTAACAGGGACTGCGGCTCCCTATCGAAAGCTTGTCGAACAAGTGTGGTGAGGCGAGCGAAACCACCTATACACCACGAGTTGTCGTTGGTTGAATTACAAATGGTTCCTTGCGGACCGGTTTCTTCGTATCTGCGTCAAATTGTTATATTAATTATTGCGGCAAATTTTAACGAACGTGGAATCTAAGATACGCTTGTACGATACTACTACATACAGAAAGCAAAGTTCATAGAAATTGCTATTCCTAGACAGCACATTTCGCCGAAAACTTTATTGGCATAATACATTGTTTGTAGATATCTCGAACTATAGAACGCACTGTTGACAGAGATCTCTGCACTTCTCCTCGTAAACTTTGTTCATAGGAACTACTATTTCTAGATTGTTTGGTTATAGTATCTTATTGTTTTTAGAAGTAATATTATAATACCCTGTGGGCCATAGTTTAATATTTGTTACTAAAGTACTAGGTACATACCGTGCATGAAAGTCATTATAATGTAATATATTTAAACCAAATATATCCTGATTGTGAACTAGAGTAAATGAATATACCAACAATAGTATTCGTAGCTCAAACATTTTCACTAATTATCACTATTTAATTGTAAGTTTCAGGTATAATTGCTGCACGAAAACTATAGTCCACTAAGAAGTTGAGAACTATTATACAGGTATATTTGCTGCACGAAAACTAAAGTCCACTTAGAAGTTGAGTACTATTATATATTCTGTAGTGGCACTAAGAGGCAACTGCTTGAGTCCTAGCGGTTAAATATTAACGTAATTGCCGTGACGATTTGATACGCATCATTAATTTAATCATGTACTAGTCTCGTTATATTGATTGTCACAGATTGTGTATGGATCACTCAAGGAGTTTGATTCTAATTAATAATTAAAGGAGAATGTGGGAACTACACTAACGATGATTAATATATTTTGCACAATCAGGTGTTATGCGAAAGAAAAAAGAAAACAAGATTTATTCCCAACAAGCACAGATAATCCTAACTTAGTTTACATCAAAGATAATATAACTAATTACATTTAGTTTACATAGGAGTTCATTTGAAAGCATGCAACATTATCAGTACAAGCTAGGAAAGGCGTCTACATCATCAAATGTTACAGTAAATTAATTACTGTAACGCTGATCTCCTGAGGAGGATAGTTCCCGATAATTCATAATCATAAATAATCATAAATTTTACTGACATGAATATATGGTACAATTTAGTTGAAGTCCCTGTATCCTGTGCTAGGCGATTAAACCTGTGTTACAGAACTCAGTGCCCTCCCCGTGTTTAGTGTTACAAACAATAATATATGCAACAAAGTAAATTAAATAAGATGACAAGAATGGACCGATGATCTTGTGCGGGTCGCTGGAAAACGCTGGATGCGGATAGCGCAAGACCGGCAATTGTGGAGATCTTTGAGAGAGGCCTTTGTCCAGCAGTGGACGTCTTTCGGCTGATATGATGATGATGATGATGATGATGAAATTAAATAAATAAAAAATTGAACTAAAGAAAGTTCCAAATTAAATTTAGACATTAACTAAAGCGAAGCCGTATACAGAACAACCCATCAAAAATTTGCGGGTTTCAGCAACCTATTAGCCGTATGCGCATTTATTTCGTCTATAAAAATATTTAAGTTATTGATATTTATGAAAGTATTCGTGTTTGTGTATTGTGTTCATTTGGCGTTGTTTATGGGCATGACAACTCGGGAAAGGGAAAGAGTAAATTATTTTTTCAGAAGATGGCAAGTGCATGTCATACTGGACTTTACTAACTCTGGCAAGTTAGTTATATTTCTGGTGAGGACATATTCTGCTTTCACATAATATCTTCAGCTATGCAGGATTGTCAAACATATTAATAATGATTGTGCTTCGTTGGTCTAGCAGTAGCGTGTTCAACAGCAGATAATGAGGTCCAGGGTTCAAACCTCGAGTCGGACAACGAGTGATTTTAGAAATTTTCTGTTAAGATAATTTTTCCGTAATAGCCTGATTTCTAGAAGTTGGCGATATGTCACTCCCGTACCCTGAAGAGCATGTAAAGCTATCGGTCCGGTACCTGAACTTTTTCCGTTTGTTCCGCTAGGCGTCCCACCGCATCATAATAATATGAGTATTGGAATAAATATTTGTGCACTATAAATATTTCCCGCGTAGTCTGCATTTTTTCTCACAAGAATCATAAAAGCAGTATATGTATATACCAAAATAATCCTTAGTGTGTAAAAGTAACAACAAAGTAACCGACACAATTATTGACATTTTTAATTTAGGTTAGGTTAAGTCATGATAAGTGTAAACGAAATCACTTGCTACTAATTAACATTTTCCGGCAACGTTGCCCGTTGCCGTTGTTAAGAATAATCTTCATTACAGCAAAGGTGTTACAGATGTTAATCTGAAACACCTTTTCTGAAACAACTAGCATACATACATACATACATAGACTCACGCCTGTTTTACAGAGGGGAAGGCAGTGACAACGGAGACATTCACAAGAAAGGCCAGGTCAGAAGTATCCTAAAGCGGCGAGCATGTATGAAGAATATGCTCGTAATTACAGTAAACGAGGCAAAAGAAGTGTGCAAATATCGTGACATATTGAAACAACTAGCTTTGGTCCTTAACTAAGTTTTGCTTGTAGATTGGGTACCGGTCACATATATTCGACGGTCACCATAGCCTAGTTGGTAGTGCTCCTGCCTACGAAGCTGGTGGTCCTGGGTTCGAATCCCGGTAAGTGCAAATATTTGTGTGATGAGCACGAATATTTGTTTCTGAGTCATGGATGTTTTCTATGTATATATGTATTTATCTATCTATATAAGTATGTATATCGTCGCCTGGTACCCATAGTACAAGCTTTGCTTAGTTTGGATCTAGGATGATCTGTGTGACATTGTCCCCAGATATTATTATTATTATATTATATTGTAATTATCAGCATTGGTTTATTTATTTATTAATAGGACAACTTACAAAACATACACTATGGAAAGGATCATACAATGTTTGCATGAGTAAGATTCAAATATTAGAAAATAAACACAGTTGATTTAATGGCCTATATACCAGTAGTTTTAGGGTAGGTACTTCTGACTAGTTAGACTTTAGACTAGAATCTTGAATTTCCATTCAATATTAATTCGGGGAAGGGGTATTTGTTTTTGACGGAGGAGATTTCGAAGTCCTACATGGCACTAGATGGCGCTACTAAGTCAGGTTTTTGGAATTTAGTCGATGATTGATATTGTTGCCGTTGCGGAACTGTCATAGTTGATGATGGTCATAACGTTACGTCTTATAAAACTCTTAAGATGGTGTTCTATGCCAATCAGTGATGGGTTATTGCATAGCTACGTGGGGCGGTGCCGCCAAGACTAAATTTCTGAGGGTGGACAGAGCACAGAGAGCTATACTTAAAGTCATGACAAAAAAGCGCTACCGGTATCCAACAACTGAACTGCTCTCTGACTGTAAAGTACTTACGGTTAGTCAGCTTTATGTGCTTAAATCCATCCTTAGAAAACACACAGGCCTTCCACCCCTTATTATTACAAACAAACGCACGTACGTTCCACCAAATACACAACACAAGACTTCCTTCACCAAACATCAATATTATATAGATACTAAGTGCTCATATCTATAAAAAAAATTAACACAGACACACACACATACATTCACACCTACACACATCATACACACGCAAACACACAGCATATAATTCTACTCCTGTATACCTATCTGGATACAGTAGAATGACACAGTCCACTTGAGATATTAGTTTAAATATAAGTTTTTGTTTTTGTTGATAATTGACCGCAAACTACCTCTTATAATACAGGTATACCCTAGCTTAAGAGGTAGAGTATTATTCTTGTACAGATTTTGTAACATAATATATAAATGTATTTCCAAACCAAATATTAAGCTGTATTTCAAACCCTGTATGTTTTTTTGGATAAATAAAGATTATTACTGCGCGCTCATAACGCGGTAGGGGATACGGTTGACATGTTTACGTGTTCGCTGAGTGGGTTCACGATGGCAATGAATGTTTTGTTTAGTTTTAAGTAATTAACTATATTTGTTTTTAATTAAGAATCTATATTATGTACCTACTCTACCGAATTGGTTTTGACTGTAATGGTGGTGTAATTCTGTGTGTAAATAAATCATTATTATTTATTATAGTATTTCCTGTTCTTTTCCATTGCAGTGTTCTTTTTTATCGTAGTGTGATAATGTTTAATTTGAATTGGTAGAGTTCGTTTATTATTTGGGACTCTAAAAAATGCTAGAAGTAGCAAGTTGAGCAACAACTAAAGCTGACTCTGGGTGCAGGCAACATCACTTCGCTGGTATACTCTGTGTACTTCGAAGCAAAGTACATAATGCCATCAGACGATCTCACGAAACAGAAAAGACAGACAAATATTAGGCAAATTTCACAAAAACGAACGGAAAAATATTATATTTAAAGTATTACGTCGTAAAACAATTGACAGGGCACGTCATAAGAGTCGTTATCGAAATATGCGACTGGTTACGTAAATTATTTAGCTTGAAGAATTGAGAAGGGCCTCTAACGATCTTATAGTAATTTTTCTTCAAGAAAAATTCTTTAATTAATTCTTTAACTAATTTTTCTTCAAGAAAAACGAACTGCAAAATATTATATTTAAAGTATTACGTCGTAAAACAATTGACAGGGCACGTCATAAGAGTCGTTATCGAAATATGCGACTGGTTACGTAAATAATTTAGCTTGAAGAATTGAGAAGGGCCTGTAACGATCTTATAGTAAGCAGCTATCTGTACCTATTTATAATTTACGCCATACACATAATATGACGTCACTAGTTTCTTCATGCATTATTATTTATATTGAATTTTCGTGCCAAATTATTGGTATTGTATTAATGACGTAGACCGTTGACACACGCTGTTGTTATAATGGCAGTTATACACAGTAGAATTCCCAACAAGTGAGGATGTAAGCTACCCAGGGGCTCTACCGGCTAAGTCGCCGAACATCGTTTTCGTGAATGGCGTTCAAATAAATAAAGGTTACAAATGACTAAATCGATCGTTAAATCGGCTGCCATGACCACATGTGACGTCATAAATCGTCCGGAATCGATTGTAAACGTTGAAGCCGATTTAGCTATTTATGAAGTAATTTTAACCTTTATTTATTTGAACGCCATTCACGAAAACGATGTTCGACGATTTAGCCGGTAGAGCCCCAGGTGCATACTTTCTTTCTTCTTTATCGTATGGGTAGTGGTTACTCTGCAGTCAGAGTTGTTCATATCGCCCACTAGGTTAATATTTTTTTTCCTATAGAAATGTTTGGATATCATATTTGGACTCTATAAATATGACACTCCTCCTTCTGACACTTCTCTACAATATTATTTTTTCTCCATCCGCTCCCTGTTATCTCAAGAAACGGTTGTCATTCCTTCATGAGTCACATTCACCCACAGAATCATCACGCACAGAAACATACACACACCCACACACACATGCACACTTATTCTATTATATTTTTTTAGACAAACAACTTTTTTACAACTTTAATTTAACGGTCACCCATCTATGATTCCCATATATAACTGAAAATTATTGCCACATATTGGATAGAAGATGAAGACCACATCTTTAAGTAAATATTGCTATTAGCTCAATATTGCTCCTCTTAAGTAAACGCTGGCTCTTAGATACACACACTGTTATGTTGGTAGTTATACTCAGTACAATTCCCAACAAGTCACGAGCTAGCCAGGTGGATTAATAAATTACGCATATTGCATATGTTGTACAATATATAACAACATGCGTTCTTTCTCAGATTACAAATAGAAAACAAATATATATTTAATTCAATACGGCATTTACGAACATGTATTATACAGGTTGGCGTGTTGGTAAATTATTAACGCCGCCGCGCAGGTCGTGGGTTCCATTCCCACCCAGGACAGACATTTGTGTGCACGAACATGTCTTTTTGTCCTGAGTCTGGGTGTAATTATCTGTATAAACATGTATTTAGAAAAGAAAAGTAGTATATATAAAATATCAGTTGCCTGGTGTATATGATAATGATGATAGTACAAGCTCTGCTTAGTTTGGGATCAGATGACTGTATGTGAATAATATCCCACGATATTCTTATATCATTAGTCGCCTTCAAATGAATTTACAATTACGAAAAATAAAGCAGATATTGTATGACGAGTATTTAAACAACGAGTTACATAAAAAAATATTTAATCTTCTTTCTAATTAAGTGGCTATCTTGAGTGGTAAATGTTATACTATTTAAATATATTCGCAGAAACAAATGCACTATCTATTTTATCGATGGGACGGGCGAGTCGAGAAAATCAGGCGGGAAGACAAGTCCAGGGTCGACACGTTTACATTCTAACAGCTGTGTAATATCGTCCGTACGTCCATGCTAGACAAAGACCTTCCATAAATATCTCCACAGTTGCCGGTCTTGCGTTGCTTGCATCCAGTGGTTTCCAGCAACTCTCACAAGATCGTCAGTCCATCTTGCATGGGTCCTGACCAGGCTGCGTTTTCCAATTCGTGGTCCCCACTCATAAACCGTGGCCGTTGGTTTTGAGAGATATGTGCCCTGCCCTTTGCCATTTTCGGGCTATGTTGGTTACTTTGGTTCACCTGTGGATCTCGACATTTCTAATTCGATCTTGCAGGTAAACTCCGATTATATCCTTATCTTTTGCGGTTTGGGTAACCCTGAGTCTTCTTATTAGGTCTGCAGTAAGCGACCATGACACCATACGAGTCATCACATACACACTGCAATACACACTGGTCGAAATTTTTATGCTTGAGACACTGCGGTAATTGTGTCAAGAATAACATGACATCTTTTTATCTCAATTACCTCAGTGTCTCAAGCAAAAAAATTAAGTAGCTTCCAGAACGCTGCCGAACAGCAACTCGGTTTCTCGATTGACCCTGCTGAGGTCATAGAGCATTGCTCCGCGGTCTTCCAAGGTCACAGCCATCCTACTATACCGTTGCCAAATCGAAGGTGAGTGATGTATTCGCCATTGAAATCGATACTAATGCTTTTCCAGTCCAGAAGCTTGAAAAAATCTACCAATGCAGCGGTGAACAGTTTCAGGGATACTACATATCCCTATCTGACACGTCGATCTAATTGTATTAGTGGCGAGTTCTGGTCCGGGAGTCGGACTGACATATTGGAGTTCTCATACAAATAGTTTAACACCAGGATTTACTGTAGTCAATTTGGCATCTTATAGTCCATAAACGCTAAAATTAATGCCTACTTATACTCCTCGGTGTCCTGTAAAGCTTCCGTAGCGTATGTATGTGGTATATGGTGCTACAGCCTTTTCAGAAACAGGCTTATTCATTAAGTCGTTAAATTAGCGCGTGAATTAAGATCGACGAGATTCGTAATGCCTCTAGAAAACAACTTGTAAATATAGCTCAGCAGCATGATGGGTCTGTCAATCTTCAGTAGAGGTTTTCGCTCTTTTTCAAGAAGCCCACCATCACATCTCTCTCTCCCCATGCTTGTGGCATTTGACCTTATTGCGTGACAGAGTGAAATAACTTCTGATGGGATCGTACGATTGCTGTACCGTCCGCCTTCAGAAGCTCTGCTGTAACACCATAATCACTAGACACCTTGTTGTTCTTTAGTTGTATCAGAGACATTCTAATCTCGTACAGTCTTACTTCCTTACTAGAGCATCGAGAATCCCAATAATAATTTTGCTCTGACACAGGATTCTGCATGAAATACATATACATATAGGCAGGCATACATTTTAATCATCTCGTCTTCTTTTGCAACGTGGCTATGATATGCCAGAATCTCTAAGCAGAATGTCTGCTTAAAACCATTGAGTCCTTAGATCCCTGCTGGCACAACAATACTAATATTAAACCCCTAACTAAACGCAAGGATTGGAGAGTATTAGACGCCCATCTACTTCTGCTGATATCGGTGATTTGAGTCGGATGTAGTCCATAAGAATATTATAGTCGAGTCCGAGCACTTTCACATTTCTTTTATTTTGACTTATCATCTGAAACAAGAAATAAATTATATTAGATCATGATATGTCATGTCGACACTGTTCTTCAATTCACAGATTAATCGAACCAACACACTGGTTTCACCCGTATAAACTAATATTATGGGTCAAAATTATTACTATTTAAATTTTCTGGAAATCCTGTAACGGATTCCACGATACAGGCTTGCCTAGTGTGGGTCCACAGGAAATGTGTAACTTGTACAATTTTTATGAAATAAAGATTTTATTATTTATTATTTATTTATTATTAAAATTGAGTAAACGGGATAATATAATTATATTATAACAAATCTAATTTATCAACGTTTAGCAAATCATAAGGTGTTCTATGTTATAATAACAATTTAAATTAAGCATGTTTTTGGTGAGTTCGTGGCTTTTTTTTGTATCGAGCGAAAATGACGTCAACCAAATATTGGAACATTATTGATCCCAAAACATAAACCAACACATTTTGCGATTAATAATGTTCTCAAAAATTTGGTTGAAATCAGCGCCTTAGATATCCTCAAGCGTCTATTCGGTTCTTTTATCATATCGTTTTACCTCCTTAGTTAAATTCAACTCATTATTATAGTAAGCAAATGTCGTCTGCCCGAGAAGAAAACTTGCAATGGATGGAGGATTTTGAAGGTGGTCGAGGTACATATTACAACCGTCATGGGTTCGATTGCCAGCGGTACAATTTACGTCTACGTGTAAATTCATCTATGATGATGCACGATAACGTTGTAGGAGGCGCTCATAGCCAGATGCTCTGATCTGAGACCGGTCGATAAGTGATTGGCAAGGTTAAGCAACTTGGCTTGCGGTCAGCCCATAGATGGGTGACCGCCAAAGTTGATTAATTAATGCTTCGGAGGGCACGTTAAGTTTTCGGTCCCGGTTGTAGATATTAGGCAAAAGTCGTTAAGATATGGCAGAGGCCTAATGGGCGTCTTGAACAACTCTGACACTAGGGTAACCATTGCCCGTACGATAAGTAAGTTTGTTGAGTAAAGTATTATATCCCATAATATACAGAAATGTATTTAAAGTATTTTTAATAATTATTACTCACAAAAAATCCATCTCCTCCTTTTCCGAGGAAGTTTTGTGACACGACAGTATAGTATTTGTCAAGTTCCAATGGCTCGTATTTAGGGCTGTCACATTCGATACACCTTACTGTCACATTAAGTACTCTTTCATTCTCTGGGAGGGCGCCATCAGCCCATACGTGTAACCCTGTTTGAATAATGACATAATAATACAACGTCAGTTAACGTCAAATGCACGAAGTAGTCACAATAATATTAAAAGGCGAAAGTTTTTTAGTGTGTGAGTGTGTATATCTCTTACTTCTTCTCATCTAAACGGCTGGAGCAATTTTAATAAATTTTGGTAAGGAGTTAGCTGACACGTTGGATTAACACATAGGCTTTAACGCGGGTAAAACCGCAAGGCACAGCTAGTATAACATAATTATGTTTTATTATTCATCTCAAGTCACAAATGGCAAACAATTTTTAAAATGTATTGTTACTATTCTTTTAACATTTTCTATTCATACTTATGATTACATATTCTACTAGATTTTTAGATATTATTCTCAGCTATATTTCTTCATAATATTGGTGGATAGTAATTTGCCAAGGTCGAGCTGTAACTCCACTTCTAATCACCGTATTTACACAAAAATACGCTTTATATTACGTGATTAATCTCTTTCAAAAACGGTATGATTGTTTTGAGCCGAGGTACAGACACAGAAATACTAAAATTAGTATTTTATTCACTTTTATCAACATTTCAATAGTTATTTTTTTTGTACCTACCAATAAACAGCGACAGCAATTAAAAATGAAATGATAAAGTATGTAACTAATAAAAAAAATATATATTAAAATATCAGTGATAAATTATTTTATTGAAAGCAAATTATTTGAAAAAGGACCCTATTGATGTCAATTATATAAAAAAGATTGGGAATCAAGAATTAGTCATTCTTTTTTCTTTACAAAGACAGCGCCTGCACTAGGGATTATATTCCCTGTGTCGCGGGGTACATTACAAACATATAATAGATGGACACAAATTACATCCAGACTCAGAACAACTATTTATGGGTCACAAAATAGTGAGAAGGACTAGAACCCGCGACACGAAGAGGCGAAGCCACTGTCTTAGCCGCTGCGCAACACGTGCAGTCGAATTAGCAGCAAAGAAATGATTGCTTGAAAAAATTCACTTCTCAGATTTTGAAAGAAAACTCAAACGATAGATTTTACGCGTATAATTCACTCACCTGATACTTGCAACGTATTTGCCCCAGGAAACGGCTTATTGATAAAAGAATATTCAAGCATTTCTTTGATATGTTTTCCTTGTAACTGAAATATCTCAACATTGTCCTCAAACGGTATTGTGAGTAACACAGATTCATATGTTATGGCTAAAAATCAATTTGAAATTAGTATATAATATGAAACAGATATGTTAAATAACATTATAATTGTAAAATTAAGAATCAAATCCTCCGAGATATTTTATCAGTGTGGTTTCCTGCTCAAATTTCGAACTTGTCAGTCCTAATTATAATGCTTTTGAATTCAGTAAACTATTATTTGAACAGTATTTTCGGAAGGACATGAAAGATTAAAAAAATCAACTAAAACTATGACTGTAATGTGGAAATAATATATTCATGCGTTCTTTTTAACTTTAATCTTAAAGGAATAGACGATATCGTTTATGCAAAAATAGTATTAATGACATCGTTTTGATTATATTGGTGTTACAAGTATTTGCTCTCGTTGAAGCTCAAACTTATAAATAATTAATTATAAATAAATATTATTAATGACTCACCTCCTGAATCTATATCTGCTCTTATTCCACCTTGGTTTATAATACTAAAATGAGCGATGTCCTTCACCTAAAACAAAGCAATTTTTTTAATAAGGTAAATGAAGCAGATCAACATAAGATAGTTGATACGTTATCAGTTTGTCTATTCCTTTTTTTCCTTATTGATATACCAGTTTCCAGCTTGGGGACTACAGTAAGTAAACATCTAAAATGAAAACAATTCTAATAAATAATTGATGATTTAATGTTCAACTGATGAGTCAAATTCCATCAATCATTAACTAACGTTGTGGAAGCCAGTTTCGAATCATCACCATCATCAATTTACGCGCACTGCTGAACAAAAACCTCCCACAAAGTTCTCCGCAACTGCTGGTCCTGGTCCCGCAGCTTCCAGCGATCCTCACATGATCATTGGTCCGTCTTATAGGGGGCTTGCCCACGCTAGACCTTTCGGTTCATGGTCGCTACTGGAGAATCTGTCTGCCCCAGAGCGGTCGTCGGTTCTACGAACTATAGATAGATAGAATACTCTTTATTGTACACACTCAGGCGGAAAGAAAATACATCGGATATAATATAAAGAACATAAGGTACAATGGGCGGTCTTATCGCCTTAAGCGATCTCTTCCAGACAACCTTTGGATGGATAGGAACTGAAAGTAAAGTAAACAGTAGCAGGAGTGCAACAAATAAATTATACTAAGGAACTGTGATAAATATATTGCATACCAAAAACTTAGTATGACTTTACAATTAACGTATGTTAATAAACATATCATACACTAATTATATATACATGCATATCTACATACATACATATATATGACAATATTATATGCCCTGCTCACTGCCATTTAAGCTTGGCAATTCTTCGGGCTGTGTCGGTTATATTAGTTGATGATGATGATAAAGCACTGAACGTTCGAAACTCGCCGTTGGCCCGTATTTAGTGTCTTGGTTAAAAAATAATATGACCCAAAGTTCATTCTATCGGCGGCCCCTGAACTAGTTAGTTTAGTTTGGGTAAAACATACTAGTTACTATGGATATGATGCCCTGGTCCACAAAAAAGTAGTATTTTACTTTTAGTAAAATAGTGTAGTGTTTAGTAGTGACTAACGGACGGAGGGATGATTAAATAGCCCACATTAAGGGCTATCACCATTTGGAACAGAATCTTAAAAATATCGCAAACAAAAAGCCATTCAAAGATTATTTTTCTGCTACTTTTTCTTTAAGTAGAATACAGTCAATAGTTGCATATTTATATTACCGTTGCTATAATCGGTTGAGACGTTTACGCTACAGGCTATTCTAAGATACATGTAAAAATTTACTGATTATTTCAAACGTATTTATTTCCATGGTTACTTACGGGATGCAAGAGGGCGTCACAAATGAAATTACCCAGATTACATTCAACACAATTACATTTAGAATCCAAGTGCATTAATGAAGTGCCGATATGTTGCTTGGCGATCTCATTTATCCGTGGCAGATATTGCTTGATTTTTTCTAAAACATCTGGTGCTATAAAAGAAAACTAGGATTAGTGTCCATTATGCTCAGGTGTGACTCATTAAATTCTCAATGCCGAGTTTTCTTAATCTGAGCGCAATATGGCCGGGGCCTCCAGAGGCGCTAGAGTTATTTGGATTTGGATGTAAGGTACAGGGACTCTACCGGCTAAGTCGCCGAACATCGATTTCTTAAATGGTGTTCAAATAAATAAAGGTTAAAAATGACTTAATCAATTGTAAAATCGGCTTCAACGTTGACAATCTATTCCGGACCACTTATGACGTCACATGTGCTCATGGAAGCCGATTTAACGATTGATTAAGTCGTTTTTAACCTTCATTTATTTGAACGCCATTAAAGAAATCTATGTTCGGCGACTTAGCCGGTAGAGCCCCAGATCATACATTCGCAATCATATAGGTTTGGCTTCAAGTAAGGTCACCAGAGGAGGAAGTATTCAAATACTTTATTTCAGACATAAGATCATAGTGTTATTAGAAATAAGGGAATTTTATAAATAGCGTTACTAATAAAGCTGCCTACATTACATCTGGGTAAGCCCAGTGACGCAGCAGAGTGGCGTCCCACCTGAGAAGACCGCCGCCTCCGCAAACATACCGGACGCACTAACGTGCCACGACAACTCCACCAGTATCCTGAACGCCTCAATATATAGAACGTGCAGATCGCTGTATGTCCTCTGCGTATAACGGGTCCCAAGGCTGCACGTGTAGAATGGCTGGCAGAAAGCTTTAGTAGAGAGACTGTTAGCTGATTCGTACAACGTGCAAATCTTCGAACCAGCATATTACATCGAACAGCCAGCGACCTATATAGATAACGCAAGAGTGAACCTCCGGCGTATGCTTGTTAAGTAACTTAATTGTATTAAAAGTTACCTTGTTCAATTTCATTTCCAATGTAATGAGTATTGCCTTTCCATTCTAAAAGATTGCCTTCATCATCGAAGTAAAGTTTAATTTCTCCCAAATAATGTGAGTAAGCCGCAGCTTGAACTATAGGTACCTAAAACATAGAAAATTAGTAGCACAGGATTATCTTAAAAAACAAAATTTAAAATTAAGTCTATGTATGATCCTAGTTTTAATTCACAACCGACCAATGAGATAGAAACTTGGTGAACAGTGTACCGGGAAACTCACGTAATTAATTTTATGCAGGACAAGCAACTGTAAAGTAGGTTCATTATTTAATCTCTTTTTCAAAAAAGGCAACCCTCTAACTAGGAAAATAAGCAAATTTATTGTAAGATTTTTCAAACATCCAGACAATACACACAATATGCAGAACCACCTTCAACCCGAAACAAGGGTACGAAGAGGCAGTACAGAAACCGTGCAGATAACATTGGATTATTTAGTTGCACAGATTATAGGTACATAGGCACAGGTCATTACAAAATAAATTTGCAATGTAAAATGGTAAACTCTGTACGATCTACATATAAAAGTAATTCCAAATTTTATAAAAGATTAAATATAATATTTCTAGTGGAACAATCATCTATACAATTACTTATGACTTGACCTAGCAAAATTCAAAAAAGTTGTTCTTTTTTAATAATACGCCGCAGTTTGTGGGTTTGATTCCCACCCAGGACAAATATTTATGTACGGGGCCGCTTTGATGGATATTGCGGTATCATCCACAAATTACATTACAGAGTAGTTTCCAAACAACGATTAAATATATGACATAAGATGAAAGTAGATTAGAGTATTTCTTAAGAATAAAAGGCGTGACTCTGTCCCAACCTATATGATTTATTTTTCTCAGTATGCTGTAAGACGAAAGAAGGCCAATCAGAATCAAATGTAAAAATATGTTATGTGGTCATTGCCAAATACTGCACTGTTAAGGAAAATTAAATTTAAAATGGCTCAAATGATATAAAATTAAATTCCTTACATATTGTAAAGTGAGACATAAATTGCGTTTAAAATGATTAAGTTAATTTCTTATTGCAATTAAATTCTCAGTCTTAATCTTATCTTATGAATAAATTTTGCGCATGAGTAGTTGAGAATCGTTGGTTGAACATCGCATCGAATAAAAACTCCTGTCTATTTAAAAGTCATCAACAAGACCTTGGTAACACGAACAATAAACTTGTTTTTTTGCATTCCCATCGTCTTGTTATCACGATTCTAAGCAATGTCAAATACCTAAAACCTTGTAAATTAAAAAACATGCTACTACGAGTATAAACTATGACCTAATTTAATCGATTTATACAAAAAGGAAAAACTGTCGATAATATATTCATGCAAGCACAACGTAACAAAAAGATTAGAAACTATAGTTTAGAATCGTTAACCTCTTATCGATTCGACTCATCAGATGGTTTTAAATTAAGCAAAGAGTAAATTAATTCAGAGTTTAAACATGTTTGGAATGAAATAGGTACTAATAATAAGTCAGTCCGTCTCCCACTTTGCTGTAATGTAATGAAATATAATATTATAGATTTCTTTGTCAATTAGTTAAAATAGGTATACGTGTGCGAATATTGCATAGGTTGCAACTTGAACTTAGGTGCTGCGTAATTAGAACATTATTGTACTTTATGTTTAATATTTTTGGTATTCAATAAAATGACTCTGAACGAGTAAGATATGTTTTTATTCACAACACCTGAACACCCAGCATATTACATGGCGACCCTTGCCTTTGGCACCGTCTAAAGAACATATAAATCAAGATTTCAAGGAAGAAGATTACAATATAGAAGATTTCAAGACATACCATGGGAAAATCTGCGTCAAAAGAGCAAGTTGTGATCGCACAGAATGCCAACGGACAAGCTTCTGCAACGACATCGCAATACCACACAGAACGCTTGGAGTCCATAGAATTCTTGGTCACCATAGCTATAGTTATATTATGTATCGCCGTTGTATACTACGTCCTCAAGAAATGCAACAAGCACCACGTACGCAACTTGCAACGAGAACTGAACAGAAATAACTTGGCCACTATTTCTCGTGCTGACCTGACCACGACTGCCGTATAACAAGAAAGAAGAAAGAAGGTTTGGAGGTGTCCAGGGTATAGCCCGGCCCAAACCGTCAACACACGTAACTGCAGCCCAAGTCATCAGCAGTGTCGCCACGAGGTACACAACGCCACGTCAGCGCCAGCCCAACTGCTCACCAGCCACGTGCTTGTACCGGTCTACGCGCAGTCCAACGTAAAGGTTATGTTTTATTAGCTATTTTATCTTTAGAAGTATGTAATTTTCATTTTTCTTAACCTATATTACGTAAATAGATATGCATTTTTATTATCTAGTTAAATATTATGTCTAGTTTGATTATACAGTTACATGAAATCCGTAATTCGTTAAATTATCTTAGAGATTATTTAGTTAAATTAGGACCTGAAAGAAGGCAACTAAATCTTGGTCAGACAAAGATAAGTGAAGCGAAAAAGTTGTATTCCTCCTTTGAAAGTATTTTGTCTCTGTTGCACTTAGGAATAGAACGCAAGGAAATTAGTACAAGTGATATCACTGCTATTCATAAAATAATAAGCGACGTACATATTTTATATAATAAAATAATTACTTTATCTAATTTTGAAGAGGCTAAGCAAGTCAAAATGTCTACAAAAAAAGAATTTGACTTAAAAACTGCAATTTCATTGTTGCTAGTAATGTCTGGACAGGAATCTGTTACTAAGTCACTCATTGATTGTATTGAGTTGTATAATAAAATGATCCTAGATTCGTCATCGCAAGAATTAATTAATTTTGTTCTTAAAACTAGACTTTCTGAAAGTGCAAAATTGCGTATGAAATCGACTTACGACACCGTCGATAACCTTTTAGCTGACATGCATAAATTTTTAATACAAAATAAATCCCAGGTAGCATTACAATGGAAATTACACCAGTGTAAGCAGTGTAATCGTTCCATTGAGTCATTTGGCAATGAATTGGAAAAATTGTTTGTTAATTTAACTATTGCCCAATCAGAAAATAGCCCCAATTCTTACGATGCTTTCAAAACCACTAATGAAAGAATTGCCATAAAACGTTTCGCAGACGGTTTGAGTGACCCCAGATTGAGTACCATTATAGCGGCTAGAAATTTTCAATCTTTACCGGAAGCTATCAGGACTGCCATGGACGAACAATCCTTGTCTTCGTCATTCCAAATTATGAACATTAAGCGTCATAGTTACTCCAATCGCGGGCATAGAAACTTTAATAACCGTTTTCGAGGACAGTACAATAATAACTATAATCCATTTAATTACAACCACGGTAACGCGAGATCACCGGGCGCAGCGTCGGGTAACATACCGTCGCATCGCGGACAGTTTAATTGTGGCCGCGGTAGAACTTTTCATAGAGATCAAAATAATAGGCATTACGGCATTAAGTCAAACAGACCCTCTGTCCAAGTTCAGCACACTACCCACGATGAGTCGACTAGCAATACCAGTTCGCGCGAAATTGTAACTCCCAATGTCGCAACGAACGATTTTTTTCGTTAATTCGCAAAATTTTATTTTTAATTTTAATAATAGTAGTACTGTAAGATTTTTAGTGGATAATGAAGTGATTAATCTTTTAGTTGATAGCGGAGCCAGTCTTTGTGTACTAAAGTACGAATGGCTTAGTAAAAACCGTAAGTTGTTGCAACAATTGCGTAGTGATAGAATAAGCATTAGAGGCGTAAGTGGTAGGTTAGAGTCAGAAGGCTACATTTTTCTAAACTTATTTTATAATAACGAAGTATTTAGTGAAAAATTTTATGTTTTTAAGAATATGTCTTGCACTGCAAATGGAATATTAGGAGATAATTTTTTACAGCGTTATGAAGCAATTATTAACTATAGAGATAGTATATTACAACTTTATAAGAATAATAAACATATTCCTATTGAAATTCATTATAATGCCAGGTATAGACATTCGATACCGCCTCGGTGCGAAGTATTAAGGTTCATCCCAACTACGTCGACATGTGACTGTGTAGTTTTATCAAAAGAAATCCAGCAAGGAGTTTTCGTCGCTGGTATTATTTCACAACCAAATAATGGTCGCATCCCGTTAAGAATATTAAATACTACGGATAACGAAGTAGAGTGTGATTTTCAAGATCTTACTGTTTACGACATAAATAACTTTGATATTTGTAATTTTTCGGAAAATACAAATAGCGTAAATCGCGTTAAAACATTATTTGAGTTATTGAATTTATCGAATATGAACTCAGAGGAGAAACGTAGCATCGAACATATTTGTGCAAAATATGCTGACGTTTTTCATCTTCCAGGTGACAAATTAACAACCACAAACATAATGACACATACAATAACTTTAAAAGACAACGTTACACCCACTTATATAAAGCCTTATAGGATTCCTCATTCCCTGAAAAAGGAGGTGCAAAAACAAATAGATGAAATGTTAGCAAACGATATAATAGAAGAAACCACATCGGAGTGGTCCAGCCCAGTCTTGCTAGTCCCTAAAAAGTCGGATAGATCTAATGAAAAGAAATGGAGACTAGTTATTGATTACAGACAGTTAAATAACCAAATTAAGGATGATAAATTTCCGTTACCAAATATAACAGATATCTTAGATTCTCTGTCAGATAGTATTTATTTTTCAAAACTGGACCTTTCACAAAGCTATTATCAGTTATCATTAGAGGAAAATTCGCGAAAGTATACAGCATTCAGTGTAAACAAAATGTACCAGTTAGAGTTAGATCCAAACTCACGAAAATACACAGCCTTCACTACTGATAAAATGTATCAAATGAAGCGTTCACCTATGGGTTTGAAAACATCTCCCAGTGTGTTCTCAAGATTGATGACTATTGCTATGTCAGGTATTAATTATAAAAAAGCCTTTATTTACCTTGATGACTGTGTTGTGATAGGAAAAACGATGGAAAATCATAATAAAAACTTAATTACAGTTTTAGAACGCTTACGAAAAGTCAATTTAAAATTAAATCCAATAAAATGTGAATTTTTGCGCACTGAAATAGTATATTTAGGTCATAGAATAACATCACATGGCATTCTTCCTGACGACAGCAAAATTAAGGCCTTGTGCAACTATCCGGTGCCATCGAACTCAGATGACGTCAAGCGCTACTTAGCATTTGCTAATTATTATAGACGTTTCATACCTAACTTTGCTAATATTGCGTACCCATTAAATAAATTATGTAAAAAGAATGTAGAGTTTAAATGGACGTCCGAATGTGACAAATCTTTTCACGAGTTAAAATCTGCTTTAATATCACCGCCCGTATTGCAGTATCCTGACTTTTCGGAAACGAATATTTTTCAGCTGCGAACAGATGCTTGTAAGACTGGATTAGGCTCGGTTTTGTCTAATAGTAAGTCACGTAATTGCTTACGCGAGTCGTAACTTAACGTCCGCAGAAAGTAGATACCCTATAATTGACTTAGAATTACTAGCTATAGTATGGGCAGTAAGGCATTTTAGACCATATCTGTATGGCAGAAGGTTTAAAATCTTTACCGATCATAAGCCATTAGTATATTTATTTAGTTTAAAGGATCCCTCTAGTAGACTTACGAAGTTTAGACTGTATCTTGAAGAATATGACTTTGAAATTGTGTACATCCCAGGGCGAAATAATGCAGCTGCAGACGCATTAAGTCGAATCCCTATGACAATGACCTGTGATGATTTAAAATCTATTGGAGAACAAGTAGTTTCTGTACTGACGAGAGCACAAACAAAAAAGTTAACGTCTCAGATATCTACTGATAACAATAATTTGACTGAAGAATGTTCTACCAGTAGCAGGCCTGATCAACCTGAGACTGTGGAAATTCTTAAAAAACCCAAGGATGTGATAGAATTAGTTTTTATAAATGACAAAGATTTTAGTAAATTGATTTCTCACTGTTCTGGGATAGAATACTGCATCTATGCACCTTCGCGTTGTACTATATACCTAAATACTCGATCGTTATCTACCCCGTCGGAGTTAGCGAGAGACTTAGGATCGTTGTGCGAAAAAGAAAATATAAATGAAATATTAATTATTAAGAATAGAGAAAATGCAACAAATATAAAAATACTTGCAAGTCATATGAAAAAGTTGCAAATTAAGTTACCCAGAATTTTAATTACAAGAGATATAATTAAAATTTTTAATCACGAGGATAAAAAAATAATATTGAATGACTTTCATTTGTTACCCACTAGTGGACATGCAGGGATAAATAGAATGATAGGCAATTTAAAAAGATATTACTACTGGCCAGGTATGACGAATGATGTCATTAATTACGTAAAAAAGTGTCAACAATGTCAATATAATAAATTCCCTAATCGTCTTGTAAAAGAGCCGATGGTTATAACAAATACTGCAAGTTCAGCATTTGAACGTGTCGCGTTAGATATTATGGGTCCATTACCGACTGATATCAACAATAATAAGTACATCTTAACATTGCAATGTGACTTATCTAAATTCGTAGAGGCATATCCCATGCAGAGTAAGGATTCCGAATCAGTAGCCAGAGTCTTCGTTTCGAATTTTATTTTGAGATACGGAGTACCTAAACAAATCATTACAGATAAAGGTACAGAGTTTTTGTGTAATATTATGGAAAATGTGTGTAAAATATTAAAAATAGAACATTTAAATTCCACACCTTATCACCATGAGACTATAGGCTCATTAGAAAACAGTCACAGACATTTAGGCTCATATCTTCGAATTCAGTGTGATAGGAATAATATTGATTGGAGTGATTGGTTACCATTTTGGTCATTCTCTTACAATACTACAGTGCATTCAGAAACAAAATACTCACCATTTGAGTTAGTGTTTGGTAAATGTTGTAAATTGCCGTCAGATTTTGGAACTTCAGTTGAACCTTTGTATAATTACAATGATTACCCAAAAGAAATGAAATATCGTCTACAGCGAGCACAATACGATGCCCAGCAGAATTTGTTAACAAATAAATTTAAAAGAAAACTTATGTATGACAAAAAAACTTACTCCATAACTTACCAAAGGGGCGACCTAATTCTTATAAAAAACCAAACAGGTAATAAACTTCAAAACATATAACGGTCCCTATGAAGTTATTGAGGAAGTTTCACCTAATGTTAAGATCTTAAAGGATAATAAAGAATATATTATACATAAGAATAACACTAAAAGGTATTTTAGTTAGCATTAAGCTTTTATTGTATTCTTAATTGTTATAAATAATTTTAAATATATTTGGTTTATATAAAAATACTTATATGAAATAATTGGGTGGGTATAATATTTTAAATTTGATATTTTGTAAGTTTTTTTTTCTCCTTAAAAATGGGAAGGTGGCAACAGACATTTTTCGGGGGAGTTGTAATGTAATGAAATATAATATTATAGATTTCTTTGTCAATTAGTTAAAATAGGTATACGTGTGCGAATATTGCATAGGTTGCAACTTGAACTTAGGTGCTGCGTAATTAGAACATTATTGTACTTTATGTTTAATATTTTTGGTATTCAATAAAATGACTCTGAACGAGTAAGATATGTTTTTATTCACAACACCTGAACACCCAGCATATTACATTGCAATGTTGGGGAGAATAAACTTTGATTTTCAAATTCCCCTATGCTATATAATATAATTTGCTGGGACATTATTCACGCACGGCCATCTAATCCCAAATAAGGCATAGCTTGTACTATGGAAACCATATAACAGATATACTGCATACACTAAAATAGATACTTATAACAGATAATAACACGCAGACTCAAGAAAAATAGATATGTTCATGCACACAAATATCTGTCTTGGGTGGCAATCGGACCCACGAGCTGCAGAGTGAAAGGTAAGTATCTACAAACCTAACCAATCGGCCCGTTGTCCATTTTTATTATTCATTATAATCCACATGATTATACGTTGCGGGTCCAAAACATATTTTGTCTATACCTTAAATATGCCACAGTATCAGCGTTTGGAAGCTTTTTATTGTTTACTAGCTGGCCACGCGGTTTTACCCGCGTTAAATTTTGTAGCTAGCGCGACTGGTCAACAAAATTTTAACTTTGTCGTGCCACACGGACTTTTTTGGTATTTTTTACTTTAACTCGTGATTGTACGAAAAAATAAACAGTTAAAAAGAATTTGCTAGACAAGGATTTTATTCTATTGAGTAAATTAAAATATTAAGAAAAAAACACATCTCGTAAATCAAGTTTATTTTTTTATAAATGACGTAATAAATAATTAAGATTTTCTTGAATATTTAGCTTGTGGTTGGTCCCTTTTAATTGTCCAGCAGTAATCTGCTAACATATTTGGGCTCCATTTGCCCTGGTACCGCTTTTCCATATTAGAAATTTCCTGATGGAACCTCTCACCGTGCTCGTCGCTGACAGCCCCTAAATTGTCAGGAAAAAAATCCAGGTGCGAGTGTAGAAAATGGATCTTAAGTGACATGTTGCAACCCAATGCTTGATATGACAATAATAGCTCGCTAACCAACTCTCTGTAGCTGTCACTCTTGTGGTTACCCAAAAAATTAGCAACAACATTTTTAAAAGCCTTCTATGCTGATTTTTCTAAATCGCTTAATTTTTCTTCAAATGTCGAATCTTTTATTAACTCCCTAATTTGAGGGCCAACAAAAATACCCTATTTTATCCTTGCATCACTTATTTTAGGGAATTTTTCTTTTAGATACAAAAATCCACTCCCATTGCGATCCATTGCCTTCACATAATTTTTTATTAATCCTAATTTGATATGCAATGGTGGTAGAAGCACATTATTTGGCTGTACAAGGGGTAAATACTTTACGTTTTTTTGCCCAGGAACTAACGATGCACGCGTAGGCCATGTTTTTTTTATATAGTGTTTAGTTCTGTCTCGGCTATCCCATTCACATAAAAAGCAGCAAAACTTTGTATAACCCAGCTGAAGTCCAAGCAATAGTGCAACAACTTTAAGATCACCGCAGATTTTGAAGGAATATGTACTGTAATTTATTTTTTCAAGTAAAAGTTTCATATTTTCATAGGTTTCTTTCATATTCGCAGCATGGGCCAGAGGTACAGACGGAAGCATATTTCCATTATGCAATAAAACTGCTTTTAGACTTGCTTTCGAAGAATCAATGAATAAACGCCACTGAGAGAGATCAAAATCTATGTCCAACATTTTCATAATCTCATTTATGTTATTGCAAAACACCAAATCTCCATCCTGAGAAAAATACGTTCTGAAGTGTTGATCACGGTTTCGAAAATAGCTAACTTTTGTATTATGATGTAGCAAATTCCATCCTTTTAGACGAGATCCTAATAGTTCTGACTGCTTTTTTGACGAATTTAAATCCCGAACCAAATCATTTAGGTCTCCTTGAGTTATCAAATGTGGCTCGTTTACAATTTCTTCAAACTCAAAGTCATTGTCCTCGTCAACACATTGACCTGAAGTGGACGGTTGTACATTGTCGTTCTCAACAGACGTAGTTGCAACTGGTATTAGTTCTGGCATTTTTTTACAATGAGAGACTGGTCTTATAGCCGATGATAAGTTAGGGTAAATAACTGTGTTTTTTTTCTTGTAATTTATACCTTTTATGTCAGTGAGACAAAAATAGCAATCTGAAATGTGATCTCGCTGTTCAGTCCATATCATGGGTACAGCAAACGGCATAGGTCATGCACCTTTCTTCCAGTCAGTTAAATTTTTCACACACGTTATGCAACAGATATGAGGGGCCCAGGATTTGTCTTGATGGGCGACAGAAAAACCAAAACATTGGTGATAACACTCCAACACAAGATTCGTTAAATTTCGTCGTTGTTTTTTGAATGTTAGTTCTCCGCAGACATAACAAAAAGAGTTAGGGTTATTATTACACTTCCTCGACATGTTCACACGGTTAATAAATCACAAAAAAAGTGTTCAAATTCAACGACAAATATTTTATAACGATTTACTTGTAAGCGTTTCTGTTAATTTAATGCCGTAGTACTAGTTATGAGTATTACCGTATCACAACAAATATGAGGCTAATTGACATATGACAACTGTGATTTAATAATGAGGGTAGATTGATAAAACAAAATTAGCTATCAAAGTTCGTGTGGCAAAACCAGTGTTGACCAGTATTATCACAGCTCCTCCCCCATAGCGTGATAATATGTAGCCTATATGTTGACCCTACCTCTCAGTATTATTCAAATTAAATTTGAAGTAAATCCACGCAGTACTTTTTGAGTTTAGCCCGGACATACATACAAACACACAGACAAACAGACAAAAATTTTAACAACAATATTTTTGGCTTCTATATCAAATGTAGACCACGCCTCAAGTAACCTTTTAAAAAAATATTCAATGTACAGTTTTGACTTTCCTACGATTTTATTATATGTATAGATCATTGGTTAGTGTGTGGGTGGAATAAGTGATAAGATAAGGGAGATTAGCAAAAAAATGGCCAGCTGCATTCACCGTTTCGTAAGTGATCGGCGAGGTAAAGCTACTAGGCACGCGGTCACCCCATAGATGGGTGATTGTTAAAGTGGTGAATTTGCTGAACATCTCCGTGCTTCGGAGGGCACGTTAAGCTGTCGGTCCCGATAGTTTTCATTAGACAACAGTCGATCAGCCATGTCAGAGGCCTCCTGGGCGGCTTGCACAACTCTGACATCAGGTTAACCACTGCCCATACGATAAGGAAAAAAGCAAAAAAAAAAAAATACCTACCAGTCTTTGATCCTGTTTTATCACTACAGGGTAAGATCCTTCTACGACGAAATCACCAGTGTTAGGTACATATCCATTATGTAGTAACGTGTGACTGTGTCCTCCGACCACAATATCAATATAGGGGCCACCTTGTTCTGCTATTAGTCTGAAAAAAAATTGCTTATTATATCAACGTATTACTAATCGTCTTCCGCGAAATTCGGCCATAGCAGACAATCTCAATGGAGACTAGCCAGATGGCTAGTCGGGATATATTTTATGCACAAATATGTGTGCAAACACAGGGACACTTTCTATTCCATCGTTTTCATAGTCCCATGAAATGAATAGGTATAGAACCGACGGCTTAACACGCTGCGATTTTTTTTTAGGAAGACAACGCCCGCACTAGGCATTATAATCCCTATGTCGCGGGGTACTTTACAAACATATAATAGACGGACATAAATTACATCCAGACTTAGAACAATTATGTTTGGGTCACACAAATAGTTATACGGCGCGGGACTCAAATCCGCGACACGAATAGACGAGGTGACTGTCTTAGCCGTGCAGTCATTCCGAGCCCTGAAGTTTTATTACCGCCAACTCCCAGACTTTGGGCTGATACGGAGATATTTTCTTCACCTACAGAAACATCCTAAAGCCTCGACCCAGACCCATTTCATTTTTTTTTATTTATCTGCGGTTGAATACACTCCTACCAGATCAAGGAGACAGTCGTCGGACTAGAACTGGTATTTGTATATTTCAAATTGTAAGCACAATAGCTATATATATATATATATATATATATATATATATATATATATATATATATAAATGAATGTTTGTCTGTATGTCCTTTATAAAATCTTAAACTATGCATTTGATCATGTGATGATCTTCACCAAAGTGTTTTGCATGAGCCCACAAAGGTTTCTGAGTTGGTACGATCAATCTTCGACAGACGGCGCCACTATAATTCCCATAATTAATTTGATGGCGGTACGGAGTTAGCCAAGATAGTAATTGCATATAAAATGTTTAGAAAATACCCATGAGTAGATAAGAAGCGGAACATGGTTGATATTAATCCCGATTGCTGAAATGCACATAGCATTTTCCATAAAACATTTGTACTATATTTTCCTTAAGTAATTATATAGATAAGATGTAATAGCGATCAAACCGCACGATTCTCACGATTTACGTGAAAATCGTGATATATGATCGCTTCGTCATTTACTTCAATAATACAATCTAACCTCAACCAGAACCTCAAAAGAATAAGGTTTCTAGTATAGTCATACGGAACTTTATAAGGTTTCAAAAATTTGTTAATAGAAGTCTAATCACCAAATCCAGATCTATATGGGTGTAATCTATATATATAAAAATCAATGTCACTTTTCGTCGTCATGTTATAACTCAACAACGCCTTTACCGATTTGGCTAATTTTGGTCTTGAATTATTCGTGGAAGTCCAGGGAAGGTTTGTACGTAGAGAAAATTTAAAAAAGTCTTGAATAAGTGTAAAATCAACATCTTTCTATACTCCCATATACAAACAATTTGTACTAATACTTAAAAGCGTAGCGAAGCACGTACCAGGCCGCTAGTTATCTATATAAGAAGACCTAATTCTTAGCATTCCATGGCTTCACCGTGCGGAAAACCGGTTCCATCGCGTGGTAGAGGAGGGAACACTCGTCAGAGTCTGACACTTGCAACTCAGATGTAGGTTAAAGGGGGCCTCCTGTAATGCATCAACGCTCACCTTCTCTGTCTCTCAGTGTTGCCCCCTCTTCCAAGCCAAATTTAATATGATCCTAACAATGCCACTTTGGATACTCGTTCTAATATAGAACATACGTAAGTTCTTGAAAATCGATATAGATAATTACACCCAGACTCAGGACAAACAAACATGTTCATGCACCCAAATATCTGTCCTGAGTAGGAATCGAACCTACGACCTTCAGCGCAAAAAGCAAGCCATTGCCAACCACGCCAAAGGCCCGTCAAATTTCTTAGTAATTGATTTATATTAATCTAAGAAGCAATTATATTAGTATAATAACCTACTTTTGTGGTACGTATTTGTGGCAATTGGATGCCATTACGGCATATAGGTTATAAGTTATCTTATTTTAATATGAACTTAATAAAATATTAAGTTAATATCGGCTATTTGGTGGAAATTGCGAATCGTTAGTTGCTGGTGACCACATATATTGTCCATCGCCGGGGTATTGTGCCGAGTGCCAACCGAAGTTTTATTGAAATGAGACGTGCACACTTTAATTAAACCGTAAATAATAGATAGAAACTAAAACTATCTGTCTCCATTACAAATTCCTTACCTACTTTATTATAACTTTTTGTTTTATATTTAACTAGCTGTGCCCCGCGGTTTTACTCGCGTTAAAGTTTATATATAGCCTTTGTGTTAATCCAGCGTATCTTCTAACTCCATACCAAATTTTATTAAAAACGCTGTAGCCGCATAGAGGTGAAGAAGTAACAAACATACACACTCACAAATTTTCGCCTTTATAATATTAGTGTAATTATGTTTCTCTGTAAGATGCCATTTGTAAAGATGATCTCATAACATGCATAACTATAATGTGTCGATATGGTTCAGAAATAAATTTAATTTATTTCTTTTTTTCCATAGAGTGTACGCAACACAATTTTACTAATAGTTACTATTTTAAACGACATCTTCAACCTGTCCTTGTATTTGCCAAGCAATACTATTAAAATCATATTAGATACAATCATCAGCGCCTTCCAGTGACCCTCACAAGATCATCGGTCCATCTTGTAGAGGGCACGATCCAGAAGACGCAGCGTGGGCTGCGTCTTCTGGATCGTGGTCGCCACTCGAGAACCTTTCTGCTGGAAATCGCTGGATGCGGATAGCGCAAGACCGGCAATTGTGGACATCTTTGGTGGAGGCCTTTGTCCTGCAGTGGACGTCTTTCGGCCGATATGATGATGATAATGATGAGATACAATCACAACAACCCAGAAAAAAAACAGTCAAATTGATTGATAACCTTCCTTCAAGTTGCTTAAATGTCATTGCAACATCATCGACATAAATTACCCTGCATACCTACGTGTCCCTTTGACAATTAAAAAACATACGCACGTAGATTTTTGACCGTGGTGCTTAGTCGGTCGGTAAGCGATCGGAGAGGTTAAGCAATAAGTCAGTCTACAGATGCGTAAACACTTAAGTGATTATGAGAGTTATGAGTATCTCCGTGCATCGGAAAATATCATAAATTGGCGGTTCCGGTAGTAGTCAAGCCATGTCAGGCGCCTATTGAGCGGCTTAAACAATTCTGATACAGAGTCACCACTTCCCAAACTAGAGATAAAAACCGGCCAAGTCCGAGTCGGACTCGCCCATAAAGGGTTCCGTAGCAGCAAGTATTTTAGTTGATTAAATGAAAGGTTGTTTACGGTTAATGACGTATTAAAAAAAAACTACTTACTAGATCTCGTTCAAACCAATTTTCGTTGTTAGTTTACATGGTAATGTACATCATATTTTTTTTTAGTTTTATCATTCTCTTATTTTCGAAGTTACAGGGGGGGGACACTAATTTTTCCACTTTGGAAGTGTCTCTCGCGCAAACTATTCAGTTTAGAAAAAAATAATATTAGGAACCTCAATATAATTTTTGAAGACCTATCCATAGACACCCTACATGTACGGGTACGATGCAAAAAAAAAATTGAGTTTCAGTTCTATGTATGGGGAACCCCTACAATTATTATTATGATATACGGACGGACAGACAGACAGACATGACGAATCTATAAGGGTTCCGTTTTTTACCATTTGGCTACGGAACCCTAAAAAGAAGTAAATCATATGTCACATGTGCTGCCTTGCTTAACTTGTCTTCCATCCTTGATTGCAATTTACTATTTTGACGACAAGAAGAAATAAATTTACTAAACACGTAGGTATATGACAGTGGGGACGTATTCGTCATCATCAACATTTCAGCCGAAAAAAGTCCCCTGCTCTACAAAGGATCTCCACAATGGCCGGTCTTTTGCGACCCTCACCCAGCGGCTTTACGTGACACTTCATGATAGTCGGTCCACCTTGTAGAGGACAGCCCACGCTGCATCTTCCGGTTCGCGGTCGCCACTCGAGAACCTTTCTGCCTCAGCGGCTGTCGGTTACGAGCTATGTGCCCTGCCCACTGCCACTTCATTTTGACAATTCTTTGGTGACGTATTTACTGCAAAAAAATATTAAGCTAAATATAATATAATTACCTATCGACTCCAATTCCGGAATGTGACAAAACTACAATTATCCGTACTCCTTGGTTGTGTAGTTTTTCAGCTTCCTGTTTGACGGCTTCTGCTTCATTCGTGAAGTTCAATAGACCCGTGTTAGAAAATGTCTACAAAATTAAAACTTCACATAAAGATAAAACTTTAAACCCCATTTTCGTCCCTTTAAGGGTTGAATTTTACAGAATCCTTTCTTAATCTTCTCCCTAGTTATATAAGAAACTTTTGTATATAATTTGAAGCCCATTGGTTTGGACTGTGCGTTGATATAGCAGTCAGTGAATTTCTTTGACTACTTGCTTCATTAAAATTTAAATTTGAGCGATCTGAATTAAACTCCGTTACTTAGTAAAAACATGTAAAATACAAAAATACATATATTGTTTAATTTTAATGTAATTTGTTTTTGTCACGTGATTTCTATTTAATTCGTTTACAATTTTTTTATGAACATGTATTGGTTCATTTAAATTGTTATATAATGGCATCTCTAGTATCATTATTTAGTCACAAGTTTAACTCTGTTATACTTGCAAATTGCCAATATGTGGCAAACGCCATTGTTTAGTATTCATCGGAATTAGTATTACCTACTTGTCTTGTTAAAGATATATCGTGTATATAATGGGTTAATAAATAAACACATAATCGAAGCATTGTCTTTCTACCAAAAGAGCATAACACATTTAAACCATGGACCTGAACAGACTTCAAATTTACTATCATTTATACCTAAATGAGCCGTATTTTTAAAAGATTTAAATATACCGAAGTCGGTTCTGTTAATAATAACAATTTGTCAGAATTTTTCGAATAATCGCTTAATATTTAATTCATTAATTAACTTTCACACTCATAAATCAAGTTTAAGTGTATGATTTTTTTACTTACATTTGTCAATGCATTAATAACGCCAATGATACCAATCTTTCGGCCTTCTCGTTCCACAACGATACTCTTTTCGTACAAACCTTGTATTGAAGGTTCATCATCGTCAATTATATTGGCAGTAACAACAGGTGCTTCCAAATGTTTTAGGTATGGAACTAATCCTGCAATACCATCATCAAATTCGTGATTTCCCATAACCTATAAATAAATAAGGATATTAAAATGTATACAATGTACTACGATAGTGACAATTATAGTTTTCTTTTTTTTAACAGGACTAGTCCCTTCCTCTTACCCACCACTGCAACTCCTGTAGGCCAGGATCAACAGCGGCACACAATGAAATGACATTGAGCGGTCAGGCTCAGACATGTCCCGGGAAATCGCTTCAAAAGTGCTATCTTGCTTATAATTGTGATTCAAAAGTTCGATTAAACCGAAAAGGGCGTTGCGTGATTGATTGTACTGTTGTTGATTTTAGGTGGAAACACACAAATATTTCGTGTCCGGGACACGAAATGGCGAGGCGACTTTCTTAAACGCTGCGCCACACGTGCAGCCATAACAATACATTCAATAATTGATTTTGCTATTATTGTTTGACAGCTACAGTTGACAGTTATGATTAACAACATGTCATCCGCATGGAAGGTAGATCTAATAAATAAGAGATACTTTACGTGTAACTCACATGAGCATCATGAGGTAGCATATTGATAAAATCTTGAGTCACCTTCCATCGTAACATGTTAAACCAAATTGTTCCTTGGTAAGTGTCACCTGCATTGAGTAACAAGGACTGCGGCTCCCTATCGAAAGCTTGTCGAACAAGTGTGGTGAGGCGAGCAAAACCACCTATACACGGCGCCTTGTCATTGGTTCGATTACAAATGGTTGCTTGTGGACTTGTTTCTTCAAATCTGCAACAAATTACTATTGAGACAAATTTCCACCGTTACAAAATCGTTCATATTATAAAAAACAAAACGGTTAATGACATTTGTTTTTCAAAAACAGAATACATCATTCACTGACATTGAGAAATACAGATAAAGTGAATAACATAACACAATACATATATTGCACGAAACGAGATACAAAAAGGCATTACTTATTATATGTAATTATTGTTAGTGATAGGTATATACAACTTAGGAGTAACACGTAATTATTTAAGATAGGATAACTGATTAAGTAAATGCAATACATTTTTTAGTATTTCTTTTTTGTTAATGTAGGTAAGTCTTGTATCTAAATTTTATGCCAGGCGGCTAATGAGTACAGAGTCCACATTAAGTATTGGAACGTAGTTGCTATCATCATTTGCATTTGATAGCAATCGATAGAAATTAAATTATTTACTATGACATTAAAGGACTGCCTCGTTGGTCTAGCGGTAGCATGTTCAACCGCAGAAAAATGAAGTCCTGGGTTCAAATCCCGGGTCGGGCAAAAAGTGATTATGGGATTTTTCCGTAAAAAGAAATTTCTCCGTTTCAGCCCGAAGTCTGGAAGTTGGCGGCATTACACCCCTGTGCCTCGGAGAGCACGTAAAGCCGTCGGTCCTGTACCTGACCTCTTTCCGGTTGTGTCGCCAGTCGTCCCATTGAATAATGAGAGTGATGGAATAGAAAGTGCCCCTGTGATTGCGCACACACTTGTGCACTATAGGTAATATTATGTCCTGCGCAATTGGCTCAATTGAGAATGGCCGCCTTAGCCGAAATTCGGCCGGGAAGACTTCAAAGGACGCTTTTGGATAAGAATCGAATATAAGTAATTGAAATAACATAAATGTAATTTTAATTTTCGTTTAAATAGTTGGTAAAATGAAAATAAAATGTTTTATTTACGTATACGTTAAAAAGCGCTTGTAAATTGTCAGAGTATATATTTGTAGTAATATAGTTAATTATACATAACCATTTCTAGGAACATATAGATATTTAGGTACACGGAAAGTATGAATACATTTAGCTAGCGTGTATTAATTTATTGTCAAAGAGATTATGAACAAGTTTAATTATAGATATTTATAATTTTAGATATTTTACTACATATCAGAATAGTTCTGTCTTTATAATGGTAAGAATTCAATATTATTATTATTGCGGACCTTGTGTTTATGACGACGATCGCGCTTTAATGGACACACCACCGGAACCAATGCGCCCCAACTGAGAAGACCCAGAGAAACAAATGCAGCCGGTGTCTCTTCTACCTGTTTCAACACGGTCCAGTTGAGACAAGGTAGGATTTTATATCCTTGACAGTTTTGAGGAGGCTGTTGTTACTTTTTACACCTTCGTGTCTGGTATTTGTATGTACAACACGGCTATATATCAAGCTATACATTTCCAATATAAGCTGACCTCTCGTTGTGTGGAAATCCTATACAACGCGAGATCCGTGCCGTAGCCGTGTGTGTCTTAACAAGATCGTATTTACGTAAACAAATATAAATTAAGAGATGTGTAAATTGTTGGTATTTCCTAATTATCGTGTTTGAATTTGTATTTATTTGATGAATACTATTTGGGAGTGTGTATCTTTTGTCAGTATTTTAGCATTGTGTTGTCACTGTTGTTGACAAGTGTTATTACTTTAGTTTTTTTATAAACTGTTGGTGTAGAATAATCAAGATGGGAGGATAATTTAATGAATTTATTTTGACTAAATAAATGTTTTAGATAGGCTTTTGCGGCCGTACTTCATACTTCGATTTAATAGGTTATATGCGACTTAATGAGGGAAATTTATTTTATATATATCTAACTGATTATGGAAAGCAATGAAGGCCGTTCAACGCCATAACGGTGCATTTGCGGAACCACCCTTACTACCTATGTAATAGAGATACTGCTGTTGTGAAAGTATCAAGATTAAGAATGTTACTGTTGGTGTATTGTGTTGTTTATTGTCTTATTGTGTATTCTCTTATCTTTGCATAATTGTTCGACTCTGAATTTGTACCTACTCATATGTTTTAACTTCATCTGTGGTAAACGGTGTGGTGTGGATATCATAATTAATTATATTGTATAGCCTTCACATTATTATAAAGTAATATTGTTAGTTTACCCAATAAATAAAAAAAAACAAAAAGCCTCGTGGTATTCTCATCAATGATGAAAGTTTTGACCGATTTTCTTCTAGGTGCGGTTTCCACGTGTGGTGGGTACATAACATGAGACCAAGACCAGAGCTAGAATAACTTTCTCAAATGTGATACATGAATAGATCCTTAAATCAAGTTTCTACCGTACTAAGGTTAGATAACTCTAAGTAATAAAGCTACTAGATGGGCAATCAAGTAGCGCTCGGTTCGTTTCATACTTCCCACTTTCATTTTTCCCACAGAATTACCATTTTATTGTAATCAAACTTCCAATTACCGAGTCATGGATATTTCTATGTATTTAAGTATTTATCTATCTATAAAAGTATGTATATCGTCGCCTGGTACCCATAGTACAAGCTTTGCTTAGTTTGGGGCTAGGATGATCTGTGCGACATTGTCCTTAAATATTATAAATATTATTATTAAATTACGCAAATAACAGTTTAATATTTTCATTTTTAAATTTAATATTTTCTTAAAGTTAACTAATGCTTAATCTATTTTAAAGTAGCTATGACCCGTGGTGGACGTGGACGTTAAACTTCATAAATTATAGCCTATGTTTTTATCGGGTATATAAGCTATATTACTACAAAGTTTTATCAAAATCCATTCGGTAGTTTTTACATGAAAGAATAACAAATATCCATACATCCATACTCACAAACTTTCGCATTTAAAATATATGCACAAGTAAAAAATTTAGGCACTTTAGTTGAATTGCTTTTTTCGAGGGCATAATTGGATACTAAGCCAAAAGATTTAATTTGCATTGTTATATAGGAGGCCCTATAATTTTGTTATAATATTTATTCTTAGCCTTAGTATCCAGTTATACGCTCCAAAAAGCAATACTTAATTATCTCCAAAAATCTCATATTGGTACAAAAAATATAATTAGAATACATACCGTGCGTGGAAGTCATTATAATGCACTATATTTAAACCAAATATATCCTGGCTGTGAACTAGTAGAGTAAGAGAATACACTAACAATATGATTCGAAGCTCAAACATTTTCACTGACTATCACTATTCACTCATTACATCATAATTACACAATCTCAACATAAGATACAGGTAGATTTGCTGCACGAAAACACGGTAATCAACTAAATATCAGCACCAAAGTTCAGTACTATATATTCCGTAGTGGCACTAAAAGACAACTAGCTTGAGCAACGAGCCTTATACGAATCCTAGCGGTTGAATATTGACAAAATGGCCCTGACGCTTTGATATGCATCATTAATTAAATCTTAACTAGTCTTGTTCTACATATAACAGTGTCAGATAAATCGGATGGATCACTTAAGGAGATTGATGCAAATGAATATGAATATCCAGCCTATTACTATCTCACTGCAGGACAAGGACCTCCTCTCACAATGAAAGGGCATAGGCGATTGTCCACTACACTGGCCTTGTGTGGGTCATCCAGATATTCTGGAGAACTTTCAGGCACACAGGTTTCCTTACGATCTTTGCCTTTACCATTTTAAGAACGAGATAATTAATTAATAATACGCACTTGAATTTAAAAAGTCAGTGGTCCGCCTTGAGTATATTTAAACTCAAGGCCATTGACTCCACAGGTCCAACGGTCTACCCACTAGGCTATCTAGATTTAGTATAGTGAATGCAAATATGAGAGCCGTGTGTTTTCCGGCCTAGAAAGAATAACAAGCTCCCTTACCATTTCGTGGGTGTCGTAAAAAGTGACTAAGGGATACACCAGGTAGTCGGGCGCCAGCGTCCAGCGTGTGTACCAGTTACCACTAAACTATGGTCACCAACTCGCATGCCTAGCGCGGCATGCAAATCTTTGGGGGAGGTCAATGTCATGTAGTGGACAATATCAGGCTGATGATGATGATGTGTGTGATGTGAAATATGAGAACTGCTCAACCGAAGATTAATTAATATTTTGCATACTTACTGTCAGGCGTTCCGAATAGGATATAGATAACTTTTATCCAAAATAAGTACTGATCCGAGTAATAATTGAAGCACAGCCGCGGGCAGATATCTAGATTTACCCATAAAACAATTATTATTTGATCTAAGATGCAAAACATCAGATTTCAATATATGTAATATATAAAGTGCCCAAGAATAACCCCAAGAACACTACCAATAGATGATGATGCGGAACAGGTTTTCAACGCTGTTTAGTTATGACAGCTGTTATTTTTATATTTTGTATTTTATAAGTTAAGTTCCGGTATTTTCTTTCTTTATATTATTTTGTGTAATAAGAATATTAATAAGTTTAAGAAGGACTATTTAATTAATGAATTTTTGTCATACAATGATGGGTACAGGAATGTGGATAGGTCTTTTTAAAAAGAAAATTTAATAATCTAATAATATGCGATGGTATAAAAGCTCATAAATGGACCAGGGGCTCTACCGGCTAAGTCACCGAACATCGATTTCTTAAAAGGCGTTCAAATGAATAAAGGTTAAAATGACTTAATCAATAGTTAAATCTGCTTCAACGTTGGCAATCGATTCCGGACCATTTATGACGTCCCATGCGCTCATGGAATTGGATTTAACGAGTGATTCCGCAACTCGACGACTTGCAGAACATCAAAATTAATAATATTTTCATTCCGCAACTCGTCCCAAGTTACTATCTCAATGAGTAAGGTACAATCAGTAAAAAAGTGTTAGTGTGGATATAATATAGAATTAGGATTTGTTAAGTATAAAATATTTAATCATCAGAACATTTTCACATTAATAGAAAAGATTAAATCATATAATAATAAAATTATAAGCAATCGCCGTAAAAATAATAATCAACAATCAGGAATAAAATAATCAACAGTTTTAAAAGCTTCAACAATTATAATATGACTGAAAATTAGACTTTCAAGGATTTGTGATAAATTTTTAGCTTATAACTTAAAAATCAATGTTTAAGGGTTTCTATGACAGTCTTATAATTGATAATCACATTTTAGAATTAATTTTATAAATAAACCTACAGTTTTTAAATACTCACTAGTAATAAAGATAAAAATATATATAGGTAATATTAAGATAATATAAATAATCAACAATTGTGAAACATTTAACAATCAAATATTGAAAGTAAGGCTTTCTAAGATTTATCATTTACTATTGCAATAATAAATAAACTACAAATTATTCTTAGGAACTCTTTCTATGACAGTCTTATAATTATTAATAAATTTTTATAATCAGTCTTACAATTTCTAGCTTAAAATGTTAATACACACACATTCCTACGGAAATCTCAAAATCCACGAAATCTTTTAATACGTTCTCAATATAATTATCAATTTCTTGAGTCTCTTTTTTCTTTTGGAATATAATTGACCCTTTTTAAATTAACTGTTAAAAAATATATATTTTGTAGATACTGACTTTTTACATATTAAATTATCTTTGAATAAAACGAAAATAAAAACGGAACATTCTTAAAAAAAACTGTTATAACTTGTCTTACTAACTGAAATAAAGGTTGATAAAGTCTAAAATTCCCCACAAAAAGAAACGTGGGTCGATTTGCGGAATGAAAGTATACCGCGCTGATTACAACACAAGATTACAACATTTCAAAATGGATACTTTGGAAGCACGACGTAAAACCAACGATATGTTAACACTACATAGATTGCTACATGGGGGGCTACTATCCCCAGAGACGCTTATGCATATAAATTTGACTGTTCCTCATACTATACCTAGACATCCAATAACTAGATCTTTCCAGCCAAATAATAGCCGAACCAACTTAGGACTCAATGCTCCTACGAACAGAATAATGCGTACTTACAACGAAATGTTATCCTACGACGGTAGTATTGACATTTTTCATACGACCAACATAAAAAAGTTTAAAAGGGTAATACTGTATATTCTTAGTCAGACTACAAATAATTAGTTTCTCTGAATATATTTTTTATTTTAATGTTTTTTTTATACATATATAACACTGATCTAACTTCCTTTATTCGTTTTAGTTTCTATCTCTAATTTAAAACCAAATTTTAGGTAATATAGTTTTTAAGTTTTTGTTTTGTTATAAAATTGCAAATGTTGTATACACCTGTAATGGCAAATCACACAGTACTTGTGTTTATACATAAAAACGATTTTAAGTTGCATTGTGAATTGTCGATGGTGTGTCATTTATAAATAAATAAATTAATTAATTTTGGTGTTTCGCAAGTCATCCCAAATGGGCCGTAGGCATGTAGGACGAGTTGAGGAATCACTCGATTTAACGATTGATTAAGTCATTTTAAGCCTTTATTTATTTGAACGCCATTTAAGAAATCGGTGTTCGGCGACTTAACCGGTAGAGCACCTGAAGTAAAGGTTAAAAATGACTTAATCAATCGTTAAATCGACTTCAACGTTGACAATGGATTCCGAATCACACTGTCACCAAGTAATTAGAAATCGTTTTTTTTTTTAATACCAAGGGTAACGAATGACTCATGAAACAATTAACCGCACGTGCGCTCATCTCCTCCTGAAGGTTCTTAAACTGTGATTGTCTGAATCCGACTATTCGTATTCTTACAATGGGACTACTTGACTTTCAAATGTACTTGACTTGAATGCAATGTGTCTGCGGCTTTGTTGAATGATTGGAGATATTAATGTCTAATTTTTTTTAAACCATCTATACAAATTTCAAAATTATGAAACAGAATTAGTTGGTCAATTCAGAATATATATTAGGTCAATGATCCCGCAGGATTAAGAGCCCACGAGATATGGTTAGGGAAACGGTGGTAGGTATGTTTATACATCTGGATACAAATATGACGTTTATGGTTTTTTGTAGGTACGTTAAGAGTTTTAAATTTAACCATTTCATTGTGTTTGGTAATGCAGATTTTGCATCAAATTTTCAATGTAATAAAACCTCAATATAATAAACATGGGAGATTATTTACACACGGCTATCTGATTCCAAACTAAGCATGCTTGTAATATTGAAACCAGATAACTGATTTACTACATATACTACTTTTATTTTGTTAATATAATATACTTATATAGATAATTGCACCCAGACTCAGGACAAACAGACGTGTTCATGCACACAAATATCTGGGGGACTACCGGCAAATTCTTCGGGTTAGTTCTGATAGACCCCGTTCTTGTTTCCCCCGGAAAAATTTTCTGTTTTAAAATTGCGTTTTATTAAATAAAATCAAGGTGGTACAGACAAGGAAAAAAGTACTGGATATATTTTCGTGTATTTATTTCAAATTAGCAGCAATCATAGATTCTGTTAGTCTTCCATTTTAAATACTATTGCTGTCTAAACACGTTGACTTTAGGATATAAAGTGATAAATCAAATTAACAAAAAAAATACATAATATGTGGCCCTCACTCATTACATTACTACAAGTGCCTTTAATAAAGCTAGTTAAGGAATAGCTTAACTAGCTGTGCCCCGCGGTTTTACCCGCGTTAAATTTTATAAATTATCATAGCTCCTCCCCCGTAGGTGATAGCGTGATAATTGTGTAGTCTATATGTTGACCCGATCTCTTAGTAATCATGCAAAATTTGAAGTAAATCCATGCAGTGCGTTTTGAGTTTAGCCCGGACATACATACAGACAAACAGACACACAGACAAAAATTCTAAAAACTATATTTTTGGCTTCAATATCGATTGTAGATCACGCACCAATTACCCTTTTTAAAAAATATTCAATGTACAGTTTTGACTTTCCTACGATTTTATTATATGTATGTATAGATATATAGAAATCCGTCAACTTAGAAGTCACTAATTATGATTCTATCTAATACTTAGCTGAGTAATGAGTATAAATAATCTCGTAATTTAAACTAAATAAACTAGTATACAAAATCTATTAATAAAATCAACAAAGGTATAAGTCAATTTAATGCTTTACCATACATGTCCTTAATTGATGATCATAACTAATACTTTATTACTACTAAGAAGTTATGCCAAAAATGTCTAATTTAAATTATGTTAAAATTATAATAATAAAAATAAACAGAAGTAAAGTAATCAAAAATTGGGATGTATAATTATCATTTAGCTGATTTTTTGCAGGAATGAAATTTGATTATTTATCGTATTTTGTATCTTATTATCGTATTTTTCTGTTAATCGTCTGATGTCTGTATCGTACAGTACACTTTTCTCTTCGTTGGCTTGACAGATTATTAACAAGAATGATGAGTATAAAAGGTGTCAAGCAAAATGTAAAGTAAAAAAAATTGAGTTGTGCTCGACAGTACTATTTTTAAAATTTCAGGGGCTATCGATAATTAATATATGTATGTAGTTATAATCGAGGCAAAATACGTGTGCAAAGATCGTGACAAATGGAAATCAGTTGTCTCTGCCTACCCCTCTGGGAAACAGGCGTGAGTCTACGTATGTATGTAGTTATAAAAAATTGTTTTAATAACTTTCGGGGGAAACAAGAACGGGGGGAATCAGCACTAACCCAATTCGTCGAACATCGGATAGTGATCGGCGTTCAAATAAATAAAGGTTAAAAATGACTTAATCAATCGTTAAATCGGCTTCGACGTTGAAAATCGATTCCGGACCATTTATGACGTCACATGTGGACATGGAAGCCGATTTATCGATTGAGTGAGTCATTTGTAACCTAACGTCGATCACTATCCGATGTTCGAAGACTTAGCCGGTAGTCCCCCTGGGTGGGAATCGAACCCGCGACCTCCGGCGTGAAAAGCAAGCATTTGCCAACATCACCTTCACAATATTATAAACCTCAATATCATTTTTGAAGACCTATCCATAGATACCCCACATGTATGGGTACGATGAAAAAAAATTTTTGAGTTTCAGTTCTATGTAGGTATGGGGAACCCCCAAAATTATTATCATTTTTCTATTTTTGTGTAAAAATCTTAATGCGGTTCACATAATACATCTACTTACCATCTACTTACCATGTTTCAACAGTACAGCTCTTATAGTTACGGAAAAAATGGCTGTGACATACGGACGGACAGACAGACAGACATGACGAATCTATAAGGGTTCCGTTTTTTGACATTTGGCTACGGAACCCTAAAAAGGATTCCTACCGAGTTTTCTGGCAGGGTTTCTCAGTAGCTGCCACCTCATGTATGCAAAAAAATATGACGATTCCACATAAATGTAAAATTTTTACGGAATATTTTTTTTTTGACTTTGACATTCTGGGGCTGGCATATCCAGGACCAGGAGACTACAAGGATCTACCCCTAACAAGTGTACTGAATTATGTGCAAACCTCATTCAGGGCTCTAGGGATACAGTAAAAACCAATGAGGCTAGTACAAAAGATCCTGAAGGGTCGAAGTGCTGTACGCTAGTACACCCCAGCCAAGACAAGACAAGCATTTGCCAACCACGCCAACACGCATATAACACGACGGCCAGATATCGTCGTATTATGTTCTTATGACTTATTTTGGTGGTGGGTAAGGTCATCATGCATAGGTCTTTTACGATGATTTAAAGTTTACGATTTAGAATACTAAGCCTACGGAACGACGCGGCGACGTAACCTATATATTTTCTTCACTAAGTTGAATACCAATTTTGTCGTCAATCAATTATTTTATTGCAGCACATTCTAGCTTAGATAAATTGGGTACTAGCTTGCACTAATGTGCAAACAATTTCATAAATCATGTCATCTTTCGCTCGCACTTAGCAGGTAATGGGAGAAAGTTTAAGGAAATAATTAAAATTGTTCTTAACCCTTAAATTGGTTTTGTCCGTTTTAAAGGACACAGTATTTCCACGCACACAGACGCTGTTGTAGTTGTAATACTCCTAAGCGCTGTGCGCGGGTGGAAGGGCAGGGTATTAGCTATCTCTTTCGCGCGGGTGCATGTTCCATTAACGAAGCGATGAACGGTAGCGAATAGTAGTTATTAGAAAAAGTGCAACGGTCAGATTTGTTTACATTCCTGTTCTAATTGATAACAACTGTAAGTATTTTGGTTGTTTTGTTTTAATGTTATATTATTAGTTAGAATATGGTTATAGGTGTCGTGTTCATGCACACAAATATCTGGGGGACTACCGGCAAATTCTTCGGGTTAGTTCTGATAGACCCCGTTCTTGTTTCCCCCGGAAAAATTTTCTGTTTTAAAATTGCGTTTTATTAAATAAAATCAAGGTGGTACAGACAAGGAAAAAAGTACTGGATATATTTTCGTGTATTTATTTCAAATTAGCAGCAATCATAGATTCTGTTAGTCTTCCATTTTAAATACTATTGCTGTCTAAACACGTTGACTTTAGGATATAAAGTGATAAATCAAATTAACAAAAAAAATACATAATATGTGGCCCTCACTCATTACATTACTACAAGTGCCTTTAATAAAGCTAGTTAAGGAATAGCTTAACTAGCTGTGCCCCGCGGTTTTACCCGCGTTAAATTTTATAAATTATCATAGCTCCTCCCCCGTAGGTGATAGCGTGATAATTGTGTAGTCTATATGTTGACCCGATCTCTTAGTAATCATGCAAAATTTGAAGTAAATCCATGCAGTGCGTTTTGAGTTTAGCCCGGACATACATACAGACAAACAGACACACAGACAAAAATTCTAAAAACTATATTTTTGGCTTCAATATCGATTGTAGATCACGCACCAATTACCCTTTTTAAAAAATATTCAATGTACAGTTTTGACTTTCCTACGATTTTATTATATGTATGTATAGATATATAGAAATCCGTCAACTTAGAAGTCACTAATTATGATTCTATCTAATACTTAGCTGAGTAATGAGTATAAATAATCTCGTAATTTAAACTAAATAAACTAGTATACAAAATCTATTAATAAAATCAACAAAGGTATAAGTCAATTTAATGCTTTACCATACATGTCCTTAATTGATGATCATAACTAATACTTTATTACTACTAAGAAGTTATGCCAAAAATGTCTAATTTAAATTATGTTAAAATTATAATAATAAAAATAAACAGAAGTAAAGTAATCAAAAATTGGGATGTATAATTATCATTTAGCTGATTTTTTGCAGGAATGAAATTTGATTATTTATCGTATTTTGTATCTTATTATCGTATTTTTCTGTTAATCGTCTGATGTCTGTATCGTACAGTACACTTTTCTCTTCGTTGGCTTGACAGATTATTAACAAGAATGATGAGTATAAAAGGTGTCAAGCAAAATGTAAAGTAAAAAAAATTGAGTTGTGCTCGACAGTACTATTTTTAAAATTTCAGGGGCTATCGATAATTAATATATGTATGTAGTTATAATCGAGGCAAAATACGTGTGCAAAGATCGTGACAAATGGAAATCAGTTGTCTCTGCCTACCCCTCTGGGAAACAGGCGTGAGTCTACGTATGTATGTAGTTATAAAAAATTGTTTTAATAACTTTCGGGGGAAACAAGAACGGGGGGAATCAGCACTAACCCAATTCGTCGAACATCGGATAGTGATCGGCGTTCAAATAAATAAAGGTTAAAAATGACTTAATCAATCGTTAAATCGGCTTCGACGTTGAAAATCGATTCCGGACCATTTATGACGTCACATGTGGACATGGAAGCCGATTTATCGATTGAGTGAGTCATTTGTAACCTAACGTCGATCACTATCCGATGTTCGAAGACTTAGCCGGTAGTCCCCCTGGGTGGGAATCGAACCCGCGACCTCCGGCGTGAAAAGCAAGCATTTGCCAACATCACCTTCACAAACTGGGACTATCGAAAAGCCCGATCTGCAGGACCTGTGGGGAAGAAAATGAAACAATGCTGTCTATAATATGTAAATGCTATGCGTTGGCAAGACACAGAATGGCCATGAATGTGAAACAGGCGACAACCAATGTACAACTTAATGGAGCTAGGTTGGACCCTGTTGAATCAACTGTGTTCTTGGGTATCACTATTGACTCAAAACAACAATGGAGCCCACAAATAGAAAAACTGTCCGGCAAATTAAGTTCTGCAGCATATGCAGTGAAAACTATTAGACGGCTGACTGATGTTGACACAGCTAGAATCGTTTATTTCAGTTATTTTCGTAGTATAATGTTTTATGGAATTCTTCTCTGGGGTAGCTCTGCTTACATTAACACCATATTTATATTGCAATAAAGTGCTGTAAGAGCTATCTATAATCTTGGCCCGAGAGTGTATCTAAGAGAAAAGTTAAAAGAAGTTAACATTCTAACTGTACCATCTCAGTATACAACATATAACTTAATTAACGCACATCCTGAAAATAGTTTGTTCAGAATCGTTTATTGAATCGATTTATATAATTTTTAATATAGGTAATATTTATTCCAAAATAATAACAGTTACGGAAATTATCGTTATTTTAACCCTGTACAGTCAAAACCAATTGAAATGGACCGTAAGTCAAAGTAATAAGACTTTAAAATCGCAGTTTTATTTGTATTCATACATATTCCATCTTTCAATACAGAATAAAGAAAAATAAACTTTATTTCAAGACACTCATTTAGTCAATAACAATGCATATACATGTTAAATTAAAAATGCAGTGTATGTATTATATTATTATGGGGTGTTTGAGGGTGAGCGTTAATTACGTTACATGTTGTATATATGAAAACCTACTATATGTGCATAAAAATATCGATTCCTTCTGTAAAAGGAGCGATACACATAATGTAAATACTAGAGATATAAGAATAATCTTATATTGCATACTACCCGTCTCCACAAAATAAGTAACTCTTTTATGGGGCAATGTATAAGATTCTATAACAAACTTCCCAATGCTATTAGAGAATTGTCTACGAATAAGTTTAAAAGAATTATTAAAGCCAAATTGTGAAGCAGGGCATATTACAAAATGTCTGATTATTTAAGGGATAAAAGTGCTTGGGATTGAACCGGAACCGGCCAAATGCGAGTCGGACTCGCACATGAAGGGTTCCGCAGCAGCAAGTATTTCAGTTGATTAAATGAAAGGTAAATTGCGGTTTACGATTTATGACGCATTAAAAAAAACTACTTACTAGATTTTGTTCAAACCAATTCTCGGTGTTAGTTTACATGGTAATGGACATCATATAATTTTTTTTACTTTTATAATTCTCTTATTAGAAGTTACAGAGCGGGGGGGACACTCATTTTTCCACATTGGAAGTGTCTTTCGCGCAAACTATTCAGTTTAGAAAAAAATGATATTATAAACCTCAATATCATTTTTGAAGACCTATCCATAGATACCCCACATGTATGGGTACGATGAAAAAAAATTTTTGAGTTTCAGTTCTATGTAGGTATGGGGAACCCCCAAAATTATTATCATTTTTCTATTTTTGTGTAAAAATCTTAATGCGGTTCACATAATACATCTACTTACCATCTACTTACCATGTTTCAACAGTACAGCTCTTATAGTTACGGAAAAAATGGCTGTGACATACGGACGGACAGACAGACAGACATGACGAATCTATAAGGGTTCCGTTTTTTGACATTTGGCTACGGAACCCTAAAAAGGATTCCTACCGAGTTTTCTGGCAGGGTTTCTCAGTAGCTGCCACCTCATGTATGCAAAAAAATATGACGATTCCACATAAATGTAAAATTTTTACGGAATATTTTTTTTTTTGACTTTGACATTCTGGGGCTGGCATATCCAGGACCAGGAGACTACAAGGATCTACCCCTAACAAGTGTACTGAATTATGTGCAAACCTCATTCAGGGCTCTAGGGATACAGTAAAAACCAATGAGGCTAGTACAAAAGATCCTGAAGGGTCGAAGTGCTGTACGCTAGTACACCCCAGCCAAGACAAGACAAGCATTTGCCAACCACGCCAACACGCATATAACACGACGGCCAGATATCGTCGTATTATGTTCTTATGACTTATTTTGGTGGTGGGTAAGGTCATCATGCATAGGTCTTTTACGATGATTTAAAGTTTACGATTTAGAATACTAAGCCTACGGAACGACGCGGCGACGTAACCTATATATTTTCTTCACTAAGTTGAATACCAATTTTGTCGTCAATCAATTATTTTATTGCAGCACATTCTAGCTTAGATAAATTGGGTACTAGCTTGCACTAATGTGCAAACAATTTCATAAATCATGTCATCTTTCGCTCGCACTTAGCAGGTAATGGGAGAAAGTTTAAGGAAATAATTAAAATTGTTCTTAACCCTTAAATTGGTTTTGTCCGTTTTAAAGGACACAGTATTTCCACGCACACAGACGCTGTTGTAGTTGTAATACTCCTAAGCGCTGTGCGCGGGTGGAAGGGCAGGGTATTAGCTATCTCTTTCGCGCGGGTGCATGTTCCATTAACGAAGCGATGAACGGTAGCGAATAGTAGTTATTAGAAAAAGTGCAACGGTCAGATTTGTTTACATTCCTGTTCTAATTGATAACAACTGTAAGTATTTTGGTTGTTTTGTTTTAATGTTATATTATTAGTTAGAATATGGTTATAGGTGTCGTATTTTGATGCAACTTTTTTAAATATTACTGTATTTAGAATAAAATACTTAGTTTATTTATAGTGTCCCACAAAACGGAACTTGACAACTTGAAGTATAAACCAGTGTATTCTTGGACTGACCCATGTAACGGACATTGTCATTTAAACTTGCAAGTAGGTATTCTTTTTTCTTGTCCTATACAACGGACGACGTCAATTAATTGTCACTTTCAACTTCATCGTTATAATTATAATATTTTTTATTTTTTTATCATATTTTACAGAAACATGGCTTGGCGATCAAAAAAAATCTTCTCACTGTTACCTCCGGTGGAATCTGAAGAATACTTGCAAGTTTAAATGACAATGTCCGTTACATGGGTTAGTCAAAGAATACACTGGTTTATACTTCAAGTTGTCAAGGTCCGTTTTGTGGGACACTATAAATAAACTAAGTTTTTTATTCTAAATACAGTAATATTTATTAAAGTTGCATCAAAATACTACACCTATAACCATATTCTAACTAATAATATAACATTAAAAACAAAACAACCAAAATACTTACAGTTGTTATCAATTAGAACAGGAACGTAAACAAATCTGACCGTTGCACTTTTTCAAATGACCACTATTCGCTACCGTTCATCGCATCGTTAATACTATTCCTGTATGTTACCATTTTTCAAGACCTTGTCGTTATGGGTTCTAATTGTTGGGAATGGTAGATAGAATTATCCATTACGATAGCGGATGTTTCCTCCAAAACTTGTGGGTCTTTTAATGCCATATGTGTTTCCGCGTTCATTCTAGTGTAGTAATCGGCGTTGGATTTCACAGCTTTAATAACTAATTGAGCTTCTGCTATTCGTAGCAGAAGCTAAATCATTTATTAAAGCTGTGAAATCCAACGCCTGTCTTAGCGAAGCCAGCATGACACACAATCAATCGTTGTGCTCTTTAGACTGGCTGATTTTTTATGCCACCTTAATCATTTTGTCCGTTTTCTGCAATGGTTGTGATTAACTCAGGTCTCGTCTAGATACAACCGCGAATGGATTTCGTTTGTCTTCTTTAATTTTATTATTATTATTATTAGTGAACAGGCAAGCAGTTGATTCAACTGGTAAGTACATGTATCCAGCTCTTCTCCAGCAGTTTCTATTGCAGCTGAGATATTTCGTCGAGTCTATTTTGAATTGATTCACATTTTGGGCTGAGATTACGTTTTCTGGGAGTTTATTCCACGCTTTGACTATTCTGTTGTTAAAAAAGTGTTTGTCAGGGTTGTTGTGAGATTTATCAAGTTTTCTTAAAAAGTCTAATGCGCGGATAATGTTTCTGAGATTTTTGCTGTTACATTCATACTGTTGCGCTTTGTTATCTTGAAATAAGTCGTTAGTAACTTATAATAATATAAACTTACAAAAAAGAAGAGCAAATAATTTTAAATAAATTTTGATGTTTTAATAAGGACCTGCATTATTACAAGGTCGATGGATGATCTTGTGAGGGTCGCTGGAAGTAGCTGGATGCGGATAGTGCAAGATCGGCAATTGTGGAGATCTTTGGGGGAGGCTTTTGTCCAGTAGTGGGCGGCTTTCGGCTGTTACGAGGATGATGATGATGTTGAACAAGGACATTAAAATGTACGTTGAATTATGGGTATAGTAATTTTTTTTCTATGGAAGTAATGAAACCTTACTAAACCTGCATCTGTCTTATTAAAATAATTATATAGGTAAGACGTTTTGCAGGTTTTTATTAGAAATTTAGAAAAATATGTTAATACTTATGAATGAATGAATGAATGAAATATTTATTTGCAAAAATATAGGTATAGGGTTGTTAGCTACATTATAAACTTATCCAACTATATTTGACATAGATATATCGTGCAAAAATTTTAAACAATTTCAACTATAATATTAATAAATTAAAACAAATAAAATGTCAAACACAAAAAGACGATACAAAATTATAACGTAAAAACATTAAAGGAGTATTAGATAAAATCATTACTTATATTCTTTATCATCAATTAATCTTCCTTTACTACACAGCAACTACGAGCCAAAACAATCAGTGATTATAATATTTATCAACTAACTAGAGGGTCTTAACCACAAGATTTAATTGTAAAATTATTCATTAGGATGATGGGTAATATAACATTCGGGCCACAGCCGGTTTCCTTAATCACGAATTTTGCTTAATGACAAAGACATTTGGCGGTCGGCATATGCAGGTAGATATCCGTCCGCTGGGGATATTATATCCATATATGTAGATATACAAACTATATTATCTTGCAGGAACTATCTGTATTCAAACTAATAATGAGTGTTTACATACTATACAAATTTCAGAATTATTGGTTCCGTCTCCGAATGATTAACATTACTGTTATTTTGACGCTTTTATTTTCTCTTCCTAAGGCTATTAAACCTTATATAAACACTTAAAGTGACAACCGATCGAAATACTGTGTTCGCCTGCTAAATAATTTAAGTGGCCCAAATCTCGTATATATATGCCCCCTTGAGTATGTTTCCCCGGACCGCCTTAACTTGTCTTAGTTTGTTTCAGTGGGTCTTTTTAGTTAGGGCGCATTTAAGACAGTTTTTTTAAAAACAAGGTCCGCAAATGAGGTTTATATAATTCATATTTTTAGCGCATTTAGGCTACCGCAATATTGGGCAAACCTTTGCGACGTAAGCACAACATGCATATGAAAACTGCTCATTCTTAATGAGAGAAAACCATTGTGATAAACATTAGTGAAACTTATTATTTATTAATGAAAATTAGAATTGATGCTGCATGATGCATGATGGATGCATTGAAGAAGTTAAATTTGTCATTTGAATGATAAAGAGCACATAATCGATATATTGTTGAATGCAACAATTAACTGCGAGACTGAGGGACTCATACCTATTTAAAACGCTATTTAGACAATTAGATCAATTGCACCATAGATATCTTGTTAAGAAACATGATTTCCGCCATATTGCGTCTGTGTTAGAGGGTGGTGACTTCGAATTGTTTTGTGTCTTGATTCAACTAAAGGAAAAAAGAAGTTTTCTTACTGCCATACATAGCGCACTTCGATGTCACTCACGATCTATTAATTTAAGACTTTTAATTGTTAACAAAAAGCTGACATAGTTTAATGAATTCTATGACTGTAATTGAATTTAATCTAGGTTAAGATACTTCTTCAATTAAATTTTGTACGTCATTAAGTTGGCAAAACATAGCGGTTTACCTTTATACCTGTATAACACCCATGTAATATGTACCTATGTTTACGAAATAAAGAATATTGAATACTGAATTTTAGATGTCGTTCTAATCTATTAAAGTACACTGCTTAAGACGGGTTCCAAACTATAGTGCAATATTTAAGAAGGCTCCGCATTTAAGAGTTGAATACCAAGAAACTTGAGGGTCATTAAACTGTTTCCTCGAATCAAATATCCTCTTGAAACGATCCCAATAATGTGTTCATGGAATTCCAATTTACTATTCATTTTAACACCCAAGTCACGAATGTTTAATATTTCTTTTATGGCTTTTAAAATTAATATTGATGAGGTAGTTCTTTTTTATATAATTTAATATGAGTTTTTATTATGAACTTAGAATTTGTTGAGTATAACTTTGTTGGGCGTGGTTGGTAGGTACTTGCCTTTCACGCCGCAGGTCGTGGGTGGTGTTCCCACCCAGGGGGGCTACCGGCTAAGTCACCGAACATCGGGATAGTGATCGGCGTTCAAATAAATAAAGATTAAAAACGACTTAATAAATCGTTAAATCGGATTCCATGAGAACATGTGACGTATGACGTCCCAAATATGGTGCGATGGAATCGATTTTTAACGTCGAAGCCGATTTACCGGTAGGTCAAGTTATTTTTAACTTTATTTATTTGAACGCCGATCACTATCCTGATGTTCGGCGACTAAGCCGGTAGCCCCCCAGGACAGATATTTGTGTACTTAAACATGTCTGTCTGGATGAGATGAGGTGTTGGTATAGAATATCATCACCCCACCTCATCCCGTGGGGGGCGTCGAAATCGTCCGAGGGAATACCTATCGGAGAACAGGCAGCAGCGTTTTTCTGTGTACTGTGATCATCAAACTGCGATCGCCAACCCGTCTGCCAAACGTGGCAATTATGGTATAACCCCCCATTCTTTGGGGAGGCTTTTGTAGAGCAGTGGGCATACTTTGGCTGACATGATGATATATCCGCAAGGCCTTACTATAAAGAATTGGATATGACCTTACCTTCCATAGTACTATACCGCGTTGCCGTCTACGTTAGGGTAAACAAAGAGCTGTACACCAAGCGGAGTGAGATACATACTTATTGCACACGGCATAGCAACAAGCTGACATGAGTACCGAGGACACTGACTAAAACATGTGTATAATAAACTACTTTATAGCATATTTATAGCATTTTAGAGCATATTAATTGCCCCGACCTTAATGAGTTTTAAAACTCGGTTAAAACGGTGGCTTATCGAGCAATCGTTCTATTCCGTTGATTAATTAATACATTTCAAATCTAATAATTTGATATGATAATATTTAATTTATGATTTAACTTACTGACTTATGTTGTGACGATTATCGTAGTACCTATTTTTATTTTCACGGTCACCGTAGCCTAGTTGGTAGTGTTCCTGCCTACGAAGCTGGTGGTCTTGGGTTCGAATCCCGGTAAGTGCAAATATTTGTGTGATGAGCACGAATATTTGTTTCTGAGTCATGGATGTTTTCTATGTATATAAGTATTTATCTATCTATATAAGTATGTATACCCATAGTACAAGCTTTGCTTAGTTTGGGGCTAGGATGATCTGTGTGACATTGTCCAAGATATTATTAATATTATTAATTTTTTTGTACTTATTATATTTTATTTGACTATAGTTTCGTTATAGTATATTTTTGATTTGTTGACATTGTTTAGACATTAACTATATTTTATAATCATTTTTCATGACATGAAAGAAATCTTACCAATAAATTACTATTTACAAAAGAAAAAGTAGTATATGTAATATATAAGTTATCTCGTTTCCACAGTTCAAACTTTGCTTAGTTTGGGATCAGATGGCCGTGTGTGAATAATGTCCAGGATATTATAGTTATTTCTAGATTGCAACATTTATTTATAAAGAAACAAAATGTTTAGTCATTTATATCACGTTTACTCAAACGTGCATATTTTTGCACGTTATCATAATATGACTTTTTGATTTATATATATCCGAATTCATAATAATATTATAGGATTCGTGGATATACTTACCTACACCCCTATAGTTTAAAACGAATACCAGAGAGGTACATATATATCAGTTCAGACAAATTACCAATTCACGGAATTATAACGGAAATATTTTTGTAAACAGAAGTAGGTACCTATATAACAAAAATAAGATAAAAATGTTTTGCATATTTCTCATAAGGATTAATCCGTTTTGCCTTCAAACCACCTCAACTAAAATAACTCATTCAGTAAAATGAATTGCGATTCTTGAGCCGTGACTAACTAGTTTTTTTTATATAGAATCTTACTAGGTATCATTTCTCGTAATAATTTATTATGGCAATTAATATAAGCGACTTCATATTTCAAGAGAAGTCATTTTTGCTCAGTATAAATCCTTTGTAGACAGACTTTGAAAGTACTCTGCCTTTTAGAAAACTTAAAAGTTGGAGTAGAAATAAATTGCAATTTCAATTGGGTATTAATTTGAAGTCACTTTCTGTTTAATATCTGTTTAATCTTCCAAGTAAGACATTTTATTTTTCTTCGAAGTAAAGTTAATCGTGAGCTCTTGAGAAATTAGAAGTCATCAAACAAGATAACGACCCGTATATCGTGATGTGAATACAAAAAAAAACGAATTTTGGACATAACTCAATACATGAAAAATAAAATGTTTTATAAGTTTTTGTTGCACTGTCGAGACATTTGTAGGTCTGTGTTTCATTCATACGCTCGGCTTGCGCTGCTAATAATAATAACACCTTCGCCAGATATTTATCTAATTTTACAACTTGGTGTAGGTAATTTGGATACCTTACGTAATCTTGGCAATGCGCGTAGAGTTATAGATATTCAAGCGGGAAATTAAATTAATACTTACTTTAGTACAAAAGTAAAAAGTAACAAAATATCAAAAGTTCTACAACAAAAGTTGTTGCTAATGGTGTTAGCTATCCAGCCCTGAGAAGTTGTTGGTGTTTTACAAGTAACCCTGTATGTCTTGGTGGCTGATTCAAATTCAAATACTTTATGTCAGACATAAGTCCATAGTGTTAGTAGAAACAAGATAACTTAATAAATAGTGTTAGTAAAAGCTGCCTACATTAGAACTGGTGTGGATCCTTACCCAGTGTCGCAGCAGAGGGGCGTCCCACCGATCTGAGAAGACGCTCAGGAGACTAATAGTGGTGGTGCGCAGTCGGCCTTCCATTGATGCGGTCCTCTTTCTTATTATGGCGTAGAAATCATCAGCCTCGGAAGACATACCGGACGCACTACAGTGCCACGACCAACCCAATAGTATCCTGAATGATGTAGCCTATGGACGATTTCAGTACTAGGGGCAAAACACATGCGTTTTGATCCATACCTCCCCTCCAATGAGCTCTCGGAAGTAAACGTACACATGGTCAAATGGTTTTGTGGTAGTTTGAAGCACTTTCTGAATCACACTGCTCTTTAATGACTTACCTTACGTTCAAACCCTAAGTTGGGAGCATTGGTTAGAATTGGCGAGAATAATTTAACAGAGGTAAGGCACAGCGTTCATTGGCTCGAAGAGCAGCCCGAATGGACAAGTACTTCCATCTTACAGAAAACATTCCTTAATAATAATATTAAAAACTTGATGTTGTTTTTCTGCGTGGGAGTAAGCCCACTAGCTAATCGTGATATTTTTCTTGAGAAGTTAGAAGTCATCAAACAAGTATGTGACCCGACTATACCTTATATGGACGATTTCAGTAGATACCTACTAGGGGCAACATTGAAGCCTTGTTGACCCAAACCTTCCCTCTGATGACCTTTAGCAACTGCAGGTGTGGCGCAGCGGCTAAGATCGTCTCGCCGCTTCGAGTCGCGGGTTCGAATCCCGCGCCGGACAACTATTTGTGTGACCCATAAATAGTTGTTCTGATTCTGGATGTAATTTGTATCCGTCTATTATATGTTTGTAAAGTACCCCGGGACACAGGGGCTAGATTTCATAATGCGGGCGTTGCCAGAAAATTATTATTTTTATTTTATTATTATAAAACCCTAAATTGGTAGCGTTGGTTCGAATTGGCGAGTTTTTTTTTATTAGTTTATACAACTACAGATAGTTCTTAGTTTTCTTTTTTGGCGGGGTATATCACGAAACCTATTATGTTGTACCTCGAAATATGACGCCAGGGTGTGAAGATCTCAACAGCTTCGAAGAATAAAATAGGAACCAGTCCATGGATGGATATAAAAGACTAGTCGGGAGGAGTACCCAACAGTCAGCTACCCGACTTATGATGGTATAATTATAGAACATCTACGCTATGAAGGTGTACATATGCCCAGAGTCCTCAGTATATAGGTCATATGTGTATAGGTCAGTCCTTTATACCGGAGGATCCTAGTTCTTATTCGTCTCGATAGTGATGCAGTTAAGGAGCATATTCCAAAATGTTCCAATAAAATTTTCATATCTTACTTGAGCACTTTGTTCAGTCTATGTTTCCTTGTTCATAACCTGATTAAGTACATATATATGTACAAGTACTTGATTCAGTACAGCGAATGCTTTATATTATTTTGTTGAGTGAAATGTATTGTTCGTTTTCAGTAATAAAGTTATTTAAATCGAAAATTTTTCTCTGTATAATGTGTGGTGACGGCCGCAAATATCAGAATACCCCATCTCATCCCGTGGGGGCCGTAGAAGACGACCCGAGGGAATATTTATCAGAGGACGGGCAGCAGCTTCCTTCTGAGTACTATAACCATCTTACTGGGTTCGCCAACCCGTCTACCAAGCGTGGCGATTATGGCACATCCTCCTAAGACGATTATTGGGCGAAGGTTATCCAGCAGTGGACTTCTTTCAGCTGTAATGACAATATATCGAGGATACTCAATCTACTAAATGTGGTTATTCATTTAAACTGTAAATTCAGATGTGGGTACATCTGAATTTTCTACGACTAGAATAGGTATACGTGAAAAACACTATCACCCATACAAATATATCAGCAGTTTAAATGAATAAACACATTTAGTAGAGAGTATCTCACATTTTTTTTAATTTATCATGTCACATATGAACATAAATAAGCACTGCCCACTGCCACTTCAGCTTGGCAATTCGTAGGGTAGTGCCAGTGACTTTGGTTGCCTGCAGACTCACTCCTGCTTTGACTAATCAAACAATAAGCATTGTAGGACAAAGACAAGATATTTCCACGTCTGAGAAAAATAACGATTTAAATTTAACCAAATGGAATGAATAGTTCTTTTAGCCTTCAGCAATACCTGCTTTAAGTATATTATCATGGGAAAAAAGCATGCCAATGTAACAAATGACAAAGCTAAATCGTTAACGCTACGTCCTACGTAGGCGGTTGAAAGCGAAAGCGATTATGAAGCGGTGACACGCGAATTCAATGCGATGCGGCGCGACGCGGTGGCTATGTCCTACGTGCACGCGAATCATCTCGCGAAGCCGCCACCGACGCCGCAAAAACACGACGGCACCACATCCAGTTCGCGCGAAAATATCAAGCCAACTGATCGCGTTCGCTTCAAGTCGCACCGCTCCGCACCGCACCGCCCGCGCATTTAGTCACGTAGGACACTTCAATAGGTTTCGACTGTTTGTTGTTTTCGCGCTGCGCCGCGCCGCTTCGCGTTCGCGTCTAGATCGCTCACGCAGGACGTCGCGTAACGATTTTGTCTCAATTCACTAATATAGGGTATTTATCTTCGGAAAGCACACTAATATGGAAACAAATTTGAACAACAAGATGACATAGCGATGTTTATCTATTGTTTTGGTATCCATACGCGTTATAGGCAAGGAAAATCAATTTAACATGGTTGTTAGAATTGCTCGAAGGTAGTTTAATTTAACAGGTGTCTATTAAAAACCTCTTCTACTAAATCTGGTACTACTACCACAATTAAGATATAATTCACGCACAAACTAATAAATTCTGTTTCCTTCGTATTTATCGCCAACCCGTATGCCAAGCGTGGCGATTATGACATATCCCCCAAGATAATTCTTGGGAGAGGCTTGTCCGGTTGTGGACTTCTTACAACTGTAATGATGATGATGGAACCGAAATTTTGATTAGCCTTTATCACATGTGTACTCTATAGCTTTCCACTTCATGGTTAAATTACTAATTGTAACATTGTAATGAATACTACGTATTTCAGTTTTATACATACAAGTACGTGAAGAGTCCACGTATGGCACAGTGGTTATGACAGTTGCCATGCCGCTTCATGTCCCGGGTTCGATTCTCAGCAGGAAAAAGTTTTTGTGTGACCCATAAATGATTGTTCTTAATCTGAATGTTATTTGTGTCCGTCATATAATATTTGTAAAGTACCCCGCGACACAGAGATAATAATAATAATTTTTATTTTGAATCAGGTTGTTGCAAATATTCCTATAGTTTTTATACCGTTACTGTATTGTGTAATTTTCTATATTATTTTGTTTATTTGCTTTAGTTCGGGCGTTGTGTTTTTAGACGTAAAAAATAAAAATGTACAAAACCAACTAAATGCAATGATATTAAATAATAGTACTTCCGTCATATTTCTTTTAAAATACGCTATGACATAACTTATGGCAAGACGTGGTCAACTTTCGTCTAGAAATACGAAAGTTTACCTTCTCATGCCATAAGTTATGCTGCTTGTTTGAGAATGTAAGATAAAACTTTGTTTATTTCAACGTATTTATTTATCACAATTTGGTAGGTATATAAATAATAAAAATCACCAATTTCTCAAAGTCTAATCCATGCAAGCATTTGAGATAACCACACGCCCCTCTTCTTCCACGAATACTGGGTTTTGGTGACGGATATAATCCATGAGGATATCGTAGTCCACTCCAACTACTTCAACGTTTATCCGGTTTTCACTTAACATCTGTGAATTAAGATATGAGTAAATATTAGCTTTTTTTATTCTGCTTACAACGACTACTCATGTCTATAAACCATCATATCTATCTATATATATAAAAATCAATGCCACTTTTCGTTGTAATGTTATAATTCAACAACGCCTTTACCGATTTGGGTAATTTTGGTCTTGAATTATTCGTGAAAGTCCAGGGAAGGTTTGTACGTTGACAAAATTTAAAAAAAGTCGTGATAAAGGGTAAAATCAACATTTTCCTATACTGCTATATACAAACAATTTGTACTAATACTTAAAAGCGTAGCGAAGCACGTACCGGGCCGCTAGTCTCTCATAAAAGACAGGTGACCATAGCTTTGTCTGATGATGAACACAAAGAAGGAACAAGATTAAGCATGTATTTTTAGGTGACAGCTTTCTTGTTGTCACATATCCCCAATAAACAGTAATAATAATAATAATATCTGGGGACAATGTCACACAGATCATCCTTGCCCCAATCTTAGCAAAGCTTGTATTATGGGTACCAGGCGACGATATACATACTTATACAGATAGATAAATACTTATTTACATAGAAAACATCCATGACTCAGAAACAAATATTCGTGCTCCTCACACAAATATTGCACTTACAGGGATTTGAACCCAATACCACCAGGTTGGTAGGCAGGAGCTACCAACTAGGCTACGGTGACCGTCAACAGTGGCAGTTGGTAGGTAGCTAGACGGACCCTAAACATTTACGAGAAGCATGATGGAATGTTTTGCATTTATAGCGCGTGTTTTTATCTAGCAACCAGTCTGGTAGTAGTCTATACACATGCAATTATTTTTGACGGCATATGACGCTTTTATGATGCCGATGCGGAGCGCTTAATGGATTAAATTGCCTTTAGTTAGTTTATTTTAGTTTAGTTTATAGCATAATAGTTAAAATTTCTTATTAAATAAATTTCTTCTTATTAGTAATAATTGAATTTAATGTAATTATTGTTATATAAATAAAGTATGTCATTATTTTTGTATTTCATTATTTGTTACGTATCGTCTGCCCCGACGGGATCCGAATTTGTATCGTATCGTAATAAGTAGGATTTTTTTAAATATTCAACAACGTTGAATGGTTTACTTAATATCCTATGAATGGTGCACTTATTTAGGTGCTTTAAAAATGGTGAGATTGTCGGAAATATACTACTGCATCTAACTAAAAATGGTTCGCACTGCAACTATATAGCAACTCATATCTGGAGGACTAGTTTTGCATAAAGATTAATATATTTAAATGATACGCGATAAAGCAGTATCTCCGACGATAAGTTATTTGATATTATAATTCTACTGTCGTAACAATTTCACATAATGAGAACTGTAAAGTAGGTGGTATGTGTCGAAACCGTTGGCTAAATCCAACGTAAAATCAATTACTTGACAGTTATCACCAAGTTACTCCAGTGCGCAACACTTTAGTAAATATTGTTTGCAATGCAATTACAAAACAACTCTTAATTTAAGGACTAGTCTTACATAAAGATTGATTAAGATATATTTTTTTAATCATACGCGATAATATAATAAGTTATTATAATTCGTACTGACGTAAGAGCCGAACATAATGAAAACTGCAATCGAAACCATACTATGCCGTCTTGAGAGTCGTATTCGCCCTGAAGATGGACGATACTGTTAGCCGAATTCAACGTAAAATTAATAACGTGAGTTACCCATTACAGTTATCACTAATTTATTTAGAGCTGTACTACAATAGTGTACAGACGCCAGCACATCCAGCTACCCCAGTCTGTCAAATTTCTTTTATAGATTTTCAACTTTATCATGTAACGATAAGGTTCACTTTTAATTGGGAAAATTTGACAGATTGGGGTAGCTTGATGTGCTGGCGTCTGTACATTACTTTAAAGTACGAATATTACTTACCATGGTCATGGACATAATTTATATATACAAATATAGAAAAAGTAATACAGATTCTAAAAGTAATAGGCATCTTACTTAGCACATATTGTTCTTGATTTGAGCCCTGTAACTTAAGGTTATTAGCGTTTATTTCATATTCTGGACGTTGTGAACTAGTTACGTACATTAATCGGCAACTTAAGCCAATAGTGGGGTCGCCCCGCAACTTAGATCGTTGATTCCATTACAATTCATGTAAGTGTATGAAGTAAGCAATTAGTAAAATAAATTTGGAATTTTTCTTAAGCGTAATAAATGTGAAATACTTTCCACTATTTAAACGTCATCTTTATATCTTTCTTGCAGTAGCTGAGTAAAATTACCGACCCAGTAATTCTGTGACGGGATGGATGTAACTTGATCAAACGTCGCGTCCGGGAAGTAAAATAACAGAAATTTCGCTGGTATTATTAATATTGTTAATAATATTTCTAATTATGGCGTAATTTTGTCTGTTATTTTTGGCGAGTAATTTAAACATATTTCTAAATTAACATTAATTAAATTAAACGAGATGGATACAGAATGCGTTGATAAAGGCTGACAATTTTTTTTACTGCGTAGTATATTAAAGCATGCAAAACGTATAGCCCCAAAATGATTTTCATAGGGGTGTCAATGAGAAATGGGAATATCAATATTGCCACACATAAAAAAAGCTTTTTAAAATATTAAATACAGTTTATATAGCAGATGTCCATTGTGAAAAGTTTAGACATCAAGTGCATCAAACCTACCTACGTTAATATAAAACTAGCTAGAGAAAGCCGCAGGCTAGCTAGGGTAGGTTCCTCTGCGGCGAGGATCGCTTTGGCCCATTAACGCGTGATCGGTGATCCCGTGCATGTGATCACACCCTCATTTAGAATTTCGTCTTTTTGCTTTAGTCTTCCATTCTTTAATTTTAATATAGTAGAACTAAATTTCAAAATAATAGATTAGTAACTTGTTATTTATTTAAGGTTTTCAGAAAATATATGCGATTAAACAAACCACACGGACGGACTAATTATTTTTTTTTGTAAATTTTATACTATCCACTATGTCTATGTACTACATTGTGACCTTGACAAGTACAAGTGTATGTTAATACCCAAGTGCTGAATACAAAATTTCATTTCATTTCACTCACAGTGTAATCTCCACCTCCGTTTCCTAAGAAGTCTGTGGAGACAACCCTATAATATCTCTCTGGTAATAAAGGTTCGTATCTAGGCACGTCGCATTCGATGCAGCGTATAGTCACGTTAAGCACTCGGTGGCCTAATGGCTGGCCACCATCGAATATTGCGCGCATTCCTGAAAAATGAAAGGACGTGTTCGAAAAAATATCCTATACTACAAAGTTCAAAGTTTTTATTGGTAAAAAGTATTTTACAGGTCTATTTAGCATAGGTTATGAATTCATTAATGTAATTACGCAATTATCGATCAACATCGACATTGAAATGTACAATTAACTACACGGTGTTGTGATCGACACCATGTAGTTAATTGTACATTTCAATGTCGATAAAATAATATTCAATAAAATTATAAGTTAGACGGATGTCACAAAAATAATCAATATAAATCAAATTCTAAGTTTAAGAAACTCGTCAAAGCAATAAAGCGACTGCTCGATAAACCAGGTTTTCAGGTTATACTTAAAACTCTTAAAAACTCGGTGTGTCCAATGTATGTGCTGGTAGTTTGTTGTAAATGGTTGGCCCCATTACGTGAGTGAGTTTTGAAGATTTACTCTCTCCAAAAACAAGGTTTGTTAATAAAATGTATAAGCATGTAAATGCGATTGATAATGCAACTAAATCTAACCACTAAACTGAACTAGATACTTGTACAACATCAGTTTGAACGCGGGGAAATAATGTATATGTCTTTGCATTTTTTTGAAACCGATGTTATTTCTTTTTAGTTATTTTATGCTTAAGAGCTCCTGAACCTATTAATTATTTTCTCTTAAAAGACCCGGGATTGTCATAAAATATAGCGTTTTCGGGGGCAAAAAAATTATCTGTATAAGTATCACACCTAGTATAACCCGTTTTCACGAGTTATGAGAAATTTATACGTTATTTGTCCATAAGAAATGGAATCCGTAAGTCTATTCCTGACTACAATGACAGATTGGCACACTTCAAAATACTATCATTAAAGGAAAGACGCGAAATCTCTGATCTTCTATATCTCCACAAGATCATAAATGGCTCTGTTGATTCCCAATTGATAAAACATTTTAGCTTCAAGGTGCCTCAACGCTCTGTACGGCTACATCGATTATTTGATATACCCAAATCCACTTTAAATTCTTCTTATAATAGTCCCCTTACGCGTTTTGCAAGGTTATATAATGAAAGATTAACAAATAATACATCTTTAGACATTTTTTCAATGAAATTTGTATCATACAGACATTTCCTATTGTATAAATAATATGTATCTAAATCTTGTACGGCCTACTTACTATAGTTCTTTAATTTAAGTCTGTGTAGTTATTTTTGTGATTCTTAAGCAGAATTTAATCTGCACTGGAAGTCTATAAAGACATTTTCAACTATGTTATGCATACCTGTTATATGTATGATTACTAACACATAACATTAGTTAACTGAATAATTTATAAGTCTATGTAATTGTACTGTTGGTGTGCTTATTAATAAAAAAAAAAAAATAAGCGAACCTCAGTAACTGTTGTAGGATTAAATAAATAAATTTATTAAAAAAAAAATTCTGTGAATAATTATTTATAATTTTTGGGTGTATACATAATTATATAAGCCATGCTGTTTGACATAAATCACACATCAAAACTATAGCAAAATTATATCCAATGGTATAATTATGCTACATTAGCATTCGGTAACTGCACATTATTGAACTAGGAGATTAGTCCGCTTTGATACATTGACGAGCTTCTCTGATAATCCTGATGATATTATTGAATGCATTGCGCTTAGCAGGAAGATCGATGATCGAAATGCAATTGAATTATAGATATGTATATGTAAGATAATATAAAGATGTTCGGCCATAATTTAATATAGCTAGGATGTCAAATATAAAACAAAAATGGTTGAGAAAACGTAATTATAGGATGTTTTCATTATATATAATAATACAAATATATACTGGGACATTAATTACACACGGCCATCTGATCCCAAACTAAGCAGAGTTTGTACTATGGAAACCAGATAACTGATATACTACGTATACTACTTTTCTTTTGTAAATACATACTTAAATAGATAATTACACCCAGACATAGGACAAACAGATATGTTCATGCACACAAATATCTGTCCTGGGTGGGAAACGAACCCACGATCTCCGGCGTGAAAAGCAAGCATTTGCCAACCACGCCAACAGGCCTGTCAAAAACTATTATTGTATTAAAACGAAATAGATTGTTACAGCTTGAACGATTAATGACCATTTGCACATAAAAAAGAGTATTTTTCAGCGACCAGTGCTTTTAAGGACAGTAATATAATTTTGCTACCGGTCATAGTT